>OY723387.1:11392178-11675771 GCA_963210295.1 Ophion ellenae | reverse complement strand
GAGAGAGAGAGAGAGAGATCGCGAGTGTTCGAGTAGCTTGTAATATGACGATGATCGAGGGTCGTGTCAGCCGCGGACGTCGAGCCGCATTTCTCATCGTCCTTATGCTCGTAAGAGGGAACTCTCTTGCAATCGCCTCCGGTTACTACCACCTGGGCTATCACCGGAATAGCCCAAAACAAATTCTGCGAGCGCAGAAAAACAACGAGAGTCAGAGAGTGAGAGCGAGAGAGAGGACGTCGTCCAAGTTTGATCCGTTGGAATGCAGGACATTTTTTGGCGAAGTTAGGATGCGAAGATCACTTGTACTTGTTTCATGATTTTTTTTTTCTCGATATGTGCACAATACGATTTGCAAGAAAGTGGTATTGGATTATTGTGTAAATGGAGAAATGAAAATTTGGATGAAGTTTTGGTGCACTCCAACGATACGAACTTTAGGGCCATGGAGAGCGAGGGAAAGAAACGTATATAGGGCTTAATCTCAATTCACAATCACGAGATACATGTCCGACGAAACTTTTCTCGAAATATCTTCAGACTTGTTTCAACGGATATTCATTTAATCGTTGAAACTTTCCGTTTTTTCAATCTCAGATGTTCCGAAATTTTCCAGATTTTCGACAAATGTGGAAATTATTGTTTCTTGACGATTTTTTTTTCGATTATTTTCAACTCGAAGATGCGGGGGTTATATTTTTCGTAAATCTTTTCGTCTGCTCGCGAAATGGCTCGCACACTCGGAAGGATCCGAGAAGTTTTGGCAAGGAAGTAGGCAAAATGTAAAATCGAATTCACCAGATGCATTAATTGCAACAAACACTGGAACGTTTTTTTGGAATCACGAGCATCTCTAACCTCAAACTGCAGAAAAACATTTTGGCCGGTATAAAAAGTGAGATAAAAAAATCGAAAGATATTTTTTTTGGCATTCGAAGGACAAAGACTTCGCGAAACGCCGAAACTTTGGGCGGCCCCAAGGTTTCGGCGTCGTGAGTTGTGAATAAAAATGGGAGAAGAAAGAAGGGGTAAAAAAAATCCGCGAGACATAAGGCACTATAGCGATGGACTTAAGAAATTACAACGTCTAATGAACGCGCCGTTTTTGCGATGCTCAAACGTTGGAAAGGCACTATAATCTATAACGAGATACACCTATCTAATATATTAGCTGTTTTTTTTTTGTTTTTTTTTTTTTGTTTTCGTTCCTCTCATCCCCGGTGTGAAAGTGTTTGGTTATATGTTTATGCGTACTTACATTATACATAACAGCGTAACAATATTAATTCGTCGAAGCTTGGTTCGTCATTGAATCTTATACATAGAGGTTTACGAGATAAACTGGCTCTAGCATATACTGGCATCTTGTTCCATCGTCACCCGCGAACTTTACGCTATTTCCTAACTTCATTAGGCGCATTAATTATCCATTTCCGATACTCACGGAGTAACGTGTCGTCGAGAAAAACAAAGAGAGAGAGAGAGAGAGAGACAGTGAGTCGATCAATAACGTCAAAGATCGTTTGCAATGAAGATTATTTTGCTTCAAACTTGACCGAATTATTTCGGTTTTCGGAGACAAAAAGTCTCGACCGTTATTCGGAATTCACAATTCGAAAAACGATTTTGGAACAATAACAAAAACGAAAAGAATTAAAAAATGGAAAAAGTATTATCCTTGCACTTGGATACGAACATCAACATTACGTTGATTAGCGTCAACATTTTCATTTTTATTCTCACTCACGACTGTCCCTTTCCTCATCGTGGCTTGTCACTCCTCTCACCAATATGCTCACTCGACCTTTTTTTCCCCCACGATAGTCAACTGGTTGCGATCTGTCGCGGAAAAAATGCATAAGCGGCCGAGTATTTTACGTACTAAACGAACGAACTATTGTGAGCTACGATAGATTTTGTTCGATCGAATCTGAGCAATTTATACGTTCTTCTTTTTTTAATTCGTCTTTGTCATTCTATCAGGTATGCGATATTTACAGCCCGTGATTGCGAGGCTTGACGCTCGTTGAAGTTTGCGTTTTCGTTGCAGTTGCAACGAAAATTCTTTTCTTATTTTTCGTTCTTCTTTATTTTTATTGCTATCCGAAATCTTTTTTTTGCAACTCGCCGATAAGAATGCTAAAAACGAATAAGTGATTTCCGTAGTTGAAACTTGCCAGAAAAGTGGACAATTGAAAAAAAAATGATTATTCATTGCATCCCAAAAAAACTTCGTCGTCATAGCTGTACAGATGATGGTGAAGTTTGCATCATTGGAGTGCAACGGAAATTAATTCTTTTCAATTGTTTCAATTTCTTTCCGGCTGATTCGGGTTGCGAAAGTCACTCAAACGTGTTTACGAATTCTTATCGGAGATCTACGACTTCAATTTGCAGAAAAGTCTTCGGCTAATGATAAAAACGAAGGAATGAAAAGTGAACGAAAATTTCGTTGCATCCCAACGATGCAAACGTCAACGTCATCTGTGCAGTCCGTTTCGACATTATCGTGTCGCTCGTACGGTATTTATTGCGGTGATATGAAAGGGAAAATAGGAGACAGAGAAAGAGAGAGAAAGAGAGTAAAAGAGAAAATAAGGACGATGTTTTATTGCTTTGCCAAGTGCTTCTTCGTTTAATCAATTGAAATATGTCTCTGCTCTTTTCTTCGATATTCCTTTCTCCATATTTAATTGGCTCGATCTCCCAGTCAGCCTCGGAGAGTCTCCTGCTCGATTTCCAAACGATCAGGGACACCACGAGTGATAGAAGAGAAAGAGCGGGCAAAGGAGCGAGAAGGAGAGAATAACAAAAGTAGCGCATGGAAAAGAATTTCGAAGCTATCTACTTTGGCACCTTTGCGCAAACCAACTACTATATATATATATATATATATATATATTTTTTTTTTTACGATTACCGAAGTATACAAATTGGATATAGGATAATGATACGAACGATAAACTGGCTCTAATAATTGATCCCTAACTTCGCGACGATTGAGAAAACAAAAAAACGAAAAACAAAAAGAAAACGCAAAAAGAAAAAACGAAACGCAAAGAAAAATTCGTAATACTGGCTTTTTCGTTATTCAACTTTCCTTTCTTCTTTGTTTTTTTTTGTCCTTTTTTTTCTCAGTCATTTCCTTCGAAAGTCTTGATTGCGTTTTTCACAAAGCGAGCATAGTTCAGTGATTGTCCTTACCCGAAACGCGAAATTCTTTGTGCATTCACGAATTATTACAATTGCCTATTACTTTATACACCGATAGTGTTTCTCTTTTCTTCGTAAAATCACGATCACGACTCTTTTATTTTCTTTAATTTATTTAACTGAGCATGCTAAGTCCCAAGCTCCGTCACCGGAGGTTTAATATTCTCTTTACAACGTTATAACTATCGTTAATTCATCTATTATATGATATATATATATACATACATATATTTATATACATACATATATATGTATATATCTATATATATATATATATAAATATATATTTATATATTTTTTTCTTTTCTTATAACGTTACTCTACTGGCTCTTATTTACTCACGATAGATTATTAACGGTGCTCTAGACTAGTTGAGCTGGCCTTAATGATGATTTCATAAATAGAAAGAAAAAAAAAATCTGATAATGTTCGAGCCAACGATCAATCGTCTCGGCGAGAGACTGGAGAAACATTTTTTTTTTCATCCACACCCAGAACGATACGTTTTGTTTGTTTGTTCCCCGTCAGGACGTGAACGGACCTCGAAACCCGATGATCGTTATTCCAACGTCACCAAGCTTATCGCGCAAGCACCATCTTTTTCCTCCCTTTTTTCTCTTCTGTCGTTTAAATGCATCACCGTCCGTGTGTTGCGCTTCCGTTTGTAATTAATGTCTAAACTTAGTTAAATCGTATGCTCTCTTTCCCCGTTTGCTTTGCTACGTAGTTCCGGCCCCGTTAAGCCGCGTTTAGCCGAGTCGTTGTGTTCTTTTTTTGTTTTTCTTTTTTTTTTTCGTTTTTTTTTTGTGTTGGGGCCCGACTCGCGTTCGTGGCTCGGGCGAGTGCCGCGTGGCTCGTCTTCAGGTCCCGAATGTAAATGACACGATCTTGTCGAGCTTTGCCTTGTAGGATCGTCCCCCGAAAGGGTCAGGATATCATGACCGCGCTGCTGTGCCAAGATAACGAAAGAAACGACGACGACGACGACGACGACGACGACGACGACGACGAGGCACTTGCGTCTCGTCAGTGCCTCTTCATGTGTAGCGATAGATGATCACTGCGCGAAAACGAACGCTGACAGAGATGGCACTTGAAGGGCTTTTGTCCCGTGTGCTTGCGATAGTGCCGCGTCAACTCGTCCGAACGGGCGAACTTCCACGTGCATCCCTCCCACGTACACTGATACGGCTTCTCGCCTGCAACACGAAGAAAATTAACAAACTTTTTTTTTCGTCCTCGATCCTTTGCTGGCTATTTTTTTAATTCGATTCTGGGATTTTTGTGCGGAGTCGTTTTTTCTTTAGGTTATGAAAAAATTGGAGGCTCCAGTGGTTTTATTATTAAGGGGTTAGGCCACTGTAGAGGCCGAAAATAAAGCCTTTTTGGGGATTTTTTTTTCAGAAAAACTACAAAATAAATCGAGATTACAAAAAGGGTGCTTATCATACATATGAGTGACTGTATACAATAATTTTTTTGAAGCGATTAATTAAAAAAATGCGGCCGTGCAGCGTTTATCTCAAAACTACATTTTTTAAGGGGTTACCCCCACTTGCGATTTTGAAAAAATCGATATTTTTTATTGCATTTTTTTTAAGTCTAAGTATCTGAGAATATGTCCTGAAAATTTCAAGTCGATCCGAACAAAATTGACTGTGATATGAGCGTTGAAAGAGAAGAATCCGCGTTGAAAGAGCGTTGAATGAGAAACTTCAAACGCGTTTTTCTCAAAATGGCATTTCTGAAGTCGGTGACCAAGATTACTCGAACACTAATGAACCGATCTTCTTGAAATTTTGCAGGCTTATTTAATACATAAAAATGTAGTCTTTAATCGTTCAATTTTTTTTTTCGTTAAAATCGAACCATTAACTGTGACTGTCCGCCATTTTGTGAAAAATGAATATTTTTTAAAATCCTTCGATTAAAGACTAGTTTATACTTATATTTGACTAAATCCATCCGCATTTTTTTTTCAGATGATCCACTTCGCCGCAATGTTGGTCACCGCAAACCGTGTATATAAAAACATTATTTCATTGACGGCCATTTGCCACTAAACAATGTAATATTTTTCAATGAAAAAATTACTGAAAGTTCTTCAAGCTGTGTTCTTTAAGATGGTATATTGATCGATTAAAAAAGTTTTGTAGTTTTCTTTTTAAAAAATCATGAAAAAGGCCTTTTTTGCGCTACAAGTGGGGGTGACGCCTTAAGTTGGCCGGAAACATAATTCAGACAATTGTCAACCGATTCACTTGAAATGTTGAATGTATCTTGAAAAATACATTGTCTATGGAAGTATGTAGGATTTTTTTTATACTGCATAGTTTATTTGTTATTAACAATTAATTGACGAAATCTTTCACTGTCCAGAAATTTGCTTCAAAAACCGTCAGATAATTGTTAATAACAAATGAATATATTCAACATTTCAAGTGAATCGGGTGAAAATTGTCTGAGTTATGTTTACGGCCAACTTAAAAAATGCAGTTTTGAGATAAACGCAGCACGGCCGCCATTGTAAATGAAACGCTTCAAAAAAATTATTGTATACAGTCACTGATATGTATGATGAACAGCCTTTTTTGTAATCTTGATTTATTTTGTAGTTTTTCTGAAAAAAAAATCCCCACTAAGCCTATTTATTTCGGCCTCTAGAGTGGACTAACCCCTTAATGTGCGAAGGGACGGTTCGTTTTTCGACGTCACGAATAATTCGTTTGATATTTCGTCTATAGATAAAATCGAGGTTTGGTTTTTTTTATTGCTGATCCATGGTAGGACGTCACGAATTTTTCACATTTTGGAGTTATTCGAGTGTCCAGTGGAAAGAAGCGCGTGGATTTTACGGCCTATGGACGGTTTTTTTTTCTTCATTTTTATTCACGTCACGAGTAAATCGATCAGTATTTTTTCTTTATTTTTCTGAAGTGCTACAGTGGGAGAAACTCAATAGAAAGTTTAGTTTATAAAAAAATATTGAGGATCCATGAGGAACAAGGCTGTGACGCGTAAAAGAACGATTTTTTTTGCATTTTCTCAAAGTATACATATTTAAGAATGTGTGAGAAAAATTGCAAATTTAAATATTGAAAATTGACCAAGTTACAGGCGACTTAGTGAGAGCAGGTGGTGCAACGATTTACGTATACTAAAACTTTCAATCGCGTTTTTCTCGAAACAACTGATCGCGACTTGGCTGGAATCATAATTCCAATTATAATTGGCCAATTTTGAATTTAAAAAATCCAAGTTTTCTGTAAATGTAGTAGCTATCGTTGTACGTAGCCGTTTTTTTATTTAATATTTTTTTAACCGTCGACTATAACAAAAAATTGGGCCAATATTACACTTTTCTTTGAACGTTCGCTATTTTGTAAAATGTTTCTTTTTCGAAAAACGGCTACGTACAACGAGAACTACATTTATATAGATTATAAAACATTTTTATTTTTCAGACCAACTATAGTCAAGTGATCGATCTGGCCGATGGACCACACTTTTCTATATACCTCAATAACGTTGATCATTTCTAATTTTTTTTAAATGAAAATTTACAGGAAATAAGTTAAATGTATGCTTTATAACATATATTTTTTCCAAATCCCAAAGAAATAATCTAGTCGACAAAAATAACGGAAAAAACGACCTCGGCCCCTCACAGTGGTGTCCTCCCCTAACGATCCCAAAAAATTTGGACCTAAAGATATCACCCTTTCTTTTCACCCTCCCAGTCCAGAATTCCTGCTGATTTTTTTACATCACGAATAATTTGTCTAACTCATTATTCCGATGTTTTTTAAACTCTCTCGGAGTCTAAGCGTCGCATACCCACGACACTGATTTTTCACGATGTTGACGTTTGCATCGTTGTAACGCAACCAAAATATGTTTTTTTTTCGTAATGGCCAATTTTTATTGGCACATACAGGCTACGAAAATCAATGAAACATTTTTGAGAGTCTGTATGGGGAAGTGTAACCTAAATCTGCAGAAAAATTTCAAATGATAAGGATAAAGAAATAAAAGAACAATTGAGAATTTTCGTTGTATCCTAATTATGCAAACTTCAACAGCATGATTTTTCTCTGCAGGACCGTTCACCCGATTGCAATATCGCAATTCAACACCGTACAATTATGACGTCGAAGTTTGCATTGTTAAAATGCAACGAAATCAATTCCACATTTTTCTTTATCTCTTTATTTTCATTAAAGGGTAACACCAATGCAGAATTTAAAATAATTGTTTTTTTTTATTGGCTTCAGAGATGCTTTGAACCTTTTAGGATGAGGGGGAAGAAGTTTGGCACCTGTAAAATAAAGGTACAGACGGTGGCAGTGGCTGGCCCGTGTGCGAGACGTCGACCGTTTTTCTCGGAACACAATTTTTCAAAACGGCACGCAGCATAACTCCAACAATTTTCATTGTTTTCGTTCCAAATTTTGAGCGAATCTTCAAAATAATATTTCGAAGACAAATACGTACGGGATTTTCCGTGAGTTAATTATAAAATTAGTTGTTAACAAATGATTATCCTTATTTTATGTCCAAAATTGAGTTTTTACTTTAAATGGCTGCCAACAACACAAAAATTCATATTTTTAAAATCCCCTACGTAGTTTTCTAGCTATAGTCATGTAAATCAACAGAATTCTTTAAGGGGCCAGTCCACTTTGAAAACTTCAAAAAATCGAAAGCAAGCAAGACTTGAAGAAATCGACGATTGAGTTTAGGTAAGAGTTTTCCACAGTATAAACTTCAAACGCGTTTTTCTCGGAATAACGTTTTCAAAATCTAGCTCCATCGTACCTCTAAAACTAATAAACCGATTCTCTTGAAATTTGAATCACATATTGTAAACATGATTTGCAACAAGATGACCCTCAATGGTTTTAAAAATTTTATTTTCACTCTTTTTTTTTTTGCGAAAAACTGCGAAAGAAACGCGTTTTTCTTTACTTTTTTCGTATTTAATCTGCCATTTTTTTTGTGATAAAACTTTATATCCGAGGGTCATTTTGTAGCTGGTGTCATACTGAATCTAATGGACTTTGATTTTTTTGGTTTCAGACGAGCCGTTGCCGAGTTGTGATGGAGTTACCTTGCCCACCTATTTCTGAGGCGTTACGTTAAACTATAATTTTTGTACTTAAAAATGAATGAAAATGAATTCATTCGAAAAAAAAAAATGTATTTGAAGACTTTATTTATCAAGCCCAACAACTTTCATATTCATATCTTTTAGAAAATACTCAAAAAAATCGCGAAAATAGCCTTTTTTTCGTGGCTCCAAAGTGGACGAGCCCCTTAATTTTTTTTCCAAATTCAAAATTGCTCCAGTTGCACTGCGTGCCGCAGAGCGTCTCAAAATTCAGCATGCCTCGCGCGAATGGCTCCAGCGTCACCATTTTGCATAATTTTTAAAAATAACTTGAAGATATGACCTATGACATTCTTGAATATTATTATCCTCTTACTTGTCCTTCCACCAAAAAAATCGCGAAAAAACACTCAATTTAAATTTTTGGTGGTGTAAGCCCTTAAGGGCTTGCCTCCAGTTGCGATTTTGAAAAAATCGATTTTTTTATTGCATTTTTTTGAAGTATAAGTATCTGAAAATATGTCCTGAAAATTTCAAGTCGATCCGAACAAAATTGACTGAGATATGAGCGTTGATAGAGAAGAATCCGCGTTGAAAGAGAAACTTTAAACGCTTTTTTCTCAAAATGGCATTTCTGAAGTCGGTCACCAAGATTACTCGAACACTAATGAACTGATCTTCTTGAAATTTTGCAGGCTTATTTAATACATAAAAATGTAGTCTTTAATCGTTCGATTTTTTTTTCGAAAAAAATGGCCGTTTTATAGCAAAAAAATGGCCGTTTTTTTCGTTAAAATCGAACCATTAACTTTGACTGTCCGCCATTTTGTGAAAAATGAATATTTTTTAAAATCCTTCGATTAAAGACTAGTTTATACTTATATTTGACTAAATCCATCCGCATTTTTTTTCAGATGATCCACTTCGCCGCAATGTTGGTCACCGCAAACCGTGTATATAAAAACATTATTTCATTGACCGCCATTTGCCACTAAACAATGTAATATTTTTCAATAAAAAAATTACTGAAAGTTCTTCAAGATGTGTTCTTTAAGATGGTATATTGATCGATTAAAAAAGTTTTGTAGTTTTCTTTAAAGAAATTCATGAAAAAGGCCTTTTTTTGCGCTACAAGTGGGGGTAACGCCTTAATGAGAGATATACACCTAGATGGTCGAGGTCGAGGATTTAGACGCTATGAACATTCCGTCGACCGTAGAAGACATACACTATGGGCCTGGTATCGATGATTCCATGTAAGTTGACAAATTTCATGATTTATTCATTCCCAAATTTTCAAACGCGTTTTTCAAATCGGTACCCAAAATTTCTCGAAAAGCAATGAACCGATTGCCTTGAGGTTTTTTGTGTTTATTCTATACACCATTATCTAGTAATTGTCATAGGATTTTTTTTTCCGTTACTTAGTTTTTGTTTTATAGGCAAAATAATAATTAATTTTTGGCCCAAATATCACTATTTATGTTCAAACGTCCGCCATTTTGTCATAAATCGATATTTTCAAAATCGGCTATGGCAAGTACTAGATTATAGTATCTAATTTAATAATCTTTTTGGTTTTTTTTTCAGATGATTTTTGCAGAAACGCCAGTGGGTACCGTATACGCCGATTTTTTTACGACGCTCCAAGGATCATACAATATCCTTGTATATTTTTGATATTTTTAAATAAACAAAATTGAACATATTTTTGAATGTATATACTTTTAGATAATTAAAACCCCAATCCGAAATTTTAAATAGTTTTTCCTGAAAAAATTCACAAAAATGACCTTTTTTCCGGCTCCTACGTGTATATCTCCCCTTAATAACCAAAACTTCTGTTGCTGATTTGAGTGGTCGATACCCGACGAGAGTTCCAAAAACACCCGAGTGACGTTCGTAGTCCGAGCCTGTCAAAAAATTCGGGTGATTCGATCAAAATGAATTTCCGTTGTATTCCAACGATGCAAACTTCAGCATCGCGTAAAATTTCCCTCACATTCGAAACTGATCATTCCAATTGATCCTGATAAACCCCATTCCATTACGGAGTTTGTCAACAGTCGTTGCAATTTAAGGTGTTCGATAGTCTATCATTGATGACAATCATCGCGTGTGGACGTGCGAGAAAAAGAGAGCGAGCGAACTCGTCATTATATATGTGCTCCTGTTAGGCTTGTTTCTTCCCCATGGATAATGGCAGAGAGATCTTTAGTGCTAGCCGCCGACGATGGTGATTTAAACTCGAATACCTCGTCTTCGTCCTGTAGCACGCTTCCATATATATATACACACACGTATACGAACTCGGATACTTCGCGCTCGTCTCTTCAATACGTTTCGATCGAATCATCAAGTTGTGACCACGGGCTTTCGACAGATCCTCCGTGGATTCGGTCGGTATGGCGCGAGTTAGAAGCAACCAAGAGGCCGAATACACGTGTGTGGGAGGGTGCAATGAGGCAACTTTGTCAGGAAGCAACTGGACTCTGATAGCCCACAACTCGCGGCTCGTCAATTGGCGGGTGACCGCTCGACTGATGGAATGAAAAGGCAGATGGTCGGATAGGTCTGAGAGAAGAAAAAACAAGTAGATTCGACGATTCGACCGCTTAAAGCGAGTGTCTGGATGTGGAGAGGGAAGAATTTAAAAGAAAAGAAAAAAATGCGAAGAAGCTTAACATTTGATTCTCGGGTAACTCGTATATGTGGAAGTCACGCGAGCCAGAGGGGACGCTCAGCATCGAGGGACGTTCCTTTTTTTCCACCCTCCTTACGTCTCACGTTGGCACTCGAGAGAGGCCAAGATACGAGACTTCTTCGCATACAATAGAAAGAGTGATGGGCAGTTTCTGAGATCTACGTGAGGGGGCATATCCACGTGAACGTGGGTGACAGCTGTCAGCCGATCGTTCGCGTACTTGATTTTTCTCGGTTTTGCGCGCCGCCTCGTGAAAGGGAGAAGGAACACTCGAGGGGTTTGATAAGACGACATCAAGGTCCGATCCACCGTAGGGGTTTGAAATTTATATACGTGTGTTTGTATAAAGAGAAAGGCGATTTTGAAGACGTGAGACTTTGAGGATCTGTTCGCGAAGCCATCGATTATTTGAAAAAGTCTCAAGGATCGTCCTCAAAACAGCCAGGTGGGCTGGTAGCCTACATTACATAGACATAACGGGCTTAAAATATCCTTTCTCCATATATATATATATATATATATATATATATATATATATATCTGTGTGTGTGTGTGTGTGTGTGTGTGTGTGTGTGTGTGTGTGTGTGTGTGTGTGTGTGTGTGTGTGTGTGTGTGTGTGTGTGTGTGTAATTGAAGTGTAACGAAGCTGTAGACTCGCCAGTAGACACAATGCAGCCTCCGGTGACGGATAGAGCGCGAGGACGAAGTCGAGGACGACTCTTACATTCAGACGGATACAGGCCCAATAATTGGGTGTGAAAAGACGTCGAGACGGTGACTTTCCGATTATATCATGATGCACAATTCCCACATTCAAGATTCCCCTCTCCTCATTTCCCCTAGTTCTCTCATCTCGCCCCTTCGAGATCGCAAGTCTAATGATACGTTTTGCAAGGAAGGGGAAGAATGAGACAGCTGGCAAAATGGAAAATAGCAGGCACTTCCGAATTCCAGCGCCTATAAAATGTCGAGGAAATAATTGGTATCGAGTGTCCAACCCCACACTGAAATCGTCTTGAAGTTTGCATGGTTGGAATGCAACGAAAATTCCTTTTTTTTCAACTCTGTTATCACGCAACATATTTTTTTTTGCAAAATAAGGTTGTCAAACTTGGAAAAGGTTTCTAAACGTTTTCTGAAACTGCAAAAAAAAAAAATTGCAAGGCAATTTTCGTTGCATTCCAATCGTGCAAACGATAACATCATGCATCAAACTGACGTTGTGCCGCTTGCAACGTCAGTTTGATGCATGATGTAATACTGATGCGATACGCATGTAATTATAAAACTCAATTGATACTTGATTAATTTCGAAAACGCTGCGAATTTATCCATTGGTTATTGCACAACGGTATTTTTAAAATACCGATAGTTGTCGATATGTCGGCCTAACATTTTTCTGTCTCAAATATACACTGAGAGAAATGTATGGTGTTCTAAACCATATTTTAACTATATGTATTATTTCACTGAGGGGACAATAATATTTATAGCCATCGTTACTGCCAAAAGTGTAGTACTGCTTATTGATATTTTAGCAGTTGCATGAATTATGCACAAATGTTAACCGCCACCACCAATCTTACGAACATATGGTTATTCTTTGATGCTATATAATATAGTAGGTTTTCATAAAATGGATATTCCCTGATACTATAAAAACTTCCACAAGATTCTAATAGTGAAGTGAAATATATAAATATATATGTGTATATATATATATATATATTGAATAAAAATGTTGCCCGTTATTTCCGACAATGTTTATAATGATTTGTACCATATCATAAGATACGACCTGCCACATTGCATCAATGCCTGTATACTAAATGCGTACAATATTTCATAAATAAAACAAATTATAAAAATACGCAACTGAGAGTTCTACCTCGATGATTTTTTAAATTATAATTCGCCATTCCATGACCTCCTGTAATGATTTATTTCGAAGAAAATATTCCGCCTAATCGGAATCGAACCTAGAACCTAACTGCCTACCTTCTGCCTATCCTACGCATGCTGCCACTACGCTGCCGAGTACTTTTGGTATTTTAAGCACAAATATGGCATAAGAGACAAAAGTAATTCCGCTGTGCTTCCGAATAGCTGTTACCTGTGATTTAGGTGAAATGTTGTACAGATATTTTTTTTTATAATATAAGTCACTGTTCAAATGGTTTTTTGGCGCTTCGCAATGGTTTTTTTTACCACATAATAGTGATTCATACCATATTATATGATACGACCTGCTAAATGCATAGGGATGTGTGTCCTACAAGAACACGAGGTGAACTACAAAAAGAAGTGTTGAACTGGTATCCTTTTTTTACAATGCAACAAACATACTATGTAACAGTTTGTGAGATATGCCTAGTTCTTAAAACTATTAAGCTGCGGTTGCTCGAACTGCAAATGATTTACGTCTTCGCTACAAGTAAACTTTACCATAATTTTTTTCGAATCGTCACTTTTCATAAGGTCGTCTAACAACTTATATTCGAAAAACGTTAAAGTTAACCATATGAATTGTACAAACTTGAAAAGAATAGTAGAAGTTTGACTGTATCAAACCTAACGTACAGTATACAACATTAGTATTTGTACATCGATTTTGTTATGGCACTGAATTAACCATATCTATATTGTCAAGCGTTTAACGGAGACTTTGTCCTTGAAATGCAGCGGGAGATGTTAGCGGCTCAACATGAGCAGCTAGAAGAAGAGGAGGGATGCCTCTATGGACCAGGCATTGCCGATTAGCGGTAATTATAAACACATTTGTGTAAACACATTACAAAACTTTAAACGCGTTTTTCTCGAAAACACGTTTTTAAAAATGGTTGACATTCTCCTGACCGCTGTAATTAACATATCGACCTGAAATTTGGAGAGCATACTCAGAAAATATGTTAACGGTATATGACATAACTTCACGGAATGACGGATCGTTTTTTCGATAGATACATTTTTGCATTTATTATTTGTCTTTTTATGCGAAAAAAACGCGAAAATTCGATTTTTTTTAAATTGCCGCTATTATCCGAAATTTGTACTAAACGAAAAACCCATCCGTCATTCCATGACCAAAGGGTCACAGATTGATAATATGCTTCGAATTTGTGTTTCAGATCAACAAAGAGGGGGCAGTGATGTCAGCCGTTTACCTCCCGCGATTTGAGGACCTGTTTTCGCGGGGCTGCAAGGGCCGCCATTTTGGTTTAAAAAAAAATGTTTAACGTTCTGTATATCATGAATAAAAGCAAGAAAAAAAACCGCACACAAAAAGCTTTACTCGTTTCCTTTTAAAAAAATAAAATGTAAACACCTGAAATATGGCACTCCAAGGACAAAGTCTCCCTTAACAATAGTGAACAATTATTTCGAGGATAATAGATAGTCAAACACGCCGCCCAGATCACATGTGTAGGTATACTTTTCGCTTATAGTCCTGTTAACCCGTTTATGATTGCGGTGTCAATAAACTATAACAAATTTTACTATCTCCTCTTTTACCATGGGCGTTTGTTGTAAATACCATGGACTTTTCTCTCAGTGTAGCGAATTGTCAATTTGGAAAGCGTTTTTTTTTATAAGTAATATTTAATTTCACGGTAGCCGCAATAATTTTATTCGAAAGTACTCGATAATTACTACAACCGTACATTTTTTTAGAATTTCCAATCAAAGGGCTACATCAATACGGCGCGGGACGATCGGGAGGGGGAGGGGCACTCTTCTTGCGACAGACGAGCGAACGGACACGGCGAAATGGGCTTTCACAGTATCGACGGGAAATGCAATGCGACAAACTTTGTCCGACGTTACCGGAACTACACATCGTTTTCGATGTTTGAGAACCTCTAGATTCTTCTAGTGTTCGAGAGTGCCTAATTTTAGTTTTTTTAACGAGAGTACTTCTCTTGCATTCGAAGAGGGAAGTTTACGACCCTCTCTTCCCCCCCCCCCCCACCCCTTCGTACGATTTCTCATCGTGGTTGGTGGCGCGCAGCATGCTGATGCTCCGGTTGGTCCAATGGGTTTAATTAACGTCTCAAGTATAAGTTGATTAGAGGCTTCCCTGTACACACACATACACATATAGTGCGGGGCTTGTCTTTCGCCAGCATGAGGATAAAGCGTGCTCGCGATAAATCAGACGTTTCAAGAACACGCCCATGATTTGTCGAAAGGACTGATGCACATCCCGCACAGCGAGTATTCCAATACTTCCGCTATAACTATATGAATAATATGTTGGCTGGGCAACGTAACTTCGTACAGCCGGCGAGCCCATGTAGGGTGATCGGTAGTGGCCAACGATTGGCCGATGCGCGACGCCGAGCCTGCCAACATTGGCACTCGAGCTTGGCCCGATCATCGACCGAGCCTCGGATGATAAGAGCGGCCCGATATTCGCAATCAATATTGGCCCTAGAATGGCTTATGAGAATCGGCCGAGCATCGCGTAGGAGTTCATTCGAGAATCGGCCAACAATCAGTCCCCGTCAAGATTGCCATTATTGGCACTCGAGTTTGGCCCGATTATCGACCGAGTCTTGGCGGATAATTGTGACCCGATATAGATCACCAAAATTGGTCCTGCACTGCAAAAAAAAAAAATTGATTCTTTTTGTATTGTAATTCGTCATTACCTGGTCTTTCGAAACGATTAGTTCGAAGAAAATATTTCACCTATATGGGACTCGAACCTTGAACCTACCTACTCATAGCCAAGCACGCTGCCCCTATGCTACCGAGTGCTCGTAACATTTGAATCGCAGATATGCCATAAGAGACCAAATGGATTCTCATCATTATTAGTATCGCATAAACTATATCAATTAGTTAATATCATCGTGATAATTAGAGAGTGTTGTCGACTGACATGTTGGAGAATTTCCAAACCTAACCTATATATATATATATATATATAATTCCTCTCGCTCCACCCTCTCTACCCCCACAACCCTTTAATATGTGTGTTCCAATAAAGACAGACCATTTGTTCATTAGTTCAAGTTTAATTTGAATAAATAAACACATTTAAAATGAATAATTCCAATAATAGAATGCAATAGGAAAAATTTGATTTCACAAAAAATCTAGTTAATTCAAATAAAGAATAAATAAATAGACGCGGTTAGTTAATATTAATAGAATTTTTCTGTCAGTGTAGGATGGTTCATAAAAATGGGCAGAGTATCGCGTATGAGCTCGTTCGAGAATCAGCCAACAATGAGTGCATTGATTTGGTAGTATGGTTGCTAAGAATAATGTCCAATGGACTCGTAAAAAGTATTCGTCTCGTCTCTCAATGACTTCGACGCGAAACAATGAATCGTCAATATACGAATTGCGGTTTGATCATACGTTACTCGGCCGAACATTGGCCTCGTATCGGCAAACCAATGATTGGCGATTCTATACTTCGCCAAACATCGACCTCGTATCGATAAGCCAATGATTAGAGAGCCTATATTTGGCCGAACATTGGCCTCGTATCGGCAAACCAATGATTGGCGAGTCTATACTTCGTCAAACATCGGCCTCATATCGATTACCCAATAATGAACGAGTCTATACTTGGCCGAACATTGGCCTCGTATTGGCAAACCAATGATTGGCCAGTCTATACTTCGTCAAACATCGGCCTCGTATCGACAAGCCAATGATTAGCAAGTCTATGTTTGGCCGAACATTGGCCGCGTATCGGCAACCCAATGATTGGCGAGTCTATACTTCGCCAAACATCGGCCTCGTATCGACAAGCCAATGATTAGCGAGTCTATATTTGGCCGAACATTGGCCTCGTATTGGCAAACCAATGTTGGCTAGTCAATACTCAGCCGAGCATTGGCGTACAATTGGGTAATCGATCATCGCCCCGCCAACATTGGTCCAAGTATTGGCCGTTACGGTTCGATTGGCGAAACCTACATGGGAGAGCAGCCGGCGTGAGAATGAGGTATGCTCGGTTTGTGCCGGAGAGACCTACGGGCGTCCAACTTCGCCCTTCGGCCTTTGCTCTGCCTCGTCGTCCTTTGGTAATCCCTTGAAGAGCAAGTTAGCTGGACAACGGCCACTTACGGACTCTGCACTCTGTACAGACTGGTTCAGAAGCGGTCCACGAAGAGATTCTCTTTTCATCGCGCGTTGACACTTTTTTCGACCGGAATTGTCTGCGACTTTTGTTACTTGGGTGACCGATTTGTTGTTTGGGGTTTTTGGTTGTTTTTTTGGTACTTTTGGTTGTTTGGATAATAAGAGAATACGGACTGGACGCGTTAGAGTTGCAGGATTGAAATAAAAATACTCCCGGTCTGATATCGATCAAATGGTCATATTCCGTGCAGAAATTTGTTAAGACATCGTACGATTCGACCACGTCCGTATAGGGATTTGATGGATACGCGATTTGATAGATTCCAAGTGGATTCCGCGCTAGTTTCCAATTGAAGTCATGTGAGAATTTCTTATTTGAAATTCTCAACAGGTATTTGTTTGGGTCTACCGAAAGAAGTATTCTTTCGCGATGCTGTGCAGAAATTTCTTGAGTCCCAAGATGCACCCACATCTCTATAGGGATTTGTTAGGACACCTCGCATAGGGAGTCCTCTTTGAGATCCAATTGGATTCTGCACTGTTGCCCGAAGAACGCCTCGATTTTTAATGAAGCTCAAAGCTCAAATGAACCTCCCCAGGTAGGAATTGACGATGAAAAAAGGGCTCGGCAAGCTCTGAAACAAGGCTCACATTTTTTAATTCAGGCTGAGCACCAGCTTGATTTCAGGCCTAGCTGAACTTGGCTTGACCAAAGGCTGGTAGAAAAGCCTGTATTAAGCCTGAAACGACGAAACAACAAGGTTCAAAACGAGCTTTAATGAAGCTTTCACGAGCATTTATGACCAGGCTTATCCCAAACTCTTCGCGAGGCTATATGAATCCTGTATTTTAGTTTTCTATATTCTACATTGGGATACATTTAATAAATTTGTAAAGAATTCATTTTATTTATTATATATATTTATTATTCATTATATTATTTGTTATAAAATATATATAAAATATTTTCAACACAATACTTTATTTGATTTATTGTTTATGGGACACGTGATACACAGACTGTACGCAAACCCCAGAGAGTGAGTATGTACGAAACGTGTATGTGACGAGAAAAAAACTTTCTTGTGTACCTCATAAATATCGATAAGAGAATATGTTTAAATGTTCTGAGCTGCCTCCTTCGCTTTCGTTTTTCGTGCCTTCGCACCCGACAAATTTATTGCTAATTTTTTTTTTTCATAACAGTACAGAAAAAATATTATTTAAAATTTATTTTATGTTATCACAACCTGAAACAAGCCTGCATCCAGCCTTGATTTTTTAGCCTTAAAATTCACTGGCTGAATAAAGCTTGAAAAACTCTGAGTTTAGGCTAAGCAGCCAGTCTTGGTTCCAGGCTGCTCCGAACGATGCAATGAAACCTGGCCCAGGTCTGTCTGACTCAGGCTCGGTGAAACAAGGCTCGCACAAGTTTGTTTCCATCGTCAGCCTTTTGATTCGTTACCTGGGTCAATGAAGGTTTTGCGGGAAATGAGACGTGAATTCGTACTCAGGAGGTAAAAATACGTCCATTTAGACTTGCGGAAAAGGTAACTTAAAATCCAAACTTTTGTTCGCATCTCGGCCAAAAATAAGTGGCTTCACTAAATCGTCGATCATTTAGTTTTGCTTTGTATTTTAAGCTTCCCTTTAGGCGTATTCTTTTCGTTGTCGTTTTGTCTTTGAGTTCCGTTTGATTCATGGAGTTCCGATGATTTTTCGATTTTTGGCAGAATTTCAAAGTCGGACTATTGATATTCGCGAATGTTGACCATACTTAGTCTTTTTTTCGGCCATTTTTCAAGTGCACTTTGTCAGTTTTTATAGTCATGTGCCTTCAAACAATCGAGCCTACTCGAACTGGCTCAACCGTTTCGTTAAAGCCGAGAAAAATCATTCTAAAAACTGCACCACAAGTCTAACGGTTTCCCCATAAGAACCCACGCTAATAGGGTATTTTACTCTATTTAAGAAAAATACTGAGAATGTATAAATAATGTAGATTTCGCAATAAGCAATCGAATAATGTTGGTTTTTATTAATAAAAAAAAACAAAATAAATGTTATATTCCATGTTATATAATCCGTTTAAAAAAAATACTTTTTCTACCTATGCAACGAACATGCATAACGATAGTCGCCATAATGGATTCCGACGTGACGTCATTGACATAGTAAACAAAGAAAGCGGTAGACGTATCACTCTCTAACCTGTGAAAGAAAGCGTCACCAACTATATATTCTCGTTTGGCATAGTTAATTGCAAATTTTCAAATAATTATCTCTACGTAAAAAAAGAACAAATGAGTTTTTTTCGGACTATGAATTTGGATCTCTTCTCGCAAATGTTAACCAAGCTTTCCTCAGATTTATATCAATTGGCATTTTAATCCACAACTTTCCCGGTGTTTTTACACCAGTATTCTTACTTTTAGGAACAACACACCAATGATAGGGATTGTAACTCACTTTTAACCAAAAAATGTACGTATTCGCAATTGGCACAGCGTCGATGTTTACTATGCCAGTGACGTCACGAACCAAAGCAGCATGGCGGCTAGCGTTTTCGTGCGGGAATTTGAAGTGTAAAATTGAAATGCTTTTCCATGGCACTTATCGATTTCATAAAATAGAAATAAAAATTCCAGTAGTTTATTACCGCCAAAGGATCAAATTTCTGTCGACTCTGGATTCATCGGCCTGAATAGACGAAGTCTCTCGAGTTTCTTTTTGCACTCGCGCGAGCCTATAGCATCATTTGCAGCATATGCAAAAAAAAAAATCAGCAGCCGTCTAACAATCCCTTACCAACGAGGTCTCTGACAGGAGAGGGCCCCGCGCAATGATGGTAGTTCAACTGTATCCTGATCGAAGGGGTATAAATCTGCCGGAAATTCCTCGCAAGACAGACGCGAAGAGAAGGTTCCTCCGATAAGGATCGTTCGCGATCTATTGCGGGAACAGGTTGAATGCCTCATTGCAATAAACGACGTCATTGGCGACGTATCGCTATAGATACGTTATTCGTGGGTTTTCGTCAAGAAGAGGGTATCTTTCGCTCGAATCGATATCGTTCCCGAGACTCGCGGGCTCTGCTTGAACCCCGGTCGGAATGCAGCTAGCCACTGCCTTAAGCGGTATAACGCATATGTAGGTGCATTGTTAATGGTGGGTCTGCTGACCAGAAGCAGTCAGCACACATACGTACACACGGGCACGTTGCGACTGTGTTGAAAGTGCAGCAACGGAACGGGGAAGGCAGGGCCGCGTTCGGACGGTCCGTCACGACAGGAATTTGCCACAACGGTATAGAACTCCTTTGCCTATCAAGGTACGTAACTACGTGTGTACGTGTCTGTGTGTTTGGACTATCCTTTGGCGTTAAGCATGATACGAGGCATCCTCGTGCCGTCCAGGACGATTTAAACGCGGAACTACCCGAGCCCACCGTCGCTCGGTACACGAAGTCGTAACAGCTATACTCTATATAACGATGAAAATACGTATATACATATATACGTACGTACATATGTTGACGTATGTATGTATGTATAGGGCATCGCTCGTGCCCAGGCTAATTCGACTTAATTGATACATGAGATCTCACCATAGGCAATCCCCCTGTCCATCAAGGGTCATGCTATGCTCTTATCCAGCATCGATACTGCGGAATTCCGAAGCCATAACTGAATTCCCCAGCCAAACGAATCTGAACGTTGCCTTCCGATTGATAAAAATGCTTCGAGGATCCGACCTGTGCTTGATTTACTGCGATTGGGGGCGAAATTGAAATTGCTACAATTCCACGATGCTGAAGTTTACTTCGTTGGAATGCAAGAACAATTCATTTTTTTTTTTCATTGCCAGCGCAATTTTCTGGCAGTTGTAGACTATGACGATTGTTAGAACGTTTTTTTTTTTAATTAAATTACATTGTACGTAAGAGTGTTTTGTAGAGAAGATTTATCGTTTCAAGAGGAACGTTCAATGGAGATATTGAGAACATTTTAGTTGTGGTTCAGCCTGTATGAGATGTAGTCATTTTCATTGACGCAAATCGGAATGTATGAGCTCCCAAAAATAGCTGGCTTTAACCTTCCGTTGACACACTGGGTCATTTCGAGCTAAAGGAATTTATAATAAAATGTTTAGTTTCTCGAAACTGAAATTTTTCAATCATTTCCTGCAAGAATTTGATTATAGATTTTCCCAATTTCAATTACGCAGACATGTTGAGAAGTGTTGAAAGTGTATTTGTGATTTAAAAAAATCGAAACCGACCGAAGGATTGTCAATGGCAGGTGGAGGAAGTACCACCTGGGCCAAATTGACCCGGTTGGTCAAAATCGTCGCCAGAGATAAGTGTGTCAACGGAATGTTAAGGCGTTACCCCCACTTGTAGCGCAAAAAAAGGCCCATTTCGTGAATTTTTTAAAAGAAAACTACAAAACTTTTTTAATCGATCAATATACCATCTTAAAGAACACATCTTGAAGAACTTTCAGTAATTTTTTTATTGAAAAATATTACATTGTTTAGTGGCAAATGGCCGTCAATGAAATAATGTTTTTATATACACGGTTTGCGGTGACCAACATTGCGACGAAGTGGATCATCTGAAGAAAAAAATGCGGATGGATTTAGTCAAATATAAGTATAAACTAGTCTTTAATCGAAGGATTTAAAAGAATATTCATTTTTCACAAAATGGCGGTCAGTCAAAGTTAATGGTTCGATTTTAACGAAAAAAAACGGCCGTTTTTTGGCTATAAAACGGCCAATTTTTTTCGAAAAAAAAATCGAACGATTAAATACTACATTTTTATGTATTAAATAAGCCTGCAAAATTTCAAGAAGATCGGTTCATTAGTGTTCGAGTAATCTTGGTCACCGACTTCAGAAATGCCATTTTGAGAAAAACGCGTTTAAAGTTTCAATTTCAGTTTACACGAAGAAAATATTTTTTTTTGTAAACTTACATAGAGTCATCTATTCCGGGCCCGTTTTTATAAATTCCAGTCTATTATATGAACGTTGTGAATGCCAGGTATAAGACCCTTTTCATCGAACAATGCATTGAAGGTCGGAGGGAGGGTCGAGCGCGCCAGACGGCAGACTAGCCGGTCGTTTACACAACGGATTCTTCTCTTTCAACGCTCATATCTCAGTCAATTTTGTTCGGATCGACTTGAAATTTTCAGGACATATTCTCAGATACTTATACTTCAAAAAAATGCAATAAAAAAATCGATTTTTCCAAAATCGCAAGTGGGGGTAACCCCTTAATAGGATTTTGAGGAGAAAAAAGAACGCCTCTCTAGCATGAAGTGGTTTTGTTATTCTCAAAAAAAACAATGTCCAACTATATATGTATAGTTATATTTATTCAACGGGTTCGCATACGCTTGAGGCTCAAAAGCATGTATATTTTTAATATTTTTTTTCTGATGAGAGTATTGGGATAACGGGGTCGGGATTTTATACACGTTTTATCCACAGTCTTGCCAAGTTTGAGTTTTCTTTTCATTGAATAATATTGATAATCAATGAAGTTTTTATTATTTAAAAAAGTGCTGCTTTTTCTGCATGACCAATTGGCGCAGGTCGTTCTGGCAGCTAGGGTGATTTTGAATGAACAATAAAAATGTATTTTTAGTATAATAATACATTTTTCGTACGACCGGATCCTGTTTTGAAATTTCGAAAATTGAGAAATGGCAGCACAAGAAAAAACGTTCGATTTTCGACAAAAAAATAACATTAATAATTTTTTATCAACAAATGGATAAATTATCACATAATCGTCCGGTCATATTATAGAACATTTTATAAACTATGCTCTATCCGAATTTGAATCGAATCGGACGAATAGATTTTGAGATACGACTTACACCGCGTATATAAACCATAGTTTCGAGAAAAACGCAAAAGACGAAAATACAATGTAACCCTCCACAAAAATTGCCATAATTCGGTCAGTTATCGGAATTTTTGCTAAATCTTTCCGGCAAATTAAGAGGCTTCACTTCAGACGCTAAAAAAGGCTATTTTCATGAATTTTTTTGAGCGGTTTATATTATAGATATTGATATAAAAGTTGTTACACATAATAAATACAGTTTCGAAATACATAAAAAAATGTTTTTATGTATTTATGTAACCCAAACACATGTTGAACGCGTTTTTCTCGAAACAACGTTTTTCGACGGCTTGTTGATAAAATCTTCGAAACTACTGAACCGATCCTTATGAAATTTCAACCACATATTCTTTACAACTATAGCTATAGCGCATATTAAGGATTTTTTTAAATTTGGATATTTAATATTTTTTTCCATATACGGTGAAAAAACACCTTTCTTTTAATTTTTCGATAAATGTCCACCATTTTATTATTTTGCATATATAAAAAAATCGTATGACATGCGCTATAGCTATTAACATACTGAATCTAAAACCGTTCGATTTGTTTGTTTCG
This sequence comes from Ophion ellenae, assembly GCA_963210295.1. Lineage (NCBI taxonomy): Eukaryota > Metazoa > Arthropoda > Insecta > Hymenoptera > Ichneumonidae > Ophion > Ophion ellenae. The sequence goes on along the minus strand of OY723387.1, from coordinate 11,652,164 downwards.
GATGTTCCATCTCCGAGATTTCATCAACAGCGCAGACCTACAATTTTTATAGAACATTTTTCCAACTACCATTTTCGTCTATAAATAGTGACTTAAATAAATTTAAAAAAAAGTTGATGTATTTCGAAAGTGTATTTATCAAGTGTAACCATTTCTATATCGATATCTATAATACAAACCTATCAAAAAAATTCATGAAAATAGCCCTTTTTTAGCATCTAAACTGAGAAAACCCCTTAAAGCTAAGACCCAAGGCTACAAAAAAGCGGAAGAGAAAAAAAATTGTATTTCTAAAATTGCAAGCTTATGCAGCACCCTCGCCCTCAGATTAGGATGACGACGAATTAATGCAATTTTGATAGCAACCTTCAAAACTTCACGATATATTAGTCGAGTGCGATTAAAAATAACAATAAAATGATAATATTTTACGAGGATGCAGCAGCCATCGTGACGAACCGTGCAGTTTCAATTGGCAAAGCCCACAAAAAAACTACACATATAAAGTGTAAAAGTCAGATGAGGAAAGCTCTCGAAATGATGAAATGTACTTTGGCTGGGACATATCACCGTATAAAGCAAAGTGCGTAAGCCGACATTAGAGGGCCATTCCTAGACACGGAATTGTTTCACGTTCGCGTACATGCGCTAAGTCCCAAATTGAATTTGCTTGATGCGACCGTGGCCTTTTAGGAGGGTACGAAGGATCTTGGTAGTGACACAGGATCGTATACGTATACGCACACATATGTATACGTATTTATACATACATGCAATACGAAGTTAGCCCAAGTCGGCGAGACTCGCGAGTGCGATTTCGCGAAACTGTCCACGATTTATAATGGTGGCCTAATGGGCGAAACGTGTTTCTCCGAGCAGTTACGTACGTTGCATCGTACATACAGACACACACGTATATATATACATGCACACACGTGAATCGTACCTGCGGTATCTGTCTCTTGAATCAAGTGAAAAAAAACATACTGGTCCATCGTCATAGGTTGTGCGGAGAACGCGTACTGGGGATTACGCACGAAAGTTGCGCAAATTCTACGAAAGATCGATCGCGTGACTAGATTTTCGGAAATTGTCATTTTTAATTCGCAATATACGGTGAGAAAAATTTTTTTTTTAAATAAAAATATGTACTCAACCTCGTTGGAATTAATTTACAGTAATATAACATTTACATACATATAGATATAGATGTACATATATAGTGGAACAAATGAAACATTGCCTTTTAGTGAATTTTAGCTGGCAGAAACGAACACAATCGCGAAATGCTTGTTAATTCAATTTTGTTAGAATAAACTTACAGTCGAAAAGAAATCATATATACAGGGCGACAATTATAAGGTGGCTGTGTGTTTTTCATGGCGGGACACCACTGTGAGGGGTGAAAGAAAATCGTTTTTTTTTGCAATTGATCAGAGTATTTATATTCAAGAATATGTAAATGAAATTCATGTCAAAATACTATTAAAAATTGACCAAGTTACAGACGATATAGTGAGAGCAGGTAACGCAATAATTTACGTATACCAAAACTTGGGGCTGGGTTGAAATTCCGAACTTTGAATGATCAGAACGCTCATAATTTCGAAAACATACTACCCCGAAAGATCAAAACGCCGAAAGAATTTTACCCAAAAGACCAAAACTCCGAAAATCTGAACACCGTTAAAAATAATTTGGCTATGGAAGTTTTAAAAGTTTCAAAATTTTCAATAAATCACCGAATTAATTCAAGAATTTTTTTTCATTAAGAAGTGGTTTCACGTCAATTTTGAAATTTGTCTAGACAATGTTATACGCTCTACATAATTTACAGTCAACTGTGTAGACTTTCGCTGGCATTCAAAGTTCGGAATTTCAACCCGGCCCCCATGTCAAGATCATGCCAGCGAAAGTCTATACAGTTGACTGTAAATGATTTAGAACGTATAACATTGTCTAGACAAATTTCAAAATTGACGCAAAATCACTTCTCAATTTAAAAAAATTCTTGAAATAATTCGCCGATTTATGAAACTTTTGAAACTTTCATAGCTGAATTGTTTTGGCGGTGTTCAGAGTTTCGGTCTTTCGTGTAAAATTATTTCGAAGTTTTGATCTTTCGGGTTAGTATTTTTTCGGAGTTATGAGCGTTCTTATCATTAAAAGTTCGGAATTTCAACCCACCCCATCTCGAATATCGAAACATTAAAATTCGGAATTTTAAACCGTTGGAGCATACAAAGTTCGGAATTTCAACCCGGCTCCTAAAGTTTTCAATCGCATTTTTCTCGAAAAGATTTTTCTCGACCTAGCCGGAATCATAACTGTAGCTATAATTGTCTGATTTTCGATTGAAAAAAGATTCGAAATTTTCGTAATTGCAGTAGCTATTGTGTACGTAGCCATTTTTTGAATTCAGTGTTTTTGAAGCTTCCGAATATGAATAAAAATGTAAGTTCTTAATTTTTTGAAAAAAATAAATAAAAACTTACCCGAAATAAGTTCAATGTATGCTTAATAACATATATTATTTTCCAAATCCTGAATAAATAATCTAGTAGACAAAAACAATTCGGAAAAGAACAATCTTTTTTCGGTACCGTTAAAATGGTGTCCCCCCTCAAGGGTCTGGTACGGAGATTTAGCGACAGAGAAAAATATGATATTCAATGGTTTTTCAAGTCCTCTTCGAAATAGAATATTATGTATTTTTTGGATGAGTCGTATTTTCCAGAAAAAATTGAGCATTCTGGAACGAAATCAAAAGTGAATTTTGAATTGAGCAAAATGTAGATAATTACGTTTCTAATACGAAGCACTCCTGAAAAACCTATTTCCAATGGAAGTGAATTCCATTCATCCACTTCGAAATGCAATTTTGACCATTTCTCTCTCGTTGACGAGATACGTAAAACAGTTCTTCAGAAGTGTTTCGTGTTCGGAATTTAATTACATTCACTTCACTATAGTCAAAATGGAATTTTGATACTTTTCCCGAATGCTCAATGGTTTTTATGAGTAAATATTACTCATAAAAAAAATACACGATATATTTTTTTTCGACAAAGATTTGTAAAACCAATGAAAATTATATTTTTCCACTATAACCCATATCGTGGGTCGCTTTTACATTGGATTAATGTATAATTATGTTTTCGATACATCATAATTATTTTGTATCATTAGGAAAGGAGACGAGCCCTAACGCTAATAAAATTAATCGTAAAAAAGTTGATCTAACCATTTAAAGTTACGTAGGATATTTTTTTTAGGTTTTTTTAACGATACAATTTTATGCAATCGGTTGTTTTTTTTTTTTCGTTTTCAAATCTTCGTTGAACCCTCATGAATACTTTGAAAAATTTCATCAAAAGTGAACTTACAAGAGCTGCATGAAAATAATAAATGTATTATCCAAATGGTACGTCAAAAGTTATTGAAAAAATCTCAAATGGCAACGAGTCGAGGAAAAGTTTTCGCGAATTCAACCTCTTATCTTCTGGCACGTATGCGGTCGAAGCCGCATATGTATGAGATTGAAAAATATCGGAGCTATCACGAGCACGTACTTGATAATAGAGTTGCTGCGGATTTCCTTGTTTTCTGTTCTACGGATAATACAGACGAACGAGCATTGAGAAACTCACGCAAGGCTACTGATTGTGTACGTTAAGGCGTTACCCCCACTTGTAGCGCAAAAAAAGGCCTTTTTCATGAATTTTTTTAAAGAAAACTACAAAACTTTTTTAATCGATCTATATACCATCTTAAAGAACACATCTTGAAGAACTTTCAGTAATTTTTTTATTGAAAAATATTACATTGTTTAGTGGCAAATGGCCGTCAATGAGATAATGTTTTTATATACACGGTTTGCGGTGACCAACATTGCGGCGAAGTGGATCATCTGAAAAAAAAATGCGGATGGACTTAGTCAAAAGTATAAACTAGTCTTTAATCGAAGGATTTTAAAAAATATTCATTTTTCACAAAATGGCGGACAGTCAAAGTTAATGGTTCGATTTTAACGAAAAAAAACGGCCGTTTTTTGGCTATAAAAAGGCCATTTTTTTCCGAAAAAAAAAAATCGAACGATTAAAGACTACATTTTTATGTATTGAATAAGCCTGCAAAATTTCAAGAAGATCAGTTCATTAGTGTTCGAGTAATCTTGGTCACTTCAGAAATGCCATTTTGAGAAAAACGCGTTTAAAGTTTCTCTTTCAACGCTCTTTCAACGCGGATGCTTCTCTTTCAACGCTCATATCTCAGTCAATTTTGTTCGGATCGACTTGAAATTTTCAGGACATATTCTCAGATACTTATACTTCAAAAAAATGCAATAAAAAAAATCGATTTTTTCAAAATCGCAAGTGGGGGTAACCTCTTAAATATCTAATTCCAAGGACGGCAGAGTGGATGTGGTTCCTCATGGAAAAGGCATCATAGCCGATTTCTCGTTTAGATTAATGTCTTTGGCAGTTAGATATTCATCTAATGTTCTACGTGCCGCAGAAGAAGTCATCAACGGCAAAAGTATCCGAAAAGCGGCAAAAGTTAACAAATTAGATAGAACTACCCTTTCTTCTTTTTATTTATGTTGATCTTGCGAAAAAAAAACCTTTATTCTCCCACTGGCTCAACTAGCCCCGTGGGGTGGCTCAGTTGACACCACCTATTGGAGTCGACTGAGCCATCTCACTTTTGTGATATTCATATAATTTTAGTCTAGTAAGCAACCTTTTTACTGCAGTTTTTCCATGGTGTGACATAGCCAAATAAACAACCTATCCATTTTGAAAGATATAATTACTCATCACTTAATTAATGCGGAGCTATACTGCTTGGAACAAAATCACGTTCAAGTGACTCTTGCCCTACACTCTCTGCCCTACACTTGGATTCGCAGTGTATATTGTAAGCAAATCAAGATTTATTCGAATGAAATATTTATTTATTTAATTTGAATGTATTGAGTGTTTAAAAAGAGTAGCTGAAACAAATATAAAAATATATTTAAAACAAATTGGATCGTAGTAGACTGTGAAGCAAGGAAGACATCTATTTGATTCAAATAGATCCTATTTACATTCAATTTTTATGCAATGTAGTTTTTTCGCAATGTAATTTTTTTTCGCAATGTAGGGACGAAGATATTGACGCTGTGAATTCGGGACCATTGGTTTTTTAGTTGTACCAAGTCGTTATGTAAAAAGCGACAATACTTTGCAGATTGTAAAGCGCGGCACCGACTGGCTTTGTACTCATGTAAATCATATTTTATCGTATGACGATTTTTCCGATAATAAAATAGGGGCATTTGAATATGTCCACGGTCAAACTCGCCATTGACAAGCACGTGTGCTACCTTAAGGTGTTACATCTGACTAAAAAGAAAATGTTGGCCGTTTTTTATTACCTTAAGGGGTTATATATGATTAAAATTTTCGAAAAATCGATATAAAAAAATTGTGTGCTTAAATAATGTACATATAGTTAAGTACACATACAGAAAATTTCTAGTCAATCCGGCGAGAATTCTCGAAGTTACACGCACATTTGTGATGACGTATCAGAGCATTCGAAAGTGCTTTTGAAACTTTAAACGCGTTTTTCTCAAAACTGTATTTTTCAAGCCAGTGAGCAAGATTTCTCGGAAACGGCTGAACCGATCAGTCTCAAATTTTAACACCACCTTTTAAAGAATATTTTTTTTGGTATTTAATCGAAGGTTTTTTCTCACCGATAAATATTTTCCATTCTATAAACAATTTAAGGCCTTTTTTTTGTCAAAAATCGGTTTTTTTTAGAAGCCTCCATTTTGTCAAAAAATATTATTTTGCTTATTCCTTCGATCAATTACAAGATAATCCATTATATTGACGAAATAGTTTTGGTTTTTTTTTCAGTTTTAGATGATCCATTCCAAGATATCGTGCTCACCGCAAGACGCATTTTTTTTAGAGGTGCTTCCGAAGATCAGCTATGGCAGCTTTCAAAATAATTATTTTTATAAATAAAAAATGTTAAAATACAGTAAAAATTTACCATAATATGTGCACAAATTTTTACGTTAATACATTTGAAGGTCTTCTCAAGAAAAATTCTTGAAAACCCGATCTTTTTGGGCCTCCTGACTGTATACAATCCCTCAAATGATGTACAGACATTACAAAGATGATATACAAAAGGAATTATGTGCGATTTTTTCCCTTTTAATTTTTAGACACCATTTTTCGGAGCACCTGAAAAACGTACGGAATAGCCTAGACAGTGAAAGTAGCAATATGGAGTCGTTTAGTCCAGTCGTACGAAAATATACAATGACCTAACAATTCAAGACCTGCTATCTATGGTATGAGAGCTTCAATTCCGTCGTGTGGACGATAGCTTCTAGGTCAGCTTAGACACTTTGAACGCGTTTTTCTCAAAACTACGTTTTTCAAATTGAGAAGACGCACAATTAAGGGGAGTTCCCATCCTGATTGACTTGAAATGTTAACTGTAACTTCTTAAAAACGTTATTTAAAGAAGTACACACGATTTTTACGATTCATCAACAGGTCTCGTTTTTATAAACAAATTACACCCGATTTTTTAGCGAAAAAAGAAAAATTTGTTCAAAAGAATGTCCCTTCGCGAAAAAAAACTATATTTTTGAATAATCGTGTGTACTTCTCTAGCAAAACCAATGTAAATGAAGATTTTTATTGTTCCGAGTGCTGATCCACAAAAGCTCTGCGTCCTCGCGCAGAACGCCTAAAAAATTGCTCTTAGTGTAGCTACGACTGAGCCGCCAATATAATTTTTTTAAATAATTTTTATTTCTTTCTACACGTCAACACATGTAGAATAAAGCCGCCAAAGCTCATGTCGATTGCTTCTTTAGTATTGTAAAAAAAATTCCAAAAAAGTCTCACTTTTCGATGAGCCACATCGATGTAACGCCTTAAGGGGTTAGGCCACAGTAACGGGTACAAAATCATGTGCGAATTTAACAGTTTTTTTTCGTATAAAAGTATTTCACTTATAAAATTAATTACACATCTATTTAGTATGAATATGAAGCTGTTAGAAAATGTATATATTTTTTTCGATGCACAAAATGGTGACTACTAATATTTTCTTTTGTTATCTTTTTTTTAGGCGCTCCGCGGCGTGACATTTGGCATTCACAATTTTTCACCTAGGACAAAAAATAAAAATTCTCGTCAATCTACATTAGAATACCTAGAGAAGTACGCACGGAATTTGTAAAATATTGTTTCATTTGAAAGTTGTAGGTATTTGAACTTAAGAAATGAAATTTCAGTGAAAAATTTTGTTATAACTGCTCATAAAATGAAAATATTTCGTTTAATCAAAAATTCCACACGTACTTCTCTGCGAAATGCAATTAGGAACATAACTTTTAAATTTAAAGTAAATCAAGTGAAAATTGTTGAAGTTATTTGTCATGCCAATTGGGAAAAAGCTGTTTCGAGAAGTTTCGAGAGGTCGGCCATTTTGTACATCGAAAAAAAAATGCTAACAGCTTGCTATTCGTGCTAAATAGATGTATAATTAATTTTATGAGTGAATCACTTTTTCATGCGAAAAAAATTGTTAAATTCGCACATGATTTTTTACCCGTTACTGTGGCCTAACCCCTTAAGCTTAAAGAAAACCGAAGCAGCATAAATAGTTTTCGCATTGCCAGTCGAGGCTCATCGATAGCAGATTATTTTCTTTTCGTACGTTCATTTGTCCCCTGAGCAACGGCGCGAAGTAAATTATTTTTTCTATTGTCACTTTATTCATTTTGTGAGAAGAATCTGATATTTTTCCACGCTTCTGTAATATGCGCAGTGCTTTCATAGAACAAAGATGGAGATTTTACGAATGAAACAAAGCCAAGGAAAAATAAATTCCCGATATCTTTTAGTGGCCCCAGATTTTCCACTCAGTTTTCTTTTTGTTCTTCGTCCGCGCGTGTATCGCAAAGTATTTCACACGTTGTGATACGTGGAAAGAACGTGACGTTGTTATGCACACAGTTCGTATATATAACCTAGGGGGATAGATTTTTTTTTCTTAAAGATTTAGTAACACTCTCTGCTCTAGTGCAAACGTCTTGTCTCGGATATTCGGAACACAGTGAGTACGCATTCGCCAATATACATATACAGTGGGTTAAACAATTATTTGTACACATCGTCTTTTCCAAATCATATTTCGAAAAAAATTTAATGCTTTATGAAGTTTCTGTGTTCGATCGCTTATCCTAAATATACACGATGTCTGCTTGCAAAAATCTTGGGATAACACGAACAAAAAAAGAAAGCAATATTAACAACAGTTTCGTGTGAGATGAACAAATATTGTTTTTTACCCCCCTGTACTAGCTTTCCGCCTGCGGCTCCGCTCGCGTAGACTTGTTTTAAATGATCCTTAATGAAATGTGCCCCTGATATGTTTTATTACGGAACACGTATAATTGGGTTGAAGAGCATTAATACTATGTTTCAAGTGAATCTGACCAGATATTTCTTTTACCATGCAAAACTTTGCTAACCCCTTTTTCCCTTGCGGGTTGAATTTCCAAAAACGTTGAAATTCCATTCATTGGGTCTAGGAGCAGTTATATAAAGTTCCAAGTAAATTTTACCCGATTTTTTTTTTCGTAACAACTTTGCCACCTCTTTTCGTTTAGGGGTTCAATTTCGAAAAATGCCGCAATAGACATTCTATTAATTGTGTTGGAGAGCATTAGTACTAAGTTTCAAGTAAATCTTCTGAACAGATTTTTTTAATTTTCCATACAAACTTTGCCACACCTTTTCTCCCCTTAGGGGTTGAATTTCTACAAACGCTGAACCAAGTGTTTCATTAATTGTGTCAAGAAGCACGAATACCAAATTTCAAGTAAATCCGACCAGATTTTTCCAAATTTCCATTAAAACTTTGTCACCCCTTTTATCCCCTTGTGGATTGAATTTCGAAAAATCCCTTCTAAAAATGGTGCCTACATAATAAAATCAATATGCTCTCCAAATTTCACGATTCAGCATTTAGCGGTTTAGGCTGGGCGATGATGAGTGAGTCAGTCAGTCAGGACTTTGCTTTATATATATATATATATATATATACACACACACACACACACACGCATACACACACACACACACACACACACACACACACACACACACACACACACACACACACACACACACACACGCACACACACACACACGCGCGCGCACACACACACACACACACACACACACACACACACACACACACACACACACACACACACACACACACACACACACACACACACACACACACACACACACACACACACACATATATATATATATATATAAGGGTGATTCGTTTCAGGGCAACTTTTTTTTTGACCCATCGTGCCCGAAAACCTTTAGTTGGTACCCAAAAACGAACTTGCGTGAAAGGGGGGTGTTGTCAAAAAATATTTAGAGGCCGCGAATAAAAATTGAAGGTTTCTCATTTCATTGACATTGAAAAAAAATGTTTTTCTCATTATTATTGTTACCATTCCGCGAATTTTGATATCGCGATATTTTCCAAGTGGGTTCTCATAGGAAATATGATACTCCACAATAAAGTTCATTGAGCCATGGCCGTAAATTCAACCGTTTCAGCGGTATCATTATTTCAAGTGAATATTGTGCGAAAATATCTATTCAAACGGCTGTAACGCCTAAGCTATTAGATACATCGAAAAATATTCGGATGAGAACTTTGTAGAGAAAGTAATTTTCTACAAAAAAAGTCTTATAAGCCGAGCCCGTAAATTCAACTCTTTCATAGCTATAGGTGGATGAAGTAAAATAAATAGATTTTTCTTGTTTAAAAAAAAATCTATTTATAAATAGATAATATAGTAATAGAAATATAGTAAATATAGATAATAGAAATATAGTAAAATAAATAGATTTTTTTTAAACAAACAAAAATCTATTTATTTTACTTCATCCACCTATAGCTGAGAAAGAGTTGAATTTACGGGCTCGGCTTATAAGACTTTTTTGTAGCAAATTACTTTCTCTACATAGTTCTTATTTGGAATTTTTTCGATATATCTAATAGCTTAGGCGTTACAGCCGTTTGAATAGATATTTTCATACAATATTCACTTGAAATAATGATACCGCTGAAACGGTTGAATTTACGGACATGGCTCAAAGAACTTTATTGTAAAGTATCATATTTCCTATGAGAACACACTTGGAAAATATCGCGATATCAAAATTCGCGGAATGGTAACACTAATAATGAGAAAAAGATTTTTTTCAATGTTGATCAAATGGGAAATCTTCAATTTTGATGCGCGACCTCTAAATATTTTTTGACAACACCCCCCTTTCACGAAACTTCGTTTTTTGGTACCAACTAAAGGTTTTCGGGCACGATGGGTAAAAAAAAAGTTACCCTGAAACGAATCACCCCAATATATATATATATATATATATATATATATATATGACTTTTTGGAGAACTATTTTGCAATCATACGACGTGAAGATACAGCCATTTAAAAATGGGTAAAATATTGGGAAAATTGTCGTAATCCTTCAATTTCAAACACCAGCCACCAGTTTCATACGTACATAGTTATTTAAATTTCAATATATATATGACACCAGCTATATCTTATATATATATATATATATAAGATATGGCCGGTGTTTGATATTGAAGGATTACGACAATTTTCCCAATATTTTACCCATTTTTAAATGGCTGTATCTTCACGTCGTATGATTGCACAATAGTTCTCAAAAAGTAATTTTAAAGCTTGAATCTTCCAGTTTTTCAATCATGGGTTGAAGATTTTTAACATCGATCAGAATAACTTTTTTTACGACCATGGACAGTCGCAAAAGTTTTTTCAAAAGTTGGCACAAACTTCGGAGGTCTGCGCAGGCCGAACAAAAACTGTCCGACTCAATTCATTGTACGCTTTTCGAAGCTTAGATACTTTTCTACAATCTGTTTTTATGCCTGTTTTTTAATGATCGTATGGCCATTTCTGGCCGAGTTATTCGCCCCCGGAGCGTACAGAATTTGCATTTATTTCAGGTTATAAAAAAAACTTGTTCCATATTCGTTGAAAATTGATGAGAGAGAAAATTGAAGTACTTCAATACAATATGGCGAGAACGATGTCATTCTTCATCTTTGGCATCTTGATCCTGGAATCGAGATTGTGTTCTGGCCTCGGCGATCTTACCCCTGTAAAAGGGTCAGAGACCGCGCTGATTCATGACACAATGCTCGTGAATTATTCCCCGAATAGTTTCCGCAGTTTCCAAGGTACGTAAAATTACTTATCAGTCGTACATCATCATCATTGGAAAAAAGTGAAAAAAAATTAGTGCAAAGTGAATTTTGTCAGTCCGCTACCGCCGTCGAATTTTCCTTTCCTGTCTCTTCTACATTTCACTATTCGGTCCGGCTATTGACAACAATCGAACCTCGTTTCACAGAGGTGATCGACCGCTTCGACTATTTGAAAGATATGCATGTGGACGCAATTTGGCTCAGCTCCATTTTCCCACGGAGCGATGATCTTTCCGTTACCAATTATATGGACGTGCATCAGGGTTTCGGTAATATGGCCGATTTTGAGCGACTACTCGAAGGCGCACACAATCACGGTACTACTGATAAAAGTCCACCCCAACGAATCGTCGCAACAACTCGAACGATTCTCGCAATGATATTTATTTTCTTTTACGAAAATAGGCATCAAAGTTACTTTGACGGTCATGCCGTATGAAACGAGTGATCAGCACCTGTGGTTCAGGCAATGGAGTAAGAACGGGAGCCCTTATAACAAATTTTATGTCACGGTGAGTACACCCCACTGGCAAGGAACATCACTTGAGTGTCCGCTTTCGATTTTGTCGAAACTCATACATATGAGAAACGTATTTTTTGTTTATCGTCGCAAAAACGGTTTTTAAGGGTCTTCTCACTTTAGATGCTAAAAAGGCTATTTTCATCAATTTTTTAAATGGGTTTATATTATAGATATTGGTAGAAAAGTTGTTACACTTAAAAATACACTTTCGAAATACATTTATACATTTTTTTATGTATTTAAGTAACCCAAACAAACTTTAAACGCGTTTTTCTCGAAACAACGTTTTTCGACGGTTTGTTGATAAAATCTTCGAAACTACTGAACCGATCTTATGAAATTACAACCACATATTCTTTACAACTATAACTATAGCACATATAAAGGATTTTTTTAATTTTTACTTTTTTTTGCCAAAAACGGTGGAAAAAACGTCTTTTTTTTTTTTCGAAAAATGTTCGCCATTTTGTTATTTTTGCATATATCAAATCTAAAATCGTTTGATTTTATTGTTTCGGATGATCCATCTCCGAGATTTCATCGACAGCGCAGACCTACAATTTTTTTAGGACATTTTTTTAACTACCATTTTCGTCTATAAATACTGACTTGAATAAATTTTTAAAAATTCAACGTATTGCGAAAGTGTATTTACTAAGTGTAACAACTTTTATATCAATACCTATAATATAAACCTATCAAAAAATCGATCGAAATAGCCTTTTTTAGCGTCTAGAGTGAGAAGACCCCTTAAGGGGGGAAACCAACCTTCAAAGAAAGGCGTGTCGAAGGGTGATTTTGCAGTTGAACCCACAAGCTGTTCACCGATCTGAATGAAATGAAAACGAAAATTCGTTAAATGTAAAGCGATGAGAAATCTACTGTAGAAGTATTTGAAAAAAGAAAAATCAAGGGGGGGCCTTTTTTCAAGGGGTGGGTTCCCCCTTAAGGGAAGATACTGCTGTGATGTGCCGAAAAAGGGTAGTTTTTTTCAAACAAAAATCATATACGCGATTAGTTATTGGGATTTGGAAAAAAGGTATTTTATTAAGGATTCATTAAACTTATTTTGTCTACATTTTTATGGAAAAAAAATCAGAATTAACAACGTTATTGAGGTAAAATAGAGCCTCTGTATGAGAAAGGTGACCCAACGGCCGGATCGGTAAATTGACAATAGTTGGTCAGAAAAATTCAAATAAAAAAGTTTCATACTCTATACAAATGTAGTTCTCGTTTTCCATTTTTCGAGAACAAAATTACAAAATAGCGGGTTCTCAAAAAGTATAATTATGGCGAAATTTTTACTTATGTTCGTGGGCTTAAAAAATGCCAAAAAACGGCTACCTGAAACCATAGCTACTGCCATTACGGAAGTTTTGATTTTTTTAAATAAAAAATTGGACAATTATAGCTAGAGTTTTTATTCCGGCCAGGTCGAGAAAAACATGATTGAAAGTTTTCGTATACGTACAAAGTTGCGCTACCTGCTCTCACTAAAGTCTTCGAAATGTTGTCAATTTTTCAATATTTTAACTTGAACATTTTTCACATATTCTTGAATATGTAAACTTTGAGAAAACGAAAAGAAAATCTTTTTTTTTTACCGTCACAGTGATGTCCCGCCGTAAAATCGTTTTTCAGCTGATCAAAAAAAAATACGTGGTTATTTCTCAATAATGTTGCATTGGGACGAAAAACCTGAAACAATTATAAGAACAAATAATGTTTTGGACGAAATGATTGAAGCGTGAGGAAAAACCACCCCGCGAGTCCAATGGATGGAGCGACGAAAGGCAGATAGGATATCTTCAGAAATTTCCGCATACACCCTGCCTCGACCTGTCAAACCCAGAAGTTCGTCATCGCCTGAATAAAGTAAACACATTTGTTTATTTGTTATTCCATTAGCTATCGTTTACTATATTTGCTGTTTTATTTACTCCTATTTCTCAATATCGCTTACTTTCAGGAAATCTTCGAATTTTGGTTGAATAAAGGGGTGGACGGTTTCATGATCGAAGGACTTTGGCAATACGCAGCATCTTCCGAACACGTTTTTCCATACAGTGAAGTCATCGTTGAGAATAATAAGGGCTATTTGCAGAAGGTCCGCACGTTCATCGATCATTGGACGATAAAACACAACTCCACATTCAAGTACGTAATGCAACGAAAATGGTGACTGCAACTGTGAGGATGCGGGCAAAACATAGTCGTTATTATTGTTGGCCCAAATTTGAAGAGTTGTCGCTTTTAAGCATACACGAGTACATAACTGATCTTTTCTTTTTGCGAATTTCGAAGGTGCGCGTTTTTTTATAACCGTTTTATTTCATAAATTCATCTACGGCTAATTTCATATTCTCCAGTGTACTAGCAAGGAACATGACTTAAGTGTCCGCCTTCTATTTCGGTGAAACTTATATATGTGTCAAAGCATTGAAAACTATTAGACACGTATTTTTTTATCTGCGGAAAAACATTTTTGAGGGAGAAAACGACCCCTCAAAAGTTTAATATCACCAGAATTTCAGTACGTCGCGATTCGACTGTAAAATCGGTTAAAGATTCAGACCCATTGAAATGGTACCAAAAATTGATTGCTAAAACTTGTGATTGTCAATAATTTCGGCGTGACCGTAACAGCGATTGCAAAGATTCAGCACCTATTTTACCAAGCTGGTGTTGTCGTCATTGGCGTAGCCAGAAAAAGGCACCGGGCACGCTCCTTCCCCTCAAACCGTGGTGGCCCCCCAGAAAAAGTCGATCCAAAATAATTAAATTCAAACAATCGATTAATTTTATTTGCTTCATCCTAGCGACCATAAAGAAATCATTTAACAAAAGTTGAACTATTCTCTTCATCGTATTTTCGTAACTTGTATAAAAAGCAGCTTTTCCATTACGTAAATTTAATAGATATTCAAATTTAACATTTAAGTTAACGGTGGGCAAAATAAATACATTCTTTTCACCCCCGCCTAAGGGTGGCTTCCGGAACTCAAAAATCATCCAAATTTTTGTCAGGCTACTTTTTGGAGTTCCCTAATACGACTATCGAAAAAGAAAGCGTGTGATAGACGTACGTCGGTAGATACGATTTTTTTTTCAATTTTCACCCCCGCCTAAGAGTGGCTTCCGGAACTCGAAAATCATCCAAATTTTTGTCAGGCTACTTTTTGGAGTTCCCTAATACGACTATCGAAAAAGAAAGCGTGTGATAGACGTACGTCGGTAGATACGATTTTTTTTTTCAATTTTCACCCCCGCCTAAGAGTGGCTTCCGGAACTCGAAAATCATCCAAATCGTTTTCAGGCTACTTTTTAGAGTTTCCTAATGCGAATATCGAAAAATAAAATGTGTGATAGACGTACGTCGGTAAATACGATTTTTTTTCGAATTTCACCCCCGCCTAAGGGTGGCTTCCGGAACTCGAAAATCGTCCACATTTTTTTCAGGCTACTTTTTAGACTTCCCTAATGCAACTATGGAAAAAGAAAATGCGTGATAGACGTACGTCGGTAGATACGATTTTTTTTTCAATTTTCACCCCTGCCCAAGGGTGGCTTCCGGAACTCGAAAATCATCCAAATTTTTTTCAGGCTACTTTTTAGAGTTCCCTAAATGCGAATATTAAAAAAGAAAAAGTGTGCTAGATGTACATCGGTCGATATTTGTTTTTAATTTTTCCATCCCCTCCTAAGGGTGAGTTCCGGGAGACGTACATGGCGCATAAATGTTCTTTCTTCACCAAACACATAAAGCAGCTAGTTGATAAAAAAAATCGAGAATTAAAAAAAAAATCGTTGCGTCTGCAACGAAGCAAACTTCAGTATTATGACAAAAATGCTGGCTACGCCAACGGTTGTCGTCCTCGTTAGTCATCTCGATAACCTTTATGAACTCCTTCAATTAACATTTTCCCGCAACACCCGATACAGTCTTCGTGTTATTTGGACGCAGATATTTGGGAGCCAGGGCCTCCGAGGCCAAGGACACACAGGCGGTTTATTACCGCACCAAGGACTCGTCTGGTGCACGCTCCGATGAAGCGGCAAAACTGACGACGTTGTTTTTGGACTTGAAGGATCAACCGGACATCACCCTCACTTCCGATACAAAGGAGACACTTAGGTGCGTTTTCTTACGTTAAAATTAACCAACGCGCGACTCCCTCGAATGTACAATCATATATTGATTGAAGAAAAAAACTCTTCTCTTATCTTATCAAGAGCTGTGAACGCTACTCGCCAAAATCCGAGTCCTTCGTCTCCAGGTGCCTCAATGGTGCGGAGATCGTTTCGGGCAAAGCGGGCCGATGCGGAAGAGGAAGGAAAAACCTGTTGTAACAAAAATAAGTGCAACGTCTTCCAAAAAGTCTTAGCGTGGATGAAGGAGAAATGGGAAAAACTTTGTCAATCTATCACGAAAGCATTCGACAAACTGAAAGAAAAATTGAGGAAGAAGAAGTAAGCGTATATAATGACAATAACGATTCAAGGCCACGAACGATGGCGGAAGTGCATTTGGCGTCGGCGCGACGTCGTGCTCTCGAAATGTAAAGAAAAAAAAAACAAAAACAAATTTAAATAACACGCACACACATTGTAACCTCGATTGGCGTGACAATCGTAAAGGTGTATCGGAGTCTTCAGGATCGGCGTATGACGACGATAGAAATATGTCCATACGCGAAAAATGTCGCCCTATGTAAAAATAAAGGAAAAGAGACAGAGAGAGAGGGAGAGCGTACATCGATAAACGGTAAAAGGATATTGTTCTTCAGAGGTACATATGTCCAATAGAAGTTGAACTTTTACATTTCGGCAAGTTGCACATAATTTTCGAGAAAAAGCTATATCTGTTTTGGAAACTATGCAATTTAGTGAAGTCTCAAAAGTTCAAAACATCACGAGGTCGCATTTGATATGCTTCGCGGACACAATGTCCCGCTCCTCTACTTCAATTTTACTCAAAAATTTCAAATCATGGTTTCCATAAAACATCGCGCCCAAATGACACAGTTGTTTTTTTTCTTTCTCGAAAACGGTGCGGTACCCCAAAATGAGGTTACTTTGAGCAGGTTTTGGAAGTTTTTTGTAGGTAACTTTTTTTGAACATCCTAAATTCCAACTTTTGTGCTCCAATAGAACAATGTGTCCTGTGGCTGTCAATTGTATAAGAAAGTCAAGCCCCACCACCGCCCATAATTTTATATATTTAAAAAAAAATGTCTAAGTAACCTCGAGTGTGGGGGTTTCGTTGACAAGGCATTGAAATGGAACTTATATCAAAGGTTAAGGGTTTCTTCGACATCATTTTGATGAACAATGTAATATTTTATGCATCACACATGAAATCAAATTGTTATCTTTATTAAGGAAACATTTTACATAAAAATATCAAGTACCTAGGGTACTATTTTAAGCACCTACTTAATCAGTCTAATAAGTATCATTGAAATCAAAATCAGCTTGAGCAATATTACAATCAACTTTAGCAACATTATAATAAACTTGAACAACAAATTCAAACATATTCAAATGCGCATACTTTTCGACCGTATTTTTGCGCTCTGTTCAAGTATCCCCAAGGACTATCAAAGTTACCCTTTATATCAATTTAACCCCGTTTTACGGTATGACTTTTGAAAACTTCGAATTTGTAACTACATTGGACACATATATGTGCAAAAAAAAAACAGTTTTCTTAACACTCATCGGTAGAACGCTCGTCTTAACAGAAAGCGTTGTTCTTCCTCCATTATTTTCCTTATCTCACACTGCTCGCCAATTATTTTCGCCATTACGCGAGCATCTTGGAGCACAACGAAGTCTCGGGGTGGGGGAGGGGGGTGGTGGTGGCAGAAGTGAGAATAACTATAATGATCGGAGAGAATGAGCTTGCGAAACGAACAGGCGTTGGACAGGGGGGGGGGGGGGGGAGAGAGAGAGAGAGAGAGAGAGAGAGAGAGAGAGAGAGAGAGGTATATGCGGATGGATCACAGCATCCGGTTGAGAACCACGATGGCTCCTTTCCTCTCACTCCCCTGGGAGGTTCACTCTAGGACCGGACGAAACATCCTGGTTCTCACGACCACGCCCTCCCCGCGGCCAGCAGCCACACAACCACACGACGTATCTCTCTTCTTGTATTCTCTCCCGCATGCCGCAGCCTCGTCGTCGCTGCTGCCTCTCCGGCTTATAGCTACGGTAGATGGATAGTCCTACACACCAGGTACAACGTGTACGTATAGCCTGTACAATGTTCAACGTGATGCAGAATCGGCGACAGGTACATGTACCCACCGGAAATTCCTCCACGACTCGCACTCGAGTCTTTCATCTTTTCACTACCTCATATGTGCGTTTCTTCCTGACTTCTCGTTCGTTTTGCGATGACGCTGAAGCTGGCAGACAGACCTAGCAGACGCGCGCCACCCGAACCCAGTACATTTTTATCGTGACTGTACGCGCCCGGGTCGTAGCGTAGCGAGGCAGCATAGGGCCTACTACCCCCACTTACCCGCTCGTGGATGAGCCGCATATATCGGTCTGGCGGAAATAATGTTTCATTTTTGCTTAACAACAACCGTCACCGGGATGAATCATGAGTCGATCGCTTCGTCTATTCATATAGATTAAGCATGTAAATCGTCAAGTCACAATTGTCATGCGTGTTGACGGCAGACGACTTTAAACAAAAATTTTGTTCGGGTACGGAGACCCGAATGGCGGATAACTTTTTTTATTCTTAATTAACAAAAGCCGTCACCGGGATGAAACATAAGGGGATCGATTCGGCGAAGTATATAGAATAATCACGTAAATAGAAAAAGTCGCTACTGTCATCCTTGTTAGCAGCAGACGGCCTTTTTTGAGATTTTTCGTGCGAGTAAGGAGGCGCGATTCGCGAATAACAATTTTTTAATTAACTTAACAAAGTCGGCACCGGGTTAAATCATAGGTCAATCGATTCGTCTCATTATAAACAATAAGTAGCTGAATTGAAAAAGTAGCTGCTGTCATGCAGGTTGGCAGCAGACGACCTTTTGTGAATTTAATCGTGCGGCCAGCACGACTCTGTTCGAGAATAACAATTTATTTTTGTTAATCAACAAATGCCGTCACCGGGACGAAACATAGGGGGATCGATTCGGCCAAGTATATAGAACAAGCACGTAAATATAAAAAGTCGCTACTGTCATGCGGGTTGGCAGCAGACGACCCTTTTTGAGATTTTTCGTGCGCGTAAGGAGGCGCGATTCGCGAATAACAATTTTTTAATAAACTTAACAAAGTCAGCACCGGGATAAATCATAGATCAATCGATTCGTCTCATTATAAACAATAAGTAGGTGAATTTAAAAAGTAGCTGCTGTCATGCAGGTTGGCAGCAGACGACCCTTTTTGAGATTTTTCGTGCGCGTAAGGAGGCGCGATTCGCGAATAACAATTTTTTAATTAACTTAACAAAGTCGGCACCGGGATATATCATAGGTCAATCGATTCGTATCATTATAAACAATAAGCAGCTGAATTTAAAAAGTAGCTGCTGTCATGCAGGTTGGCAGCAGACGACCCTTTTTGAGATTTTTCGTGCGCGTACGGAGGCGCAATTCGCGAATAACAATTTTTTAATTAACTTAACAAAGTCGGCACCGGGATAAATCATAGGTCAATCGATTCGTCTCATTATAAACAATAAGCAGCTGAATTTAAAAAGTAGGTGCTGTCATGCAGGTTGGCAGCAGACGACCTTTTGTGAATTTAATCGTGCGGCCAGCACGACTCTTTTCGAGAATAACAATTTATTTTTGTTAATCAACAAATGCCGTCACCGGGACGAAACATAGGGGGATCGATTCGGCCAAGTATATAGAACAAGCACGTAAATATAAAAAGTCGCTACTGTCATGCGGGTTGGCAGCAGACGACCCTTTTTGAGATTTTTCGTGCGCGTAAGGAGGCGCGATTCGCGAATAACAATTTTTTAATAAACTTAACAAAGTCGGCACCGGGATAAATCATAGGTCAATCGATTCGTCTCATTATAAACAATAAGTAGGTGAATTTAAAAAGTAGCTGCTGTCATGCAGGTTGGCAGCAGACGACCCTTTTTGAGATTTTTCGTGCGCGTAAGGAGGCGCGATTCGCGAATAACAATTTTTTAATTAACTTAACAAAGTCGGCACCGGGATATATCATAGGTCAATCGATTCGTATCATTATAAACAATATGCAGCTGAATTAAAAAAGTAGCTGCTGTCATGCAGGTTGGCAGCAGACGACCCTTTTTGAGATTTTTCGTGCGCGTCCGGAGGCGCAATTCGCGAATAACAATTTTTTAATTAACTTAACAAAGTCGGCACCGGGATAAATCATAGGTCAATCGATTCGTCTCATTATAAACAATAAGCAGGTGAATTTAAAAAGTAGCTGCTGTCATGCAGGTTGGCAGCAGATGACCCTTTTTGAGATTTTTCGTGCGCGTAAGGAGGCGCGATTCACGAATAACAATTTTTTAATTGACTTAACAAAGTCGGCACCGGGATAAATCATAGGTCAATCGATTCGTCTCATTATAAACAATAAGTAAGTAAATTTAAAAAGTAGCTGTTGTCATGCAGGTTGGCAGCAGACGACCTTTTGTGAATATAATCGTGCGGCCAGCACGACTCTTTTCGAGAATAACAATTTCTTTTTGTTAATCAACAAATGCCGTCACCGGGACGAAGCATAGGGGGATCGATTCGGCCAAGTATATAGAACAAGCACGTAAATATAAAAAGTCGCTACTGTCATGCGGGTTGGCAGCAGACGACCCTTTGTGAGATTTTTCGTGCGAGTAAGGAGGCGCGATTCGCGAATAACAATTTTTTAATTGTCTTAACAAAGTCGGCACCGGGATAAAGCATAGGTCAATCGATTCGTCTCATTATAAACAATAAGCAGCGGAATGTAAAAAGTAGCTGGTGTCATGCAGGTTGGCAGCAGACGACCCTTTTTGAGATTTTTCGTGCGCGTAAGGAGGCGCGATTCGCGAATAACAATTTTTTAATTAACTTAACAAAGTCGGCACCGGGATATATCATAGGTCAATCGATTCGTATCATTATAAACAATAAGCAGCTGAATTTAAAAAGTAGCTGCTGTCATGCAGGTTGGCAGCAGACGACCCTTTTTGAGATTGTTCGTGCGCGTACGGAGGCGCAATTCGCGAATAACAATTTTTTAATTAACTTACCAAAGTCGGCACCGGGATAAATCATAGGTCAATCGATTCGTCTCATTATAAACAATAAGCAGCTGAATTTAAAAAGTAGCTGCTGTCATGCAGGTTGGCAGCAGACGACCCTTTTTGAGATTTTTCGTGCGCGTAAGGAGGCGCGATTCGCGAATAACAATTTTTTAATTGACTTAACAAAGTCGGCACCGGGATAAATCATAGGTCAATCGATTCATCTCATTATAAACAATAAGTAAGTAAATTTAAAAAGTAGCTGCTGTCATGCAGGTTGGCAGCAGACGACCTTTTGTGAATTTAATCGTGCGGCCAGCACGACTCTTTTCGAGAATAACAATTTCTTTTTGTTAATCAACAAATGCCGTCACCGAGACGAAACATGGGGGGATCGATTCGGCCAAGTATATAGAACAAGCACGTAAATATAAAAAGTCGCTACTGTCATGCGGGTTGGCAGCAGACGACCCTTTGTGAGATTTTTCGTGCGAGTAAGGAGGCGCGATTCGCGAGTAACAATTTTTAATTGTCTTAACAAAGTCGGCACCGGGATAAAGCATAGGTCAATCGATTCGTCTCATTATAAACAATAAGCAGCGGAATGTAAAAAGTAGCTGGTGTCATGCAGGTTGGCAGCAGACGACCCTTTTTGAGATTTTTCGTGCGCGTAAGGAGGCGCGATTCGCGAATAACAATTTTTTAATTAACTTAACAAAGTCGGCACCGGGATATATCATAGGTCAATCGATTCGGCTCATTATAAACAATAAGTAGGTGAATTTAGAAAGTAGCTGTTGTCATGCAAGTTGGCAGCAGACGACCTTTTGTGAATTTAATCGTGCGCGTAAGGAGGCGCGATTCGCGAATAACAATTTTTTAATTAACTTAACAAAGTCGGCACCGGGATAAATCATAGGTCAATCGATTCGTCTCATTATAAACAATAAGCAGCTGAATTTAAAAAGTAGCTGCTGTCATGCAGGTTGGCAGCAGACGACCCTTTTTGAGATTTTTCGTGCGCGTAAGGAGGCACGATTCGCGGATAACAATTTTTCAATTAACTTAACAAAGTCGGCACCGGGATATATCATAGGTCAATCGATTCGGCTCATTATAAACAATAAGTAGGTGAATTTAGAAAGTAGCTGTTGTCATGCAAGTTGGCAGCAGACGACCTTTTGTGAATTTAATCGTGCGCGTAAGGAGGCGCGATTCGCGAATAACAATTTTTTAATTAACTTAACAAAGTCGGCACCGGGATAAATCATAGGTCAATCGATTCGTCTCATTATAAACAATAAGCAGCTGAATTTAAAAAGTAGCTGCTGTCATGCAGGTTGGCAGCAGACGACCCTTTTTGAGATTTTTCGTGCGCGTAAGGAGGCACGATTCGCGGATAACAATTTTTCAATTAACTTAACAAAGTCGGCACCGGGATAAATCATAGGTCAATCGATTCGTCTCATTATAAACAATAAGCAGCTGAATTTAAAAAGTAGCTGCTGTCATGCAGGTTGGCAGCAGACGACCCTTTTCGAGATTTTTCGTGCGCGTAAGGAGGCGCGATTCGCGGATAACAATTTTTCAATTAACTTAACGAAGTCGGCACCGGGATAAATCATAGGTCAATCGATTCGTCTCATTATAAACAATAAGTAGGCGCATTTAAAAAGTAGTCGCTGTCATGCAGGTTGGCAGCAGTCGACCCTTTTTGAGATTTTTCGTGCGCGTAAGGAGGCGCGATTCGCGAATAACAATTTTTTAATTAACTTAACAAAGTCGGCACCGGGATAAATCATAGGTCAATCGATTCGTCTCATTATAAACAATGAGCAGCTGAATTTAAAAAGTAGCTGCTGTCATGCAGGTTGGCAGCAGACGACCCTTTTTGAGATTTTTCGTGCGCGTAAGGAGGCGCGATTCGCGGATAACAATTTTTCAATTAACATAACGAAGTCGGCACCGGGATAAATCATAGGTCAATCGATTCGTCTTATTATACACAATAAGTAGGTGAATTTAAAAAGTAGTCGCTGTCATGCAGGTTGGCAGCAGACGACCCTTTTTGAGATTTTTCGTGCGCGTAAGGAGGCGCGATTCGCGGATAACAATTTTTTAATTAACTTAACAAAGTCGGCACCGGGATAAATCATAGGTCAATCGATTCGTCTCATTATAAACAATAATATGTGAACTATTGTAATTTCTGGTAGTTTGCTGTCATTTCTGTTTAAAAAATTGTTCGCCAAGTTCAAATATACAGAAATTGTCATGTCATTAAAAGCTTTTAGCACAAATGCAATTAGCGCCAAGCTAAAATCGGTCTCTATTTTTTTTATTGCAACTTTCCGAGTTGTGTATTGCTTTATAGCGTGATTGAAAGTAAATAAGAAATATGTAATTTGTGGTACTGTGTGCGTATCAGAGAGAAATTCAGCAACATGCAGTGGACCATATTCTTTACTTCCCGGAAGAACCAGCGCATAGTAAAGAATACGTTTTTGGGAATCTGGCAATTTCGCGACGATGGAACCAGTGGCATCTAAGTAACAAAATACATCTTTTCTTGTTGCTAGTGATAATAGATACAAGATTTGGTTTTCTGTAAAAGCCATGCTCGAAAATTTGTCTTGAATATAACCTGAGACAATCCGCCCTTTCCTCTTTTCTCGATACAACTGTGCAAGTTTCGACATGTGTACAATCGGATTCGAATCTAGATCGTGATTTGTTTCAATTTCAGATTATATTTTTTGTAAAATTACACTACTCGGTGCATCATCGCGATTACCGGACTCCAAAATATGAATAGGAACTTGTTGTATCTTGAGCGTTCTAACAACGCTGGGTTTGTTTATCTGTAATTCATGCTTGTACTTTTCTCTCGCTTCACCTCTTATAAACCTGCGATGTATGTCATTTTTATTATGTTTAATTGTTTTATTCCGAAATACTTTAATATTAACATCTTTGAAGGGGATTTTTATTTTTTCTTCGGCTTCGAAAGTGAAAGCAGTGCACATAGAATTTTTACATTGCATCGATGCATAAAAATATCTTTTTCTTCTTTTATCTGCCCAGCTTTTTCGGTCTGCCCAGCCGTTACAGAGGGTTTTATCGAATGTCCAATATTTTTGCCAAAAATCTGTTGGTATAATTACACGTTCGTCCTGAATCCATTTAGGATAGTTGTCGTCATGTTCGTCGATTTTATTTGAATGTAAACGTTCTGTTGGGGAATTGACTTCGTCGGGTGGGTTTTTTTTTATCGAAAGCATCTACAGATATTGGTGCCAAATAGTTTTCATTAAAGTCCGCGTTTTTGTATACAAGATCGACATAAGCGAAACTGTTAATTGATTGGTCGGAGACTCTATTTCTTGAAACTTCTAATTCTGCGACAGTAATGGTCTCACTGGATTCACAAGAGAAGGGTTTATTATCTTCTCTATGCAAGCTTCCGACAATTCCAGATTCTCCAATCTCGTTACTATTTACATTAGTTATAACGACATCGGAATTGGCATGTGCTCCACCTCGGATTAATCCATTTGTATAAGCTAATTTTGTTTCTCTGAATTTTCTGCGGAAAGTATCGTAGCATCGGCGAATGTTTTTTCTCAAAGTTCTTTCATCTCGGTTTGGTAATATTTTTTTACATATTTCAGACCATACGCTACGATGGATATCGCGAGATGTAAATTGCGGATCGTTAACAAAGCTATCAAAATCGCGGTTGGGATACAATTCCGCAAGTATTTTTCCGATTGCTGAAGGATCGCGCGCCATATTCCTTGTTTATCGTTATTTCGTACAAAGAGTTTTCATCTTACGAATATGCATGCTTTATACTAAACACATGCATTAATATCTTTCCGAATTTATCAAATTTCCGACCGTTCGAAAATGTATATTCACGATTTATTATAGGATACAGAACTAAATAAAACGATTCAAATACGGGCATTAGTTGTATTCGTCTTTAGTGGAACGTGCTTCATCTTGAGCAGGAAATTAAAAAAAGTGCATTTTGAGTAATTGTATTCCATTTTTTCTTAATTATATTTAATGTATAAAAATTTAGCTAAAAAACCTGTTAAAATAAAATCACTTTCTTCAAAGGAAGTGGTACTGGTGTACTTAATAAAAAACTCATACTCTTCCGAATAATTGAAATGAAATAAATTAAGGATGATAGTCTTGATACGAAAAATTATTGATTAGCCGGAAATGGCGCTAACTTACCAACGCTGTAGGTAATCCTTTCACTCAACCCTTCCGACAATAACACACTAATGCACACTAATGCACACTAAAACATACTTTCTACCAATATGACACGCTCAACACTGATTATAGAATACGAAAATGGTTGTTCCATCAATATAAGCACAAAAGGAAACTACGTTTTCACGGAACGTTCGCACAAGAGAGTTACGTCGCTTTACGATGAGAATGCGCAGCAGGTTACAGATACGGCGGGTACGACGACTTCTTCACGATTGACAGAAACTCTTGTTTCTCTTATGACGCTAACCCCACCATTGAAAACGAACATTGTCTATATTATAATATGTCTATACGGTATAGACAGGTATGCGGTGTACTTGCACGTGAAAAAACTCAACGGACGAAATTTTCTCCATCTCGAGCGTTTTCGTTAAATGCAACAGTCGTTTCTGGGGCTCGGGACCAGTTTATCAGCCTAGTACAAACTCTGAAGACTACGTGCAGTAGGTGAACATTAATACATTTATGGTCGGACGACCGGAAATGTATTAATATTAAACGCTTACGTTGAAAGACGTGCCCTTATATCGATGTACCTCACCGTTAAGCGATAAAAACCCAGCCACGAAGTCTTCTCTTAGTCCACTCCGGTGACATGCAGAGGAAACGGGTAGACAAACGCAATTTCTTATCCGCGGTACGGCGGCTGGTTTTTTTATTGTCACCGCAATATCGATCGTTTGAAAATAAGCCTTTCAATCTGCCAAAATACATGCCGTTTCGTGTGTTGTGCGGCTTACGGTTAATCACCTTTCGCTCGCGCCTTGACGGCGTCGCGCGTCAGGCCCTTGATCCGCCTATAGCTGTATGAATGTTAAATCCTCACGGTAATACTCACGCCTCTATATCGATCGATGGATAGCATGGTTGATCGAAAAAAACGCAGTGTTCTCGTAGACGGATTACATTGTCAGCGAACAGCGCGCCGTTCTTTCTGACCAGTCGCTGCAACTTTTACGCTTGCCACAACGCTAATTTTTAAGGACAAATAACTATATATGCCAAACCTATGCGTTTCTGGCATTGAAACTTACTACGTATTTTATACACGTGCTATAATTTTCTCAACTTTGTCAGCTGTCAATACGAATGACGATACCGGCATCTAGATTTTGATGCTTCATTCGGTATGCCGAGATGAGTTGATCGAACTATCTCTGTGACGATTTTTGATAAACAGCAACAAAAAATTGTTATTCGCGAAGCCGCCCTCTACCCGCATGATGAAAATCATTTAAGGCTGTCTGCTGTGAGCACACACGACAATAGCGACTTCTCGATTTATGAGCTCAATTCGTTGGGCCGAAACAAATCGATTGACCTATGATTTGTGGCGGTGACGACTTTTGTTAATTAACAAACAAAAATGTTATTCGCGAAGCGGATCTCGCTACCCTCAGGATAAAATCCATTAAAGGCCGTCTGCTGTGAGTACGCATGACAATAGCGACTTCTCGATTTTGATGCTTAATTCTTTATGCTGAGACGAATCGATCGACCTGTGACTTGTCTCGGTGACGGCTCTTGTAAGTTAACAAGAAAAAAAAAAGTTATCCGTCAGACCAGACGCGCTGCTCCTACAATAGAACTTATAAAAGGCCGTCTTCTACCGACCTGCATGACAGCAGCTACTTTTTAAATTCAGCTGCTTATTGTTTATAATGAGACGAATCGATTGACCTATGATTTATCCCGGTGCCGACTTTGTTAAGTCAATTAAAAAATTGTTATTCGCGAATCGCGCCTCCTCACTCGCACGAAAAATCTCAAAAAGGGTCGTCTGCTGCCAACCCGCATGACAGTAGCGACTTTTTATATTTGCGTGCTTGTTCTATATACTTGGCCGAATCGATCCCCCTATGTTTCGTCCCGGTGACGGCATTTGTTGATTAACAAAAATAAATTGTTATTCTCGAAAAGAGGCGTGCTGGCCGCACAAGTAAATTCACAAAAGGTCGTCTGCTGCCGACCTGCATGACAGCAGCTACTTTTTCGATTCAGCTATTTATTGTTTATGATAAGATGAATCGATTGACCTATGATTTATCCCGGTGCCGACTTTGTTAAGTGAAGTAAAAAATTGTTATTCGCGAATCGCGCCTCCTTACGCGCACGAAAAATCTCAAAAAGGGTCGTCTGCTGCCAACCTGCGTGACAACAGCTACTTTTTAAATTCAGCTGCTTACTGTTTATAATGAGACGAATCGATTGACCTATGATTTATCCCGGTGCCGACTTTGTTAAGTTAATTAAAAAATTGTTATTCGCGAATCGCGCCTCCTTACGCGCACGAAAAATCTCAAAAAGGGTCGTCTGCTGCCAACCTGCATGACAGCGACTACTTTTTAAATTCACCTACTCATTGTTTATAATGAGACGAATCGATTGACCTATGATTTATCCCGGTGCCGACTTTGTTAAGTTAATTAAAAAATTGTTATCCGCGAATCGCGCCTCCTTACGCGCACGAAAAATCTCAAAAAGGGTCGTCTGCTGCCAACCTGCATGACAGCAGCTACATTTTAAATTCAGCTGCTTATTGTTTATAATGATACGAATCGATTGACCTATGATATATCCCGGTGCCGACTTTGTTAAGTTAATTAAAAAATTGTTATTCGCGAATCGCGCCTCCTTATGCGCACGAAAAATCTCAAAAAGGGTAGTCTGCTGCAACCTGCATGACAGCAGCTACTTTTTAAATTCAGCTGCTTATTGTTTATAATGAGACGAATCGATTGACCTATGATTTATCCCGGTGCCGACTTTGTTAAGTCAATTAAAAAAATGTTATTCGCGAATCGCGCCTCCTCACTCGCACGAAAAATCTCAAAAAGGGTCGTCTGCTGGCAACCCGCATGACAGTAGCGACTTTTTATATTTGCGTGCTTGTTCTATGTACTTGGCCGAATCGATCGCCCTATGTTTCGTCCCGGTGACGGCATTTGTTGATTAACAAAAATAAATTGTTATTCTCGAAAAGAGTCGTGCTGGCCGCACAAGTAAATTCACAAAAAATCGTCTGCTGCCGACCTGCATGACAGCAGCTACTTTTTCGATTCAGCTATTTATTGTTTATGATAAGATGAATCGATTGACCTATGATTTATTCCGGTGCCGACTTTGTTAAGTGAAGTAAAAAATTGTTAATCGCGAATCGCGCCTCCTTACGCGCACGAAAAATCTCAAAAAGGGTCGTCTGCTGCCAACCTGCGTGACAACAGCTACTTTTTAAATTCAGCTGCTTTCTGTTTATAATGAGACGAATCGATTGACCTATGATTTATCCCGGTGCCGACTTTGTTAAGTTAATTAAAAAATTGTTATTCGCGAATCGCGCCTCCTTACGCGCACGAAAAATCTCAAAAAGGGTCGTCTGCTGCCAACCTGCATGACAGCGACTACTTTTTAAATTCACCTACTCATTGTTTATAATGAGACGAATCGATTGACCTATGATTTATTCCAGTGCCGACTTTGTTAAGTTAATTAAAAAATTGTTATCCGCGAATCGCGCCTCCTTACGCGCACGAAAAATCTCAAAAAGGGTCGTCTGCTGCCAACCTGCATGACAGCAGCTACTTTTTAAATTCAGCTGCTTACCCATGTAGGGTGATCGGTAGTGGCCAACGATTGGCCGATGCGCGACGCCGAGCTTGCCAACATTGGCACTCGAGCTTGGCCCGATCATCGAACGAGCCTCGGATGATAAGAGCGGTCCGATATTCGCAATCAATATTGGCCCTAGAATGGCTTATGAGAATCGGCCGAGCATCGCGTAGGAGTTCATTCGAGAATCGGCCAACAATAAGTCCCCGTCAAGATTGCCATCATTGGCACTCGAGCTTGGCCCGATTATCGACCGAGTCTTGGCGGATAATTGTGACCCGATATAGATCACCAAAATTGGTCCTGCACTGCCAAAAAAAAAATTGATTCTTTTTGTATTGTAATTCGTCATTACCTGGTCTTTCGAAACGATTAGTTCGAAGAAAATATTTCAATTTTCCCCTATGCTACCGAGTGCTCGTAACATTTGAATCGCAGATATGCCATAAGAGACCAAATGGATACTCATCATTATTTGTATCACATAAACTATATCAATTAGTTAATATCATCGTGATAATTAGAGAGTCTTATCGACTGACATGTTGGAGAATTTCCAAACCTAACCTATATATATATATATATATATATATATCATTCCTCTCTCTCCACCCTCTCTACCCCCACAACCCTTTAATATGTGTGTTCCAATAAAGACAGACCATTTGTTCATTAGTTCAAGTTTAATTTGAATAAATAAACATATTTAAAATTAATAATTCCAATAATGGAATGCAATAGGAAAAATTTGATTTCACGAAAAATCTAGTTAATTCAAACAAAAAATAAATAAATAGACGCGCTTAGTTAATATTAATAGAATTTTTCTGTCAGTGTAGGATGGTTCATAAAAATGGGCAGAGTATCGCGTCTGAGCTCGTTCGAGAATCGGCCAACAATGAGTGCATTGATTTGGTAGTATATTTGTTAAGAATAATGTCCAATGGACTGGTAAAAAGTATTCATCTCGTCTCTCAATGACTTCGACGCGAAACAATGAATCGTCAATATACGAATTGCGGTTTGATCATGCGTTACTCGGCCGAACATTGGCCTCGTATCGGCAAAAACATGATTGGCGAGTCTATACTTCGCCAAACATCGACCTCGTATCGATAAGCCAATGATTAGAGAGCCTATATTTTGCCGAACATTGGCCTCGTATCGGCAAACCAATGATTGGCGAGTCTATACTTCGTCGAACATCGGCCTCATATCGATTACCCAATAATGAACGAGTCTATACTTGGCCGAACATTGGTCTCGTATTGGCAAACCAATGATTGGCCAGTTTATACTTCGTCAAACATCGGCCTCGTATCGACAAGCCAATGATTAGCAAGTCTATGTTTGGCCGAACATTGGCCGCGTATCGGCAACCCGATGATTGGCGAGTCTATACTTCGCCAAACATCGGCCTCGTATCGACAAGCCAATGATTAGCGAGTCTACATTTGGCCGAACATTGGCCTCGTATTGGCAAACCAATGTTGGCTAGTCAATACTCAGCCGAGCATTGGCGTACAATTGGGTAATCGATCATCGCCCCGCCAACATTGGTCCAAGTATTGGCCGTTGCGGTTCGATTGGCGAAACCTACATGGGTATGGTTTATAATGATACGAATCGATTGACCTATGATATATCCCGGTGCCGACTTTGTTAAGTTAATTAAAAAATTGTTATTCGCGAATCGCGCCTCCTTATGCGCACGAAAAATCTCAAAAAGGGTCGTCTGCTGCCAACCTGCATGACAGCAGCTACTTTTTAAATTCCGCTGCTTATTGTTTATAATGAGACGAATCGATTGACCTATGCTTTATCCCGGTGCCGACTTTGTTAAGACAATTCAAAAATTGTTATTCGCGAATCGCGCCTCCTTACTCGCACGAAAAATCTCACAAGGGGTCGTCTGCTGCCAACCCGCATGACAGTAGCGACTTTTTATATTTACGTGCTTGTTCTATATACTTGGCCGAATCGATCCCCCTATGTTTCGTCCCGGTGACGGCATTTGTTGATTAACAAAAATAAATTGTTATTCTCGAAAAGAGTCGTGCTGGCCGCACAAGTAAATTCACAAAAGGTCGTCTGCTGCCGACCTGCATGACAGCAGCTACTTTTTCAATTCAGCTATTTATTGTTTATGATAAGATGAATCGATTGACCTATGATTTATTCCGGTGCCGACTTTGTTAAGTGAAGTAAAAAATTGTTATTCGCGAATCGCGCCTCCTTACGCGCACGAAAAATCTCAAAAAGGGTCGTCTGCTGCCAACCTGCATGACAGCAGCTACTTTTTAAATTCAGCTGCTTATTGTTTATAATGATACGAATCGATTGACCTATGATATATCCCGGTGCCGACTTTGTTAAGTTAATTAAAAAATTGTTATTCGCGAATCGCGCCTCCTTATGCGCACGAAAAATCTCAAAAAGGGTCGTCTGCTGCCAACCTGCATGACAGCAGCTACTTTTTAAATTCCGCTGCTTATTGTTTATAATGAGACGAATCGATTGACCCATGCTTTATCCCGGTGCCGACTTTGTTAAGACAATTCAAAAATTGTTATTCGCGAATCGCGCCTCCTTACTCGCCCGAAAAATCTCACAAAGGGTCGTCTGCTGCCAACCCGCATGACAGTAGCGACTTTTTATATTTACGTGCTTGTTCTATATACTTGGCCGAATCGATCCCCCTATGTTTCGTCCCGGTGACGGCATTTGTTGATTAACACAAAGAAATTGTTATTCTCGAAAAGAGTCGTGCTGGCCGCACGATTAAATTCACAAAAGGTCGTCTGCTGCCAACCTGCATGACAGCAGCTACTTTTTAAATTTACTTACTTATTGTTTATAATGAGACGAATCGATTGACCTATGATTTATCCCGGTGCCGACTTTGTTAAGTCAATTAAAAAATTGTTATTCGCGAATCGCGCCTCCTTACGCGCACGAAAAATCTCAAAAAGGGTCGTCTGCTGCCAACCTGCATGACAGCAGCTACTTTTTAAATTCCGCTGCTTATTGTTTATAATGATACGAATCGATTGACCTATGATATATCCCGGTGCCGACTTTGTTAAGTTAATTAAAAAATCGTTATTCGCGAATCGCGCCTCCTTACGCGCACGAAAAATCTCAAAAAGGGCCGTCTGCTGCCAACCCGCATGACAGTAGCGACTTTTTATATTTACGTGCTTGTTCTATATACTTGGCCGAATCGATCCCCCTATGTTTCGTCCCGGTGACGGCATTTGTTGATTAACAAAAATAAATTGTTATTCTCGAAAAGAGTCGTGCTGGCCGCACGATTAAATTCACAAAAGGTCGTCTGCTGCCAACCTGCATGACAGCAGCTACTTTTTCAATTCAGCTACTTATTGTTTATAATGAGACGAATCGATTGACCTATGATTTATCCCGGTGCCGACTTTGTTAAGTTAATTAAAAATTTGTTATTCGCGAATTGCGCCTCCGTACGCGCACGAAAAATCTCAAAAAGGGTCGTCTGCTGCCAACCTGCATAACAGCAGCTACTTTTTAAATTCAGCTGCTTATTGTTTATAATGATACGAATCGATTGACCTATGATTTATCCCGGTGCCGACTTTGTTAAGTTAATTAAAAAATTGTTATTCGCGAATCGCACCTCCTTACGCGCACGAAAAATCTCAAAAAGGGTCGTCTGCTGCCAACCTGCATGACAGCAGCTACTTTTTAAATTCACCTGCTTATTGTTTATAATGAGACGAATCGATTGACTTATGATTTATCCCGGTGCCGACTTTGTTAAGTTAATTAAAAAATTGTTATTCGCGAATTGCGCCTCCGTACGCGCACGACAAATCTCAAAAAGGGTCGTCTGCTGCCAACCTGCATGACAGCAGCTACTTTTTAAACTCACCTGCTTATTGTTTATAATGATACGAATCGATTGACCTATGATATATCCCGGTGCCGACTTTGTTAAGTTAATTAAAAAATTGTTATTCGCGAATCGCGCCTCCTTACGCGCACGAAAAATCTCAAAAAGGGTCGACTGCTGCCAACCTGCATGACAGCAGCTACTTTTTAAATTCAGCTGCTTATTGTTTATAATGATACGAATCGATTGACCTATGATATATCCCGGTGCCGACTTTGTTAAGTTAATTAAAAAATTGTTATTCGCGAATCGCGCCTCCTTACGCGCACGAAAAATCTCAAAAAGGGTCGTCTGCTGCCAACCTGCATGACAGCAGCTACTTTTTAAATTCCGCTGCTTATTGTTTATAGTGAGACGAATCGATTGACCTATGCTTTATCCCGGTGCCGACTTTGTTAAGACAATTAAAAAATTGTTATTCGCGAATCGCGCCTCCTTACTCGCACGAAAAATCTCACAAAGGGTCGTCTGCTGCCAACCCGCATGACAGTAGCGACTTTTTATATTTACGTGCTTGTTCTATATACTTGGCCGAATCGATCCCCCTATGTTTCGTCCCGGTGACGGCATTTGTTGATTAACAAAAAGAAATTGTTATTCTCGAAAAGAGTCGTGCTGGCCGCACGATTAAATTCACAAAAGGTCGTCTGCTGCCAACCTGCATGACAGCAGCTACTTTTCAAATTTACTTACTTATTGTTTATAATGAGACGAATCGATTGACCTATGATTTATCCCGGTGCCGACTTTGTTAAGTCAATTAAAAAATTGTTATTCGCGAATCGCGCCTCCTTACGCGCACGAAAAATCTCAAAAAGGGTCGTCTGCTGCCAACCTGCATGACAGCAGCTACTTTTTAAATCCACCTGCTTATTGTTTATAATGAGACGAATCGATTGACCTATGATTTATCCCGGTGCCGACTTTGTTAAGTTAATTAAAAAATTGTTATTCGCGAATTGCGCCTCCGTACGCGCACGAAAAATCTCAAAAAGGGTCGTCTGCTGCCAACCTGCATGACAGCAGCTACTTTTTAAATTCAGCTGCTTATTGTTTATAATGATACGAATCGATTGACCTATGATATATCCCGGTGCCGACTTTGTTAAGTTAATTAAAAAATTGTTATTCGCGAATCGCGCCTCCTTACGCGCACGAAAAATCTCAAAAAGGGTCGTCTGCTGCCAACCTGCATGACAGCAGCTACTTTTTAAATTCACCTACTTATTGTTTATAATGAGACGAATCGATTGACCTATGATTTATCCCGGTGCCGACTTTGTTAAGTTTATTAAAAAATTGTTATTCGCGAATCGCGCCTCCTTACGCGCACGAAAAATCTCAAAACGGGTCGTCTGCTGCCAACCCGCATGACAGTAGCAACTTTTTATATTTACGTGCTTGTTCTATATACTTGGCCGAATCGATCCCCCTATGTTTCGTCCCGGTGACGGCATTTGTTGATTAACAAAAAGAAATTGTTATTCTCGAAAAGAGTCGTGCTGGCCGCACGATTAAATTCACAAAAGGTCGTCTGCTGCCAACCTGCATGACAGCAGCTACTTTTCAAATTTACTTACTTATTGTTTATAATGAGACGAATCGATTGACCTATGATTTATCCCGGTGCCGACTTTGTTAAGTCAATTAAAAAATTGTTATTCGCGAATCGCGCCTCCTTACGCGCACGAAAAATCTCAAAAAGGGTCGTCTGCTGCCAACCTGCATGACAGCAGCTACTTTTTAAATCCACCTGCTTATTGTTTATAATGAGACGAATCGATTGACCTATGATTTATCCCGGTGCCGACTTTGTTAAGTTAATTAAAAAATTGTTATTCGCGAATTGCGCCTCCGTACGCGCACGAAAAATCTCAAAAAGGGTCGTCTGCTGCCAACCTGCATGACAGCAGCTACTTTTTAAATTCAGCTGCTTATTGTTTATAATGATACGAATCGATTGACCTATGATATATCCCGGTGCCGACTTTGTTAAGTTAATTAAAATATTGTTATTCGCGAATCGCGCCTCCTTACGCGCACGAAAAATCTCAAAAAGGGTCGTCTGCTGCCAACCCGCATGACAGTAGCGACTTTTTATATTTACGTGCTTGTTCTATATACTTGGCCGAATCGATCCCCCTATGTTTCGTCCCGGTGACGGCATTTGTTGATTAACAAAAAGAAATTGTTATTCTCGAAAAGAGTCGTGCTGGCCGCACGATTAAATTCACAAAAGGTCGTCTGCTGCCAACCTGCATGACAGCAGCTACTTTTCAAATTTACTTACTTATTGTTTATAATGAGACGAATCGATTGACCTATGATTTATCCCGGTGCCGACTTTGTTAAGTCAATTAAAAAATTGTTATTCGCGAATCGCGCCTCCTTACGCGCACGAAAAATCTCAAAAAGGGTCGTCTGCTGCCAACCTGCATGACAGCAGCTACTTTTTAAATCCACCTGCTTATTGTTTATAATGAGACGAATCGATTGACCTATGATTTATCCCGGTGCCGACTTTGTTAAGTTAATTAAAAAATTGTTATTCGCGAATTGCGCCTCCGTACGCGCACGAAAAATCTCAAAAAGGGTCGTCTGCTGCCAACCTGCATGACAGCAGCTACTTTTTAAATTCAGCTGCTTATTGTTTATAATGATACGAATCGATTGACCTATGATATATCCCGGTGCCGACTTTGTTAAGTTAATTAAAAAATTGTTATTCGCGAATCGCGCCTCCTTACGCGCACGAAAAATCTCAAAAAGGGTCGTCTGCTGCCAACCTGCATGACAGCAGCTACTTTTTAAATTCACCTACTTATTGTTTATAATGAGACGAATCGATTGACCTATGATTTATCCCGGTGCCGACTTTGTTAAGTTTATTAAAAAATTGTTATTCGCGAATCGCGCCTCCTTACGCGCACGAAAAATCTCAAAACGGGTCGTCTGCTGCCAACCCGCATGACAGTAGCAACTTTTTATATTTACGTGCTTGTTCTATATACTTGGCCGAATCGATCCCCCTATGTTTCGTCCCGGTGACGGCATTTGTTGATTAACAAAAAGAAATTGTTATTCTCGAAAAGAGTCGTGCTGGCCGCACGATTAAATTCACAAAAGGTCGTCTGCTGCCAACCTGCATGACAGCAGCTACTTTTCAAATTTACTTACTTATTGTTTATAATGAGACGAATCGATTGACCTATGATTTATCCCGGTGCCGACTTTGTTAAGTCAATTAAAAAATTGTTATTCGCGAATCGCGCCTCCTTACGCGCACGAAAAATCTCAAAAAGGGTCGTCTGCTGCCAACCTGCATGACAGCAGCTACTTTTTAAATCCACCTGCTTATTGTTTATAATGAGACGAATCGATTGACCTATGATTTATCCCGGTGCCGACTTTGTTAAGTTAATTAAAAAATTGTTATTCGCGAATTGCGCCTCCGTACGCGCACGAAAAATCTCAAAAAGGGTCGTCTGCTGCCAACCTGCATGACAGCAGCTACTTTTTAAATTCAGCTGCTTATTGTTTATAATGATACGAATCGATTGACCTATGATATATCCCGGTGCCGACTTTGTTAAGTTAATTAAAAAATTGTTATTCGCGAATCGCGCCTCCTTACGCGCACGAAAAATCTCAAAAAGGGTCGTCTGCTGCCAACCTGCATGACAGCAGCTACTTTTTAAATTCACCTACTTATTGTTTATAATGAGACGAATCGATTGACCTATGATTTATCCCGGTGCCGACTTTGTTAAGTTTATTAAAAAATTGTTATTCGCGAATCGCGCCTCCTTACGCGCACGAAAAATCTCAAAACGGGTCGTCTGCTGCCAACCCGCATGACAGTAGCAACTTTTTATATTTACGTGCTTGTTCTATATACTTGGCCGAATCGATCCCCCTATGTTTCGTCCCGGTGACGGCATTTGTTGATTAACAAAAAGAAATTGTTATTCTCGAAAAGAGTCGTGCTGGCCGCACGATTAAATTCACAAAAGGTCGTCTGCTGCCAACCTGCATGACAGCAGCTACTTTTCAAATTTACTTACTTATTGTTTATAATGAGACGAATCGATTGACCTATGATTTATCCCGGTGCCGACTTTGTTAAGTCAATTAAAAAATTGTTATTCGCGAATCGCGCCTCCTTACGCGCACGAAAAATCTCAAAAAGGGTCGTCTGCTGCCAACCTGCATGACAGCAGCTACTTTTTAAATCCACCTGCTTATTGTTTATAATGAGACGAATCGATTGACCTATGATTTATCCCGGTGCCGACTTTGTTAAGTTAATTAAAAAATTGTTATTCGCGAATTGCGCCTCCGTACGCGCACGAAAAATCTCAAAAAGGGTCGTCTGCTGCCAACCTGCATGACAGCAGCTACTTTTTAAATTCAGCTGCTTATTGTTTATAATGATACGAATCGATTGACCTATGATATATCCCGGTGCCGACTTTGTTAAGTTAATTTAAATATTGTTATTCGCGAATCGCGCCTCCTTACGCGCACGAAAAATCTCAAAAAGGGTCGTCTGCTGCCAACCTGCATGACAGCAGCTACTTTTTAAATTCACCTACTTATTGTTTATAATGAGACGAATCGATTGACCTATGATTGATCCCGGTGCCGACTTTGTTAAGTTTATTAAAAAATTGTTATTCACGAATCGCGCCTCCTTACGCGCACGAAAAATCTCAAAACGGGTCGTCTGCTGCCAACCCGCATGACAGTAGCAACTTTTTATATTTACGTGCTTGTTCTATATACTTGGCCGAATCGATCCCCCTATGTTTCGTCCCGGTGACGGCATTTGTTGATTAACAAAAATAAATTGTTATTCTCGAAAAGAGTCGTGCTGGCCGCACGATTAAATTCACAAAAGGTCGTCTGCTGCCAACCTGCATGACAGCACCTACTTTTCAAATTCAGCTGCTTATTGTTTATAATGAGACGAATCGATTGACCTATGCTTTATCCCGGTGCCGACTTTGTTAAGACAATTAAAAAATTGTTATTCGCGAATCGCGCCTCCTTACTCGCACGAAAAATCTCACAAAGGGTCGTCTGCTGCCAACCCGCATGACAGTAGCGACTTTTTATATTTACGTGCTTGTTCTATATACTTGGCCGAATCGATCCCCCTATGTTTCGTCCCGGTGACGGCATTTGTTGATTAACAAAAAGAAATTGTTATTCTCGAAAAGAGTCGTGCTGGCCGCACGATTAAATTCACAAAAGGTCGTCTGCTGCCAACCTGCATGACAGCAGCTACTTTTCAAATTTACTTACTTATTGTTTATAATGAGACGAATCGATTGACCTATGATTTATCCCGGTGCCGACTTTGTTAAGTCAATTAAAAAATTGTTATTCGCGAATCGCGCCTCCTTACGCGCACGAAAAATCTCAAAAAGGGTCGTCTGCTGCCAACCTGCATGACAGCAGCTACTTTTTAAATCCACCTGCTTATTGTTTATAATGAGACGAATCGATTGACCTATGATTTATCCCGGTGCCGACTTTGTTAAGTTAATTAAAAAATTGTTATTCGCGAATTGCGCCTCCGTACGCGCACGAAAAATCTCAAAAAGGGTCGTCTGCTGCCAACCTGCATGACAGCAGCTACTTTTTAAATTCAGCTGCTTATTGTTTATAATGATACGAATCGATTGACCTATGATATATCCCGGTGCCGACTTTGTTAAGTTAATTAAAAAATTGTTATTCGCGAATCGCGCCTCCTTACGCGCACGAAAAATCTCAAAAAGGGTCGTCTGCTTCCAACCTGCATGACAGCAGCTACTTTTCAAATTTACTTACTTATTGTTTATAATGAGACGAATCGATTGACCTATGATTTATCCCGGTGCCGACTTTGTTAAGTCAATTAAAAATATGTTATTCGCGAATCGCGCCTCCTTACGCGCACGAAAAATCTCAAAAAGGGTCGTCTGCTGCCAACCTGCATGACAGCAGCTACTTTTTAAATCCACCTGCTTATTGTTTATAATGAGACGAATCGATTGACCTATGATTTATCCCGGTGCCGACTTTGTTAAGTTAATTAAAAAATTGTTATTCGCGAATTGCGCCTCCGTACGCGCACGAAAAATCTCAAAAAGGGTCGTCTGCTGCCAACCTGCATGACAGCAGCTACTTTTTAAATTCAGCTGCTTATTGTTTATAATGATACGAATCGATTGACCTATGATATATCCCGGTGCCGACTTTGTTAAGTTAATTAAAATATTGTTATTCGCGAATCGCGCCTCCTTACGCGCACGAAAAATCTCAAAAAGGGTCGTCTGCTGCCAACCTGCATGACAGCAGCTACTTTTTAAATTCACCTACTTATTGTTTATAATGAGACGAATCGATTGACCTATGATTTATCCCGGTGCCGACTTTGTTAAGTTTATTAAAAAATTGTTATTCGCGAATCGCGCCTCCTTACGCGCACGAAAAATCTCAAAACGGGTCGTCTGCTGCCAACCCGCATGACAGTAGCAACTTTTTATATTTACGTGCTTGTTCTATATACTTGGCCGAATCGATCCCCCTATGTTTCGTCCCGGTGACGGCATTTGTTGATTAACAAAAATAAATTGTTATTCTCGAAAAGAGTCGTGCTGGCCGCACGATTAAATTCACAAAAGGTCGTCTGCTGCCAACCTGCATGACAGCACCTACTTTTCAAATTCAGCTGCTTATTGTTGATAATGAGACGAATCGATTGACCTATGATTTATCCCGGTGCCGACTTTGTTAAGTTAATTAAAAAATTGTTATTCGCGAATTGCGCCTCCGTACGCGCACGAAAAATCTCAAACAGGGTCGTCTGCTGCCAACCTGCATGACAGCAGCTACTTTTTAAATTCAGCTGCTTATTGTTTATAATGATACGAATCGATTGACCTATGATATATCCCGGTGCCGACTTTGTTAAGTTAATTAAAAAATTGTTATTCGCGAATCGCGCCTCCTTACGCGCACGAAAAATCTCAAAAAGGGTCGTCTGCTGCCAACCTGCATGACAGCAGCTACTTTTTAAATTCACCTACTTATTGTTTATAATGAGACGAATCGATTGACCTATGATTTATCCCGGTGCCGACTTTGTTAAGTTTATTAAAAAATTGTTATTCGCGAATCGCGCCTCCTTACGCGCACGAAAAATCTCAAAAAGGGTCGTCTGCTGCCAACCCGCATGACAGTAGCGACTTTTTATATTTACGTGCTTGTTCTATATACTTGGCCGAATCGATCCCCCTATGTTTCGTCCCGGTGACGGCATTTGTTGATTAACAAAAATAAATTGTTATTCTCGAAAAGAGTCGTGCTGGCCGCACGATTAAATTCACAAAAGGTCGTCTGCTGCCAACCTGCATGACAGCAGCTACTTTTTCAATTCAGCTACTTATTGTTTATAATGAGACGAATCGATTGACCTATGATTTAACCCGGTGCCGACTTTGTTAAGTTAATTAAAAAATTGTTATTCGCGAATCGCGCCTCCTTACTCGCACGAAAAATCTCAAAAAAGGCCGTCTGCTGCTAACAAGGATGACAGTAGCGACTTTTTCTATTTACGTGATTATTCTATATACTTCGCCGAATCGATCCCCTTATGTTTCATCCCGGTGACGGCTTTTGTTAATTAATAATAAAAAAAGTTATCCGCCATTCGGGTCTCCGTACCCGAACAAAATTTTTGTTTAAAATCGTCTGCCGTCAACACGCATGACAATTGTGACTTGACGATTTACATGCTTAATCAATATGAATAGACGAAGCGATCGACTCATGATTCATCCCGGTGACGGTTGTTGTTAAGCAAAAATGAAACATTATTTCCGCCAGACCGATATATGCGGCTCATCCACGAGCGGGTAAGTGGGGGTAGTAGGCCCTATGCTGCCTCGCTACGCTACGACCCGGGCGCGTACAGTCACGATAAAAATGTACTGGGTTCGGGCCGCGCGCGTCTGCTAGGTCTGTCTGCCAGCTTCAGCGTCATGTTTTGCGGCGATACGGCGGTGGGGAGCTTGGCTCATTGGGATGCAAGCAGTGCAGCCAGATCGCGCGCAAAAGTTACCCCCTCTCTAGTCTCTTGCGCGCCCATCACACAATCATAGTAGCGCGTGTCCGTGAGCGAGCGACGCTCGGACGTCTTCGGAAAGAGCCGAGCCCCATCGAAGTTTCCCGACCGCGCCTTCGGCAGCTACACCAACACATGGACGCTGAGCACGTTCATGTACGGCCAAGCCGAAACGAAGGCTCCGAGGAAAAAGCAATCTGAGCACGACTCGCGCGTGACGTCACCCGACGGCACGAGCGAGGCTTTTAGATGATTTCAATGCTTATTTAGCTCTTGATTCTCTGCGTTATTTATGAATACAAAAAAATGTATCGCACACTCTGATCGCTTATTTTTTTGTTCATACGTTAATTTAAATATAATAATAAATCTAAATTACAACTTATTTATCTTCTAAAATATTGTTTACGCTTTACTCAGACCCGTCCTTATGCCAAATAAATTATAATTCATAAAAGTAAGCGGAAATATATTTATATTCGTATTATTATATTAATTCTCATGGCTCTCATATGAAAAACACAAAAAAAACTTCAAAACCTTAGATTTCAACGAACCAAGAACATACATCTCCACATTTTCAATCATGACAAATTTTTAAGAACAATACCATCACAAACACATCAGAACCAAAACAATATACATCACCTAAATTATCAAAACATAAATCCAACAACACAAAATCACAACATCTTATACTCAACTCTTACTAATGGACAACAGGACACAAATAATAATCTTTCCACTGATCCTCTGAATAATATAAATTCGACAATCACATTAAATAAAACGAAAGAATGGCTTATAAATCTCTCCAACATTGATATTCCGCTACACATTTCCACATTCTTGTCTCTAGGTGAAAAGTTTTGTTTTCCTTACCTCAAACTCTCAAACATAAAAACTCATATCCACAAATCAATCTCCGAACTTGAGTCCAAATTAGATTTTTTACTCGACAAACCTAGACAAATCGAAATTAGAACCAGATTCACTAAAATCTTAAACAAAATAAATATTCCAACATCATTTTCCAACACTAATCAAATTATAAAACACACGACCTCATTCTTAAAAAACAACCCTCAACTTTTAGTTACACGAGCTGACAAAGGAAATTCAACAGTCATTCTTAACAAATCAGATTACATTACAAAAACTCATAATTTACTCGCAGATTCCTCAACTTACAACTTAACAATTAACAAATTACAAATCACAAATCAACAAATTAACAAGTTACACACCAGATTACATTACAAAAACTCATAATTTACTCGCAGATTCCTCAACTTACAAATTAACAAATAGAAATCCCATCAACACTCTACAAAAAGGCATTAACAATATTCTCTCCAGATGGAAAACCCTAAAAATCATTGATTAAACAGAATACAAATACTTAAAAGCTGAAATTTTCAACCTATCTCGTCTCTATTGTCTGCCAAAAATTCATAAAAATAATTATCCACTTCGTCCAATAGTATCATCAATACAACACACAAACAAGCTGAATTTATACAATCTAAACTTTCTAAATTAATCAATACGACTAATTCCCACGTCGAAGATAGTTTCCACCTAAAACATTCACTTTCTAACATCTCAATTCCACTCAGCTACAAATTGGTCTCGTTTGATGTTGCTTCTCTCTATACCAACATCCCATAACAACTTGTTATTCAAAGCCTTCAAAAAAGATCAAGTCTATTTTTAAAAACATTTCCTTTAAACGAAATAATTAAAGCCATAGAATACATCATGTTCTCAACTTTCTTTACATTTCAAAATAAAATTTACCAACAAATCTCAGGGTTACCAATGGGCTCACCTCTGGCTCCAATACTATCTAACATCGTCATGATTGATCTTGAAACAAATTGTCTGGAAAAATTAAAATGTTCGTCACCACTATAGAAAGATATGTTGATGATATTATTACTGCTCTACCAACAGACAAAATTGAATCCACCAAAAAGATTTTTAACTCATATAACTCAAAATTACAATTTACATCAGAAAATGAAGTAGATAAACAAATCCCGTTTCTTGATATACTTTCAATCCATAAACAAAATTCAATTATCACAAATTGGTATAGGAAACCAACCTGGTCAGGCAGATTCATAAATTTCTTTTCACACCACCCACTTTCCCAAAAAAGCCATAATTCTCTTTCACAGAAAAAATAATAAAACATCGGCTTTCCACAGTCAACAATCAAAAAAAGAATAACAACAATTTTGATTCTTCCAGACTAATAAATGTTCCTTACACAAAAAACATCCATCATCAACCAATTCGTCTTTTCCAACAATACAACATAACATTAGTCACAAACAATAAACAAAACATTCCATTGATTACTGGCTCCACCAAAGACAAAATAAACAACGACCAAAAATCCAACATAGTTTACAAAATCGATTGTCAGGATTGCAATGCCACATACATCGGCCAAACCAAAAGATACCGTGAAACCAGAATAAAAGAACATAAAAATAGCCTAAAACATACTACTACAATACACACAGCCTTAGCACAACATGCAATAGAACAAAAACATGACTTTCAATTCGACAATGTAAAAATTTTAAACAATGAAAATTGCCTAAAAAAAGACTAATGCTAGAAATGATCCAAATTAAGGCACACTCCAACGCCATAAATTTTAGAACTGACATACAAAAACTAAGCGCGATCTATAACTCTATTATATAACTATTAAAATATTTTACAATACTTTACTTGACATAAAATTTTTTAAATTATTGCCACTATAATTTAATTTTAAATACTCTTAACATGACGCACCAATTTTATTTCTCTTGACACGTCACTGCCTAAAGGATCTTTCTCCCCCGATTCGCAAAATAAAGACTCTAATAAGCTTTACGAAATTAAGACACTACTCAGTTTCTCTCGAACTCTCCGTGATCACACAACTCAATATTTAACTGAGAAATGTAAATTTCGAGTTTTTGTTTATTTTGGAAGAAAATTTTAAAAATCTTAAACTCAATAGGTAATCATCACAGTCATTTGATACTTTATTAAAATTTCTTTTAAATCAATCACGTACATTAAATTTTCACAAATAAAACACAAAACTTCCTTATAATTATTAATCCCTTACAGATGATAAAAATCGCGAAAAAACGAGAAATTCTTCCATCTATTGAGTATAACTCCAGCAAAACAGTATTTACTTCCATGAATACTGTCTTTTGAAATAACCTTCCAAATATAAGCAAAAGCTAGAAACATCAACAACATCGAGGTTAGTCGTTTCTCATATTTCATTTCTTTACAACTCCATAGTATAATAAACCACACTCTCACACATCACTCATTTCAAACAACGATGAATAAGAAGAATTAACGCAATACATGAACTTATGCATATCAAATCAATATAGTTATAACCAAAACAGAATTAACATAACAGTTATACAAAACGACACAACAATTTTATAACCCAATCATAACATAAAACATCCGTGTATTTAATTCCTTCAAACTTGATTTGTAAAATTTGTGTATCAAAATGTATAGAGAAAAATATAATTTCTGAAGAGGACCCGAAC
Source organism: Ophion ellenae (assembly GCA_963210295.1). Lineage (NCBI taxonomy): Eukaryota > Metazoa > Arthropoda > Insecta > Hymenoptera > Ichneumonidae > Ophion > Ophion ellenae. Next base: position 11,607,491 of record OY723387.1, on the reverse strand, counting down.
CAAACGGTCGAATCGTAAAAAAGCATCATTTATTTCCATCGCTGACCTCGGAAAACCTCTATTCACCGGACTGAAGCCGAATGTTCAACTAGCAACTTGTCATCAACACGGCCGCACACATCTTTGACTCATTAATTATCATATTTTCATCAAGCGATAAAGCATTATCCCCAAAAACAAGCCAATCATCCATCGGGCCGCGAATCGTCAGTACCAAAAAGTGCACATATTCTACAAGCGATGAGATGGTCTCGTTGGTAGCGTTCCTGGCTTCGGTCCGCAGGGGCGCGGGATCGTTCCCCGCGCCCAGTGCTTTTTTTAAAATTATTATTACTATTAATTCTTATTTGATTATTTTTATTAGGTATCATTATTATTTTAATAAGTTATCTCATAGTGTCGAAAAATTTATTGCGCACTCCGACCGCTTATTTTATTAGATTGTACGTTAATTTAAATGTAATAATAAATCTAAATTACAACTTATTTATCTTCTAAAAAATTGTTTACGCTTTACTCACTCCCGTCCCTATGCCGAATAAATTGTAATTCATAAAAGTAAGCGGAAATATATTTATATGCGTATTATTATGTTCATTCTCAAACTTTCATCAAGCGATAAAGCATTATCCCCAAAAACAAGTCAATCATCTATCCGGCCGCGAATCGTAAGTGCCAGAAAGTGGCATTTTTGTATGTTTTTACATTTACAGGTAATTTTCATTGTAATGGGGTGAATTGTTTATTTGTGAACACTCACCATTGACAGAACAAAAAAAATTTAATTGTAAAACATCATGAACATTTTTCCTATTTTCAGAATAATATTCTTTCAATGAGCGTGTTTCACAAATAAACAATTCGCCCCATACAAATAGAAATTAATAATTAAATGATGTTTTTTGTTTAAGGAACATTTATTAGTCTGGAAGAATAAAAATTGTTGTGATTCTTTTTTTGATTGTTGATTGTGGAAAGCCGATGTTTTATTATTTTTTCTATGAAAGAGATCAGATAGAAATTTTGTATCATCGTGTTACTAATAAGTTTGAGGTTTTCTTTGTGAAATGAAGGATGAGATAATTTTATTGTTTTGTCAACTAGCATGTAAATTATGGATTTTATTGGGAAAGTTGGTGGTGTGAAAAGAAATTTATGCATCTGCCTGACCAGGTTGGTTTCCTATACCAATTTGTGATAATTGAATTTTGTTTATGGATTAAAAGTATGTCAAGAAACGGGATTAGTTTATCTACTTCATTTTCTGATGTAAATTGCAATTTTGAGTTATATGAGTTAAAAATCTTTTTGGTGGATTCAATTTTGTCTGTTGGTAGAGCAATAATAATATCATCAACATATCTTTTCTATAGTGGCAACGAAAATTTTAATTTTTCCAAACAATTTGTGTCAAGGTCAATCATGACGATGTTAGATAGTATTGGAGCCAGAGGTGAGCTCATTGGTAACCCTGAGATTTGTTGGTAAATTTTATTTTGAAATGTAAAGAAAGTTGAGAACATGATGTATTCTATGGCTTTAATTATTTCGTCTAAAGGAAATGTTTTTGAAAATAGACTTGATCTTTTTTGAAGGCTTTCAATAACAAGTTGTAATGGGATGTTGGTATAGAGAGAAGCAACATCAAACGAGACCAATTTGTAGCTGAGTCGGATTGAGATGTTAGAAAGTGAATGTTTTAGGTGGAAACTATCTTTGACGTGGGAATTAGTCGTATTGATTAATTTAGAAAGTTCAGATTGTATAAATTCAGCTAGTTTATGTGTTGTATTGATGATACTATTGGACGAAGTGGATAATTATTTTTATGAATTTTTGGCAGACAATAGAGACGAGATAGGTTGAAATTTTCAGCTTTTAAGTATTTGTATTCTGTTTCATCAATGATTTTTAGGGTTTTCCATCTGGAGAGAATATTGTTAATGCCTTTTTATAGAGTGTTGATGGGATTTCTATTTGTTAATTTGTAAGTTGAGGAATCTGCGAGTAAATTATGAGTTTTTGTAATGTAATCTGATTTGTTAAGAATGACTGTTAAATTTCCTTTGTCAGCTCGTGTAACTAAAAGTTGAGGGTTGTTTTTTAAGAATGAGGTCGTGTGTTTTATAATTTGATTAGTGTTGAAAAATGATGTTGGAATATTTATTTTGTTTAAGATTTTAGTGAATCTGGTTCTAATTTCGATTTGTCTAGGTTTGTCGAGTAAAAAATCTAATTTGGACTCAAGTTCGGAGATTGATTTGTGGATATGAGTTTTTATGTTTGAGAGTTTGAGGTAAGGAAAACAAAACTTTTCACCTAGAGACAAGAATGTGGAAATGTGTAGCGGGATATCAATATTGGAGAGATTTATAAGCCATTCTTTCGTTTTATTTAATGTGATTGTCGAATTTATGTTTTTCAGAGGATCAGTGGAAAGATTATTATTTCTGTCCTGTTGTCTATTAGTAAGAGTTGAGGATAAGATGTTGTGATTTTGTGTTGTTGGGTTTATGTTTTGATAATTTAGGTGATGTATATTGTTTTGGTTCTGATGTGTTTGTGATGATATTGTTCTTAAAAATTCGTCATGATTGAAAATGTGAAGATGTATGTTCTTGGTTCGTTGAAATCTAAGGTTTTGAAGTTTTTTTTGTGTTTTTCATATGAGAGCCATGAGAATTAATATAATAATACGAATATAAATATATTTCCGCTTACTTTTATGAATTATAATTTATTTGGCATAAGGACGGGTGTGAGTAAAGCGTAAGCAATATTTTAGAAGATAAATAAGCTGTAATTTAGATTTATTATTATATTTAAATTAACGTATAAACAAAAAAATAAGCGATCAGAGTGTGCGATACATTTTTTTGTATACATTAATAACGCAGAGAATCAAGAGCTAAATAAGCATTGAAATCATCTAAAAGCCTCGCTCGTGCCGTCGGGTGACGTCACGCGCGAGTCGTGCTCAGATTGCTTTTTCCTCGGAGCCTTCGTTTCGGCTTGGCCGCACATGAACGTGCTCAGCGTCCATGTGTTGGTGTAGCTGCCGAAGGCGCGGTCGGGAAACTTCGATGGGGCTCGGCTCTTTCCGAAGACGTCCGAGCGTCGCTCGCTCACGGACACGCGCTACTATGATTGTGTGATGGGCGCGCAAGAGACTAGAGAGGGGGTAACTTTTGCGCGCGATCTGGCTGCACTGGATGCAAGGCTGTTCTTCCAATTTTCCTTGCTTCAGTTTTTATATTAATATGCACCTGGTGGGATTTGTTGGGGAGACCCGGACCCGGATTACAATGTAAATCTGCAGAAAAATATTGTTGATGATAACCGAGTTGAAAAAGAAAAGAATAAATTCGTTGCGTTCCAGCGATGAGAATTTGAAGGCCATACGGAGGGAGTCTTCATTGGGATCCAATTGGGATTCTGCACTGTTCCATTCCAATTTCGGATACATTAACATTTTCTACCATTAGACTGGATGGTTTGTAAATATCTTTATCCATTAGTCAATAACAAATGACTAACGTTGTTTTTTCACTTGAAAATCGAACCTTTTGTAATCAAAAAATTGAAAAATCTACTTCAAGTACATTTTTCTACCTTTCATCTCCGATCAGTCAGGTTGCCAGAACCACCTACACCAATTGGCCACGCAGCAACTGCGGTACTTTATTCAAACAATAATGACTTTATTGTTTGGGTTTGTTTGAGTTATATATAACTCAAAATTGGTAAGACTATGTGCATTGATTATGTGTAAAATCTCGGTCTCGACAGCCCAATACTCTCATCAGAAAAAATACTGACAATCGACCTGTTCTTCGTCATTAGAACGCAAAAAGAACTCTTCTTCAATTTTCAATATTTACATTTTAAATCCTGCCCAAAAACTTTTTTCGGACCTTCAGGTTGCGACCGAGGTGCCAAAAAAGCGTTTGTGTCTTTTGTGGACTAAAAATCGGCAATTGTGACAATTGTGAACAGCTAATTTCCGTTTCATTCTTACGGTGCACACTTAGTGTCATTGGCGCGCGGACGTAATCAGCGGGAAGTAGTGATTACGAATAATTATCCGGGAGCAGCAAATAATAATTTGCATGAAATACTATTCTTGGAATCATCAATGACTGCACGATTTTGTCGTAAAATCTTTTCGAACGATCCCTCGTTCGATCTCGTTCACTTTACGCTCGTCACACGAATGAGGTACACAGCGTAGCCCGAGCACTTTTTTTCCCCCTCGCATTAGATGCGAACCACAAGAGGCGGCGTAAACGTGTACGAGACCAATAAGAGATGTAAGAGCAACTACGTACAAGCGGCCGGATAACGAAGATAAAAACGTTCTCGTGCGATTGTGTTGCAATTTTTCCTCTCGTAAGGTTCCGTCCGTTTTACAAGCCACCATACGTGAATTCGCTGTCACTTTTTGTCACTTTTGCTTCGACCCTCGCCCCAACCCGATGACGGCGTGATTAATCGTCTCTTTCACAGACAATGATAATCCATTTGCTGGCATGTAACGATTTGCATTGTTCTACGGCGAGGAGGAGCGCGTTCTCGGCTGTATTCGGCGCTGGTTCGAACATTATCACCGTAACGTGGGAAAAATCTTGATAATTGGCTCTCGGGGGTAATATCTGCATCGAGTTAAGGCCTCTCATAGAACGCGTAAAAAGAGATTTCCTTTTCCCATTTACGTCGGGAGCGCCGACGAGTTTTATATATGCGGACGAGATGGCAAGATCCTCCTTGCCACGACGACGATGACGACAACGACGAGCCAGGAAGTCGTCTCGACGTTAGTGTACATACGTGTGCGCACTCTCCTCGAAGTAATTAATTTCATTCGCTTTGGAGGTGATTGTAGATAGAAGGGGTTATCGAAAAAAAAACGACTTATTTATTCTTCGATCTTTATAGACAATTGGTACATTGGCAGACAAAAAATGCCGTTGAATTGTGCATCGTTGGAGTGCAACGAAAATGCTTTTTATCTTATTTTTCTCCATTTTTATTGTGATCCGAAATTATTTTCGATCGATTTAGCCGGTAGAATTCTGATAAGAATCTTAAAAACGTTTGAGGCATCGAATATTTTTTACCTACCGATAAAAATGGGCTGTCGGATAAAAAGATTTTTTGTTGCGTTCCTGCGATCGAAACTCCAATATCACGAAGAAAAATCGTGGTCGAACAGTTCAACCCGTGCAGAAATTTGTTGGAGAATCCCTAGATCCTACCACAGCCCGATAGGGATTTGTTAGGGACATCGCACATAGGGAGTCCTCATTGGGATTCGATTGGATTATGCACTGTTCCCCGATTGATGCTGTTTGAGAATTCTTACTACGTTCGAATCGAAAGATGTGAATAGTCGCGAGAAAAAACTCGGCGTATTGGAACATAACCTACACGCGTCGTGAGCGTGTACGTGTGTGATGATGTTACGTCGTAGTGTGCTAAAATAAATAACAAACGATATTTACAGCGGATCTTCAGTCATGTGATTCAAGTCGACTTGGAAAATATACTTTTTTAAAGCAATTCAGACTCTTTTAAGATAAGGTTTATACATTTTCAAGATCCAATCATTTTGCATATCTATAAATTTCGTTTGGAAAATTCAACGTACAGATTGCGATGGAATCCATTGAGAATCGTATCGGACTCGGTTCGATAATGTGAGAGTCCTTTAGGATTCAAATTAGATTCGTACATCGAATTCCAATAGGGATGGCCGATAAGAATACAATGTACGAGCATGACGTTTTAGTATAGGGATCCAACGCAATGAACCCATGAAATCCCCATAAGCAAGTAGGGACAAGTATGGGGATCCAATTCGATGCCTATGAGGAAGTGGGGACAAGTATGGGAATCCAATTGCATCCTTATCAGGAAGTCGGGACAAGCATGGGAATCCAATTGGATCCCTATCAGGAAGTGGAGACAAGTATAGGAATCCAATTGGATCCCTATCAGAAAGTGGGGACAAGTATTGGAACCCGATTGGATCCCTATCAGGAAGTGGGGAAAAGTGTGGAAATTCAATTGGATCCCTATCGGAAAGTGCGGATCGGTATGCGAAACCAATTGGATCCCTACGACAATTTCACCATGAGTAGTGTAATCGTCTTAAGGAGGGGATGTCCTTTCACGTGGTAATGTACATTGGCGGCTTTTCCTTTACCCTTCTCAAGTTACAATAGGTATCTGAATCGTTCGATTTTTTTTATTTTGATATATATTTCCCTGATGTACTTCAAAACGTACTTGTCTTAATATTTTTTCACTGGTGATTGCAATAACAGTACTAGGTATTTTCATCTTGATTTATTTATATTATATATAAAAAATAATGTACTGTTATGTACATTATATATATTATTATTTATTTTGTGTAGTTATGATGTGAAAAAGAGTCTTATGTTGACTTCTTGAGTTGTAAAATAAACACTTATTGATTTGATCCCTTATCAATAGTCCCATGGACTTGTCGAGTTTATATACGGGTATACATTTATCCAAACAATAACTGATGTTGAATTTTGCGTTGTCCTCATCACCGATTTTTTTCGCATTGCCTTTTGGCACAATTAGGCTAGAAAATAACTCAGACGTTTTTGAGGATCGTTGCTGAAGATACGAAAATTAAATCCGAAAAAAGAAGATTTTGTATCGTAGGAAAAATGAAGAACTGGACAAAAAAAGGATCTTCGTTGCATTCCAACGAGGCCAACTTCAAGATCACGGTAATAAAAGTGCGATCGAAGTTTGTATCGTTGGAATGCAATGAAAATGGATACTTACGACAATCTTTTCATTTCTTTCGGCGATCCTTGCCTACGAAAATCTCTTAATTATTTTTTAAGACACTTATTTCGATACCTACAATGTTAACGTGCAAAAAATGATAAATTGGAGGGTAATAAAAATAAGGAAATTAAAGTATAAAAAAAGAACACTCGTTGCATTGCAACGATGCAAACTTCAACACCATTAGTCAAATCAATTTTCTTTTAAAGTCGTTATTTTTTTTTCAACTTAGTTATCATAAAAAATGTGAGTTATTTTTCGATTTTTATCAACAATTGGAAATTTAAATAAAATCGTGTTGCAATAGTTCATTCTTAAAAAATGGCAAATCCCAACAAAATTCTGTATACTTTCTTCACATAAACATCTTCCTCCTTAACGTTTGTCCTCCTTAGCTTGCAATGGATCATTGCAACAAGTTATTTGTTACTTTTTATCAGAAATAAATGGAACTTTCAGGTACAAGATCTCACAGAATAATTCTTTTTAATTTCCGTTGAAATGTGTGTTCTTTTGTACTGTCGCGAGCCATCATAAGTACTTCCAACATTGACTTCAGCAGAAAAATAATCAGATAAAAAATAAATGTGTAGGTGTACTTTTTTTCTAGACTTACCCGTGTGAGTTCTTTTGTGAGCCTTCAGGTGGGAGCTTTTCGTGTAAACTTTGTCACAACCGGCAACGTCGCATCGATGTACCTTGCGTCTTTTCAGAGCGTCACCGCACTCGCTGTCGACACTTAGACTTGCACCGTTTCCCGTGCTAATACCACTGTTTCCTCTTCCGCCGAGGCTGACGCCACTCGCCAACGCCGGTCTCTTGTGAAAAACCCTGCAACAAGCGTACACACATTTTTGTTTTCCTTTATCCTGCTACGGCACTCGAACTACGATGCATCGCGTTGTGTTTCAACCGAAGATACTGATTGCGATGTCATTGGTTATTTTCGAAACGCAGAAAATCGAGACGTCGCCAGAAATAGTCCGTTCAGGCCAAGGGTTGAATTCTTTAGATATTACGGTATATTGCAGATTAGGGAGTATGCTTAAACGTATATACAATATTAATAATTAATATCAGTTGTTGATATTGATCAGTCTAATGCGAATAATATCAGGGCAAAAATAATCATATTCAATAATCATTTTAAAAAATAATCAATATATTTAACATCGAATTACTTGAGGGTATTGAAGTTTGCATTGTTGGACTGCAACACAAATAGATTTTCTTCGTATTTAATTTTTTTTGACACATTCAGACTACGCAAATTTCTAAAACATTTTCAAGGATTCTGATTGAAAATCTATAACCGAAAACGGCAAAAAAAGCTTTTGAATACTAATAAAGATAAAGTAATGAAGAAAATAAAGGAGATTTTTCGTTGCATTTCAACGATGCAAGCTTCAGCACCATCCCAATTAGCATTATCAATTGTCGATCACGATTAGAAAAATAATAATGAGTTTAGATATACACATATGTGGCCAAAACCACTGTTGATTTTTTTTTAATTTTTTAAACCGAAAAAGTTTTTTTCTGCCTTCCAAACTGTCGAATAATCATCACCATAATCGAAATTTCACGAAAAAATTTGTATACATCAGAAGCACAAGTTGGGCTTTGATGAAAAATGCACAAAACAGGTATTTAACGTATCTAATTTTTTTTTCAGAATTTAAAAAACCGCTCGTGAGGACTTTTCGATTTTTTGTAGCCGCTGAAGGGCAACGGGTGAGGGACAAAATGTAAAAAAATTAGGTGTTTTCTTTTACCCAGGAGGTTATCGACTATCCATGATGGAAATAGTTGCCTGATTGCGAGTTGAGCTGCAATATCCCATATATATAGATAACTGAATATAAAAATAAACATCCTAGTGGAAGGATTTTGGTACGTATAGAATCTTATTTTCTCATGCTGTAATTATTCGAATACGATAACCGTAATTACGTATCCGTTCCAAGATATTAATTCATAAGCTTCGCTCTGCAGAAATCCAGAGATCCGATGATTAAATCCCCCCCTACCCCCCCGCGATGATGGGAGTGGAGCACACAGACATATTATTTCGAGATCGCGGAATTTTGGTACATAAATGGCTCTACGTAAAATTGAATATTCGTCCTAATTTCTCGTCTAATGCGAGATCTGCTCGCTGCAAAATCATTACGAGATATTCCTGGGCACGGAGAAATTAAAATTGTATGCCGCGGTGAAGGTAAATCGAAAATCTCGGCTGACTAACGGAGATTCCTCTCGATTGTGGAGTGATAAAAGTCATTTTATTCATGACATTATTTATGGCGACTCGAATGAAGCACTTAATTTCTGCGTTCGGTTGGGATTCGGTATCCGTTGATCGTATACAGATCGGGCTTGAGTCACAAAAATCAATATTCGACTAAAAAAGAGATGACGTTGAAGTTTGTGTCGTTGCAAGGCAATACAATTTGTTTTGCATTTTTTAAATTTATTTCTTTGTTTTTATTTTTCGTCACAATATTTTCTGCAGATTTGTGTTGCAGATATCTAATGAGACTTAAAAAAAATCTTTTAGTAATTATCAAAGTCTTAAACATAACAAAAAAATTGGGCGAATAGAAAAATTTTTTGTTGCCTTCCAACGATCCAAACTTCATGATCGTAAGAGGGAGACTATTGATGTTTGCGTCAAGTCGACTTTATTTCTTTACTTCTGGCGGAGGGTCTTTGGTTTTATGTGAGTCATCTCATTCGCCTTGTAGGCAAATAAATGCTACTTACCAATTGTTTGTATGCCTGAGTTTAAAATTTTATCGGAATTCAATGAAAATCACTGCGAAAGGAAATACCAAATCGGGAAAAATGAGAAAATATCGAGATAATTCGTAGCGTGTACCGCGCTCCGAGGTCTCCGAGATGTATGAACTTTCCGGTTCTAATTCTCGTAGCCAACGACTTTGATTACCGTTCTTAACTGCCTAATTGCACGGGTGCTCTACTTGAGTATGGTCTTTACCGCGCGAGCTTCTAACTCGTCGTTGCTCTCGCGCGCGCATGTACGAGACCGAGCGAAAACGGAATTACCAGCCGTGCGGTTCAATTTTTCTTTGACGTGTATACACCGATGTGGCTGACTCGGCGCTTCCGAGAACGGAGAAAATTCCCTTAAGATCCGCTGCTTGCGCGAGGTTGGTGGTTCACGCGAGAACTATATGGATGAGGGACCGCCCGCGAATCACGTTTTCCAGCCTCGATAAAATAATTAACGATCCGGAATTACGCCCGGAAGTTTTTACCTTGAAAACCTACAAATCCTTCGTCACCCGGAATAATGAGCGAACTCACATCAACTCCCCAACGTTCATTGCGTCAATTGAACACGAAGTACCGTCCCATCAACTTTGATGCAAATGAAATTCTTCCCTGTTCGAAAAAGCCCCTACTTTTTCCCGACATAACGTCACAACTATTCGGAAGGATTCTGTTCAGCCAAGAGCACAGCATCGATACCTTCTCCAGTTTATTCGCTTTGGCTCTAATACAGCTTCGCTCATGTTGAATCCTTCCCAAAAGATGATTTTAACTGCCTTTACTTTTCCCCTACATAGCCTCCCAACTATTCGGAAAGATTCCGCTCAGCCCAAAGCTCAGCATCGATACCTTCGCCAGTTTGTTCGCTTCTGGTCCAATATAGCTTCGCTCCTGTTACATTCTTCCAAAAAGATTAGTTAAACTGTAATTACTTTTCTCCTACATAGCATCACATCCATTTAGAAAGGTTTTGCTGAGCCAAGAGCACAGCATTGATAGCTTCTTCAGTTTATTCGCTTGGGCTCCAATATAGCTTCGCTTTTGTTAAATTCTTCCCAAGAGATGATTTTAAGTGCCTTTACTTTTCCCCTACATAGACTCCTAACTATCCGGAAAGATTCCGCGCAGCCAAAAGCTCAGCATTGATACCTTCTTCAGGCGGTACGCATCGGCACCAATTTTTCTTTGCTCGTGTTAAATTTCTCCCAAAAGATTATTTCAACTTGCCGCTGTCCCCTACATAGCCTCCCAACTATCCAGAAAGATACTGCTCAGCCAAAAGCGCAGCATCGATATCTTCTCCAGTTTGTTCGCTTCTGGTCCAATATAGCTTCGCTCATGTTCCATTCTTCCGAAAAGATGATTTACATTGCCATTACTTTTCTCCTTCATAGCCTCACAATCATTCGGAAAAATTTTGCTCAGCCTTGTCCCGTCTGGCGCAAATTTTTATTCGCTCATGTTAAACTCCTTCTAAAAGGATATGTTAACTGCCATTGCTCTCTACATAGCTTCACAACCAGTCGAAAAGATTTTGCTCAGTCAAGAGCTCAGCATCGATACCTTCTCCAGTTTAATCGCTTTGGTTCCAATATAGTATCGCTCATGTTAAATTCACCCCAAAAGATGATTTTAACTGTCTTTACTTTTCCTCTACATAGCCTCCCAACTATCCGGAAAGATTCCGCTCAGCCAAAAGCTCAGCATCGATACCTGTCAAAAAATCCAACGTTGTTTCTATCTGTTTCGTCCTGGGGCTGCGTTCCGTCAACCAAACCCAAACTAACTCCCAGCGAAGAATTGCCTTTGGCCCTTGTGCCCAACTGTCACCTTCCCCTGGAAAAACATTCCGAAAGATCAGACTTTCGAGCCGCGAGTTTCGCAGTCACGTTTACTCGAGTTAGACGCGTCCGGGGCGCGATACTTGCGATGCAGCGACGTGTATGCGCAGTCGAAGGCGCGATATATGGGAGGAGAAGAAGCTCCTATAATTTTTGCTGCCAAGTCGTATTTCATCGAAATGAAAGAGCGACGCGAGCCTCGGCAACGTATCGTAAAGTATACGCGCGCGCGGGAGGCGCGCACAGTGCTGGAACAAGCATAAAAATCCGTTTCCCAAGCGTGCGCGAATGCTGCCGGACTCTCCTCCATCTCGTTTTCTTTCTTTCTTTTCCCGGGGCCCACCGGACTTGCCCGGATTCTTGGCAGACTGGTAATATACTTCTGCCGTCGCACGTACACGCGCACGGGGCATACCCAGCGCGTATACGGCAACTTCTAGCTGCGGAATCTCTCGGTACACGGGGTATTTTGTCCACGTGTGTATATATAGGGTGTATCAAAATGACCTGACATTTTCACTTATCAATAAAACGTATTATTAACTTGAAAAGTACGAATATTTTTGTTTTAACATAAGGTACAAACATGGAATTTATGTGTGGAACACAATATCCGATAAGTGGCCACCTCGTATCTGTTTGCAAACGTTCATTCTTTTGACAAAATTTTCAATAACATTTTTGCATAATTGCGGACTAATTTAATTAATGGTGCGTCCAATTTCTTTCTTGAGTTTCGGAATGGTCTGTGGATTATGGGCATACACTTTTCCTTTCAGAAAACCCCAACGAAAGAAGTCCAATGGCGTCAAATCGCATGATCTTGGTGACGAACTCACATCGCCGCGGCGCGAGATAACACGACCATGAAATATCGTCTATAATAACTGCATTGTTTCGCCTGCAGTGTGGCAGGTTGTGCCATCTTGTTGAAAGACTATGTCTTCTAAGTCCATGCCGTTTACGCCATTTAACGGATCTCTTGTTCCACACAAAACCTCCATGTTTGTACCTTATATTAAAATAAAAATATTCGTACTTTTCAATTAAATAATACGTTTTGGTAATGGACTAAAATGTCAGGTCATTTTGAGACGACCTAAAGGGTGTTTCAAAATATTTCCTTTCTCCATATACACATACATATAAATATATATGTATATATGTATCTGTGTATATGTATATATGTATATATGTGTATGTGTATATGTACATGGAGTTTCCGTACTCCATATACAAATATATATATAAGTATATATGTCTATATGGAGAAAGGAAACTTTGAAACTGTTACGTCGACGCAATGCTGGCTATCAGCACATCTGGCCGTTTTGGGAACGATCTTTAACATTTTATCGGACGAATCGTTGACTTTGGGCACAGGATGGCGCTTGAGATGACTTTTATATGAATTTGATATGATTTCTATGAAATGTTATTAATACATTTTATTAGATAAATCATAGAAAATTGTGTTTAAAAAAATTAAATAACATATATATATTTTTTATATGATTTATCTAATAAACTTTTATTCGTTAAATAATATGAAATTTTATTAATTTCATATGATTTATCTGAAGTTGATTTCGAAGATTAGAAGATCAGCGACACGCATACCTATTAACGTATAGAGGGAGGGAGGCAAATAAAGGAAGAGGGAAAGGAATAAATATGTCTTACGTATCATATTTATTGTTAATATATTCTATGCTCATATCTGATTGCCTATACCGAAAAAAAAATATCTCGGGTTACTAGATCTGTCCTCGGGGAATGCCAACGGATTATTCATTGAAAAAGTGAAATATTAGGTTTTTTCGGAATGAATTATTACATCGAACTAACAAATACCTAATAGGGGAACTCGGGGCAAGGCGAGTACGCGGGTTAAGATGAATCATAAGCCTAGCTACTAAACAGTGTGTGCGAGCACAGTGCTCCCATTGGTGTTTGGTGGGGCGGTGGGGAGGTGAATGAGTGTGAAAGTATCAACTGTGGCGGAAGCACGCGTCTCGAGTGAGAAAATAATATCGATTTTTTGACAAAACAATGTATTTTTCGGTAAAGTTTACCATCGTTTCAGTTCATTTAAGTTGCTGATATTGATTACAGACAGGTAGGTAACCACAATGAAAGTACTAATTATTGATATTATAACAACGGTTTGTCAGGAATGTTCAAGGTTATTGCATGATTTTTTGTTAATTCGTTAACCTTCTAATGGGGCAAGATGAATACAAGCTATCGCAAAGCCGCAATATTTTACGACGTACCACTATTTACGTTAGAAAGAGTGAAATGAAACTAGTAGAACCTCTGGTTTCTCTTTAACCGGTGTTTCTACCAGGGAAAGAAAGAGAACTTACAAATGATTAAAACGATACGAAAGCAAGATTATACGGATTAAATCCTACAGAATCTAGACGATTGGCTTATCAAATTGCTGGTATTGAGAATGAAACAACTTTTACATGCGAAAGATGCCAATAATTCGTGTCCCATCATTCTCCCAGCGCCATTTCATCTTACCCCGCATACGGGGTAAGGTGGGAAAAATAAAGGTTCAATTACAAATATATATTGTATGGTAAAAATCAGAAAGACTGAATGTTTTGCTTCCAAAATTAAAATATTAATAAATGTTGATTAGTTTGGAAGAATAATTGGGTGTAGTTCCGAAAAGCCCATGCCGCTTTTTTCTTTGAAATTTTGTATACTAATGTATTTTGACTCGCTGAATACGAATATGATAATTAAAATTGGCGCAAATTTGATTATCAAGATAAAAACTGAAAAAAAACGGATTTTTGGAGTTTCTTAATTTTATTTTAACAAATGTTGATCGTAGAGGAAAATGTCTTCTACGAAAGTTGTAACCCATCAAAAGACTGATAATTTATGTTCAATACAAATTTTGTCTTAAATAATTATTTTCCAAGAAAATGGGATAATACTCCAATAAATATATTTTGCTAAACTCTATTAGTTTCGATGTTATCCAAGGTGCCCAAAAAACCCACCCCAGTGATCTACGCACCCCACGATTCCACGCACCCATCCGAGGTGCCTTCCGCCCACCCCAGTGTTCTACGAATTCCACGCACCCATCCAAGGTGCCCCACAAACCCACCCCAGTGTTCTACGCACCCCGCGATTTCACGTACCCATCCGAGGTGCCCTCCGCCCACCCCAGTGTTCTACGAACCCCACGATTCCACGCACCCATCCAAGGTGCCCAAGAAACCCACCCCGGTGTTTTACGCACCCCGCGATTCCACTTACCCATCCGCGGTGCCCTCCGCCCACCCCAGTGTTCTATGCACCCCGCGATTCCACACACCCATCCGAGGTGCCCTGCGCCCACCCCAGTGTTCTACGCACCCCACGATTCCACGTACCCATCCAAGGTGCCCAAAAAACCCACCCCAGTGTTCTACGCACCCCGCGATTCCACGTACCCATCCGAGGTGCCCTCCGCCCAGCCCAGTTTTCTACGCACCCCGCGATTCCACACACCCATCCGAGGTGCCCTGCGCCCACCCCAGTGAACTACACACCTCACAATTCAACATACCCGAGTTTGTTTGGGTTTGTTTTGATTGCTGTTTGTGTTTGTTTTATTTGGGTCCATATCCAGTAAAGTATGTAAGTAGATAATATCAAAACTAATGGAGTTTAGCAAAATATACTTATTGGAGCATTATCCCATTTTCTTAGAAAATAATGATTTAAGACAAAATTTGTATAGAACATAAATTATCAGTCTTTCGATGGGCTACAACTTTCGTAGAAGACATTTTCTTCTACGATCACCATCTGTTAAAATAAAACAAAAAAACTACACAAATCCGTTTATTTTCCAGCTTTTTATCTTGAAAATCAAATTTGCGCCAATTTTGATTGTTATTTTCGCGTTCAGCGAGTCAAAATACATGAGTATACAAAATTTCAAGGAAAAAAGCCGTATGGGCTTTTCGGAACTTTATCCCTTCCCCTAACTAGGGAAATTCTCCTTTGTTTTTGCATTTCTTTATTTTCACGACCTAAAGTCTTTTTTGCAGGTTTAAGTTACGCTTTTCTAATATGAGGATACTTCAATATTAGGGAATCAACAATTTCTTTGATCCAAGTGATTTCTCTCTCTCTCTCTCCCTCCTCCCTATCCCTTTAAACCAAAAACCCCAACGTTCGTATACCGTTTCTTCGATGATCGCAATACGGCCAACGTTTCGATTCTCCTACACGGCGCCACGAGCTTTCCATAATACCCATGTCGCCTATAAAAATGTAGGCAAGTCATGAAAAACAGCCAAAGGAATTACGATCACGACAGTCCTCTCGCTCCCCGCTCCCTCTCTCTTCTCGCCGTTTTTAACCGGCGCGCTTGAAAACAACGAGACACGCCGGAAGTTCATCCCGATAGACGGACGCGAGCATTCCTACCATACGATTCATGACCACTCGCTGATATCTCGTAAAAAGGCTTTCAATAATGTAACGGGCAAATTGTGCGTATTCGAGCTATTTGAACGATTTTCCCTGGTACACATATAGCAGCGTATACGCACGCGTATACGTCACAGTATGGACGGACGATGGATGGGGATCGTCGTCGGAGATGCGTCAAATATCTTGGTTTGCGAGGAATACCGGCAAAGTGTCAGGATGATGGAAAAATGCGATCGATCTCAGTTCTTCTATACATAAATAAATAAGTGTATATACATAAATACATACATACATATATATATATATATATATATATATATATATATATATATATATATATATATATATGTCATCACAGAGTATGTGTTTCTCGATTGTGCTGCTAGAGTCGCGCGAACGTATATCAGAGCGCGCGCAAACGGAGAACTCAGACGAGGTCTCTTCATCTCTCTATTCCTCTGTCAGGGCGCGCACACCGCACCGCAGCCTGAAAGATCTTCTGGTGTTCGTGGAAGCGTCAGGCGCCACCGAGAGATCTCCCGCCTCGTACGCGATCACCGATAGATACGTTAAGAGGGAAGAAAAGAGAAAGAAGCGATGGGGCACTCGCGACGTGGCGAACGGTCTTTCTGAATGTTATACACACATGCATATATATATATATATATATATATATATATATATATATATATATATATTTGCGTGTACCTGTACTATATATTTGTGCATTTGTCGTAAAGTATGGCGCGAGCTCATAGCGGGTACTAGGAGGATCCACCGCGGGGGTTCCACTGAGGCATGTCTACTATGCGGGCAAAGCTAAAGGAGTATTGTATAGCTAGACAGGCTGCGATATATACAGGGTGGCAGTTGTAAAGTCGCGATTCTTTTAACCGTCTTGCAGGGAGGACGTTGCGACTGAGAAAAAATGTGACGTTTAATGGTTTTTCGAGTGCCCGGAAATGGAGTATGGTGGACAAAAAAATAACAATTTCACTGTGAGGAGAGCAGAATGAAGAAATTTTAATTCCCAATACGACACACTCCGGAAACACTTTTCTTCGAGGATCAGGTGGTCGAGGAAAAAAATTGTGAAAGACACATTTTGAAGTGGAACAATGGAATTTAATCCCAAATTCGAGACATCACTGTGATGGTTGTAAAATCGTTTTTTTTTTTCAATTTTCTCAGTTTACGTATTTGAGGATATGTGAAAAAATATTCGAGTTTAAATATATCCACAATTGATCAAGATATAGATCATTTAGTGAGAGCAGGTAGCACAACGATTTACGTATACCAAAGCTTTCAATCTTGTTTTTGTCGAAACGATTTTTCTCGACCTTGCCGAGATTATAATTCTAGCTATAATCTTCCGATTTTCAATCTAATAAAACGAAGTTTCCGTTATTACAGTAGCTATCATTGTACCTAGCCGTTTTTTCGCAATTTAGTATTTTTTAAGCTTCCGAATATATGTAAAAATTTCGCCAACATTGGACTTTTTACTAAAACCCTCATTTAGTGTTTTTTTTTCTTCAAAAACGGTTATGCACAACGAGAACTACATTTATATAGATATAAACCTTTTTCATCTTTACTTTTCAGACCAAGCATTGTTAAGTTATCGATCCGTTGGACCACACTTTTTGTACAGAGGCTCTATTATACCTCAATAACGTTAATTTTTTCGTTTTTTTTAAATATGAATGTAAACGAAATAAATGCAATGTATGCTCAATAACCTACCCTTTTTTCCAAATCCCAAATAAATAATTTAGTAAACAAAAGAATTAGGAAAGAACGACATTTTTTCGGACTGTCACAGTGGTGTCCTCCCTTAAAGACAAGTTTTTTATGAGTTTTTCGTATTCCCAATTCAGATCAGAGTCATCATTCTGCTGAACTGAAAAGGGAATTTATTTTTTTTTCCACCATGCCTAATTTTTGCTGGCAAATACTGACAATTTTTTTCGAAGAGGACTCAAGGGGTTTTCTCACCTTACACGCTAAAAATGCTATTTTTATGAATTTTTTTGATAGGTTTATATTATGCATATTGATATAAAAGTTGTTACACTTAATAAATACACTTTCGAGATGCATACAAAAATTATTAATTTATTTAAGTCACTATTTATAGACGAAAATGGGAGTTAAAAATGTCCTAAAAATTGTAGGTCTGCGCTGGTGATGAAATCTCGGAGATGGATCATCCGAAACAAGAAATCAAACGGTTTTAGATTCAGTATGTGAATGGCTATACCGCATATCATACGATTTTTTATATATGTCCAAGTAACAAAATGGCGGTCATTATTCGGAAAAACAAAAAAAAAGTTTTTTCGGGGTTTTTTGGCACACATAAATTTAAAAAAAAATGTATTTCGAAAGTGTATTTATTAAGTCTGACAACTTTTATATCGATATCTATAATATAAACCTATCAGAAATATTCGTAAACATAGCCTTTTTTGAGCGTCTAAAGTGAAAAGACCCCTTAAAAAACCGTTCAATATATTTTTTTTCGCAGTAGCAAAATTCCGCGCTAGGCCCATAAAAAACATATGGCCACCTTATAATTGTCACCCTGTATATATATGTATATGGCATTTGTATGGCACGCTGTTCAGCTTTCTTGCGAGAAAGAGTTGCGAGACCTCCGTCTCTCTTCTTTTCTCTTATTCTCGTGGATCGGGTGGATTTTCTTCGGTCGCGGCGAGATCATCGCGAATTTACGATCGGCGAAAAGTATAACTATTCCTGACAGCTCGGCCTGTGTATATCCGCGACGACACGTCGCGCGCATGCGCCGTTCATTCCCCGCAGTTGGCAACATTTTTTTTCCTTCTTTCATCCTCTTCTGCTTTCATTTGAGTTCGTGTGACTACAAGACGCTGCGCGGAGAATTATTGTCGGGGGCTCATCAAGTTACGGGATTAGAGGGTCACCAAACGTCGAGGTGTAAGGGAGCGTTAAGAGGTGTCTTTATCAGCGGCGTGCGGTAGCACTCCTTTTTTTGCGTAGATAAGGGGTTTAACTATGCTTGAAGTTTCGAAAATACGATTTTTTGAATTGTGCAGCTTTACAGCCTGGGG
Source organism: Ophion ellenae (assembly GCA_963210295.1). Classification (NCBI taxonomy): domain Eukaryota; kingdom Metazoa; phylum Arthropoda; class Insecta; order Hymenoptera; family Ichneumonidae; genus Ophion; species Ophion ellenae. The sequence continues at coordinate 11,588,473 of OY723387.1, read as the reverse complement.
TCTGAACTGCAATTTACAACAAAGATTTTGGAAGCATTCAAAATATTGACCGAGGTTTACCCTCTTTTTTCTCGAAACTATGTTTTACGAAACGGTGTAAGATTTATTCTAAGTCTATTCTAAGTTCTAAGTCAAAGTCTATTCTAAGGTCTCAGTCAATTCTAAGTTCTAAGCTATTCTAAGTCTATTCTAAGTTCTAAGTCAAAGTCTATTCTGAGTTCTCAGTCAATTCTAAGTTCTAAGCTATTCTAAGTCTATTCTAAGTTCTAACTCAAAGTCCATTCTAAGTTCTCAGTCAATTCTAAGTTCTAAGCTATTCTAAGTTCTAAGCTATTCTAAGTCTATTCTAAGTTCTAAATCAAAGTCTATTCTGAGTTCTCAGTCAATTCTAAGTTCTAAGCTATTCTAAGTCTATTCTAAGTTCTAACTCAAAGTCTATTCTAAGTTCTTAGTCAATTCTAAGTTCTAAGCTATTCTAAGTCTATTCTAAGTTCTAAGTCAAAGTCTATTCTAAGTTCTCAGCCAATTCTAAATTCTAAGCTATTCTAAGTCTATTCTAAGTTCTAAGTCAATGTCTATTCTAAGTTCTCAGTCAATTCTAAGTTCGAAGTCAAAGTCTATTCATCCGGTTCACTGTAAATTCGGGAAGAGCATAGCTCATAACATTTTTTATCGTATAACCGAATGATTTTTTATACGTTTCTTCATTAATTTATGGAAAACTATTTAATTTGTTTTTCATTTGGTCGAAAATCAAACTGTTTTTCTACAGCTTGTCATTTTCGTTATTTTAGCGAAATTTAAGAAAAATATCCGGCCATACGAAAGGAATATTATCATACGAAAGAAAAATTTAACACGGATCAACCATGCAACGGCGGTACTTTGTTTTAATAATAATATATTCATTGTTGGCCAGTATCTTCCAATAAAACAAAATCCAGAATTGTGTGTAAAATTCTGATCTCGTCGTCGCCATACTCTCATCAGAAAAAATATTGCAAATCGACCTGTTTTTCGGGCCGCCAGTTAATGGAGACTCGCGAAAAGTTTGTAACTAGCAAGCAACATCACGTAAGGCGGGAGCCTGAATTAGAAGGTCCAAAAAAGCGTTTTTTCGGAAATTTTTTTAGAAGGGGAAAAAAGCAAGTGGTCCCAGTAAATATTGAGATACCTTTTCATGTGTATTTGAAATGTATACAAAAAAAATTCAACATCAAACAATAAGTGACTGCAGATTTATCAGCCTATTCCATGTGCGTCTTGCCATTGCAGTCCCTAATCGGCGGGAAAGATGCAGCTCGTAATTCTTGACTGAACAAAAAAAAACAATAACATTTTCAATTGTCATATATTTTTCTTCTGGGTGAATTGGGAAAAAACTGGAAAATTGCGAAATTACAACTTTTTGAAAAAAAAATTTTAAGATGCTTGTTCCGAAACCTACAATCAAATCTGAAAAACGAATTTCGTATGATAATAAAAACGAGTTAATAAAATCACAAAGAATAATTTTCGTTGCATTCTACCAATGCGAACTTCAACACCATTTCATCGCTACAGAGTTCGAACGAAGTTTGCAGAGTTAAAATTCACTGAAAATGAATATTGCTGAATTTGCTAAAAGAAATTCTTTCGGCAGATTCTGCCTACAAAAATCTCTCAACCATTTCTAAAGAGTCTTGTTTAGATATCCACAATATACGGTAAAACGGGGTGAAATTGACATTAAGCGTGACTTTGACAGTTTTCGGGCCTACTTTAATAGAGCGCCAAAATATGATTCAAATGTGTGCGCATTTAAATGTGTTTAAATTGGTTGTTCGAGTTTATTATAATGTTGCTAAAGTTGATTGTAATGTTGCTCAAGTTGATTTTATTCTCAATGATAATTTTAAGACTGATTAAGCGCAAAAACGTACGTAGGTAAATACAATTTTTTCGATTTTCACCCCCGCCTAAGGGTGGCTTCCGGAACTCGAAAATTGTCCAAATTTTTTTTCAGGCTACTTTTTGGAGCTCCCTAATGCTAATATCGAAAAAGTAAATGTGTGATAGACGTACGTCGGTAGATACGTTTTTTTTCGATGTTCAGCCCTGCCTAAGGGAACTTGAAAATCGTCAAAAAAAATTTCAGGCTACTCTTAAGAGCTTCCTAATGCGAACATCGACAAAGTAAATATGTAGTAGACATACGTCGGTCGATACAATTTTTCAATGTTCACCCCATCCTAAGAGTGAGTTCCGGGACTCGAACATGGCCGATACACGTTTTTTGTAGGCCAAGAACTTGAAAAACAAACAAAAACTTGGAAAAACAAAACAATGTCGTTGCATCGCAATGATGCAAACTTCAACATCATATAATAGTACCCTAGGTACTCGATATCTTTATGTAAAACGTTTCCTTAAGGCCTTAGGCCACTCTAGAGGCCGAAAGAATAGGCTTTTTGGGTTTTTTCCTTCACAAAAACTACAAAATAAATCGAGAGTACAAAAAAGGGTGTTTACCATACATATCAGTGACTGTATGCAATAATTTTTTTGAAGCGATTAATTTCAAAATGGCGGCTGTGCAGCGTTTATCTCAAAACTGCATTTTTTAAGTTGGCCGGAAACATAGCTCAGATAATGTTTCAACCGATTCACTTGAAATGTTGAAAATATCTTGAAAAATACATTGTCTATGGAAGTACGTAGGATTTTTTTTATATTGCATAGTTCATTTGTTATTAACAATTATCTGACGATTTTTTAGGAACATTTTTCACTTTCCACTTTAGAAATGCGCCATTTGGCCGAAAATCAATATATCGAAAAATCCTACGTACTTCTATAGCAGTTATTATATATAAGCGAAAAAAAATAATTGGCTCATTATAGTTGAAAAATTACAGGAGCTGTTTGTCCGGCCGTGGACCCTGGGAAAACGGAGACGTCATCGCGAAAACGCTGCACAGCGGCCATTTTGAAATTAATGGCTTCAAAAAAATTATTGTATACACTCACTGATATGCATGATAAACACCCTTTTTTGTAATCTCGATTTATTTTGTAGTTTTTCTGAAAAAAATCTCCAAAAAGCCTATTTTTTCGGCCTCTAGAGTGGCCCAACCCCTTGATAAAGATACAAATTTTATTGTAAAAAAACCTCGTTTTTCATTTAATTCCATTTATAATGCATAAAATATCAAAATAATGTTAAAGTAACTCGTAACCTTTGACATAAGATGCATTTCAATGCCTTGTCAAACGAAGCCCACATTGAGGTTACTTTGACACTTTTTTTTACTACATAAAGTTGTGGGGCGGTGGTGGGGCTTGGTTTTCTTGTGCATTTGATAGCCGAAGGACACATTGTTCTATTGAAGCAAAAAACGTTGGAATTTAGGATGTTAAAAAAACGTTACCTCCAAAAAACTTCCAAAACCTGTTTAAGGGGCCAGTCCACTTTGAAAATTTCAAAAAATCGAAAGCAAGCAAGACTTGAAGAAATCGACGATAATGAGCAATCAGAAGGGATTTTGTACGGTGCAGGAATTGCCGATTGAGTTTAGGTACGAGTTTTTCATAGTATAAACTGCAAACGTGTTTTTCCCGAAACACATTTTCAAAATCTAGGTCCTTCGTATCTCTAAAACTAATAAACCGATTCTTTTGAAATTTGAACCACATATTGTAAACATCATTCGCAACAAAATGACCCTCGATGGTTTAAAAATTTTGATTTTTACTCTTTTTTTGCGAAAAACTGCGAAAAAAACGCGTTTTTTTTACTTTTTTTTCGTTTTTTATCGGCCATTTTTTTATTTTTTTGATAAAACTTTATATCCGAGGGTCATTTTGTAGCTGGTGTCATACTGAATCTAATGAACTTTGATTTTTTTGTTTCAGACAAGCCGTTGCCGAGTTGTGATGAAGCTACCTAGCCCATCTATTTTTGAGGTGTTACGTTAAACCATAGTTTTTGTACTTAAAAATGAATAAAAATGAATTAAATTTTTCAAAAATGGATTTCGAGACTTTATTTATGAAGCCCTTTTGAAGCAACTTTTATATTCATATCATCATTCAAGTTCATGAAGCAACTTTTATATTCATATCATTTATAAAATCCTCAAAAAAATCGCGAAATTAGTCTTTTTTTCGTGGCTCCAAAGTGGACTGGCCCGTTAAGGGAGACTTTGTCCTTGAAATCGGCGGTAGATGTTAGCGGTTCAACATGAGCAGCTAGAAGAAGAGGAGGGATGCCTCTATGGACCAGGCATTGCCGATTAGCGGTGATTATAAACACATTTGTGTAAACGTATTACAAAACTTTAAACGCTTTTTTCTCTAAAACACGTTTTCAAAAAAGGCTGACATTCTCCTGACCGCTGTAATTAACATATCGACCTGAAATTTGGAGAGCATACTCAGAAAATATGTCTTCACGGAATGACGGATCGTTTTTTCGATAGATACATTTTTGCATTTATTATTTAGCTTTTTATGCGAAAAAAAACGCGAAAATTCGATTTTTTTTAAATTGCCGCCATTTTCCGAAATTTGTACTAAACGAAAAACCCATCCGTCATTCCATGACCAAAGGGTCACAGATTTATAATATGCTTTGAATTTGTGTTTCAGATCAACAAAGAGGGGGCAGTGATGTCAGCCGTTTACCTCCCGCGATTTGAGGACCTGTTTTCGCGGAGCTGCAACGGCCGCCATTTTGGTTTTTTTTAAAAAAAAAAAAATTTTTTAACGTTCCGTATATCATGAATAAAAGCAAGAAAAAAACCGTACTCAAAAAGCGTTACTCGTTTCCTTTAAAAAAAATAAAATGTAAACACCTGAAATATGGCACTCCAAGGACAAAGTCTCCGTTAAAGTATTACGGTAAATCCGCAAAACAGATGGTGTTTGTGTGTTCCGAATACAGGATCATTTGGCTGCTGCAGCACGCAGCAATAGACACACTTAGGTATAGCGAACGTTTGACTTACAGCGAAGCTTCCTTGATCCTCTGCAACGCCAGGAGCGCTGCAGACGACGAGACGAATACAGGATCGGGCGTTTCCATACTGCACACCGAAACTTCCCTGTCCCTGTCCCTCTCGCGTTCCCTCGCTTGTCTCTCCCGCTCGCGCTCCCTCTGTTCCCTCTCTTTCTCCCGTTCCCTCGTTTCCCTTGGCCTCTCTCGATCCAGGTGTTGCAGCTGCTGCTGCTGCTGCTGCTGATGATGATGATGATGCTGATGATGATGATGCTGAGGATGATGGTGATGCTGTCGCTCCCTCTCGCATTCCCGGTCTCTCGCTCTCTCCCGATCTCTCTTCCGGTCTCTCTCGTGATCACGCTCTCTCACCACGTCCACGAGCGGCAGCGCTGGTGACACTGCAATCAGGAAAAAAATGGAGGCTTCTATCAAATCTTAGGTTCGTACTGTCGAGGCTTTCGTTTCGAGGGGATCAAGGCCCTTTTGGCTTGGTGCATTATCGCTTTTTGTCGCAGCCGTAGATGAAAAGCGACGAGAACGCCTACTGCACCAGAACTTGTCAATGTTTCGCGAGGGATGAAGACGATAAACGCACCTGTTGTTTATTAAGGGGTCTTCGCACTTTAGATGCTAAAAAAGGCTATTTTTATGATTTTTTTTTGATAGATTCATATTATAGACATTGATATAAAAGTTGTTACACTTAATAAATACACTTTAGAAATATATTTAAAAAAAATTGCATGCCCTTTTGTAGATCGAACAAACTTTAAACGCTTTTTTCTCGAAACGACTTTTTTCGACAGCTTGGAGGCCGTCCATATATTACGTCATCGATTTTTGCTGATTTTTGCCCCCCCCCCCCCCCCCCCCCGAAATCATCCTATCCTTCCTATGGTCATAATGTAATTATCGTTACCGTCATCCAATGCCTAGACCCCCCCCCCCCCTATTTTAAAATGACGTAATTTATGGACGGCCCCTTGTTTATAAAATCTTCGAAACTACTGAACCAATCCGTATGAAATTTCAACCACATATTCTTTACAACTATAGCTATAGTGCATATTAAGAGCTTTTATAAATTTTGATATTTACTTTTTTTGCCAAAAACGGTGAAAAACAGGTTTTTTTGTTTTTGTTTTTCGAATGTCCGCCATTTCGTTATTTCTGCATACATAAAGAATCGTATGATATGCGGTATAGCCGTTAACATACTGAATCTATAACCGTTTGATTTGTTGTTTTGGGTGATTCATCTCCGAGATTTCATCTCTGGTAATTAAAAACATTTTTTTAACTACCATTTTCGTCTATAAATAGTGACTTTAATAATTTTTTTGGAATGTATTTCGAAAGTGTATTTATTAAGTGTAACAACTTTAATATCAATATCTATAATATAAACCTATGAAAAAATGCATGAACATAGCCTTTTTAGCATCTAAAATGATTTTTAAATTACATCCCACGGAATACACATTCCTGGCCATTTTCACAGAGCACATAGCGGCCTATAATACGTCATAGATTTTTTCTGTTTTTTATGCCCCCCCCCCTTCCCCTGAAACCAGTCTATCCTTCCTATCATCATAATCAAATGGTTGTTACTGCCATCAAACGACCAGACCCCCCCTCAATTTTAAATTACATAATTTATGGACAGCGCCATAGGATCAAATTGGCTCAGATCGATTTTTAGTCCAGAATCTTCGAAAAAGTGTTCACTTTTTCGGACGAAAATTCGGATATTTTTTTCTCCACGCAAATGTATTTGATTTTAAGCTCGTACGTTGTAATTTCCGAATTTCGTGAAATAACGAAAAACAAAGTGACATTTTAAAATTTAGTCTAGACAATTTTTTTACAGTTTGAAAAATGTAGTGTCGTTCGATTTTTTTTGTAAACGAGAAACATTAGTTAATTTCTTTTTTTTCAACAATTAAAAGTGTAATTACATGCTTTGCAAGAAGTGCAGCATAATTTACTGGCCATTCGACTTGAAAGTTAGACTTTTTATCTGCAAATATATGTTTAATTATGTGAATTTTGTTTTCATACCTCTTATTTAACTCTTTTTATCTATCTTATTCACATTTTTTTTAAATTTATAAATCTTTTTTTATTCGTAGCTCTGTCTACAATCTTAATCCATTCGGAAGAACAGACTCGCAGAGTTTTTAGAGACCGACGAAAAAAAACAGACATACGATAATGTTACAACTCATAATCAAATATTTATCCGAGTAAACGATTATCCCACTCTGTATACGCAATTTTATCTTTGTCATCAAATTAAATGTTCTCAAGAATACGTGCTGCGCCGCGTTCCCAAAAAAAGCAAGAAATGCATCGAGCGTTATGTGTCTGACCATTCTGAGTGGCCGTGACTACTCGCGAGTGGAGTACGTTCGTGAAGATCAGACGAGTCAAATTTGCACGATGAGGAACTTTGGATCGTTAGAATCGAGACATTTTTTTTCTCCAATATTTTAAATTTCTTGGAGTTTGTATGGATTTGTTTGGGTTTTTCGGGTTTGCTCAAGGCCACGATAATAACTCAAATGCTTTTAGAATCCTCATTAGAGATCGACATCAGACATCTAGATGGATCAGAATAAAGAAATAAGAAAAAAAAGCGTAATTAATTTAGATTGCCACTTTTGCGAACCAAATCCAGACCCGCTCCGCCCTTGAATTAATTCAACGTGTGATGCAGCTGGCATCCGCGATCAATTTTTTTCTCGCCGTTCACAAATCGTAAACCGTTTAATGGGCATTTTTATTTTTCATCTATTTCAATTTTCGCATCGTAGCGTCTCTTTGAGGGGGGAAATCCCTTTGGACGCTCGAAAATGAGTCATTTTTCATGAATGTTTTCAAAGGTGATAAAATAATCGCATCATTTTTAAATTTTGACATTATCTTGTTACTACTTTCATGTGTTGACATTTTTTTTTCTCTTAACCATAAGAAAATGGCGGTGTTCTCAAGTATTCCTTTAGGCGTCTTTTGAAAAACTGCTCATGTTATAGCTCAAAAATGTCTTGATCGATCTGGCTGACATTTTGGTAGGTTTCTCACTATAACATTATTGGACAGATATACCTATAAAAATATAAAGAAAGTATAAAATTAAAAAATTAAGCAAGCATTGTAATGCAATGTCCATATTTTGGATCACTTTATCGACAATTTTTGCCCCAAAAAAGTAATTTATTTACGCGATAACCTTAAAACTTTATGTATATCCGTCCAATAATGTTATAGTGAGAATCCTCCCAAAATTTCAGTCAGATCGATCAATAATTTTTTGAGCTATAACATGAGCTGTTTTTCAAAGTACGCCTTAAGGCATACCTTATAACGCCGCCATTTTGTTTCGTTTAAAGAAGAAAAAAATGTTTAACACTTGAATGTTGTAATAAGATGATAGCAACATTTAAAAATGATGCGATTATTTTATGACCTTTAAAACAAATTATGAACAATGACTCATTTTCGGGCGACTAAAAGGATTTCCCCCCTTAATGGACATAACCGACGAAGGAAAAGGACGACGACAAGGAAAATATATAAATGCATAATCAAATACGAGATCGCGCACGGTCTAATTTTTCCGATGACATACTCAAATCGATCGGGACTCGGGGTGGTTATCGTGCGGAGTATCTGGCCGGGAGATCGTTTTATAGAAAGGTCCTGCGATCTGTGCCGCAAGTAGATCGATCCTAATCTCGATGACAAACTTGCGCGTTGATCGTGCCTGACTCCGCATATATAAATATATATGGGGGAAGGAAATTCTGAGCCCGTTTTACGTATGTAATAATGGCTATCAAATGGTTATTTTAAGGACGATCCTTACATTATTTTTAAGCAAATCGTTTGTTTCGGCGTCAGGACGGTTTGTGAAATAACTTTTATATGGATATAAAATAACTTATGGATTGATTATTATGGATAACTTTTTATATGGTTATTTTAAAGACGTTGAGGTTTACATAATGTTGAGTATCGGGAGATTACCCTACTATGAATATAGACCTGGAATTTGCGTGCTTTAAAATTATCATTTCCCATGTATACAGTGCCGGTTAAAAGTTTTCGATCACTAAATAATTGCAATATTTTGGATTACTCTGGAAAATTGGAAAATTATATTAGGACAATAGAATTAATTTTCTAGCGCTATATAGTATCTTTTTATAATAAGAAATGAAATCAATTGTATTATTCTAATATAATATTGCAGTTTTTCAAAGTGACCAAAAACTTTTGACCGGTTTTGATATATATATATATATATATATATATATATATATATATATATATATATATATATATATACAAAAGTTAATATGTATGTCTATATATATATTTACACACACAGATGACTGATAGCTTTCCCTCACCACCTTCCACCACATACACTGAGAGAAATGTACGGTATTCTAAACCATATTTTAACGTTATTTTTTATCTCACTGAGGGGACCATAATATTTTATAGCCATAGTTCCTGTCAAAAGTATAGTAATGCTTATTGATATTTTAGCAGTTGCATGAATGATGCACATATGTTACCCGCAACCACCAATCTTACAAACATACGTTTATTCCAATGCTATACAGGGTGAAGCACTAACTGTTGCCACCTTGAATATCCCTGTAATTATCGACGTCACAAAAAATGTTTGAAACAAAAGTTGTACCGTATGAAAGGGGTCATCAAATGCGACCATTTTCTTTTTATCTCAGTGGAGGCGCTGTCGCACAGTAAAGGTCACCTCCACTTTTTTAAATGGGACGGTACATTTTTTTCAACTATCTTGTAGAGCATCGAGAACTGCATCAAAAACATTTAGGGGTCAAAGTCGTTCAAGGTCATTTAAGATAAAAAAGTAACATGAACTTTGTTTTTATGTGAAATTACCTTTATTCACAGTAGATGTTCAAAGTGATTGCCATTGGAATCAATGCAATATTGCAATCTCCTCATCACGAATTTCTTATTACTTCGGCACTTATCGCCGAAGTCTTGCCATTGTCTTGTATGTAAACAACGGCACCAAACCTACAATGTACACGGAACATTGTACAATGTTTCGCCCAAACAAACCCAAGATAACGATAGTAAGAATAGTGAGACTAGTATTAATGAATCAAGCGAATGTAATTGATGTATTCTTTTGAAGAGCAAACTGATATGCTTCTAATTTACGGAGAATGTCAGAAAAATGCAGTGAGAGCTAGAGACTCATACGCTGAAAGATTTCCTGAAAGTTCTCATCCTATACGCCGTACGTTTCAAATTTTGTACACTAAACTGAGGACAACAGGGTCCTCAACCCGGCGGGAAAGTAACCGACAAATGCGTGTTACTAACGAAGAAACGGAAATTGGTGTTCTTGCTGCCGTTCATCGAGACCCTTGTGCGAGTTTTCGTCAAATTGCGAGGGAATCTGGCGTAAGCCAAAGAAGTATTCTACGTGTTCTACATCGTCATAAATATCAATCCTTACCACGTCAGTCTCCACTAGGAATTAACTGGTACGGATTTCATGAATCGCACTGAATTCTGCCGATGGGCTCAACGGCAGATTCAGAAAGATGACTCATTTATTAATCGGATTTTATTTACCGATGAGGCAACATTTACGAATCATGGAAATATTAACTTGCATTACATGCATTTGTGGTCAACTGAAAATCCACATTGGCTGCGGCAAGTTGCACACCAAAGACCGTGGTCGGTTAATGTATGGTGTGGGATTATTGGGGATGGAATCATAGGCCCTTATTTCATCGAAGGGAATCTCAATGGTAGGAAGTACACCACATTCCTTCAAGAAACATTAGGTCCGTTATTGGAAGAAATACCTTTAGAAACAAGAAACAGAATGTGGTATCAACACGATGGGTGCCCGGCACATTTTGCGCTGATAGCTGGAAATGAATTGCAAAAGAGATTTCCAAATCGTTGGATTAGACGCGGAGGAGCTGTATCGTGGCCGGACTTGACGCCTCTGGACTTTTCCTTGTGGGGATACTTGAAAGATCTTGTTTATAAAGAATGTCCAACTACGGCGGATGATATGCGTGAGAGAATTCTTCGAGCCTGTGATTCGATAAGTGCCGAAGTGATAAGAAATTCTACACAATCCGTGATGAGGAGATTGCAATACTGCATTGATTTCAATGGCAATCACTTTGAACATCTACTGTGAATGAAGGTAATTTCACATGAAAATAAAGTTCATGTTACTTCTTTATCTTAAATGACCTTGAACGACTTTGACCCCTAAATGTTTTTTATGCAGTTTTCGATGCTCTACAAGATAGTTGAAAAAAGTGTACCGTCCCATTTAAAAAAGTAGACGTGACCTTTACTGTGCGACAGCGCCTCCACTGAGATTTAAAAAAATGGTCGCATTTGATGACCCCTTTCGTACGGTACAACTTTTGTTTCAAACATTTTTTTGTGACGTCGATAATTACAGAGATATTCAAGGTGGCAACAGTTAGTGCCTCACCCTGTATATTATAGTAGGTCTTCATAAAATGGATATTCCTTGATACTATAAAAATATTACTTCCCCAAGATACTTCCCCAAGATAGTGAAGTAAAATATATATACATTGAATAAAAATGTTGCCTGTTATTTGCGACAATGTTTATAGTGATTTGTACCATATTACAAGATACGACCTGCTATATGCGTATTTGATGTGTTATTCAAGTGTTGGTACAACGCATCAAAATGCCTGTCTACTCGATGCATAGAATATTTCGGGGAAAAAAATACGCAATTGGAGAGTTCTACCTCGATGATGTTTTATCATCATTCGCCATTCCATGACCTCCTGTAATGATTTATTTCGAAGAAAATATTTCGCCCAATCGGAATCGAACCTACAACCTAACTGCCTACCTTCTGCCTATCCTACGCACGCTGCCACTACGCTACCGAGTACTTTTGGTATTTTGAGCACATATTTGGCATAAGAGAGAAAAGTAATTCCGCTGTACTTCCGAATAGCTGTTACCAGTGATTTAGGTGAAATGTTGGACAGATCTAATTTTTTTATCATACAAGTCACTGTTTAAATGGATTTTTGGCGCTTCGCAATAGTTTTGTACCATATAATAGTGATTTATACCATATTATATGGTACGATCTGCTAAATGCATAATGTGTGTCCTACAAGAACACAAGGTGAACTACAAAAATAAGTGTTGAACTGATATCCTCTTTCTACAACACAAAAAACATACTATTTAACAGTTTGTGATATATGCGTAGTTTTTAAAACGATTAAGCTGCGGTTGCTCGAACTGCAATTGATTTACGTCTTCGCTGTAAGTAAACTTTACTATAATTTTTTTCGAATAGTCACTTTTCATAAAGTCGTCTAACAAATTATACTCGAAAAACGTTAGCGTTAACCATATGAATTGTACAAACTTGAAAAGAATAGTAGAAGTTTGACTGAACAAAACCTAACGTACAGTATACAACATTAGTATTTGTACGCCGATTTTGTTATGGCCCTGAATTAACCATATCTATATTGTCAAGCCTTTTACAATAGTGAATAATCATTTCGGGTATAAAAGATAGTCAAACACGCCCTCAGATCGCATGTTTATATATATATTCCGCTTATACTCGTGTTAACTATTTTATGATTGCAGTGTCAATAAACTATATCAAATTTTACTATCATCTCTTTTACCATGGGCGTTTGTTGTAAATACCATGGGCTTTTCTCTCTGTGTGTGTTTATATATTAGGTGCGCAACTAAGTTCTCGATTTTTTTTTTGATGAAAATGCCACTTTATCGTGAAAAAATGGTTGCAAATGAATCATTCAAAATACTGCCCATCGCTAGCGACAACTTTTTCCCATCTTTCTGGCAGAGCTCGAATACCGTCACGGTAGAAGTGTTCGTCGTTTGAGGCTATCCACGAATCAAGCCATTTTAAGATGTCTTCATATGAGCGGAACTGCTGATTAGCCAGACCATGTGCCATCGAACGGAACAAGTAATAATCGGACGGCGCAATATCTGGGGAATATAGCGGGTGGGGTAGGGCTTCCCATTTGAGCATTTCTAAGTAAGTTTCAACGGGTTTGGCAACGTGAGGCTGACCATTGCCATGCTGTAAAATCATTTTTTCGTGCCTCTGCTCGTATTCTGGCCGCTTTTCGCGCAGTGCTCGGCTCAATCGCATCAATTGAGTTCGATACCGTTTCCCAGTGATGGTTTCGTTCGGTTTCAACAGCTCATAATAAATAACACCGCCCTGGTCCCACCAAATACACAGCAAAACCTTCGCAGCGTGGATATGCGACCGAGCCGACGACGTAGAAGCATGACCGGGCAGTCCCCATGATTTTGTTCTCTTTGGGTTGCTGTAATGAATCCATTTTTCATCACCCGTAACGATGCGATGAAGAAAACCGTTCCTTTTTTGCCGCTGGAGCAGTTGTTCACAGGCGAAAAAACGACGCTCAACGTCTCTCGGCTTCAAATCATAAGGAACCCAAGTTCCTTGTTTTTGAATCATTCCCAACGCATGCAATCGCTTGGAAATGGCTTGGCGGGTAACTCCTTATCTGAAGCAAGCTCTTTTCGCGTTTGGCACGGATCCTCATCGAGCAATGCCTCCAATTCAGCGTCTTCGAAGGTTTTTGGCCTTCCTTCACGTGAACGGTCGTCAACATCGAAATCACCGTCTTTGAACCGACGGAACCAATCACGGCACGTTGTTTCACTTAGAGCAGCATCTCCGTAAACTTTTTGGAGTTCTCGATACGCTTCAGCCGCCGTTTTCTTCGAATGAAAGAAGAAAAGCAACACTTCCGCAAATGACGATTGTTTGGCACAAAATCAGACATTTTCACACAACCAAAAGTATACGACGCAAAAAAAAATCACTAATGTGTCAAAGCGGTTTGTTTACCATATGTCTAAGTTTGGTTCATGACGTTTCGATTATGTTACAATCGACCAGCACTTACTAGTGGAGCCATTGCTTGAAAAACAGCGTGAAGTTAGTTGCGCACCTAATATATAAATATATAGGAATATATATACATAGATATTTCGATCGCTGTAGATAATAGCAAAATTATGTTGGAATAATAAAATTAATTTTATTTTACAAAGATACTATATAGGTATATAAAATGAATTATACTATTCTAATATATATATACAGTCGACCAATATCCACAGCTACTATAAGGACGGTCCTCGAAATGGTATGCTTGGAAATTACCTTTCCCTTTATATATATTTATATAGTGGAAGGTAATTGCAAAGCATATCACTTCGAGGATCGTCCTGATAGTAGCTATCAGTATTAGTCGTTTGTTTATATATATAATATCGATAGCTCGAGGATATACACGGTGCTTCAACCATTTCCGTTTATACACTCGATAAGTCCTTTCGGATGTGGGCCGATTCAGTATATGTACAATCGTCAGATTTACTTTTTCTTCGTGGAGTAAACTACTTTGCTCACTCACTTGGTGCTCATGAAGAATCCGTGTATAAGTGCGCTATTTGTGATGCACTCTCTCTCTGTACCTCTTTATCTGTTTTTTCTTTTTTCCCGCTCTCTCTCACTCTCTTTTCTTCTCCTCTCCCACTTTATTTTCCTATCTCTCTTGCCGTCTTTTTCACTCTCTCTCCGTTTCTTTCTTTTTTCCTCTTTGGAGAACGGGCCCAGCACGCTCAACGTTTGCGCAGGTCGGTTCGGTCTGCCCGAGACGAAGAGATATATCCCTTTGGTTAAAGTGATCACGATCTCCCTCTCCTGCTGCCTTTCTCTCTCTCTCTCTCTCTCTCTCTCTCTTTCTCTCTCTTTCGCGCACGCGGGCAATATCGCGCAACAAAAACGTCGAATGACGATTTATGCGCTTAACGTCACTTGCGAGAGGGGACGATCGATCGGGATCGAAGATTGATCGTTCGATGGCTGCACCGCCCGGTTGTGTACGCACGATCTACGACCTTGTCGTCGATTCCATGCTCCACCATGCGTTCCCGTACGGTACACGGACGCGTCTTAGACAGTAGCCGGCAATGTTGCGCTACAACCGCCGCACTTGCGTTCATCCGAGATTTATATCTATGCTCATAGATACGACTACGTACACGGTTATTAATGTATTTATCGGGTGTCCCGACTCAAGCGGACAGGCCTTGTATCACGCGATTCGGGGAAAGTGAATTTTACGGAAAAGTCGTAATTCTTTTTCTGGCTTTCTTAGTTTTCTAGCTGTTCTGTAACTACTGAAAAGTTTTTTCATTTTTGGATTCACGTCCGTCCGGCGAGAGGGAACTTGCAGGCCTTTGGTTTAAAAATGGATAATAATTCATGAAAATACCCAAATTCAGGAAGAAAAGATTATTTAAATTAAAAAAATGTTTGAACCACGTTTTTAAAACGGACTAATAAGTATAAAATAATTTCTCCTAGCCCCATACGGATTTATAACCCAATACAGATTCCTGACCCTATACAGATTGTCCGGACAATTTGTGATTGTGAATTTTTAATAGGTATGAAAATACTTGTAAGATTTCAAACCAAAAACGTGGGAAGCATGCGATAGATAATTGATGCATGAATAGTTTACCTAAGTCACTAAAAATTTTATTGCACTGCAAGTGATATGAACTGTTGTGTGCGTTTTCTCAACGACAGCTACTCCCCACACTCCTATATCTACACTCCTTATATTGCATGCGCCCCACGTTTTTCGTTTTAAGGCGTTACCCCCACTTGTAGCGCAAAAAAGGCCTTTTTCATGCATTTTTTTAAAGAAAACTACAAAACTTTTTTAATCGATCAATATACCATCTTAAAGAACACATCTTGAAGAACTTTCAGTAATTTTTTTATTGAAAAATATTACATTGTTTAGTGGCAAATGGCCGTCAATGAAATAATGTTTTTATATACACGGTTTGCGGTGACGAACATTGCGGCGAAGTGGATCATCTGGAAAAAAATGCGGATGGATTTAGCCAAATATAAGTATAAACTAGTCTTTAACCGAAGGATTTTAAAAAATATTCATTTTTCACAAAATGGCGGACAGTCAAAGTTAATGGTTCGATTTTAACGAAAAAAACGGCCGTTTTTTGGCTATAAAACGGCCATTTTTTTCGAAAAAGAAATCGAACGATTAAAGATTACATTTTTATGTATTAAATAAGCCTGCAAAATTACAAGAAGATCGGTTCATTAGTGTTCGAGTAATCTTGGTCACCGACTTCAGAAATGCCATTTTGAGAAAAACGCGTTTAAAGTTTCTCTTTCAACGCTCTTTCAACGCGGATTCTTCTCTTTCAACGCTCACATCTCAGTCAATTTTGTTCGGATCGACTTGAAATTTTCAGGACATATTCTCAGATACTTGTACTTAAAAATAATGCAATAAAAAAATCGATTTTTTCAAAATCGCAAGTGGGGGTAACCCCTTAAATCTGACAAGTATTTTCATAGCAATTGAAAATTCACAATCACAAATTTTCAGGGCAATCTGTATGGGGTTAGGAATCTGTAATCATTAGAATAATAAATTAATAAATAATATATAATAATATATAAATAATAATTGTAATAAATCTGTACGTGGCTAGGAGGAATTATTTTATACGTTTTAGTCCGTTTTAAAAAAGTGGTTTAGAATTTTTTTCTTATTTACATCATTTTATTTTCTGCTTTTTATTCTTGTGTGTATGAAATATTGCTTCTTCTTCTCTTGGCGTCGCTTGCATTAGGGGGCTGCCTCCTTGATCATCGTAGAAATTGTCACTAATGCACTATTCACTATTAACATTATTTTTTTTATTCAACAAAATATTTTTTACTTCTTTATCTATTTATTCATAATTTTTTCTTGCTTTTTCTCTCTCTGTAACAGACTTGCCTGTCTGCTTATTTATCTGTCATCCAGATCTGAGCTATGTTATAAGTTTCAAGTCTTTAGCTCATTCGGAAGTTAGTTTAGAATCGATTGCAAAATTTGTACCGAAAATACAAACAGACAACCAAGAAATCGAGGTAATAAAAACGTGGTAATTAAATTAATTAAATCGTTTCTCGATTTGGTAAAGTTGTATCGACGATGTTGACATTCGGGGCATTGGAATGCAGTAAACCCTTTCTGGGATTGTCGTTGAAGGTCAACAACGTAAAACTACAACAAGAAAAAATTGAATGATAATGAAAATAAAGTTAACAAGAAAAATAAAAGAATTTTTCTTGCAATCTGACGATGCAAACTTCACTTGACATGACAATCTTTTATAGTTTTTCAACTATTGGGACAATTACCCAAGCAAAATATTGATAATTATGGGTATTTGTGAAATACGGTATTGGAGTTCGCAACGTTGAGACGCAATGAAAAAAAAATTCTTTTTAATTTTAGTTACCACTGAAAATATTTGTTAGCGAATCAGGGTTGTAAAATATAAAAAAACCATTTAAACAACGTGTGATTGATTCTCATAGCCTTGAATGCCAAACATTGAATGATTACGTGTCAATGATGAAAAAAAAAAAATGATTTTCGTTGCATTCGAACGATACAATCTTCAACATCTTCGTGAAATGCTGTTGTATAATGAACAGTAGCTCAATCGGCAAACTTTTCGAAAGCAACTAAGCTTGATGTCGTTTGGTTCTAAAGATTTGACAAATTCGATGATTATTATGATCCGCTTTCCAGACAAAAAAAAATTGATAGTTACTGGCTACTCTGACTCATCCAGAATTATTAAAAACATTCAATAAACTATACGTCTGGATATGCAATGCACAATTGGATTTTTGCAAGGGATTATCAAAATACCAAGATATACATTTTTCGTATAAATTGCGGATGTCACGAAAGAAGCGATAAGTCAACGATTAATGATCGTCAAAAAAAAACTTCGACGCTTTATTCTTATAAGGATTCGCAAGACGACGAGCTCGTCCACTCGCCTCGGGACACCCCGTAGCATAGCCGTCGCGCCTTGAAACTACGCATTTTCCGGATGGTCTAGATTTGCTCGATTATTCTCGACATTCAAATTCAAGGACTTCGCCATCTCGGTATCTTTACCAGTTCGCGCATTTAGCTGCGCTTACATTCGACACAATGTGGGTCACGATTTAGGCACACCGAGGTCGCAAACCACCTTACGAATGTGAACGCAAGAGCTCGTAGATAAATGCCTTTCATTTGAATTTCAATCGAAGTATTTTCTTTCATGCCATGATAATAGAATGCAAATGATTTTTCCACGGGGCGACCTTCGGTTTTTTCATTCTTCTTCGATCTCAGACTGCGCTATCGTTGTGTTGATTATATTTTATTGAACAAGATCGTATGAATTTTATTTTCGACTTCCGGTGCTGCTGGCGGAAAAATTTCGTCTGTTTTTTCATTTTTATCATTTTTTATTAATCGCTAAAGTATGTTATTGCAGATTTAGGTTACGCATTCCCAAAATAAGGAGCCTCAAAACGTTCCACTGACTTTTGTAGCCCAGATGTGCCAAAAAAATTGGGTAGTACGAAAAATGATTTCAGCATTGTAAAACAATAAATTGGGCATTACGGAAAACAAATTGAGCATTACGAAAATTTTTAAGCATGACGAAAAACAAATTGGGCATTACGAAAAAAAAAAAATCGTTGCATTCCAAGGAACTTCAATACCATCTGCTGGAGATGCTCAAACGATTATTAGACCAGAATTAATTGATACCTCCTTTGGTCAAATTCAGAGGGCCGACGTTATTTGATTTTTAAATGGATTTTTGCAAATATATTTACGCAATCTTTATCGAAAACTTTGCTTCAAACGTGTGGGAGTAAAATATTCGTTGCGTCACTTTATTCAACGCGGTTGACAATTTTTTATTCGCGTCATTTCTTTTTTTTTCAACGCTGCTTCGTATTCCCTCCCTTCGAATTTTATTCCACCCTCATCCTAGCTGTTCAACCGCATCGCGTTTGCGAGTGGGCGCAGGGAAACTGCGAAAAACCTGCGCCCCTACAGGCGGCCAGGTTTCACTGACTTTCAGTTTCCTTATTATGGGAAACTCTTTGAGACGCATTCCTTTTAGGTAGTCTGCGTGTTGGCCAAGCGGTCACCCATTCAAGTCTTGGCCAACGTTGCCTCACGTGGGCGAAACGAAACGTTCCAACGCGCTATTTTATTATGTTCCATCCGCCTCCAAAGAGAATACGATGTTTTTCGAGTAAAAAAGAGCACCGTTTAAAATATCCATCTCTAATTTCGAAAGATGGCGCTGCGATAATTCGCGCTTATCAGCGTACTTCGGTTTATGCCGTACAATCCGATATCGCGAGTGTACAGCGCGGTCGGGGATTTGCGGGCCCTTAAGGCGGTCCTCTAGTTTCTCGGGTCGAAAAAATCGATTTTTTTTCTTTCATAAATCACATCTACAACATGTGTAGAAAATGTGTGCCAAAGGATTTTTCGATATTCGAAGTGGTTCACAAGTTACGGCCCTGGAACGGAGCAGGTATACGGAGCAGGTATACTTTCAAACGCGTTTTTCTCGAAACACCATTTTTCGAAACGGTGACCACGATATTTCAGAAACTACTGCACCGATCTTGTTCAAATTTATACAGCATCTTTAATATGTTATAAGCCAGCGATTGAACTAGGATTATCATGATTGCTTCGATAGTTTTTTTGTACGAGCGAAAAACTTACGAAAAAATGAGTAAAAAATAGAATGTAATTTTCAAAAGTGTATAAAAAAGTCAATTTTGGTAATTAAGAATTCACTCTACTTCAATCGCTAGTCTTAAATATGAAGATTAAAATGCCGTTTGGTTTTTTGATTTCAAATAAGCAGAACAGCCGCAACCTTGGTCACCGTCAAGCACCTCTTTTACTTGATGTCTTCCTGTCGGCCACTATAACTTTTATTCTATTATATATTTTCACTTCAAAAAATTTGTAAAGCTTATTTAAATGTTAATAAAGAATATGCAAAAACAATGAGATCGATTATTTCGATGCTTTGCCCGTAAAAAATTATTGAAAAAGCCGTAAAAAAACAGCCGAGATACTAGAGGACCGCCTTAAGATCGGTACGGCGGGCAGGAAAACTGAAAATAAAAGATCGAGATGAGAAGGCGAATCATGGCACTGAGGCCTTTCGCGTAATCGCTAATTAAGCTTGTAATCGTCACTCGGGTGGTACAAAGTGGGTACGTCGCATAAGCTCGCGGCTGAAACAGCCGTTTGATTAGAGAACTGCGTGATCGGGCTCACGGCGTTTCGCATTCCGAGAAAATGCAAAAACCTCCGTCTAGGGCCCAGCTGGCTCGATTCAGCTACACAGAGCAAGAAGGCCCAAGGGAGAGAGGGGGGGGGGGGGATAGCAGAGTGTTCTGCAACGGATATACACGCGGCATTACGGAACATTCCAAGGTACACCACTAATGGCGAGTATATTATTTTAATCAGAAAAGACGCTACTCGCGGCAAGATTGTCGCTAGCGAGCGCACCAGGCGCTGACCGTGTGGCCGAGAGTATCACATCGCGGATCTCTCGTCCTCCGGAGTCACCTGAGCCGTAAATAAATGGCTTACAGTTCGTTAAATCGACTGGAACATAAATAATCGTGATAAGCGAAAACGCACCAGAGGGAGCAAAACAGACAGAGACAGCAAGAGAAAACGGGAAAATCATTTTTTTCATCGTCATCGCGAGGTTGACTCTTCATTTTTGAAGCAACTTTGAACTTTGCATATAATTATATCCCTCGCCGTAACGCGCACACCCTTTTTCCTCTTTCTCTTTCGTGCAGGTTCTGTCGCTCGTCACCAGTTTTTTTTCATCAGCGTTTCTCGTATAACGAATGTAAAATTTCTCTCTTTGTCGCTCTTACTGTGCCTGTCCTTTTCTCTCCCTCTCCCTCTCCATCGAGCTCTCTCTCGCCCCCCCCCCCCCCTCTGCCCCCTCTGTGACAATGTTTACGATCGGGTTAATAGCTCCCCGCGGACAGCTCTTGCTTTCGAGAGAGAAGAAACTCCAGGGCAATGTAAAACGAAAGAAAAAAGAATTAAATGGAAAAGTGGTTTGACTTTAACAACTAGGAGCGATGCTGGACGGGCGTCTCCAGCGCTTGGTTCACATCCGTTCGTAAGGGTGTACGTGGGCTGGATGCCACATTACCGCAGCATGTGCGTACCGCCTTTTGTACATGTGTACACACATACTTACGAGCAAAGGATATTTTGAAGCCGTAGCGTGTCATGTACACGTAGTATATATACTGTTGCACATCAACGCACCTGGCTGTTTTCAGGACGGTCAGTAATATTTTTTCTTTTCAACCAAGCGTTGACTTGGGGAAAGGGAACCCTTGAAATTACCTTTGTATAAATGTGCGTACATTCGTCCGAAGGTGATTTTCGAGACATCGAGGTTTTAATCACGAGTATCGGGACAATCGGCCACTGTGAGCACGAGTTACGAACAGGGTCATTTTGAAGTCACCTTTGCCCACGTACATATGGGAACTACATGTAGGGCTATTCTACTGTGACGGCTAAGAAAAAGCTACTTTAAATATTTTTTTAAACTGTTGCATGTATCGGTACAAACTTCTTTTTCGCTTAAGGGGAGATATACACCTTGGAGCCGGAAAAAACGTCATTTTTTTGAATTTTTTCAAGGAAAACTTTTCGGATTGGGGTTTTAATTATCTAAAAGTATATACATTCAAAAATATGTTTGATTTTCTTTATTTAAAAATATCAAAAGTATACAAGGATATTGTATGATCCTTGGAGCGTCGTAAAAAAATCTGCGTATACGGTACACTGGCGTTTCTTCAAAAATCATCTGAAAAAAAACCAATAAGATTATTAAATTCAGATACTATAGTCTCGTACTTGTCATAGGTGATTTTGAAAATATCGATTTATGACAAAATGGCGGACGTTTGAACATAAATAGTGATTTCTAGGCCAAAAATTGGTTATTATTTTGGCTATAAAACAAAAACTAAGTAACGGAAAACCAATCCTATGACAAGTACAGAGTGTCCAGTAGGAAGTTGCTGAAACTAATCGACTGCCATTTTAAAACACGTGCACAGAATCAGAAAAGCCAAATTGCTTTAAATAGAGGAAACTCTGCAGTTTTAAAGGCACATAAATAAAACCCAGTCAAATATTTTTTATGTCAATTTATTACATCTTATAAAAATAACGAAAAAGTACAGTGATTAATGATAGATATTTTCGAAGTGCGAACCGTTAGATTGTGCACAAAAATCAATTCTCTTTTGAAAACTGTGAAAAACTATGTCCAACATATCGTTCGTAATGCCGCGAACCACTTCCTGGATGGCCGCGATCAGTTCTTCTACTGTGCTGGGGTTTTTAGCGTAACAATGATCTTTAATGTGACCCCACAAGAACAAATCACAAGGGTTCAGGTCCGGTGAGTACGGAGGCCATTCTAGTCCGCTTTGAGCAAATTTAGGGTACCCCAGACCGATTACTCGAGTCCCATATACGCGATGAATACCCGAGTCGAAATTTTTAGCCTCCTCTGAACCCTCGCAGGACCCATTTCTTTTGTAATACATAAGCCGCCAGCCTCCGTTGAACCGACGAAACCTCATTTGTCGAGTTCAGTTCCATGAAGAGACCTCCTCTTGGTCCAGGGTAGCCTCTGCTAGACCTCCCAAACCTTCTCTCGACCCCCAGTTTTAGTGAAACGGGCAGAGCACAGGCCTCCTAAACCTGCTTTCAATCTCAAACTGTTGCCTCGACCCCACCTAACCTGCTTTCGGCCCAAATTCGATATCTCCTCCATCATCATTCCATTTTGGCCTGATCGGTAACCCGTTCGATGACGAAAATAATACGAAATTAATAAAAATACATCGTCCCCTTATGAAATTATTAGTGCAATATTAATATGCGAAAACAATCAAATTTGCTCAATATCGATTTATTATTATTTTATAGGCAATTCATAAAAGAATGCTTGTATATACAGTCTTACCCCAATTCTATCGGATTAATGGGCGTTTTCCTGTGAGAAAAAATCTCACAGGAAAATTCTTAAAAAATGCCAGTCTATCCAGTATAAGCTTACACGACGTTTTTCGTCCTTGACATTTCTTCTTAAACCCTCTAGTTCTTGAGTTACATGGCATTATCTAGAATTAGTCTTTTTTAGCACAAAATGAAATAACATTGCGAAAAAAATCGTACAAAACTTTATAAAAAACGCAAATGGAGTTCCCGCTACCCCGTCCAACTTTATCATGGATAAACGTAACAAACTTTTTTTTCATAAGTCTTTTTCATAAGCGCCCAATTCTCAATGGTCGAAAAAAAACCGAAAATCAGTCACATATAAAAGTGCGTACCGGGTCGAAAAGAAAATTATAAAAAAATATTTCATAAAAGCAATATAAAGCTGAATTTATTCCCGCCAAAACGCCGTTCAGTAAATTTGGTTATCTTTTTTTTTACGAAGCTGTGTAACTTTTAGTGCAGCAAGAAATATCGACTGGTCTATTACTACTTTTAAGCGACGGTATTTATTATATAATACTATATATATATATATATTATATTCGAAATATGTGGTTGCATTAATATATTCAAATAAACACTACCAGTCAAAAGTATTCGGACCCTTCAGATAACTGCAAAACTTAATATCACTTTGGATCATTGCAAACTTATGGTAGAATAATAATTATTTTACGAAGATACTATAAAGCTCTGTATAATTACTTAATTATATAGATCTTTATAGTATCTTCGTGAAATAATAAATGAAATGAATTATATTACTCTAACATTATTTGGCAATTATCCAGCGCTCAAAAGTTTTGCGATCATGTGGAGTGTCCGAAAACTTTTGGCTGGCAGTGTAGATCTAAATAACATATAATGTTGATATCTATATGGAACGTTAAGGTGTTAATTATAGTCCATTTCATGTTCTAAAGGATTGAAATTGTCGGTTTAGAATTCAACCTCATTCGATTTTTTCTTTATTTTTTCTTTTTGTTTTTTTTTGTTAATTCAATAATGAGTTGATAAATGGCGACGGCCGATTACCGTCGATTTTAAATGAAATGTTTGATTTTTCTTTGTTTTCATTTTTAGCACGTCGAATATTTAAAAAATATTTCCACGTGTATGTGTGAAGCATATTTTTATTTTTTTCCGCTAAATATGATATTAACTAACCGCGTCTATTTGATTCTTTTTTATTTGAATTAACTAGATTTTTCATAGAACCAAATTTTTCCTATTGCATTCCATTATTAAAAATATTGATTTCAAAAATATTGATTTATAGAAAATCAATCTATTTAATATCGTCCAACTACATATTTTATTTGATCCTAATAAATCTGTGATTCGGTCTCATCAATTCAACATTTTCATCTGTTCAAAAAAACAATTTAGTTAAGTTCACTGAATGGATCTAGTTATTTTTTTTAAATTTACCTTAAATAGAATTTTCGTAGAGTTAACCATTTTTCTATTTGATTGAACTAACGGTCCATCTTTATTGCAACACTCATATCAAAGGGGCGGGGCGTAGAGAAGGTGGAGAGAGAGGAATTTTATATATATATATATATATATATGTGTGTGTGTGTGTGTGTGTGTGTGTGTGTGTCAGCGTGTGCGCGTGCGCGCGTGTGCGCGTGTGTGCGTGTGTGCGTGCGTGCGTGCGTGCGTGCGTGCGTGCGTGTGTGTGTGTGTGTGTGTGTGTGTGTGTGTGTGTGGGTGTGTGTGTGGGTGTGTGTCTGGTTGAAAAATCTATAGCATGTTATTCGATGAAACTCTCTAATTATCACAATCATATTAACTAATTCATATAGCTTATGTGATACAACAAATAGTTAGAGGTATTCATTTGGTCTCTTATGCCATATTAGCGACCAAAATGTTATAAGCACTCGGTAGCATAGGGGCAGCGGAGCGTAGCTGTGAGTAGGTAGGACTAGGTTCAAGTCGCATATAGGGCAGATATTTTCTTCGAAAAAAATCAATTCTAAAGGCCAGGGAATGACGAATTACGATAAAAATCCTTGTGGTAAAGCTCTCAATTAAGGAGTTCATTTTATTTTCGATTCATGAAATATTTTATGCATATAGTACACTTAGCTTTACAGTGTACATTGTAAGCAAATAAAGATTAATTTGAATCTCATCTTTATTAATATATATAAATATCTTTGAAAGAAATATGATCGTAGTAGGCTGTGAGACAAGGAAAAAACCTATTTTATTTAAATAGATTCTATATAAATTAATTTTTTTGTTTAGCAGTGTACAGTAGGCCGAAAGGGGGGGCAGTAGGTTCTGCGGAAGCGCTCGAAGTAGGCCGACCTGAGGTTCCGTAGGTTCAATTGTGAGCCTTACTGACCTCCTTTGAGTCAAAAAGTCTACTTTCTGCCATGCCGGAGGTTCATCGGAGGCTCTAACGCATGATACTTTCAAACATTGTACCCTCCTTTAGATACCCAATAATCCGCTCACGCCGATTTCTGCTCGCCTTCATTTTGTGGGTTGAACGCGGCTCGAAAATTTCGACACGGGTAGCTTCAAACATCTCATGAGTCCGGTGCGGCGTCGCTCCATCTTGCATGAAGTAAAACATTTTAACCAGTCCCCTCTTTTTTGCATAAGGGAAGAATTTCGTTTCCAAAAGCTGTTTGTATCTCTCTCCTGTTACCGTAGATTCCAAGAATTGCAAATAAATTCCTTTTACTGAAATCGCTGCCCATGCCGTTACTTTTTGTTGATGAAGGGACTTCGCTGGCGATATGTTGGGATTTTCCGTTCCCCAAAACCGGTAATTTTGCTTGTTTACGTACCCATTCATCCAAAAATGTGCTTCATCGGAATAAATAATCAATTTCTCATTAAGTTCTTCGGCTTCAAACATTCCCGTAATAGTGTTACAAAATTCGATGCGTTTCGTCATGGCATGTTCAGTTAACAATTGATGAGTGCTTATTTTATACGGATGAAACTTTAAAAAATATTTCAAAATGTTTTGTAATGATGATTTGGTTATTTTTAATGCTTGAGCAGCTTTCCGAATCGAATCATTTGGATTTTGTTTGAAATAATTCTCAACTTCGTTAATCTTCTCTGGTGTAGTCACCGTAACAGATGGACCTGGCAACTCGTGTCTACGGTCCTGGAGTACCAAACTTCACGGACTTATCGATTATCCTACAAAAATTAACGTAAAATTACTTCAATGCAGTTTAATTGAATTGAAACACAAGTTGTGTGATAGATGAATATGAATAAATATTCAATTCTTACCTTTTCAGAGTGTTTTCGCCGGCAACTCTATGAGTTCCAAACTTAGTACGAAACCCTATATACGCATTACTATAAATTTTTCCCCTCGAGAAGAAGCCCTCAATAAGATATACTTTTTCTTCCGTGGTGAGCTCACTCATTTTGACGCGCGCGTACTTGCTTCAACCACGGCTGGAATAAAACTGCGGGGCCTCAGGTATGCGCCTTAGAAAAAGGGATCCCTATTGAATTCGTGGAGGGAAGAGACACTTATTTAGTTTTAGCAACTTCCTATTGGACACCCTGTATGATAATGGTGTATAGATTAACCACAAAAAACCTCAAGGCAATCGGTTTATTGATTTTCGAGAAATTTTGGGTACCGATTTGAAAAACGTGGTTTTGAGAGACACGCGTTTGAAAATTTGGGAATGAATGAATCATGAAATTTGTCAACTGACATGGAGTCATCGATACCAGGCCCATAGTGCAGGTCTTCTACGGTCGACGGAATGTTCATAACTTCTAAATCCTCGACCTCGACCATCTAGGTGCATATCTCTCCTTAAAGGTACACTCTTATAGAATAGAAAATAATTTTTTTTTTGCATATAAATGTATATCTATTTATAATTTATAATCGTGTAACGGCATGAAAAAAGTATGTTGCTGGCATTCATGATTTGCGCTCTCCACGTAATCAGAGCCAAAAAATTCAAAAAGCTTCTCAATCTGCACGAGTGTCAGTGTCGCCCGAACTAGAATTATTATTTTATATTGCAAAATCACAAAATAGCGTCGTTTTTTGCAAAAGTGGTCGAAAAACACATTTCTTTTCGTCATAATACGGGCGAAAGTATAAGTTGAAATGAATATTTTTTAATACTTCTAGTTCGGACCATAGCCATACAAATGCTGAATATGCAGTAATTTGTTTAGCCTGATTGGTTAAGCAGTTGTTTCGGAATCACTCACGTCAGGTGAAAAAAGTCGTTTCGAGAAAAACGCGTTTGAAGTTGACTATCTATAACTATACAATACTAACCGGTAGAGTGTCCTTTTACTCACACAGTTGAAAGAGAGACTACTACTATACAGTAAATGTATAGAACTATACGCGCATATGTGTATACTTAGGTATACATTCAAAACAGCTGTTCCCAATAGCTGCCAGAGACGCGGATAGGCGCATTAGAGCGCGCGCACCGAGAGCTTCTACTTTGAAACGCTGTACTGAGTCGATAAAGTAAAAATCGACTTGCTAGCTATTGGATATCAATTATATGATGGAATAGAGTTGATAAATGCAAACAAAAAAATTCGTTTTTTTTTCATTCTGTCACAGTGAAATAGCCCCTTAACGGGTCGTAGCTGACTCGTCACAAAGAAAAGAGGCATTTCCGGTAATTTTTAAATAAGAATTAAAAAAAATAAAAATAAACGCACTTGGCATGAAATTATCTAGTGCTTGGACGGAGGATTTATAGGAATAAAGTATTGTCTTGGAAAAATTGGCCGCTGTCCAAAGTGAAATGATCTGTTTTCGGTGCACAAAGCTCTATTTTGGTTGATAAAAAAACTATGCATCGACAAAAAATTCCTTTATTGAAGCACTGCTTTTTGTCATGTAAAAGAAACTTGTAGAATATAAAGGTGGTCAGTGGAGTGATTTTTGAGATATCGTAGTCACCGATCTTGAGAAAGGCACTTTGAGAAAAATGCCTTTAAAGTTCTCCGATTCGCGGCACCTACCTATAAACGCCCATGCCTCCCTCAATTTAGAACGGATCAATTTGAAATGTTCAGAGAATATTTTTGAAACGTTATATTTCGAGAATTCGTCGATGAGCAATGTGTAATATTTTCAAAAATGTCAGCTTCAGAATTTCAAACGCCCTTTATACTCAAGTACAGTTGTACCGTAACGAGTCTAATGCGAAGGCTCGTTTACTACATTTTCCACCCCGGCAAGGGAATCGGGAAACTGGTTTGCCTACTGCAATTTTCATACTTCTCTTCCGCGCAGTTCACGATTCGTTTTATTCTTTATTCAATTCGTTTATTATTAAATACTTGAAGAAAAAAATCCCGTGCGAGCAACTACTCTGCCATTGTTCATTTAACGTTGGATTTTGAACGCGAATATCTCGGCCAGTTTTCATCGCACGACCCTTAAATACGAACGTTTTGTTCGCGATGACATACCCTATATGCTCACCATGGGAACCCTAATAGTTGTGAATCAACCTGTATATGTACACACGTGGTGTCCTGCTATGAATGGATGATCCTGCAACTGTCGATAGGTCAGATCGTGTCCTACGAAATGCTAAAATTTCAGTTTAGTAAAAGTCCCACGGTTTCCGAGATAAAAATCATCTGCTTTTGGTTTTTCGCATGTCATTTCTACAAATGTTAACTTTTTGACCCAGTTTTTGAAAAAAATACTCTCAGTTGTTTGTTTTATGTAGAAAGGCCTTTTATTCAACCTTAAATATTAAGGAAACATCATGAAAAAATATATTATTCAGAATTTTCATACAAACTAATTCTTTTAAACTTTTCAATCAACTTTTTAAAGTTGCCTTAAAAATCGAATAAATAACTTAAAGCCCAGAATATTTTGGGCTTTAATTTATTTATTGATAAAATACCTTTATTGAAAAATATACAATAACTAAGCAACTTTTTAAAATAATTGGCGTATCTGTTTTAATAAAAGAAGAAAATTATTAAAACAGATTAAAATTTTAATTGAAGAAAAAGTCAAAAAAGTTATCATTTGTAGAAATACCATGCGAAAAACTAAAAGCAGATGATTTTTATCTCGAAAACCGTGGGACGTGGGATCTGACCTATCGCCAGTCGCAGGATTATCCATTCATAACAGGACCCCCTGTATATATATTAGGGTGTGAGGACAAACATCGATATTTTTTTTCGGTTGCATCCACCAAAAAAAGGTGAATTAAGGTAAAAAAGAAGAATCCTCGAAGGAGAGCTCAAAAAAAAATTATTTCGAACGGCGCATTGCATTTGAATACTTTCCATAAGAATAACACAGGAAAATATTGGCACTTCTGAACGTCGTAGTAAAACTCTTCAGAAAAAAATCTCACAAAAATGTCATTAAGATATTCTGATAGAGAGTTGGATTCCCTACAAAAAAAAGTTCAATTGTTCAAGTGGTATCGCTGTCTGAAATTAAATTTTATCATTTAAGCGACGTGCGCGCCATAGCACACGCTGCCACCTGGCGGCAGCGTGCGGTAGCTCGTAGTGCAAAATTACAAGCTTCACACTAGCGCCACGAACGGGAAACCGCGACGTTTTTCCTCCATTTTGGCTCCAAATCACTGATCTGTCACTGCTACGAAATTTCATTCGTTATTGCGAAGTGAATCCTGTAGTAGGGGAGGCTGCCTCGAAAAAATTAGCTAGTCACTTGTGGTACTTTAACGAGAAAATTAAACGATCAAACGAGCCCGCCGAAGGCGGGCGACGTTCGATCAGAATTATATGACGCCTCGTTCGAGAGGATTACTAAAAACGTAATATCGCTGTTTGTACAGCAACACCATCACTTGTTCAGAGTAAACAAAAAAATTGAGGGCAGGAACCTCTACGTTCCTCCTCCCATCGCCCCTAGCAACTTTCAATCATATTTTTAGAGCAGGTTCGTGAAATAATAAAATGTGCAATATGCTAATAGCATAATTGCAGTTAAGGGTGGGAATGACCAATTGTTTTTATTGGGTGGGTGGTAATCCTCTCGAACGAGGCGTCATATAATTCTGA
Organism: Ophion ellenae; assembly: GCA_963210295.1. Taxonomy (NCBI): domain Eukaryota; kingdom Metazoa; phylum Arthropoda; class Insecta; order Hymenoptera; family Ichneumonidae; genus Ophion; species Ophion ellenae. The sequence continues at coordinate 11,558,320 of OY723387.1, read as the reverse complement.
TCGAACGTCGCCCGCCTTCGGCGGGCTCGTTTGATCGTTTAATTATAAGACGCCTCGTTCTCGGGATTACTAAAAACGTAGATGTTTAGAGCGCACCTTAGCGGAGCATAAACATTTTTATTATTTCATACGAGTGACAATAAAATTATTCGTTGAGAATTACAGTCTTTGCAAAGTTATCTTTTGATGGTTGTATCGGTCGATTATAAAATTTCGCAAAAACCTCTGATGACCGAGACCATCCGGCCGTCGACTTGATTATATTAACGTCTACTCCCTTTCTGAAGGCGGACGATGTTGAATCATGTCTTGTACTGTAGCCCGTGAATTCTTGGCTTACTCCACTAGTGGTTAAAACAGTTTTAATCCATCTACTAATTGTTTGGGTCGAGGCCTCTTTGTGTGGTTTTTTCCAAGTAACTAATAGTTTTTCACACTGGTTTCGTATAGTACTGGTCCTTGCAATATATTTCAGAACGGTACTTGCGATACAAAGTTCTGGTTTTTCTTTGAAAAAGGGTAACACTAACAGTGGTTGGGTAACGCCTTTCTTTGAAGTTTTGATAAAATCTTTTATTTCTACCTGTAATCCGTCTTCATTTCTTTTGATATTATTCAACCTTATGAGGGATAGTGTTTGGAGTCTATGTGCGGTTCCCAGAGCTAGTAATGTTACCAGCTTTAATGTTAGTTCTGAAAGTTTTAGTAGGTTGGGGGGATACCATTTTCCTAAAACGTCTAACACTGTCTTGGGATCCCATGTTTTTTCGTATTTAGGTTTTAAAGGACGTTGTCGGTAAACACCTCTAAAGAATCGATTGAGTAATGGATTGGAGGACAAATTTGTCGTAGCTATCAGGGATATTGCTGCTCTCATTGAATTGAGAGTCCCATAGGACGCTCCCGCTTCAAACCTTTCCGAAAGGAATTCTAAAAGATTAGTTTCTAGAACTTCATATGGATCTGATCCTTTTTTAACACAAAACTGCCACCATAATTTGATTGGACTGGAATATTGTTTTATAGTCCCTTCTGATAAAGATGCCAGCATTATCTCGGAAGTTTGAAAAGAGAGCTTCCTCCTCGTGAATGCTGTCCTGATAATCTGCCGGCAATCAGAGACAGCTTCTGGGACAGAGGATGTTGTTGGGTTCTGCAAGGAGACATCAACAGATTTTTATTAGGTTTAAATACGAGGGGCTTATCGATCAATAAAGATTCAAAGATAGGGAACCAAGGTTGAGTTGTCCAAAAAGGGATAACAACAATGCCTTGAGATTTTTCCGTGATAATTTTTTGTAATACACGTGGTACTAGTACGAATGGTGGGAATGCGTAAAAAAATTTATTTTCCCAATTTATGGTGAAAGCATCTATATGTGACGCTTCAGGGTCTTTGAACCAGGAGCAAAAAATCTGACATTTTTTATTGATTCTGGTCGCGAACAGATCGATCTCTGGATTTCCGAAAAATTTAATAATTTTCGTGAAGGCATAATCTGCAAGTTCCCATTCAGTGTCGATATTATCTATCCTGGATTCCTTATCGGCTTCTACGTTTTCTTTGGATGGGATGTAAGATCCAAAGATCCAGATGGCTTTGGCTTCGCACCATTGCCAGATTTCTCTGGCCAATTTATTCAAATGAGGGTATTGAATTCCGCCCATACGATTAACGTATGATATTGCGGTGGTATTGTCCATTCTCAAGAGTATATTGCAATGTGTGAGATCGGAGGCAAAAACTTTCAGGGCCAGAAAAACGGCTAGGAGCTCTAGATAATTAATATGAAAATTTCTCTCTTCTGATGACCAGAGACCATGCGACCTTCGTTCTTCACAGAAAGCTCCCCAGCCTATTAGAGAAGCATCTGAATATATTACTCTTTTGAAGGTGTGTGGATTAAAGGTATTCACTGATGTAAGGATGTTTTTCTCCCACCATGAAAAATCCTCGCGTAAATAATCTTTTAGCGTCATTCTTGCTTCATAGTCTCCATCATTTGATAGCAAGGCTAAATATTTTTCTCTTTCAAATTGTTTCGTGTATAACCAGCCATACTTGATTGCCGGGCAAGCGGCAATTAGGTTTCCTATGAATTGGGCGAATGTCCTTATCTTGCAATCTTTTTTCGATATTAAATTTCTAATTAGTGTAAACATTTTTTGGCGTTTTATTTCTGGTAATTCTGAAGTCAAGTATTCCGAATTTATGGAAAAACCCAGAAATTGGCAATTTCTCGTAGGGGTCAATTTACTTTTTCGTCGGTTTATAATAAAACCAAGAGTTTGGAGCGTTTGTATTGTGTTGAATACGTTATTTTTACATGACGTCACGTTAGAACCTATACATAAAATGTCGTCAAGATAGGCTACAGATAAGAACCCTTGTTCACGTAAGAATTTTAATACTGGTTTTAAGATTTTTGTAAAAATGAAAGGCGCTGTGGATAAGCCAAATGGTAAACAGACGAATTCGTATAGTTGCGATTTAAAACGAAAACGGAGCAGTTTTCTACTTTCGATGTGGATTGAGACCAGAAAGTATGCATCTTCTAGGTCCAAATTAGCCATGTAATCGCCGGGGGACACTAATTTAGAAACCAGTTTGATGTCTTCCAGTTTAAAATGAGGTGGATCGATAAACATATTTAATTTTTTCAAATTTAATATGAATCTTTTAGTTCCATCTGGCTTGTCTATTAGAAAATAGGAGGAAATGAATTGACCCTCCTGGTCATGGCACGGTTGGATAGCTCCTATGCTCAAGAGTCTATTGATAGTGTCCCTGCAGTCTTTGGAAGCGGGAGAAACATTAAGATTGAAGTTATTTGGTTCTTTCGTTTGAAAAACAGGTCGATTAAATTCTATTTTATGACCTTCAATGCAGCTTAAAATAAATCTGTTGTTTGTAATTTTTTTCCATTCGTCAATAAAGAATCTTAGTCTTCCCGCTTTCGGTACCTCTGAAATTAATGTCGTTGACCCGATCGTGGGCGATATGTTTTGGTGTCGTTCTGAGGAAAGTGGTACGTTTTTCTCGATGTGTTCGCTCCTAGTTTCCCCTTGGGAGTCGATTTGGTTCCCATCCTCGATGTCCATTGGATTTTGGAGGATGGGGCCTTCCAGTTTAACTGAGTGGCAGGTCTTGATGGCAATTTTTTCGGAGCAGCTTTCTGTTTCATTTCTGCAGCTACCTTTTCAATTGATTTTGTCGACTTAATCTTGTCTGCTAAATCTTGTCCAAAGAGAAACTTGTCCATTTTGCATTTTTCCAGGACATCTTTGATGTTCTTGTCCATGCCTGGTAGTATAAATGATCGCCTCGTTGATGCTTCCTGGTGATGAGCTTCTGCCATCAGCTTCCCCGCGTCGCACAAGTATTCTAAGAGTTGATTTTTATCCACTCCTTGATCTTTTTCCACCAGAAGTATGGTAATTCCCAATCCCAGAGCGACCATCGCCGAACTAATAGTTCTCTGGACATTACTGGCGTAATTGTCCCTTTTTATGGCCGCCTCCTGCATAGTGGCCACTATTTCCGGATTTAAACTTTGAGGCTCCAATTGGCAATTGTCGGCGCGTGGATATTTTTATAAGAGTTCATTTTTAGTTTCCTTTTTTAAACCTTCGATTATCCAGCTTTCCCATCGTGGTGCCAGTTCTGAATGCAAAGTTCCCACCTGATGATTTTCAGTTCGTGGGTCCTCTCCTAGGATTCTTAAGACCTCTGTGTTCAAATCATTGGTCGTGTCCTCCGTAGGTGCAGAGGTACAGGAAATGTCTGATTTGGGATCGTTTGCCTCGACTGTATCTCCCGATGGTAGGTCTGGCATCTGAGCAGGTGGGACAGTCGCAGAGTCCTCATCCAAATCGATCGAATTATCGACCGAACTCACTACTGTTTCTATAGAAACAGATATGGGAGATTGGGTTATGCCTATACCACTCGTGTAAGTACGAACCCAATTTCGTGAACGATTTGTCCCACCACTCGTGTGGGCACATCGCCAATTTACGACTACCAAATCTTACCTGTCGGTTTTTCATCATTGGCTAAAATCGGTGGTGGGTGCCGGACGTTGATGTTCTGAAAGCGTTTTCTAATTCTTTTAATTTCTTCCAAATCCGCTCTTCCCTTTCTTCTTTTTCCTTTTTCCTCTTGTGTCTTCCCATTCCGGTTGTTTATTTATTTAATTAAATGATATTTTCTACTACTACACTCTGAAATGATGTGACGATGTCGAGCACAAAAAACGTTATGGTTGAAAGTTGCTAGGGGCGATGGGAGGAGGAACGTAGAGGTTCCTGCCCTCAATTTTTTTGTTTACTCTGAACAAGTGATGGTGTTGCTGTACAAACAGCGATACTACGTTTTTAGTAATCCCGAGAACGAGGCGTCTTATAATTGTTGCTTTGTCGTTTTTCGACAATGCTGTGCCGATAAGTGTGAAGGTAAAAATGGTACAAGCTCTGTAAGCTCGAGAAAAATCCAAAAATCCTTCCGAGTGAGTAATTGTTAAAAAAAATGATTGGGAAATGTTGCTGAAAAAAGACATGAGCGATTTCGTTACTCAAGAATCCTTATTTCTTTTCCAGCAATTCAATTTACCTCATGATTTTTTAAGAGTATATATTGAATTATGGCCGGAAAATGCCACTTATTTGAGTTGCTTAGATTTTTTTTTAATCCAAAAGTCGTTAATAACGTAGCCGAACGTGGTGTCACTTTGATAGAATCATATGACGGTTCATTAACAAAAAACGAAGAGCAGCTACAATATTTATTGGGCGTAGTGCAAAATCATCGACAGAAATACCCTAATTGCAACAAATAGACTTTTAAAAAAAGGAACGATGATTATCAAGCATTATAATGTAAAAACAAATTATTTTATCTTATTAAACCAAATTCATTGAATAACATTTTTCGAAACACGATCAATGATGGACGTCGTTTCTTTTATATTTCTTGTTGTACTTGATTCTTTTTTGTATCAGAGAAATATTTTGAGAACGATTCCATGCAAATTGTGTGTTAGAGCAGAACATTCTCTACAAAAAAAAACCCCAAAAAGTTTTTTCGTAAAGCGAAAAATTCGATTTTTACAGCCTTTTGAATTATTCTTTTTTCTATCAATTCAATATCAGATAGCGATTCCACTTGAACGGTTGTTCTGAGCAAATTTTTCGTAAAAACTTTTTTGTTGGAAATTCGATTCTCCATGAGAATATGTTAATGACATCTTTCTGTGATTTTTTTCTGACGAGTTGCACTACCACATTCAGAAATCCCAATATTTTCCTGGGTTATTCTTATGGAAAATATTCAAATGCAATGGGCTATTCGAAATAATTTTTGTTGAGCTCTCCTTCGAGGATTCTCCATTTTTTACCTTAATTCACCTTTTTTGGTGGATGCAACCGAAAAAAAAGTATCGATTTTTTTCCGCACATCCTAATATATATATATATATATATATATATATATATATATATATATATATATATTTATATATATTTTAAAGAAACTTCATGAAAAAAGATTTTATTCAGAATTTTCATACAAGTCAATTTTTTAAAACTTTTAAAAGTAATTACTTTAAAAGATTGCTTAATTATAAAAAAAACTATAAAAAAAGATGTTATGCCAATTGGCCTAATATCTGTTTTTAGAACGTTCTCTTAACATTTAAGGTTAAAAAGAAGACTTTTTAGATAAAACAAACAACCAAGAGTATTAAAAAAAACTGGGTCAAAAAAGTTATCATTGGTAGAAATATCATGCGAAAAACCAAAAGCAGATGATTTTTATCTCAAAAACCGTGAGACTTTTACGGAACTGAAATTTAAGCATATAGTAGGACATGATCTGACCTACCGCCAGTTGCAGGATCATCCATTCATAACAGGACACCTTGTATATATATATACAGGGTGGATCAATAACTATTAGCACCTTGGACATCTTCGAAACTATGAGGTTCACAGAAATATTTGCTGAAATGAAATTGCACAGTACGAAAGGGGCCATCCGATAGCGATAATAGTTTTTTTGCAGGTGGAGGTACTTCGGACATTTGAAGGTCAACTTCATTTTTTTTAATCGATCGGTATGTTTTTTTTCTGTATCATGAAAGAGAAGCTTAAAACGAGTTCAACGACCTATAACATAAGGTCATCGAAGGTCATAGTAAGTACAGCAAGGCGATAATACTTACAGTTTCGGTAGTAAATAAACTTACTACGTTTATACATTGTACTCGATTTATCACCCAATTTATCAATACTAATCTTATCATGTTTATCTTATCCTGCAAACTTATTAAAGTGTCCTTGAAACAGTGTTCATTTTTAGTGAAGTAAACCGTAAGTATTATCGCCTTTCTGTACTTTCTGTACCTGCCTAAGAAATGTGTAAACGTACATAATAACGTACGAATTGATATTGATTATCGTCATTTCGAACACTTACTATAAACGTAGTAATTTCATTTACTACTGAAACTGTAAGTATTATCGCCTCTCTGTACTTTCTATGACCTTCAATGACCTTATGTTATCGGTCGTTGAACTCGTTTTGAGCTCCTCTCTCATGATACAGAAAAAAAAACATAACAACCCATTAAAAAAATGGAGTTGACCTTCAAATGTCCGAAGTACATCCGCCTACAAAAAAACTATTGTCGCTATCGGTTGGCCCCTTTCGTACTGTGCACTTTCATTTCAGCAAATATTTCTGTGAACCTTATAGTTATTGATCCACCCTGTATATATAAATATATATGTGTATGTCTGTATGTAGGTATATATATATATATATATATATATATATATATATATATATATATATATATATATATATATATATATATATATATATATATATATATATATATATATATATATATATATATACATATACATATACATATACATATACATATACATATACATATACATATATATATATATATATATATATATATCACCAAAGTTTCAAAGTAGATAAAGACCCGCAGAAGCGAGTATGGGGGTTAATAGCAACCCTCTAAATTCTCGTGCACTTTATTCTCTCGCAAGCAGATCACGCGTAGCGGTCGAGAAAAGTTTCGAGGTCCATCGCATCTTCGGTGGTATATCGTTGAGTCTCGCCATGGGCTTCAAGCTCAGCAACCATTGAAGATTCACGGATGAGGGAGTACGGTTTATAGACCCGTATATAAAAGGTGTATATAGAGATCGAGGGAAATTCTAGATACGGCGGGAAGTATAAGATTTCATAAGTATTTATGAGATTGAGGGAGAGGACGAAGGGAAGAAGACAGGGGGAGATAAATGGAGGGGGCGGAAAGCGATAGAATCGCATATAATCCGCGCATTATATAACTCAATTCAGCTACATTAATTATAGGATTCATTGCCAGAAACATTGATTTATTGCGGGGTTCATTGCGGAACTGTAGCCGTTTTTCATAAAATTCGGGAACAGTATATAACGCAAACAAAATTTCACTAAAATAATAATCCGGTGTTGCGTCAAGAAGGGTCGTTTTACCATGTTGAATTTCGCATCATTGGACCGCAAGGAAAGTTTAAAAAAAATTCATTTCATAATTTTTCTACAGATTCTAGACTTCTAAACAGTTGGAGTGCAATTAAAATTCCTTGTTTTTCCATTTTCTGTTCTTTTTCGTTTTTATCCGAAATAATCTCCGATCGATTTGGCTTATGGGTCTCCAACAAGAATCTTTAAAAAAACGTTTAAGGAGCTATGCGTAGTGGTAAAAATCGAAAAATCACTTTTTTCAAAACCATTTTGCCAGTATATCTTCATCTGGCACATCAAGGTAAGTGGATCAAAATTGACAGATTTATAGGCTGACGCATATCCCAACGCTCGGAGCTTCAAACACTTTTGTCTCGAAAGTACGTTTTCAAAGTGGGCGAGCAAAATATCTCATAACCTACTGCATCGATCTTTCTGGATTTTTTGGGCCTTTTCTAGATGTAAAAATATAGTATTTGAACGAAGGATTTTTTTTTATGTACACTTTCGATTTAATGAACCTAAAGTGACCATTTTTTCGCGAAAATCAAAACTCTCCATATGGACGAGCGCTATTTTTTTTTAATTTGATATTTCGGAAATTGCTACGATTAATCATAGGATAACCGAATCGGTTTGATTTTTTACATTAGATAACCTGGCTCACCGCAAAATACGTTTTCGAGAGGTGCTTCCGGGACATCGGGTGTAAATCGATTACAATTAAATATGTTTACACAAAAAATTACAGAGTATTTTTCAGATCATACTTGTTCAAATATTTAATTTTTGTAGAAATTTATGACCACGATATTCTATTGAAAAATCTTAAAAATGAGCTCTTTTCGACTGTGACTGATCGAAAAATTTGGCAATCGGAAAAATAACTTCAATGTCATTTTTTGTAAGCAGAATCTGCCAAAGAAAATCGATGCATATGGAAAATATTAATATTTGCTCCATTCCAACTCGCGAACTTCAATATCATAACGTTCGATTGATCATCCTAGAAGGCTAGGGATTTTTTTTGGACGCAAGAGACAAGTTTTTTAGACACTTAACCATAGTTTAGAGGCCTCCTGGCGATGCGAGGTTTCCCTTGAAACCAACATCCCCAGGTCAGGGAGTTCCCAAGCCCTCAAACTTTTCTGGTGATCTTGATGGCCTAAGGGATGGCGAGTCTTCATTCGAGGTCTTATATATGAGGTTCGTTGGTCTTCCTACATCAGCCGAAAGTCCTTTTCTCTTTTTCAAAATTTCTTCAGGTTTATTATGATTTAAGGTATCTGCGGGTAATAAGCCCTGCCGGCTAATAAGGCCTAAGTAACGAAAATCGTATTTAAAATAACCGCTCACGCTCGAGGCCACCCTCACAGACGCCGATTGCACGAATATATCGCCACAAGTATGCGGAGGCACCATACCCCGCTTCCCGCCGCCAATGTCGCATCATCCGTCAAAAGACGCGGCCGCGCAGTACCAATAATAAAAATCGGTCCGAGTCAATCGTAAGCATTTTTTGTAATATAACACTTATCTATCTAAAATCACAGTCTTTATCTTTATTAACCCAAGCTTCGATTATCATAAATATTTGAATAACGTATCGTTCAATCGCATTTTTCACGGTGATAAATTTATATTAGGTTTTTCTCGCAGAGCCTATTCCGTTTGTCAGTTCTCGAGCGTTCGATTTAAATTAAAAAAATCTCTCTACGACAAACAGTTCGTAAGCAGCGTTGATTTGAAGTGCTGGGGTGTGCGTAACCCCGGTGTACGTTATTTGTTTCGTGCAGATAGTGTAGGGTCCTAGGGTTAAGGCCTACTAAATTTCACCATCGGCCTTATCACCATGGTGATGAAGTTTGCATCGGTGGAACGCAACGAAAGTTTCGTTTTACATTTTATTTTCCATATTTTTATTGTTATAGGCAATCTTTTTTGATAGATTCATAATATAGATCGCTAAATCAATGTCTTAAAAAATAATTGAAGAACTCTTGTCAGTGAAATGTGCCAAATGAAATTAAATTCGTTGCAGTCCAACGATGCAAACTTCAGGATCGTCTTATCATCCTCCTACTTCTTTTAGCAAAGTTTGTTCGTTTTATAATGTATGTTACATTACTTTTAAGATGTTACGAATGTAAATAAATAGTACGCATATTTATTACCAATTAATTAATCGTTATTTATAGTGCCTCGATCCTGATTCCTCCAAAACGAGTATTGTGGTCAGGAAACGAGCTGGTGTCAGCTGTCCGAGCAGTGCAAAGAGGAACTTTGAGTTCAGACAAAGCTGCAGAGGATTATTGATATCAAATACCAAATATACGTGTATAATGTGTAGTTTGCTTATTTCGGTATGTTAAAGTCCTTATTATCCTACCATAGTAAAATAGGGCCTACTTTCAAGATTTTTTAAAATGTTCAATTTTGTTTTTGTTTGTGATACTAGTTACGATTTTTCGTTTATATTATATAGAAACCGGACTTAAATAATGATTATAATTAAAATATGTCCATTAAATCTGAGACTTAGGGATAGTCCATTAATCACGTGAGGTTTTTCGGCCACTTTTTGAGGCCCCCCTTCCCTCATGGTGATATGTGGTGAGGTTTCTGTTATCCAAATCCTCCCCCCCCCCCTATTTGAGCCTCACGTAAATTATGGACGACCCCGCATCACCATGGGCGTGGGGGGGGGGGCTCAGAAAGTGGCCAAAAACCTCACGTGATTAATGGACGATCCCTTATTACCCGTAGGTGCCTTATAATGTTATTTTTTAGACTAAGCTCGTGGATCTCCAATGAGGCTAAAACAAACCGGTGATCTCCGTATTCTAAATTGGCGAAATAGATGTGAGCAATAGAAGTAAAAACCGAACTTTCGTTGCATTTCAACGATGCTAACTTCTACGTCATCACATATATTCCAGTCCTCCCACCCTTCTTCATCTATCACATTTTTATGTGAAGCGACCTCCCCAGCTTGTTCTCTTTGGCATTGATTCTGATACACGACTATATTCTATGAGAACGTTGCCGGTAATAACGGGCGTATGCACAACGCTTACACGCTCTCCGATAGTGGTGTCTTCTTACTGCAACATCTATCGAGGCTCTCGATCCTTTGCTTTGTGTGTATGAACCGCTCGTTCTATCCTTCGGGATAATCGCTCCCACCCTTTTTCTTTCTCGCTCGATTTCTCACTCAGAGGCGCGAGCAATCAAACCACAGGGCAAAGCAGCGACAGTGAGAGGGAGTGAGACAAAAAGCGAGAGAGAGGGAGTCCAAGACTCTCGGTCCCTAGTCCCGTACATCTCTTTGGTCTTGGAAAAGGCCGAGGGTAATTGATAATGTTAAACTACGAGGTTAATCCGTCGATTTATGAGCGGAATGTATCGTAGATTTTTCGAATCCTTTGAAATTGAAGGGATAATCGACTGACGTTTAATGCACACTCCCTATTTCTCTCTCTTGCTTTTCTCCTTGTATCTTTGAGCTTCATCATTATTATTGATCCTTCGATCTCTCTTGGATTATCCGTGGCTTCGATCGACGGAGGAAGCTCGGGATAAGTGGCAATCGAGGTTAGCGGCCACTTTGCGTGGGTTGAGGCCAATCGCATGGGTTATATATATATATATCTATATAGACACACGTACGTGTATATGTAGCAAACGATCGTATCCGAGATGTCACGCAAAGTAGGCGCCGACTGGTGGCCAATTACGGAACTAGTCGCAATGTTCGTGATCCCTTTAACGTGGCGTGATATCTTGATGGACGTATCGCAGTTGAGCAATTATTCGACGAAAGAAATTTTGATTTTGCGAAATGAATTGAAAGGCCGACGTTGAAGTCGAAAGTAACAGGTAGGGAATACTTTTGTTTCATTTTCGTTCGATCTAGATGCGGTGTAGCGTAGCTTAAGGCGGCTGGGGACGCGACGGAAGTTGGGTCGGATTAGCAAAGGGCGGGTAGGGAGCGACGGGGAAGGGTTCAATTGGAAAGGGTATACGTTGAAACTCAGGAAAGAGTTTCAGAAATCAATAATGTTGAAGTTAACGTTGGAATGCAACGAAAGGGTTTTTTTTCATATTTTATTTTCCTTATTTTTGTTGCATGCAAAAGCCTTTTTTCCATATTTATTTTGTAGATGTCTGGATAACCGTCGTGAAAGATAATTGAGGGATTTCGTATCCAATTTGATTGGATACGAAATTTAATATGAAACTGAATATTATAAATTAATATTAAAATCCATATTGAACGGTGGATTAAATACTATTGAATTAAATACAAATTGGATATTGATTTACATTTTCAAATATTAAAAGGCTATGAAAACGAGTTTGCGCTCCATTAGGATATGCACATTGTTGGAATGCAACGAAAATTCATTTTGATCTAATCGCCCGAATTTTTTGACAGATTCAACCTGTGGGAATTACTCAGGTGTTTTTCGAATCCTTATTGGATATCGACTACTTAAATCAGCAAAAAAGATTTTTGATATCAATGAACATTAAGAGATAAACGAAATATAAAATAGATTTCGTTGCTTTCCAACGATGCAAACTTCACGGTCGTCGTTTTAAACACCCCCAATAAGTCCCTAAAACGAAGTCGTACATAAAAACATGGTGTTGAAGTTTGCATCGTTGGGATGTAACGAAAATTCAATTCTTTTCCATTTATTAATTTTTATTATTACCCAAAACCTTTTTTTTCGCCGATCAAGTTTATAGATCTCTAAAAAGGATCCCTAAAAGCGTTCCAATGATTCTCGAATCTGGATATGGCGAAAAAATTGCTCAATACTAAAAACGATAATTCGTTGAATTCCAACGATGCTGGAATCGCAAGGAATGTTAATTTTTCTTCTATTGCTCATTTATTTCGCTGGTTCAGGGTACAAAAATAACCCAAGCGATTTTTGTTATCACCATTCGAGATCCACGATCTTAATCTACCAAAAAAATATAGATCATAATAAAATTGAAGAAATGAAAAAAGTCGGAAAAAACTTTCGTTGCATACCAACCACACAAACTTCATGGTGCACAGTGGGCTGGAAGCCCAAATCCTTGGTCAAAACCTCGAAAATCGAAAGGTGCCATCGAAGGTAATAATTCATATAGTTGAGTAGAGAGGCCCTTAGTGATGCAAGTCCCAAAACGGCAAAGTTTGTCTTTTAGAAAGTCGTACGCTGTTTGAGTCGACAACGAATTTGTAACGTACAACAAAAGTGGTGGTTGTTTACATAATTCGTGTCTAAAATTAATCGGCAAAAATGGAAGACACTTTCGAAGGTATGTTGAGTTGGTATATATAAACAAATACTAGATTTTGACGTCTAGCCAATACGTAAGGTATGTTTCAATGGAGTACGTACAAATTGTTATTCTAACCTTCGAATCATAAAAACCCGCATAGTTTTAGCTGAGATCGCCGTCGATCCCGCGAAGGTTGAATTTGTTTTATACGTGGAAAAGTATAGAAAATTCGTTGGTACAAACCGATCTTCCCCCCGTGTCTCACCGTTGATGTGAGACGAATATTATCGAAGTCGCGACAAAGAGTTCGCGCGCTTAATTGTTAGAATGCCTTGAGCCCGCAGCATGAATCGATGGAAAATCGGTTCCTTCTAATTTCCCATAGTCGCTGTCGGTTTCAGGAATCTTCATAGGCATACGACATCAATTGATTGTTTAATGAATAAATCTATAAATTAATAATTTAATGATAATCAGTAAGATAAAAAATACATGAACGAATGCAAGAAAATGAATATCATACATGCATTAAGGGAGGTTTCTACTTTGTTAGGCCAAAAAATGTTCGATATTTCACCAATGTTTTATTCGAAGAATAATAAATATAGAATGTTGAAATTTGGTATGTTTACTAAGCGGTCTTTATGTAAGTATGAAACTTTTTTCTCGAACGCGTTTTTCTCGAAACCACGTCTTCTAAGTTTGCGCAAGTGCTCCTACTCTCCCTAGATGAGCAATCGTTATGAAATTTAGCAGGCGCGTGTACAACAAACGTCTTCATTAGTTGAACTAGAACCATACAAAAATATTCTAACGTTTTTATTTTATGGACAAAAAACTGCAAACATTTTTGGTAAAAAACTAAACTTCCGCTTGATCGCTCACTATGTTTATTTTTAAACATTTCTTCTTGGTTCTAGTTCGACTTATACCCAATATTGTACAAAGTGAAAATATGTTTGATTTTTTTGCTTCAGATCACCTGTTCACGACGTAGGACTTCCGCAAGCGAAGAATATCATCGCCGGCGCACCGACACACGTGGCTCCTCCCACTCCTGGTACCATGTTTTGTCAAACTTTAAAAAATATTATCATGTTCAATGAAGACCGCTTAGTAAAATACCAAATTTCAACATTCTATATTTAATATTTTGCGCATTAAAAATTTGTTAAAAATCGAACATTCTTCGGCCCAACAAAGCAGAAACCTCCCTTAAAAGAAGAATACAAACAAATAAGTGCATAAAAAAAACAACAGAAATGAGAGAATGAATGGCGACGTACGTTTATCAATTAGTAATTACATGAATGTGTAAATGAATAATTATAAAAAAATTATTATAATAATATGAATGACGTTCTTTCTTGTAGTAAACATGACCCTTACCTCGTCAGACCCTCTAATTTCGAGTCTGCAAAAATCACGACCAAAAAGAGACAAGAATTTATCACCTGACGCAGTCTTACTGTTGTAAATGCAAATGGTACGGATAGCGAGGCAAATGTTTTCCATAAGAAAAGCGATGATGGCGGAAACAACGATAGTAGTTAAAGAGAGATATACACCTAGATGGTCGAGGTCGAGGATTTAGAAGCTATGAACATTCCGTCGACCGTAGAAGACCTACACTATGGGCCTGGTATCGATGATTCCATGTAAGTTGACAAATTTCATGATTTATTCATTCCCAAATTTTCAAACGCGTTTTTCTCAAAACCACGTTTTTCAAATCGGTACCCAAAATTTCTCGAAAACCAATGAACCGATTGCCTTGAGGTTTTTTGTGGTTATTCTATACACCATTATCTAGTACTTGTCATAGGATTTTTTTCCGCTACTTAGTTTTTGTTTTATAGGCAAAATAATAACTAATTTTTGGCCCAAAAATCACTATTTATGTTCAAACGTTCGCCATTTTGTCTCAAATCAATATTTTCAAATCGCAAAATGACAAGTACTAGATTATAGTATCTAATTTAATAATCTTTTTGGTTTTTTTTTCAGATGATTTTTGAAGAAACGCCAGTGGGTACCGTATACGCAGATTTTTTTACGACGCTCCAAGGATCATACAATATCCTTGTATATTTTTCCTTGTATATACTTTTAGATAATTAAAACCCCAAGTCGAAATTTCAAATAGTTTTCCATGAAAAAATTCACAAAAATGACCTTCTTTCCGGCTCGTAGGTGTATATCTCTCCTTACGTCTGCGTCTGTATAATACGTCTGTCCGTATAAATTGTAAAAACCAGCAACTTATACCTCGAGTTTGTGCAAATAAATGTTTTTTGGAATTGTTACTGGGATGTCCGCCATTTTATTGCCGCTATTTTTAATTTATAATTATAAGTGTTCAATTCGTACTTAGCAATCTCAAAAACATCTTATTTCAAAGTATCTAGTCAAATAATGTACATTTTGATCAAAATGTCCGCCATTTTATGACCACCATTTTGAATTTTGAATTCCAACTGTTACATTAGTAATCGGCTATCTAAAACCGTCGAACCTGAAAAAATCTCTTCAAATAATGCTAATATCGAATGAAATGTCCGCCATTTTAGAGTCGCCATGTTGAATTGGAATTTGGTTTGCATTTTCGTCGTCAGCGACCTCGAAAACGTATATAACCGTTTTTTGAGATGTAATTATTCACTTTTGGGGTTTGGCCAGGAATTGGCGCTTCACTGTGCGGTGTTGAATTTTGCTTTGTTGGAGTGCAACGAAAACTCCTTTCAATTTCTCTTTCTTCTTCATTTTCGTATGTGTCCAAAATATTCTTCGACATATTTAGCCTTCACGTATCCAATAAGAATTGAAAAAAAGTTTGATTGATTGCAGTATTGTTAATCGAAAAAAATGGTCAATCGTAAAAAGTTATTTTCGATGGATTCCAACGATGCACATTTCAATATCATGAAACTTCGACGGCATAAAAAAAACTGTTCAATTGTGGATACCAAAGCGCAGTATGAGTTTCGCCAGTGTCAAAATGCTTTGACGATTTTCGTCGGCTCGAGGAAGCACTTAACTCGTCGCGCAATGCGGCAAGCAATTTCAATTTGGCTTGCATGCGCTCGAGTGTGCGATCTCATTTTTTCCTTTCTTCTTTCTGCGCTGCGGCTGCGACATACCGCGCGCATGCAGCGCTATTGTGGAGCCGTGCACATACCGTTGTGTACATTAGGATGAAGTGCGAAAAATCGCGACGTCGGGCACGCGTCGCTTTCACCCGGTCGCGTCTGCGGTAATTAACTCTTCTCGAATTAGCGCGAATACAGGACGACCGTTAATTATGACAATCTCGGTGGATCCTGTGCACTTCGTATACCTAGTCGGCGCGCTTTTTTTTTGTACCCGGCTTTCTTGACTCCGCGTGATTTCGCTTGACACGGAGATGTAATCGTGGACCACTGCACAGCTGGGGAGAAATTTGCGACATTTCAGCCGCTCGAGAGACGGAAACGTATTTCTATGAAATTGTGACGTGATGACGGGCCTTGCGCGCCGTTGCACTTTTCCTCGATTGTTTTGCAACTAATTGTGTTGAATCTTTGTGACGTTGAAGTTTGCATAGTTGGTATTCAACGATCTTTTTCGTTAATTTTTTCATTTTTTTATTTTTATAATTATTGAATGTCCTTTGGAAATTGATGTAGTGATTGGCTCAAGTGGCTATACCAGTGTGGCACTTAAAAAAAATTGATTTTTTTTGTTGCCTTTTTCGACAGGTTATACTTTCAAGAATATCCTGTAAACATTTCAAGGTCGTATCTCTATAATTTTATCTTGCAAAAATCGATAGTTAAATCTTTAATAGAGTTTTTCTCGAAATGAGATTTTTCAAATTTGCTGACATTGTAACTCGTAGAGCAATTATCCGATTAACTTGAAATTTGAACTGACAAGGAACATCCCTCAGGTGACACCCTTCGATTTTGTTGAAATTTGGATATGTTATAAAGCACCGAAAAGTAAGCGATACGTTTTTTCTATCGGCGGAAAAACGGTTTTAAGGGGTGGAACCACCCCTCGAAAAAAGACATCTCTAGGGGTAATATAGCAGTTTCACACACAAGGAGTCCACCGATTTTAATGAAAAAAAAAAACGAAAATACTTCTAATCCGAAGCAATGGAAAATCGACTATAGTGACATTGCAAAAAAAATTAAGGGGTGAACCACCCCTTTATTAAGCGGTGGCTTAACCCCTTAAAACCGTTTTTCCGCCAATAAAAAAATACGTATCGCTTACTTTTCGGTGCTTTATAACATATCCAAATTTCAACAAAATCGAAGGGTGTCACCTGAGGGATGTTCCTTGTGAGTACTCTTGAATATATTTGCTCTACAATGACGTAGGATATTTTTGATTGGATGAAAATTGACGTATTGGCATTGAAGCAAACAACCATTTTATAGGCAAGCAAACAGACTTGTTTTTCATAACTACGCCATTTTGTTAGATTTTGATACTTTTCGAAAATCCTACGTCATTGTACAGGAAATACCTTCCAGTTTGACGACATTTTTTCCTTTTTCAGTTTCAGCTGCTCAATCGGCCGGAATCACGTCAGCAGTAGAGGAACTTTTTTTTGGCGCCTCCGAAGGCAGCGCTAAGTCGCTTGGATCTACATATTTTTCTATGAAAAAAAATGTAATATAGGTCAAAAATAGCCAAATATGTTCTTAATTTTCCGAAACGTTTAATCGAATACTTTTCTTCCAAAAAATTTCCGAAAATCACCCAAATTTTCAGCATTCACACTGGTATAACTCCTTAATTTTTTTGGCTGATTTTTCGTACAAAAATTCTCCGACCATTCCCCAAGATATTCATTTAACGATCTACAACACGGATCTATGAAAAAAAGATATTCTATAATAATAAGAATATGAAACATAGAATGTAAAACAGAACTCTCGTTGCGATCCAACGATGCAAACTTCAACACCGTAAAACGTTTGAGTGATTTCGGCAGTCTAAAAAGGCGAAAAAAATTGAACAATTAAAAAGAATTCACTTTCGGTGGATTTCAACGATGCAAACTTCAACATCATATATCTTTGGAACGCAACGGAAATTCATTTTCGCCGATCATTGTGACGAAATATGATTGAAAGCAACGATGTTTTTCTCATTATATTACTTTTTTTAAAGGCGGCACACCACTGTAATGGGTAAAAAAATCTTTTTTTTTTCCTTTTTCTTAGAGTATACATAATTGAGAATATGTGAAACAAATTGAAGTTAATATATTGAAAATTGATCAAGTTGCAGACGGTTTAAGTGAGAGCAGGTAACGCAACGATTTACGTATACTAAAACTGTCTATCACGTTTTTCTCGACCTGGCCGGAAACAGAACTCTAGCTATAATTATCCGATTTGCAATTTACAAAAACCGAAATTTCCGCAATTGCAGCAGCTATCGTTCTACGTAGTCGTATTTCTTTTTTCCTAGTTTTAGTATTTTTTTAAGCCCCCGAATGTGAGTGAATGTTTCTAAAAAAATACTCGTTTTTTGACACCCGCTTCTTCTGATGTTTGTTTAAAGCAGCTATACGTAAAACGAGAACTATATTTTTTATATAGATTATAAAACTTGTTATTTTTGTTTTTCGGTCCAATCACTGACAACTTATAGATCCGGTCGTTGGACCACATTTTTTAAACAGAGGCTCCATTGCACCTCAATGACATAGATAATTTTCAATTTTTTTAAATAAAAATTTACACGAAATAAGTTCCATGTATGCTTAGTACCATACATTTTTTTCTAAATCCGAATTAAATAATCTAGTGGACGAAAAAATCCGGATAAACAGCCCTTTTCGACCCATCACAGTGGTGTAAAACTTCTTTTTGCAGATTGAGATCGTGCATCTCTAATAAGGATAGCTTTGAACGTTTAAGTGATTTCCATAGCCGGAATCAGCTAAAAAAGTTGTTAAATGTCTCCTTTGTGACACGTGGTGATTTTTTTACGATTTTTATCGACCAACTTTTTCGAAAACGTAAAAACGAGATGAGTTTTGTTAAAATAAATTATTTCAACAACCACCAACTAAACATTGAACAATTTTTATTTTATGTGAATACCTATACTCGCAAACGAAACCAAATTTATCAATTCCTCCACCAATCCATACACAAAAAAAAACAAAAACATAAAATTAGACATAAAAATTCATCAATTTCTCCACCAATCAATTCGCTCAAAAGAAAAAATATAAAATGATTCATAAAAATCGAATAATTCTCCAATAGTCAATGGCTATTGGAGAATTATTCGATTTTTATGAATCATTTTATATTCTTTCTTTTGAGCGAACTGATTGGTCGAGAAATTGATGAATTTTTATGAATAATCAACACAAACAGTGGAAACCGCATCCCCGTAAGATGCCAGAACTGCCGCAGAAGGTTTCTCTCGCGCGGCACACTGCGGCGATTCCACCAACACGCCGTAAGACAAGTACAAAGATACTTCTTCTACACAATACTCATTCTCATACGTTACAAGAGACCAAGAGAGAGAGAGAGAGGGAGAGAGAGAGAGAGAGAGAGAGAGAGAAACACACAGTGGAAACCAAAGTATCTAACAAGGCGCTTGTACACCCTCTCGCGTATATACGTGCGATCGTAAGAATACCCACAACTGATTTTTCCGATCAATCATTGTTTATAGTCGCGATTGAGGTGGTTAGATAAGACAAGCTGGTAGCGCATGGCCGTTCCATAGATATACCGTAACAATATGTAACTCGTATCGCTTTATGGTACATCCACTCCCCACACCTTTACACTCATATGTAAGAAGGTTATTTTGAGGACGTTCGACTTTGAAGACTCCCCTCACAGTGGCCTATCCCTTCATACTCAAGTTAAGGGGTTAGGCCACAGTAACGGGTATAAAATCGTGACCGAATTTAACCATTTCTTTTGGTATGAAAAAGTGATTGACTCATAAAATTAATTACACATCTCTTTAGTATGAATATCAAGCTGTAAGAAAATATACATATATTTTTTTTCGATGCACAAAATGGCCGACTACTAATATTTTCTTTTGTTATCCACAATTTTTTACCTAGAACAAAAAACAAAAATTCTCGTCTATCTACATTAGAATACCTAGAGAAGTACGCACGGAATTAAAAAAATATTGTCTTATTCAAAAGTTGCAGGTATTTGAATGAATTTTCAGTGAAATAAATCGTATAAAACTGCTCATAAAATAAAAAGTTTTCGATTAATCAGAAATTCCGTACGTACTTCTCTGCGAAATGCAATTAGGAACCAAACTTTCAAATTTGAAGTAAATCGAGTGAAAATTGTTGAAGTTATTTGTTACGTCAATTGAAAAAAAAACGGTTTCGAGAAAAAACGCGTTTAAAGTTGTAGGTACTCTATGGCCGTGCCAGGGGTGGGTTTACTTTCAACGCTCGAAGTCGGTGAAAAAAAATGTCTTGCTATGAATCGAATAGTAACTTATTCTTATGATAATAAAGCACCGTTTTAACGAAAAAAAAAACGATTTTTTGAAAATTCTACTGTGGCCTTACCCCTTAACCCAACTCCAATGTCTTCAAAATCACCTTCAAATAAAACCAGCCCATATTCGTAAAAAGTCTATTTCAAGAACGTGCCGACCGCTGAATTGACGATTTCTTTGAGAAAAATTCACGGACTGTACTGTGAAGAATCAGATGTGCTAATAGTCAACATTACATGGATCCAACGGGTTCAAAATGTTTTTTTCCCGATATAGCTAGGTGTATGTACCATCACGGAACGGCCTATATAGGGAGCATGAAACGTATTGTACGAGGAACGTACAGTAAGGTACAAGTCCGCATATGCGATACGATATATGTAAGCCGGGAAGGCGTGAGAACATCGATACTAATGGCGGACGGGCAGCTCGTCGTGTTAACGCGAGCTGGCTAGATAGCCGATAGGATCTGCGCTAAGTGCGATATAATGTCATAACTCCACAAACGGACCTGCCACGCCGCACCGCAGGATATGGAAGATACCTGGGTGAGTGTATACCTGAAACAGTTTGTGTGAGCATGTATATATATATATATATATATATATATATATATATCATATCATATATAGGCTACGCACGCATGTACAGGACATTCAAGTATAGCATGTGGGTATACGACCAGCTTTGAGACGGCGTATACAGGGTGTCCAATAGGAAGTTGCTAAAACTAAATAAGTGTCTCTTCCCTCCATGAATTCAAAAGGGGTTCCTTTTTCTAAGGCGCATACCTGAAGCCCCGCAGTTTTATTCCAGCCGTGGTTGAAGCAAGTACGCATGCGGCAAAATGACTGAGCTCACCACGGAAGAAAAAGTATATCTTATTGAGTGCTTCTTCTCGAGGGGAAAAATTTATAGTAATGCGTATATAGGGTTTCGTACTAAGTTTGAAACTCATAGAGTTGCCAGCGAAAACACTCTGAAAAGGTAAGGATTTAATATTTATTCATATTCATGTATCACACAACTTGTGTTTCAATTCAATTAAACTGCATCGAAGTAATTTTACGTTAATTTTTGTAGGATAATCGACAACTTCGTGAAGTATGGTACACTCCAGGACCGTAGACACGAGTTGCCAGGTCCATCTGTTACAGTGACTACACCAGAGAAGATCAACGAAGTGGAGAATTATTTCGAACAAAATCCAAATGATTCGATTCGGAAAGCTGCTCAAGCATTAAAAATAACCAAATCATCATTACACAACATTTTGAAATATTTTTTAAAGTTTCATCCGTATCAAATAAGCACTCATCAATTGTTAACTCAACATGCCATGACGAAACGCATCGAATTTTGTAACACTATTACGGGAATGTTTGAAGCCGAAGAACTCAATGAGAAATTGATTATTTATTCCGATGAAGTACATTTTTGAATGAATTGGTACGTAAACAAGCAAAATTACCGGTTTCGGGGAACGGAAAATCCCAACATATCGCTAGCGAAGTCCCTTCATCCACAGAAAGTAACGGCATGGGCAGCGATTTCAGTAAAAGGAATTTATTTGCAATTCTTGGAATCTACGGTAACAGGAGAGAGTTACAAACAGCTTTTGGATACGAAATTCTTCCCTTATGCAAAAAAGCGGGGACTGGTTAAAAATGTTTACTTCATGCAAGATGGAGCGACGCCGCGCCGGACTCATGAGGTGTTTGAAGCTATTCATCGCGTATATGGGACTCGAGTAATCGGTCTGGGGTATCCTAAATTTGCTCAAGGCGGACTAGAATGGCCTCCGTACTCACCGGACCTGAACCCTTGTGATTTTTTCTTGTGGGGTTACATTAAAGATCATTGTTACGCTAAAAATCCCAGCACAGTAGAAGAACTGATCGCGGCTATCCAGGAAGTGATTCGCGGCATTACGAACGATATGTTCCCAAGTCGAAATTTAGACCCTCCTTTGAATGCTCGAGAACCTATTTCCTTTGTAACGCACAGACCGCCGCCCTCCTTTGACTCCCCTTGAACGTATATGGAGAAATTTGCACCGTTGGCGACCCTCCTTTAGCCCTACTGAACCTTCTATTCAACCTCCTGAGCCTCCTTTAGGCCTATGGGCTCGGGTTGCGTGAACCTACACAACCTCGTTTCGGCCTAAAGTCCTATCTGTACCCTACAGAACCTCCTTTGAATCCAAAGCAGAAGGAAAATGAAAGATTGGATCCAAAGGAGGTTCTGTAGGGTCAAGCTATATCTGAAAAATAAATTATATGTGTGAATTAAAAATATGATGTTTGATTATTTATTATAAGATTGATTTATTAATTCGAAACATATACATACATTGTCACAGCTATAAATTATTTCGTGTAACTTAAAAAAACGTTATAATAAACCTACTCAAGTTCCATAGAATTTATAGGGTATCCTATGTACGATTGATTGTCGAAGGGGGGGAGCGGAGGGCAGCATATTGAAGTAGGCTTAAAGGAGGGTTAGTAGGGTCAGAAGAGGTTTAAAGGAGGGCTAGGAGGCTCTGCGAGCCACCGATGAAAGGAGTCAAAGGAGAGTTAGTAGAGCGAAAGGAGGTTTAAAAGAGGGTCTGTAGGTTTGCGTAAGCATTAAATCAGGCTCACTAGGGTTTAAAGGAGGTTCAGATGAACCTACTAAACCTCCTTTGAGTGAAAAAGTCCAATTTCTGCCACTTTTGGAGGTTCAGTAGGTTCTGATATACATGTTTTTGAGATTTCCATTTGAACCTCTTGAACCTCCATTGAATGTCAAATTGGGATCGAAAGGAGGTTTAAAGGAGGGTCTAAATTTCGACTCGGGTTGGACACAGTTTTTCACAGTTTTCAAAAGAGAATTGATTTTTGTGCACAATCTAACGGTTCGCACTTCGAAAATATCTATCATTAATCACTGTACTTTTTCGTTATTTTTATAAGATGTAATAAATTGACATAAAAAATATTTGACTGGGTTTTATTTATGTGCGTTTAAAACTGCAGAGTTTCCTCTATTTAAAGCAATTTGGCTTTTCTGATTCTGTGCACGTGTTTTAAAATGACAGTCGATTAGTTTCAGCAACTTCCTATTGGAAACCCTGTATGAAAATACGTTCCGTGCACCTGCGTGTGAACGCATGCGATGCTATATATAGAAATCGACAGTGGTGGTCGGGTGACTGGTTTTTTTTTGTTTTAAAAAAGGTATCGGGTGTACAACTTAGTTCGGTTCGTTTTTTTGCTTAAAATACGCACTTATGTGAATGATAAAATGAATTAATACATTAATCAAAATATCGTCCATCGCTAGCCACTATTTTTCGCCATCTTTCTGGTAATTTATGAATTTCGTCGCGGAGGAAGCGTTCATCTTTTGAAGCCAAGACTGAATCGAGCCAATTTTTTATACCCTGTTGTGACGTGAAGCGTATTCCAGTCAATGCGTTCTGCATCGATCGAAACAAATGGTAGTCGGAAGGGGCAAGGTCTGAGCTATAAGGCGGGTGAGCCAGAATTTCCCACCCGCTATTTTCCAAATAGTTTTTAACCACAATAGCAACGTGAGGCCCAGCGTTGTCATGTTGAAAGATTATGGACTCGTGTCTGGTCCCATATTCTGGACGTTTTTCGGCTATAGCTCGCTTTAAACGGATCAATTGTTGCCTGTAGAAGTCTCCCGTGATGGTCTGATCAGCATTCGGTTGGCTTCAGCTGCACTTTTCTTCCAATTGAAACAGAAAATCAACACTTCCCGCAAAAGGTGCTTATTTGGGACGAAATTCGACTCTTTCACCGCAGTAAAAATTAGACTTGATGCGCAAAACTCAAAGGTCTGTAAACGATGTTTGGTTAAGAGATGTTGATACTTCATGATACAGCAAAATCAGCTGTTGCCGTCAACCATTTATAGCACCTAGAGCTATCTTTTGAAAACGGACCGAACTAAGTTGTAAACCTAATAGTTTATTTCGTTGTTTTATCGTTATACATCTGTAAGTAATAAACCTCCTTATCCAACTTGGTATTCGGCTCTGGCGGTTCTTCGAATTAAGCAGTATTGTGCATGGCCAATACTCGGAGGGGTGACAGCGTAGCCATGCACCGGCTGGCGCATCAAGCCGTCAGCGGTAGGCTAATACTTCTGAGACTTTGCTGTAGATTCTTGAGCAAAACGTCTGTGCGGCGGAGAATCAGAAAAATATGGGGCCGTTTATACCGGTAGGGCTAAGACGGCTGTGGACGTAACGGAACGTTAGGTTGGATCATCGAAGTGTGGGTAGACAATGATGGCAAAGCGTTCTATTAGGAAGGGAAATGCGTAAAAACCCGTAAGGGTACAGGCTCAGGAAAAAATTGTAGGTCGGGGAACTAAGGGCAAGGCGAAGGTGCCGGGTAAGACGAATGAACCTAACTATGATGTGTGCGAGCACAGTGCTTCCGTTAGAGTTTGAAGGGGCGGCGGGGAGGTGAATGAGTGGGAAAGTATCAACTGTGGCGGAAGCACGCGTCTCGAGAGAGGAAACAATAATGATTTGTTGACAAAACGATCTAATTTTTGGTCAAGATTACTATAATTGCACTTCATTTGAGTTGCTAATATTGATGAGAGACAGGTAAGTGAACACAATGAAAGTACTAATTATTAATATAATAATAACCGTTTGTCACAAATTTGCAAGGTTATTGCATGTTTTTTCTGTTGATTAATCGTCTAATGAGGTACTTTACAACGTACTACTATATACATTAGAGAGACGTGTTAACGCTATAAGAAAGGGTGAAATGGAACTAGTAGGCCGTTTGGTTCCTCGTCAACCGGTGTTTCTACCAGAGGAAGAGTTAACAATTTATTTAAAAGATATGGAAACCAGATTATTTGGACTAAATACTACAGTACTTAGACGATTGGCTTATCACATTGCTGGTATGGAGAATGAAAATGTTTTTATATGCCAACGATGACAATAAGTCTTGTCCCATCTGCTCCCAGCGCTGTTTCATTTTGCCTCGCATATGGGGTAAGATGGGAAAAAAAGATTTAATCAAAAATATATTTTGTATCTTAACAATCCGGAAGACCGATTTTTTTCCAAAATTAGAAGATCAATAAATATTGATTACTTTTGAAGAATAATTGAAATTGACTGATTCATATGTGTTGCTTTAGTCGAATATGACCTGAGCCTTCTCATCTTGCTCCTACTTCCTCTACTTATATATACAAATATTCCCTTTCAGCGAGGAAGAAAACTTACCACGATATGCTGTGTGGCTCTTTAAAGCGGGACACCACTGCGACAGGTAAAAAATATCGATTTTTTTGCATTTTCTCACAGTATACATATTCAAGAATAAATGTAAAAAGAATCAAGTTACAATATAGAAAATTGACCAAGTAATAGACGATCTAGTGAGAGCACGTGGTGTAATTTAGGTATACTAAAACTATCAACCTGGTTTTTCTCGAAACGACGTTCCTCGACCTGGCCGGAATGAAGGTCTAACCTTAATTGTTCGATTTTCAATTAAAAAATACCCAAATTTCCGTTATTGCAGTAGGTATCGTACATAGCCGTTTTTTAAATTCAGTATTTTTTAAGTCCCCGAATAAAAGTAAAAAATTCACCAGAATTACACTTTTTTTAACACCCGCGATTTGTGAACATTTTTTCTCGAAAAATGGCTCCGTGCAACAACTACATTTATTTAGATTATAGAACTTTTTTACTTTTGTTTTTCAGGCCAACCATTGTCAAGTTATCGATTCGGCCGTTGAACCACATTTGTATACAGGACTCTATTATACCGCAACAAGATTGTTAATTAAAAAAAAAAATGTACACGAACCAAGTTCATTGTATGTCAAATAACATACAGTTTCTTCCAAAATCGAAAGAAATAAAATATTAGTCAAAAAAATAGGAAAAAGCAACCTTTTCGGTCCGCCCCAGTAGTGTCCTCCCTCAAGGCCTGATATACGCGAAACATTTCAAAATTGTTCATTTTTTAATTATTTTTGATTCCATGAGCCTGAACGGTTAGGAATATTTTAAGCTTTACAGAATAGAAAAATTCCAATAATTCCAATAATAAGGTAAGATTGCATTTATAATAGATACCGCGCGGCGCGCCCGACTGCCAACTTCAAAGCCGTTTTTCGACGATTCACTTTTTTGAACCTTGTGAAAGTTCCAACTCTTGAACAAACGTTCAGATCGCTTTTGAATTTTTACAACATATTCTTAGTATCATCACCTATCGTGTGAACCGCAGAAACGAAAATTTCAATGACACAAAAAAATATAAAAAATAAAAAACCGACAGAAAATTGAGTAAAAAAATTTTAAGTTTCCAATTTGTATTATAATAATTTTTTGTAAATAATATTGTTGGTTCACACTGAAGATACATTCATTATGCAGTTATAAATATGTTCATTTTTTTCAGACACCTATATCGATGCCGAGAACTTTCACTATCAACGCGCGCGCAAAAAGAATACATTGCTTTATTATGTTATGTCTCCGCCATTTGTTAATATTTTTGATTTTTTTTACATATACTTAACCATGTGCATAAATGATGTGTAAAAAAATGTTATCAATATAGGCGTCATTTTTTTAACCGCGTCTAGAAAGGTACCTTCGAAAATCGGTGATGTCGCGTATATAATGAATGCTTCCGAATCGGAGTCAAAAGCGTCTCGACTCGAATATGTGAGCCTTATGAGTAAGGGGTAGCTACCCCCCGCCCCTCACTGCACACCTCTCCTGAAGTTCAATTCAAACATACATGTATACTCAAACATAAAATTCATATTACCGATGGAATTATAGCAGTTTTGATGAAACGGGTTGAACATTTGTTGAAACCGCGAATGAAATGGAATTTCGACGGAGTAGTTTACCCTTAAGAGAAGTGTAATAAATTTGAAACATGAAAAAACATTAAATTATATGTTTTAGGAGTATTTTCAATCAGCGGGGACATTTTAAATACAGAAAATACGACCGCGATGATCAAATTATGTAAGGGGTGGTTAAGCTTGCTGTCCGGCGAATGCGCAAAAACACGTCAATTTTAATTTTGTCCCCCCAAAATGATCCTCATCCTATTCATTTCCATGCAACCTCTCGACGTGTGGGGTGAAAAAGGCAAATATAGGGGTGGTTCACCCCTTAATTTTCTTTTTTTCGCGATAACTCTGGTCGATTTTTGGTTTATTGCGATCGGTCGACTGCTTGTGGGTGGAACTGCGATATTACCCCTTGACATGCCTTTCTTCGAGGGGTGGTTTCACCAATTAAAACAGTTTTTCCGCCGATAAAAAAAATACGTGTCGCTTAGTTTTTAATGCATCATAACATATATAAGTTTCAATAAAATCGAAGGACGACATCTAAGGGATGTTCCTTTAAGGATCGTTTACATTTTGGACTCAACGAAGCGCTTAGATGCAAAACGGATGTACGACCATATCGTTGTGAATTATGGTTTCTTTCCTTTTTCTTTTTTTTCTTCTTTTACCGCGCGAGGTATATCGTGGGAAACTTGAGCGCTTTCGCGAGAACTTAATAAAGTACGTATATAGCTGAATTACTTGCAGTACACCCGTGCGCTGCTCGAAAGGTAATCGAGTATCGTCTCTGTCGCGAGAGAGCTGCGGGACCCCTCTCCGTAAAGTCGTATTTCCCCAAAGCGGCGGTTATGGGGAAATGTATAAGTGAGGGTGTATATAGTCATGCGACTCTAGGAAGGAATGAGGAAGGATGCTATCACGTGTATTACGTATATTATATAGACGCAGCTAGGGCTGTATACTGTGCAGGTTTATATGTATACAAAGAGCAAGCCCATCGCAGCCGGATGGTGTCGTACCCGCGTTGCAGGAAACGCCACGGGTGCCTTCAAGGCAACGAAGGGCACAGCACACCTCACTTGCACTCCCTCACAATCATTGAGGAACCCTACAAATCACTGCATGATGGTGTTTGACATGATCGTACGGCCTTTGGAGACCAAGAGCACACGGGAAAAGGCTGCTCCGCGTAAAATAGATGTAAGGGCTGCAATAACGTCATGGGTGTCCGGGTTGGCACACATAGTCCACAAAAGAGACGAAAACGCAGCACTTTGTAGCGTATATATGAATTTTTGACTGAAGGTAGATGGTTGCATACTGAGAGTAACCCCAAGAAAATGTTTCCCCTCAACTCGCCCCAATCCTAAGAAATAGGGGTTGAAAACTTAAAAATCGCCGTATCTTGATAAGTAATAGCCCGACGAAAAAATGTTTCAAACAAAAGTTGTTTGGAATAATAAAATATGTATTAAGTTATCTGACGTCCAATTCCCTATCTTTGAAAATAGGGGCACGAGAACAGGGAAGCGCCATCGACCCACACAAGGACCCAGCGATGTGTCTGGTCCGCTCGCACACGCATCAACCCCGAATTTTCGAATCGTTATTGTGCCGCTGTTTTCAAAGATAGAGGGTTGGATCTCAGATAACTTTATATGAATTTTATTATTCCAAACAACTTTTGTTTGAAACCTTTTTTGATCGGGCTATTAATTATCGAGATACGTCGATATTTAAGTTTTCAACCCCTATTTCAGAAGGTTGGGGCGAGTAGAGGGGCAACATTTTATTGGGGTTCATTTTAGTATGCAACCATCTACCTTCAGTACAAAATTCATATTCTATGCTAAAAAGGGCTGGGTTTTCGTCTCTTTTACTCGACTAACAACGGCGCTGAAATTTATCAACAGGGTCGAGGAAGATGAAAGTGCAGCTGGTTGAGATAGTTTTTAGGGGTTTTTTTTTTGGCAAATACCTTAAGTGTAGAAATAAGTTCTCGGCCTTACTTAATGAAAATGATTATTTGCTTATTTTCATTTCAATCAAGGTACATTTCATTCAGCAAAGTAATATACATTTGCTTCCACACATTTGCCTCACTTGTCAGGCAGCTTGCGAATTCCTTCGCGGTAAAAAGATGGAGGTTTTGGATCAATAAAATCAGTAGTGGAATTTTTTACTCCATTGAACGTTTCGAAGTGGCTATCAACGAAATGCTGTTAGAGCGATCGGAACAAGAAAAAACCCGATGGAGCCATGCCTGGTGAATACGCCGGTTGTGACGAAACTTCCCAGGTCAACGAATCTAAAGCGTCTCTGGTCCTTTTTGCCGTGTGTGGCCGGGCATCGTCATGCCACAGGATTTTTTGTTATATCGCATAGTTCATTTGTTATTACCAATTATCTGACGATTTTTTAGGCAAATTTTTGGAAAGTGAAAAATTTGCCTAAAAAATCGTCAGATAATTGTTAATGACAAATGAACTATGCAAAATAAAAAAAACCTACGTACTTCCATAGACAATGTATTTTTCAAGATATACTCAACATTGCAAGTGAATCGGTTGAAAATTGTTTGAGTTGTGTTTCCGGCCATCTTAAAAAAAGCAGTTTTGAGATAAACGCTGCACAGACGAAATTTTGAAATTAATCGCTTCAAATAAATTATTGTATACAGTCGCTGATATGTATGATAAACACTCTTTTTCGTAATCTCGAATTATTTTGTAGTTTTTCTGAGAAAAAAAATCCCCAAAAAGCCTATTTTTTCGGCCTCTAGAGTGGCCTAACCCCTTAAGCTACACTATACCCCATTTCCCGAGGGTACGGGGAAACTGTGGAAAATCCGTACCGGTATAGACGGCCCTATATTCTGCCGATTCACTGCTGCACATACGTTTTACTCGAGTATCTACAGCAAGGTCTCAGGAGTATTCGCCTTCCGCTAACTGGTTCCCATGTGCGAATGTGGGTATTGCGCCAGAGTTACCAAAACGGCCCAGAGTTGTGCAAGTCCTGGCGACCGACTCTCAGTTGGCCGTACTGCCTCACTATTGGAAACTGAACGTATCAGTGCCGTCCTAGTCTGGGTTACTGAGTCTTGGCTGAAGTACTGGCCCAGTAATGGTAAACTATTTTATCAGTACGGTGCCAGGCCTGGATACCAAGTATGGTTGAGTCTCGGCTGGAAGTACTACGCCAGCACTGGCAACTGAACGTATCAGTGCCGTGCCCGTTTTAGCTACCCAGTTTTGGGTGAAGTACTGCCCCAGTATTGGTAAACAATTCCATCAGTGCGGTGCCAGTCCTGGTAACCAAAGCTGGTCGGATGTACTGCCCTAGCACTGGCAACTAAAAGTATCAATACCGTGCCGGTCTCGATTACCGATTCTTGGGTTAAGTACTGTCCTAGTATAGGTAAACAATTTTATTAGTACAGTGTCAGCCTTGGTAACCAAGGTTGGGTGGGTCTTGGCTGGAAGTACTGCCCCAGCAGTGGCAGCATTACCATTCCAGTCTTGGTTAACGAGTCTTCGGTTTAGTACTGCCTCGGTATTGGCAGACCATTTTATCAGTACGGTGCCAGTCCAAAAAATATGGATTGAATGAAAAATGTGAGTTTTGCTTCCTCATAGAGAAACTTTGTGACGATGAAAACATTTTTTTTCAGTTTTCAATGTCAACGTCCTCAAAATGTCCCAAAACCTCGAAAAATCATATTCAGAAACAATGTCTGCATGCATGTGCGTGTGTGTGCGTATGCACGCGCATGTACGTTCTGGCACTGTAACATTAAAACGTCTGTAACTCGAGAACGGTTTGGGTTAAAGGGCTCCTGTTTCGCTCACATGTTAATCTATACAATCTCTTCATTCCCTGCAAATTTTGTCGAGAGAACTAAAAAATTACAAATTTAACGTCATTTTTTAATTAAAAAGAAAAGTCTTTGACCACGTTAATTTGCAAAAAAATTCAGAATTTTCTAAAAGAATAGTAAAATAATTTTTTTTAACAAATAGAGTATCATGAAAGGACGGCTGGTATTGAATTTAGGAATGATCGGTCGAATGATCTAAATTTTATGAATTTTGGACACTTTCGAAATATGTCAAACCGCTCTAATTTTTGAATATATCATGATACTGTGGTGATTTTTTTTACACAACGTATTGTAAAAATAAAGTTGCTATGAAATTTGGAGAGAATCCCAAACCATTACAGATTCCCCTGGACTCTTCCGTATCCTTACGGATATCCATAATTTGGCTAAGTAGACGATGTCATTTTATTTCACTATTTCGCGTATTCATTCTGAACGTACGCCGCGACGGGCGGCGTTCTTGCGTCGAGGCAGACATTGTTATGCCTCGACGCAATGCGTGTGTGTCAGTGGTCATTCGCTACGGCGGGCGCACACGGTTGAAGATTGGTTTCTTCCCGCATGCTGTCCCTCCGCGGCAAGTGTACACTTCGTGTGGGTATATGCACCTATATACCCACACGCTGATCCACGCTCAGCGTCAACAAAGAATTAGGATTTCTTTGGCAGTGTTGAGCATCAGTCTTTCTCGTGTCGTCTACGTGTGAACTTGCTTCAATCCCCAAGTGCTTTTCATATATTCCCATTCGTTCTTATGCAGTACAGTTTTTCTATTATTATAAACTAATTTTTCTCGTCCTAAAACGAATTCGAGTGCTCTAAGTGTGCTATAAAAGTTCGAACGTATTATAAGGTGAACCAGGTAAGATATACAAAGAATTGTTCTTTATACTTATTTTTTCATTTTATTTTGTATTTTTTGTCTACTGCATGTTAAGTCATAATAAATAATTCATTTATTCTCTCTCCGTTCCTTACTTGGTGTAGGACTACGCTATCTCTCTCTCTCTCTCTTATATTTTCTTTACTTTCTTTACTTATTCTATAATTTGTTCTGAAGAATTTGTTCAATTTGATCAGGGAGTGTCGGAGGACAAGGGGAAAGAAAACGCTTTGGTAAATACAATGTTATTTACTTTGACCGAAATTATGTATCCTGAAGTAAAATTCCAGACGAGCATCTTAATTCATACTTAATACTCTGGAAGTGGCTATATTTTTCAATTCTTTTTGGATGGAGGTGATGAGATCCTTGGTGGGTACACCGACCGACGGAAAAGGTGTTATCCGCAATGTGATCGCTGGCCTGATATCGAAGGCGGTGCAGGAAAAATACTCGGCCACGGGGAAACCAGGCGCGAACGGTATAATAAAAAAATCCTTCAGTGCGACAATAACGTACAAACGCATGAATAGTAAATATTGTTCAAATTTTTACTAATATAATTTTTAGAACTGGGTGCAATGAAATAAAATATTTTGAATTCAGATATTTTTTTAGATACGATCGAGAAAAAAACCACTGCGGCGGAAATATTTTCGACAACCAGCCGATGTTTATCTGATGCCGGTGACCGGGAACACGCCGCAACTTTGGCCCAATATTGGCAGCCGGTACTAGTCACTAATACTGTGCCAACGCTTGCCAAGCGTAGGACCGGTGTTATCATTTGGAATTGGGCCAGTATTGTTTACACGATCTGACCCAATATTGGCATTCAGTATCCAGCCAGTACTGGCGTCAGTACTGAGCCAAGTTTCCAGTCTATACATGGGCATGTACCGGCAAAGTACTGATTTACGGTTTGTCTCAAGACTGGCTGCAATATCTGGCCCAAAACTGGGTACTTATACTGAGCCAATACCTGTAAACAGTGTCGGGTCGAATCACGGCACCATAAGTTGGACAGGTGTTAACAAGCCAAAGTTGTCTCAATACTGATTCCGACTTGGGCAAGGCTTGGCCCTTGCTAGCTTGCCAGTATTGGCAGCTCTGGCATCAGTACAGTGCCAATACCAAGCCAGTTTGCAATACGTACATGGGTTCATGCGCCAGCCGGTGTACGCCTAAGCGGTCACCCTTCCAAATATTGCCCATGCAGAATGCTGCTTAACTCGAAGGACCGCCGGAGCCGAACCGCGACCGCCCACTCACCAGTATCGGTGCATGACTACATTATTTTAATCATTTTATTTCCTAATTTATTCACTATTAAATAAATAAATAAATATAAATCTGTTTTCGTCTTCTCCGTATACTTCGATCCCTCCGAGAGCAGAGCGTGCGTTACCTCCCTAACAATAAATATGTTTGATAAGCAGAAAGATCGTACCTCGCTCCCTTTCATCGCTCGCCCGCTTTCGATATGCTCGCTTCGTCCTTCCCCCCCCCCCTCCCTCTCTCTTTTTCTCATCTTGATCTTACGCGGGCTTTTTTTAACGGCCTCCTTTTTTATTTTATTCGCGTATGAGATTCGCGGTTTTATCGGGGCGTTGGTTTCGCGGAGCCACGACGCGGGAAGACGACGGAAGGTGCATTGCGGATCACAGGCTTGTAAAGTGCAGCAGACTAATTCCCTCTCTTTCTCCGACCGTCGTGTGTTTTATAGTGCGCCAGCAGGGGTGCGATCCGTTAGGCGGAAAGTTTCGTTGGCTCTCCTGTAATTATATACGGGGCCGGCGTCCTCTCGCGCCTCGGTGCTCTTGAATTTCGGCTGCTGCCGCCGCACCGTCTCTCGAGCGATTAACCTTTATTTCCCTCCGTCCTTTTTTTCTCCGTCCTTCTCTCTCTCTCTCTCTCTCTCTCTCTCTCTGTCTCTCTCTCTCTCTCTCTCTCTCTCTCTCTCTCTCTCTCTCTCTCTCTCTCTCTCTCTCTCTCTCTCTCTCTCTCTCTCTCTCTCTCTCTCTCTCTTTCTCTCTCTCTCTCTCTCTCTCTCGCGCCTTCAGTACCGTGCAATGGAACGAATGATAAAAGAGAGCGAGGAGAGAAACGTTCGGAACGATCGGCATGTACTCGCCAGTCTTCTGCCGCTCAATTCGCGCCCGCGCGCGTGAGGACTTACGAGCCGTTGATCGCGGGCGCGTGGGTGGAAACGCGATTCGCGCTGCGGGCGTCGAAGCGAATAAGCCGGGTATGAGCACGATTTTATATATATATATATATATATATATATATATATATATATATATATATATATGTGTGTGTGTGTGTGTGTGTGTGTGTGTGTGTGTGTGTGTGTGTGTGTGTGTGTGTGTGTGTGTGTGTGTGTGTGTGTGTGTGTATGTATGCATGTATTTATATGTACCATTTTCGCAGGACGATTCCTCGGCATCGTTAACATCCGCACACACACTCCGCGATCCCATTTTTTTCCCTTCGTTTTTCCCGTCGATTCCCGCGCTGAGGATTGGGGCGACCGATCGTCCCCAATTACTCCATTATTTTCGTTCACCCTCAAATGTCTCTTTTTATTCATCCTCGCTCTTCCAGCGATAAAGCCCTTGATCAAATACCG
This sequence comes from Ophion ellenae, assembly GCA_963210295.1. NCBI lineage: Eukaryota > Metazoa > Arthropoda > Insecta > Hymenoptera > Ichneumonidae > Ophion > Ophion ellenae. The sequence goes on along the minus strand of OY723387.1, from coordinate 11,523,711 downwards.
ACGAACTTCCACGTAAACCCACTTTTCCCAATTCGAATTCAGGCTGCAAGGAGACTACGTAGTGCGTTTGCAATCTTCAATTGTCGAAAGTAACGTATTGAAACTGCGATTGAAGAACAACGATGGTGAAGTTTGCATCGTTGGAATGCAAGGAATATTATTATTTCATTTCTTCATGATCTTTACGATACAAAATATTGTCCTGCAAATTTGGGCTGTAGATTTCGGATGAGAAATGTAACAAATGGTTGAGTGGTTTTTGTAGCCTGAATATGACAAAAACAGTTTGGGTTTCGAAACTTTGTAGGAATTGTCATAGGGATTGGAATCTCATACTTGTCTCTACTTCCTGATAGGGATCCAATGAGTCATCGTATTGGATCCATATACTCAAACGTCACGCTCGTTCATTGGATTCTAATCGGAATCCCCTATTGGAATCGAATGTACGAATCCAATATGAATCCTAAAGGACCTTATTCTTTAGGGTTAAGGATTAATTATCCTTATCCCACATTATCGAACAAAATTCGCCACGATTCTTGATGGATCCTATCACATTCGGTACGTTGAATTTTTTAAACAAAATCGTCAACAGATATACAAAATGAGTGGACCCTAAAGACGTATAAAACTTATCTCATAAAAGTATAAATCGCTTTAAGGCCTTAAGCCACAGTAACGGGTATAAAATCATGTGCGAATTTAACAATTTTTTTCCGTATGAAAAAGTCATTCACTCAAAAAATTAATTACACATCTGTTTAGTATGAATATCAAGCTGTTAGAATTTTTTTTTTTTCGATGTACAAAATGGCCGACTACTCGAAACTTCTCGAAACAGCTTTTTTCCAATTGGCGTGACAATTAACTTCAACAATTTTCACTCGATTTACTTCAAATTTAAAAGTTATGTTCCTAATTGCATTTCGCAGAGAAGTACGTACGGAATTTCTGATTAATCGAAAACTTTCCATTGTATAAGCAGTTTATGAGCAGTTATAACGAAATTTTTCACTGAAAATTCATTTCTTAAGTTCAAAAATCTACAACTTTTGAATAAAACAATATTTTTTAAATTTCGTACGTACTTCTCTAGGTATTCTAATGTAGATTGACGAGAATTTTTGTTTTTTTTGTTCTACGTAAAAAATTGTGGATGCTAACTGTCACGCCGCGGAGCGCCTGAAAAAAGATAACAAAAGAAAATATTAGTAGTCAGCCCTTTTGTACATCAAAAGATATATATATATATATTTTCTAACAGATTGATATTCATACTAAATGGATGTGTATGTTATGAGTAAATCACTTTTTCATACGAAAAAAAATTGTTAAATTCCTAAGGCCTTAAAAAGTATATGATATAAGACGATGTGAATCACATCACTGAAAATCCACTTTAATTATTGTTTGTTATTTAGCTTACTATACTTTGACATAATATCACCACACACGTATACGTTCGTGAAGCGTGCAGTTATGTTTAAACACGCCGAGTGTTTTCTCGTGACTTTTCACATATTTTCGATTCGAACGTGGTAAGGATTTTTAAACAGCGTACATCGGGGAACAGCGTAGAAACCAATTGGATCTCGATGAGGACTCCCTATGTGCAGTGTCCTTGCCAAATCCCTATAGAGATGTGGGTGCATTTTGGGACTCCCCAACAAATTCGTGCACAGGATCACGAAAGCATATATTTTCCTCAAAGATCCAACAAATTACGGTTGTGAATAAAAAAAAAAAACGAATGATCAAACAACGTCTATCGGGAAATAGCGCTGAATGCACTTGGATTTCAATGCGGACTCCGTACGCGCGGCGCTTCCATCAAATGCCCAAAGAGTTGAGGTAGGATCTGGGGACACCCCAACAAATTTCTGCATGGGACTTTGCATCGTTGGAACGCAACGAGGATTCTTCTTTCTTTATTTATTTTGCGCAACCTCCAAAACATTTTCTTGCCAGTTTATATTGTATTTTTCTGATGATGGTGAAATCTGCATTGTTGGAATGCAACGAAAATGTTGAAAAAATCTATATCTTCATTTTCTTCATCATCAAAAATCTGTTGGTGCAAATTTGGCTTTCAGATTTCTTATAAGGATAAAAAAAAACTTTGTGTGTTTTTCATACCCCAAATCTGGCGAGAAAAGATCAGGCTACTGAACTTTCGTCGGGTTCCAACGATGCAAACCTCAATATCGTGATTTCTCGTAAGAATCCTGAAAAACGTTGGACTAATCCACATAGCTATGAAAAGCGCCAAAGAAATGTTTTGGAAATACAAAATACCTCATTTTCTTTGCGATCCAACGGTGCAAACTTCAATATCATGAAGAATATGTGCAAATTCGCTGCATAGGCTAAGAGCAAAGCTTGGCGTAATGGTTACGACGGTAAACAGCCTCCAGGCTACGAAAAAATAATATAAAATAAAAATCCAGAAAAATGGCCGGGAAGGGACGGGCGCATCTCCTTGATTTCAATGAGCGAGAAAGGATCCTGGCGCACGTGGCTAATGTTAACGTAGCAAGTACATCCTATAGGCAATCTATAGACACATTACGTATCCGTGAAAGACACGGGCGAGCACAAAGTGCCGATACTCGATAAATCTATCGTCCTCCGAGAGTGATAGACGAGGCCGAGCTATGGCTAACGTGTGTGTGTCTAAATATATAGATATATATATGAAACGTATATTTTGGATACGTTATGCCTCTGTAATGATCGCTATCAGTCTATCTGGCTGTTTTGAGGACGGTCCTCAAATTCTATTGTCTTCGAAATCAACTTTCCCCATACGTACTTATAGAAGGATGAATGCATATGTATCTAGATATATGTTATATGCATGTAATTTGGCGGCCGAGAAAGACCTCGCTTATACGTAGTCGCGTATGGTTTTCCCTCTTTCGATCTCGCACGAGCGGCGGCCTCGGACACGTTTCATGATCTCCTCTTGCGCGCGAAGCTCATCTGCGTTCACCTGCGCGTGATCGGTGATGAGTTACGGCGAGGGAGTATTTTGCCTCGCGTGCTGGTATCGAGTATGTTGTCAGGCAAAAAGCCGTAACTCGTGTTATTTCAAAGGCGAAAGGATACGTGGGCTACGCCCTTTTGGGGCTTTCGCAGCCGACAGGTAACCTGGACACGTAGGTACGTTGGTATGCGAGCTCTGATGTCGATAGAACGATATTTTATATACATATATTATGTATACCTCTTTATATATATAATCTCGATATATATATATATATATATATATATATATATATATATATATATATATATATATATATATATATATATATATATATATAAGCTCGAAAAGTAACGATCGAAAGGAAAATCTAGGTGCCTCGTATCAATACCTATCTGAACCATCCCCATGTATGTTCTACGATCTTTTTTAGTTTTTGAGAAAAAAAAAACACTTTTTTTTCTCGTTGTGTATGCACTTTCCTGACGTTTTTTAAAACTTGTGTTATCGTTATGAAGTTCACTGTTAAGCAATACATAAATTAACAAGTGAATACCAACGTAGATGCGTTAGATTGTGATGTAAAGTTGAAAAAATAGGTTTGGGAGGATCAATCACTGAAGGCAGTACACTGCGACCTCTATTATCGGCACAGCGGTGGGACCAGCTCGGCATCCCACTTCCAAAATTAGAGGCTGCGCACCATCCCCGCAAGCCGACGCTGCGCAGCTGGGGTAGCTGATTGCAGTGACCCTCAAAGCCCTCTTTTATTGTACTGCATGCCTCGAGCCTCACGCTAGGGCCTGGCGCTTCTCCCGCCATACGATATTCGGTCCGATCTATATTCGGCACATAGTGGGGGTAGCCATCAGTGCATCTGTGGAGGTCCCGATAAGAGAGGTCGCAGGGTATTGTTGTCTAGAGATGTGAAAAAATTGTTTTCTAAATCCCTCTCCTATTATTCTACAGATCTTTTTAAATGCGGCTGTAAAAACGGTTTGATGATACTCATAAAATGAACCGGGTTAAAGAAATTGTAAGGGGTATGTTCGGGGAGCGCGGTCGGAACGCAGCCAACTTCAAACCTATGTTTTTCAAATCGGCAATCACGATATCTCGATAACCAATTAGCCGTGTGAGCTCCGATTTGGCGTACACCTTCAGTAGACTGTTAGTCAACGTGGGTAGTAGAGTTGACTCGATCTTATTTTTATTCTTTATATACCTAGTAAAATGGTGAGAAAAATAGAAAAAAATGGTAATTAATATTTAGGATGTCACCATTATATAAAAAAAATGTCGGCCGAATTTGGTACCAAACACCACAACACTTATATAGATTGCGAATGTGTTTTGTTTCCTTTCACATTCATACAACGTTCGCAACATTGGTCGCCAATTGGGGGCGTTTTCCGCGCACAGTTGTCAACAAACGTACAAAAGTACGGGATAATAAATTGAGCCCCTCTTATTTCAATTTGTGTATATTCTTGAAGGATCGATAAACATGTGTAAAAAATGCCAGAATGAAAACTGGAATAGTTTCACAGTTATTCTATCCTAAAAATCACGTCCAAATCAGCGCTCTAGACAACAATACTGCCTACAGTTCAAATGATGGAAAACAAATACTTATACCAGTCTATATGACTCCCAATTGCTTTTACAAACTTCTAAGAGCACACTTTTGAGAGTACACCCGCAATAGAGAAAAAAACAACGCCGTGGCTACTCGTCCGGTTATCGGACGAATAAGCGTATGTTATTCGTCCGGATAGCGGCGCAGTTCACGCAGTTCACGCTGTACAACGCCCCAAACAATCAAACCCAAACGAACAAACCTGAACAAACAAATGCAAACGAACAAACCCAAACGAAACAAATCCAAACAAAATTATAAAGATTTTATTCGGACGAATACGTGTAAATTATTCGTCCGGATAGTTTGTTTAACAATTTAACACATTCTATCCAGATGATTATATATATGTTATTCGTCCGGATACTAGCTGACACGAATCACAATAATATGCACGTCTGTTGGAATAGTTACCTAGCGGAAAATTCGAGAAAAAAAACAAATTTTAAGTTTTTTTTTCATCAAAAACTAAAAAAACATCAAATGCTTTTTTGATTCAGGTAGTGATTCAGATAGATTCAGATAGATACAGGCAGGGTGATTCAGATAGATACGAGACGTCTAGATTTTCCTTTCCAACGTCACTTTTCGAGGCACCCTGTACACACATGTATGCATTTTCAATTGAGTAGATTCCCCGCGTACTTTTCTTTCCCGGAGCGTCGATATATCTCGCTTTTGTATTGGCAGGATTGTGCCAAGGATTCGCTCTGCTCGCGGATCGATCGATCGACACGATAACTCTTCCCATCTCCGTCCATCACCTTTGGATAGATAACCGTCTTGCCTATAGCAGCAAGATCGAGATAGACGTAGAAGGGAAGAGACAGATGGGTGAGGGACGGGGGGAGGGGGAGACAAAGAAGCATGAAAAAGCGGTTGAAATTATAATTCACTCGCGCGCGACCATGAGCTCATCGTCTCGATATACATATTTATACGTTATTACGTACATGTATATACGTCGCGTACGTATAAACGGTAAATCTTTGTCTTATCATATTTCATTGCCGTCCTCGTGTCTCGTGCCGGAATACTCATCGTGTACAAACATGTGTCAAGCAAAGTGTTTGACCCGCGAATGCGAACACGTTCGCGGGATTAGATCTGCCGCTGCTCGCCGCCGCGAAGAAATTTTCCTATTTCTCGAGAGGGAAGTGAGGGGATCAAATAACAGCACCCAGAACCGAGAAAAGGGAAAGATTCTAGCTCGTCGAAACTCGGACAGGAACGGGGTGGTGAGAAGAAAAAAAATAAAGAAAAAGGGGGAAAAAGGAATGAGCGAAGACGAGTAGAAGTGGCGATTACGGGGATAATAAATTAACGCGTGCGACCTTATCGGGGCTTATAATTCATCAAGCCAGAGGGGTTACGTGCGCGCGATGTTGCGATGATCTCTCCTGTTCTTTCTTTTTTTTCGTCTTGTCTCTCGGTCTGTCTTTGTCTCGAAAGGGAAGGAGAGAAAGGGAGAGGGTAAGAGAGAGAGAGAGAGAGAGAGAGAGAGAGAGAGAGAGAGAGAGAGAGAGAGAAGCTCTTTACCCTACATAGCGCGCTCTTTTGAAAGCACGCGCATCAACCTCGTAAAACTGTAATGGAATTTGCGCCCAAGAGTATCCCCGAGACGAGAGAAAAGGCTGGACGGGAGTATTTTCTCGAGAGCGAATCTCTCGTAACGCGCACATGCTACGGGACACTTCTCCGATGTTTTTCTTCTTTTTTCTTTCAACTTTCACCCAAAAGTACTTCAGGATATACGCTGCAATAAAATGGAGGAACAATAGCAGCGATAGTAAGAACAATAACTGGGTTCTTGGATGGAGTGGCTGAGCTGTACGTCAACCAGGTGGACGTTAATCTTAGGATATAATACGAACCCGAAACGGGCCCTAAGAATTCAGCTTTTCGTAGTCACCGTGTGTGCAGTCATTTTCCAATTTCAAGTAGGGTCAAACTGGAAACAGTGACAACAGTGGGTACACTGAACCTTTTCTGTTTCTCAGAAGTGGATACGTATAAATGTGCGTCTCTTTCACATTAGAAGCGCCCTCGGATGCCAACAGGAACCTGTCTGCGAGTCGCTCCCGCGCAACTCGGTTGTGAGAGGTGATTTTATATTATTTTTGGTGCCAAAAGTTGAAAAGTCAGCTGTGATTGCATGTTTTTTCTTCTTTACCTATCGCAGTTACGTTCGAAGTCATTGTTCTCCCGCAATATACAGCTATATTGCGGTATTTGAGCATTGTGTTTGTTAACCTTCAAAAGTAGAAACTTGCCGGTACTCGCTTCAGCAAAAACAAGTGGGTCGGTACCCAGTGGCTCAATTTTTCGAGGTACACAGTGGACCGTGATTCACAGTGTACCCCGAGTGGTTCACTGTGTACCCTATGTCATTTGTGAATTCTAAAAAACGTTGATTTTAATTTGCCATTGCAGGATGCCCAGAAAAAGCGGGTGGAACAAAAACTGGGGGGGGGGAAGCAAGAAGAAGAAATTTGTATTGGTTCTATAATATCTGTTAAAATGACAAAACTACCTAGATTAGAAAAAAAACATAAAGTCTTTTCAAGTGTTGTAGATTTTGATGTTTATTTTACTGCTTATTATTCAGTCATTTTGAAGCTTTATACGATTGATTATGTTTTGTTACTTAATGTTTATTAATATTTAAATGAGAAAAAGACTTAATACAACTATATTGGAGAAGCTAATAAGAATAACACAAAATAACGAGGTCAGTCACAATATGAATATTTTCGCGTTGTGATTTAGCTAGGTACTGGTACTACCTCCTTAGGTAGGTACTCATTGTCGATTAATATTCAATAAACGATTGTGATTGATCTCATAATATGCTGTTTTTTTATTTAATTTTTTCAATAGTTCACTGCACAATACTCCCCATTGTATCGAGAAAAGCACTCCATTATCTACGCGTGTACAGTGGATCAAGGTAATTTTCTTCAAATTTTGTTTGATGCACTGTGAAATTAGGCATGTTCACTGTGTACACCCCCAGGTACACAGTGGATCAAATCCCATTTTTTTAAAATGGTTATCTCAATATCTAGTGGGTTAGGCCGTTCAGTTTTTTTTTACAAAACGAAGCCCTTGAACATACCTCACGTTTAGTGAAGGTTTCATTAATATTGTGTGAACGGTTAGGCAGCTATAAACCTCTGAAAAAAATGAGCCACACTGATTCCACTCTGACCCTATTTTGAATTGGCAAAGAGATGATTTCGAAGACATTCAACGAGGTCCGTTCTTTCGAAATGAATCCGTCTCCTGAATTACGTTCAGATGAATGGAAGCATATTGATATGAAGGTTGTTTCGGCGGCTGTCATACAGCCATAATTGGTGATTCCAGGACAGCCAGGTGTACTGACAGCCAACTCTCGCCAAATCCCCCGGAGGCTGGCGAAACCATTTTGCCAAGTGATTCCTAAAGATTCTAATAATAAATCAAAAGCTTCGGGACTAGCCATGTAAGACGATTTCGCATATTGTTTCATCATTTGCAGATGATCAGTTTGTAAAGCTCAATCTGGTAACTAACCTTCGCGGATGCATGGTTTCAAAGTTAACACATTATACACACTGACATCAAATTTCACGGTCGTTGCGACATGTCTCCATGAAAAAGACGACGAAACTGAGAAACCAACTGCAGTTTATCAGTAGGGCAATCATAACCCAAAAGTCACAACTTCAACACTCTACCAATGGAGGTTAATTGTCTATGTCTCTTCCACTATGGGCTAACTTATAACTACCATGCGATTTCCTATAAGAGCAGCATGTCCAGCTTTCCTCTAAAAATGATCCTCGGCGGCATTCGATGACTGCCTCAGTCGTTCCATCGAGGTTTAGTGCAGCCCAAATCAGCTCCGCCATTTGATGGCACCCCGACCGTTTTAGTTTTAAGACTTCAATGGTGATCGATCCGCCATTCTTGTGTCCGCTGTTATGGTCTGCATAGCAGGAATTCCTACAGTAAGATCCACAGCTTGTGGTACTTGGAGCCATTGGATACTAGTCGTTCGATCGTGATCGGTTCGCTACTCCTCGTGTCCCCTTTGGTGGTGGTTGTACAGCACGAACCTCTGCGAAACGTCTACAGGAGAGACACGTGAAAGTTCGCGGTTTACATGCGCGCGCTCCCGTTCCTGACGTCTTCTTCAGCAAAGTGTGTATCTCCCCGAACGAAGGAAAGTTCAGGTGAAACGTGAGGCTTTAGCCACAACACTCTGGAACAGGCTAACGATGAAGCTCCGTGTGGCTCGTTGCGAGTGGAAGACCATCGGGGGATAGAGTGCGACCGAGAAGCGCAGCAGCTGCGGGGGCGGGGGGACGCGAGTGCATTTCTAAAACGGGATGAGCAGCAGTTACGCTTTTATATTCGCCATATTTTATATCGATCAGAATCGCACCGTCCATATGAGCTTCTTGAATTACGCAATGGTCAATAAAACCAGCGCATAGATGCGAACGATTATTTACTGTGTCGAAATGCCACGGGATTGCGCATGGATCTTCACGAATGTGTGTCATTGAGGATACCCTCAACGCTTCCCGATTAAATAATGCAGTTTATAGACGTATACCGAGATGCGTCCCGTACGTATACGCGAGCACGATACAACAGCAACAAAAAAACGAATATAGTTATCATTAATTATTTCGAATGACGCGAACAAATAATCCAATTCCGCATTGAGATAGGAGCCTATTACGGAAAATTGTACATGCTCGTATGTACGCAAACGTGTACACATGTACGTACCTAAGTATGTATGGCGACGGAATATCGCGAACCTGTTGTATCTATGTAACGTTGACTATCAGCACATCTGCGTGTTTTGATCACAGTCTTTGGAATAATTTTTCCATAAATATGCGCACATCTATCCGGTGATTTCGAAGCCATTAGGCTTTTCATGATGTTCACCGAGCGGACAGTCTACGATGAAGTCCTCGAAATGGAATGTCTTCGAAATCACCTTTCCCCGTATCTCGCTGCTCCTTTGGTGCAGCCCGACATACATAAATGCAAAAGGGAGCAGTGCGCACCATCTTCTCTATACCTCTCCCTTTCTCTCTCCCTCGTCCATACTTAACTTACAAGTAAAAGTAATCGAATTCGCGCGTTACAAGATAAGTACACACACGCGCAGGTCTATCTCGGACGATAACTTACCGAAGATTGCACCGTTATGGCGAAAAAAAAAGTAGAATGACCAGTGCACAGTTGAGGAGGTGAGGAAGGTAAAAAAAAATATAACAGGCCATTCTCTCTTCGTGATTTGAGATGCCGCGGGTTTGTACACGAGCTGCGGACTCTTCCAGTCCGCGAGTCTTTTGTATCCCGGAGCATACGTGCAATAACGCCAAAACAGTTGGGTACATTGCTAGCTAGAGATCTACACAGGTATGACCGTTGCATTTGCGAACTGGACATATTCCGTATAACGAGGCTTACACAAAGACACATACGGGAAGGCCAGGGGGAGGGGGGGGGGGTGGGGGTAGATCGTGCACAGTGAAACTCGAAACTGCCCGCAGCCGTTTTGCTCCTGTCCGCAAACCCGTACCTATACGAACAGAATACACGTATACCAATGAAGTTTATCCGCCGATATTACCGCGGGGCCCATAGAGTTCCACGCTTCCATACGCCCCGCAATGGACATATACGCACAGATCGATCGCGAGAAGCGCATTCAACGAAGCTCTCCAGCGTACAGGCAGCTGCCATTATCTCCAAAGACAGAAGGCCTCCTGTCGGACTTCATCGGCTCAACGTGCATCCAGCACTCCAGCCGCGAACTCCCCACCGGGGCACTTTGACATCGATTCTATACGCTTTGCGCTCGTTTTGTACACGCGTGTTTGCGCGATTGGTAAGAACACGGCGAAACAAATGTCTTCGCGCAAATACCGGTCACGATGTACCTGCGAGTGTGCCACATCGCTAACGATATCGCGGCATTGCTTATAGATATATTCCGCGTATATGGATGTACGAGCGGAGAATTTGCATACGGCGAACAAATCGCTCGCTCGATAATGCCGATTCGACGTTTATTGGCATGGTGCTGAATGTCGGTGGGACTGAAGACGCGTGACTGTTGGTCAGGATGACGAAGTTCGCGTAAGGCTGAGTTTGCATCGTTGGAACGCTATGAAAATAATTGCTTTTCATTTCTCATGGCAAGGTTGAGCTACTATTGTACGAACTGTCAGTTTTTTAAATGGTCGTTTGGAAATCTGCAACCGAAATCGGCGAAAAAAAAATTTTAGGTAGTAGGTAGTGGTAATGATGAAATGAAAGTAAATAAAAAAAAGTCGTTCTATCCAACGATGCAAACTTCCAGACCGTATGTTTGCATCGGTGGAATGCAATGAAAATTCATTTAAATTGTTATGGGGTTTCTCACTTCAGACGCTGAAAAAGCTATTTTCATGATTTTTTTAATAGGTTTATATTATAGATATTGGTATGAAAGTTGTTACGCTTAATATAAATACACTTTCGAAATACATAAAATGTTCTAAAAATATTGTAGGTCTGCGCTGTTGATGAAATCTCGGAGATGGATCATCCGAACAAAAAAATCAAACGGTTTTAGATTCAGTATGTCAATGGCTATAGCGCATATCATACGATTTTTGATACATGCAAAAATAACAAAATGGCGGACATTTTCGGAAAAAAAAAACGTGTTTTATTCACTGTTTTTGGCAAAAAAATTAGTAAATATCAAAATTTCAAAAAATCCTTGATATGCGCTATAGCTATAGTTGTAAAGAATATGTGGTTAAAATTTCACAAGGATCGGTTCAGTAGTTTTGAAGATTTTATCAACAAGCCGTCGAAAAACGTTGTTTCGAGAAAAACGCGTTTAAAGTTCGTTTGGGTTACATAAATACATACCTTTAAAAAAAATGTATTTCGAAAGTGTATTTATTAAGTATAACAACTTCTACATAAATATCTATAATATAAACCGATAAAAAATTATGAAAACAGCCTTTTTTAGCGTATAAAGTGAGAAGACCCCTCAAGTCGTTATTGTGCAAAAAATTTTGACCTTTTTAGGCCGGGGGTATGAAACGGTTTTTTTCTAAGTTTTACACCGTCATATCGTAAAATAAATATTGTTTGGGATAGACAAAATGCTAAAAATCGTTTTGTTGCCTTCTAACGATGCAAACTTCAAGACCATGGTGTTCTGAAAACCTACTTTACGATTAGGCAATCATTGACTGCTCTTCGATTAAATCAGCCCCTACTAATCCAGTGATGCAAATGATGATGTAAACAAAAAATTTGTTCCGTCCAACGATGCAAACTTTAAGACCGTACGTTTGCATCGTTGGAATGCAATGACATTTTTTTTATCGTCAAGTTATTATTGTGCAGAATTTCTTCGCTCTTTTAGGCCACGAGTATCAAACGTTTTTTTTAGGATTTTTTCTAGGTTTTACGCCGTAGTTTTGCAAACGTAGATTCTGGGAGGGGGGGGGGGGGGGTGGCGAAAATAAATAAAGAATTATCTGTTGCGTTCCAACGATGCAAACTTCAAGACCATGGTGGTCTGAAAAGCTACCTCGGGATTGGGCGATCATCGACTGTCCTTGGATTGAAGTAGGTACTTCAATCCAAGTACCTTGTCAGGATTATGCGAAATAAAAGTTCTTCATATTTGTATGAACAATATGGTCGGACTTTGAATAGACAATTAGTCCTAGTGCAAGAAAATTGGATGTTGGAAGAATCTTCTTACTCAAACGAAGCGAAATGTGCCTACAGTAAAAAAATGTGTCTTGATTATCTGGTCGAAGCAAACAATTTCCATATTGAGAGTATTTATTTTTGCTTTCCTCAATTAGCCTATTTTCTATGCAGAGTTCCACCTCTTCGTACGTGCAATTGCCATGTCCATAATTTCTCGACGACTTCCAAATGTTCCCGTATGTCAAGCGGCGGTAAAATTTCCATCTCAATTATTTCTCTACTCTTAAATAATCATTACCAACCTGCGGCAGTATCTCCAAACTGATCCTCGGCAGACTCTAGCTCGCCCAAAATTCCCCACAACTGACGAAAATGAACATTTCATCTATTTTTCCCGAGCCATAAAAAATGATTACCATACGTTTTTTTGTCTCTACACAGGTAACTTTCCAGCGATTACAAGACGATATCGCCGCGTAAGAGCAACGCTCGGTACCCATTGCAAGCCTATTCTCGGCGTTATTTCGAGCGAAATCTAACTCACTTTGCTCGAGGGAAGTTTAGCCGCGCGTACCAATAGGTCTCATGGCCGCGCACCGCGCAGCTTCGAGGGGCATTCGAATTTGTTAAAATGGTTAGGAGAAAGATGGAAAGAGAGAGGATCGATGCTGTGCCCACAACACACGCGGTCCAGCTGGGCAAGCGCGCGTTTTTATTGCCGGTAGCCGTGTAAGGATCGAGCCTGTGCACTATAGCTGGTTATACTTGGTAGCGCGGCTTTGTGCTAAGTTGCTCTATATATATATATATGGGATAGTCCATTTTTGGTTTTCCTGATTTTGTTTTGTAAAATTGTACCCCATGAAAGGAATATCCACACCAATTTTTAGATTTTTATCTCTTCTCTTTTAGGACTTATCATTATCCAGAAAATGTCGATTTCAGAAGTTTTGGAAACGTTTAAATACTGATAACTCCTGAACTAATTGAGATATCGACAAAAGGCACCATATAATTTATTTTCATTTTGAAGCATACTTTCGTCAAAAAATATGAAAAAAATTATCAACGATCAACGTCAACGTCTTTTTTGCTTCTATAATGAAAGCTATTTTTTGAAAAGATGATTACCTTTTTTTAATTTTTAAAGAAAATTCTCTAAAATAGAGTGATCCATTCTATGATTTTTTAGACTAGTTTCATCGTGGGCCCATGTTTCCTTCTATTTTTTCGAATTAATCAAATTTTTTTTAGACGATTTTTATGACTTGAGGTCCAATAATGCTATTAATGATGTGATTTCCAATTCGGCTCCGATCGGCCTCAAACCGTTTATTTTTAATTTGTGCTGAATTTAACGGAACAAAAATGTTATTCGTAATAATTTTTTTTGGTTAAATTCAGTACACATGAAAAATAAACCGTTTCAGGCCTGTCGCAGCCGAATTGGAAATCACGAAATCATTAATACCATTATTGGACATGAGGATGATAAAAATCGTTGAAAAATATACGATTAATTCGAAAAAAATAGAAGGGAAAATGGGCCTACGATGAGAATAGTCTTAAAAACCATAGAATGGGTCACTCTATTTTAGAGAATTTTTTTTTTTAATCAAAAAGAGGCAATCTTTTTAAAACATAGTTTAAACTTTAGAAGCAAAAAAACAATTGATGATTTTTTCCATATTTTTAAATTTAAGTATGCTTCAAAATGAAAAAATTAAATAGTGCCATTTGTTGATATCTCAATTAGTTCAGGAGTTATCAGCGTTTAAACGTTTCTAAAACTTTTGAAATCGACATTTTTTGGGAAATTATAACTCCTAAAAGAGAAGAGACAAACATCTAAAAATTGGTGTGGATATTCCTTTCATGGGGTACAATTTTACAAACAAAAAAAAATCAGGAAAACCAAAAATGGTCGAGGTCACGGGCTAGCTGAAATGGCGTGGAATATCCCATATGTATAAGTGCTCTCTCTGATACGAGAGCTTGTGCAACGCGGGAGAGTAAGTAGTACGGAGCTCAAAGGTATTATATATAGCTGCGAACCTGCAGTAACTCGAATGAATCAACCCCGCATTCAACACGCATATGTATGTGTATGTACACAGAGAAAAAATTACTTGAATTGCCGAAATTATTCACTCACAGGTAGCCAACGGAATATCAAGATGAAACACTAAAGTATTTAATTATCTCGAGTATTCGTTATTACGATGGAACAAATTATTTTTTAAATAACCAAACGTTCCATCTTTTAAGGGGTTATGCCTAGTTGCGAAAGTCAAAAAATCACTTTTTTTTAAACCAATATATGCCTAGTTGCGAAAGTCAAAAAATCACTTTTTTTTAAACCAATATATGCCTAGTTGCGAAAGTCAAAAAATCACTTTTTTTTAAACCAATATATGTTGACAGTATATCATCTTATAAATGCTCCCTGAATAATTCAAAGTGCTTGGATCCAAATTGAAAGATTTGAATGCTGCTACGTTGATCCCCGCCGGAACGCTAGAGGCGTCGTTCGAAATTTGAAACGCTGTTTTTTCGAAAGTACGTTTTCAAAGTCGGTGAGTAAAATATTTTAGAAACTATTGCATCGACCTCTCCGAAATTTTTAGATTTTTTTTCTAGTTGCAAAAATGTCGTATTTGATAAAAGGATTTTTTTCCCGATGTATGATTTAGATTTGATGCTCGAAAAATGCCCATTTTTTCGCAGAGATCAAGACTTCCACTCTGAACACTTTTGAATTTCGTAATTCGGAAGTTCCTTCCAAATGCAAACTTCGATCCCATCCTCACAGTAGGCTATGATCCCGATACTCAATATTAAGTAAACCTCAGTGACGTCAAAAGCACCTTTGGGGCAATGTGAGCTCATTTACATAAAGATCATTTCCACGACCGAAAATGGACATTCCCCAGATATTTTTATATCAATATATACATATATGTATGAACATATGTGTACATTCACAACATGTACGTATATCCACGTAATAAAGTAGCAGCCGCGTTATGTATAGGACTCGTCGTGTAATATGGGAAAAGGAGTCCAGAGAATATTCCATTTGGCTAACGAGGTGTGCAATATTGGCTGCCTGGTAATTAATTAGCGTCTCGACGGCAAGAAGGGAGCGAGACCGGCGCGCGTCCGGCGCGAAAAGTTAGCTGAATCGATCGAATCACTGGAATCAATAACGTGTACAAAATTCTTTTAGTCGCTTGCGCAAAAAAATGTTTACGTCGTGTCAGCGAGGGACTTACCTAAACTTCTCCTCGGCCTGTTGCCATGGCGTTGAAGTTTGCATCGTTGGAACGCAACGAAAATTTATATTCACATTTGTATTTTCTTATTTTTGTTTATGACATCACATATTTTTTGCGAATTTCAATGACAGACCTCCTGAAAAGCATCTTAAAAGATGTTTGCGGAATTTTTGCAGCTATAAAAAAGCGAAAAGAAATTTGAGAAAGTAAAAAAAAATGTTTCATTGCATTCCAACGATGCACCTTATGCGCTTTGCATCGTTGGACCGCATCAAAAATTAATATTTCCCAATTGCTTCATGAGATCGAAGTTTGCATTGCGTTGGAATGCAATGAAAATTAATTTTTTTCCTAAATTCCTAAATTCCTAAATTTCTCTCGGCGGAGGCTGCGCGCAAAAATGTGCGAAGCATTTTTTTAATGCTCGTTTAGAGACCTACAATCTACATAGGCGAAAAAGATTTTGGATAATAATAAAAATGGGTTACCAAGAATATTTCAAAAAATTTCACGGCATATTGCTTTATTTCCTTCATCATATTATGCGTGAAAAAGGCCTTAACCATTTTTCCAATCGCTTATTCAGCAACCCGCAAACAAGATTTTGCATGCCAATAAAAATAAGAAAGTAACAAAAATGTTCGGTGCATTCCAACGGTGCAAAGTTAATGGTATCAAAGTTCCCATCGTTGGGATGCAACGATTTTTTTTCTCGCCTTGCCCAATTTTTTTCGGCTCCAAAAAAATAACTGAAATATTTTTGGAGATACTTATTAGTATTCCATAACCTCAACTTCGAAAAAAGGATTTTGATAGTAATAAAAATGAAGAAATAAAAAATAAAGAAGAATTTTCGTTGCATCCCAACGATGCAAGCTTCAACTACATCAAAGTTCAACCTCATTTCATGCGATAGTGGAGAATTCTTTCGGGAACTTGTACATTACATTACAATAAAATTAAGAAAGTAACAAAAATGTTCGGTGCATTCAAACGGTGCAAAGTTCATGGTATCAAAGTTTCCATCGTTGGGATTTTTTTTCCGGTTTGCCCAATTTTTTTACGCTCCAAAAATAACTGCAATATTTTTGGAGATCCCTATTAGTGTTCCATAACCTCAACTTAGAAAAAAGGATTTTGATAGTAATAAAAATGAAGAAATAAAAAATTAAGAAGAATTTTCGTTGCATCCCAACGATGCAAGCTTCAACTACATCAAAGTTCAACCTCATTTCATGAAATAGTGGAGGATTCTTTTGGGAACGAGTATTACATTGTACATTAGTGAGAATCGTTTCTTTGCCTCCCGTCGAAACTAAGGAAATCATCTAGATGAAAATTAGATGTTCAACGACAAGCTGTATATGTATACTAATGACAAACGGAGGCTCCAAACCGCACGTTCAGTGAAAGTGGTCCATTCCCGGTCCCGAGGATCACAGGGCACTCTTTTACTAATTAATTATTCTCTTCTCGTGTACACATAGCTTGTTACAGTTATTTTTTCATACACATACATAGACACAGTAGGCGTATATATAGATGCTCTGTGTACTCTATTCATGGATCGTAAAAAGATGAGGTCGATGGCTTTTTAAACACCAGTCATTAACGATCGTGGCTCTCTGTCGAGCTTTCTACCACGATTTCATAGCAAAGTACCTCGGCAGGCAAAACGCCGCGATCGTGTTCCTTTTTTTTTTTTCTTTTCTCTCTCCCTCGTCTTCGCAAGGAGAATGAGAAAAACTAAAATAAACCACTAATTAGGGCAAATTGTAGATCTGGTTAGTCGTTGGCGGGTTGTGAGATTACTTGCTTCGGGACCGGAAGTATTTCGCTTATTTTTTGTGACCTGTTTTAGCTGGATCTTTATTCAGTCCCTAGCATCTTTTTTTTTCTCCATCCCCCCCTCTATACATCGAGGCTGCTCAATCATCGGGGTCTCTCATCGTTCAAACGTTCATTCTCCAGATATCTATTACCGGTAATATCTAAATCACTTTGTTCGAGTCTTTCCCCTCCCTCTTGCTCCCTCCCTCATTTCTGATTATGGTAGATGGCCCCTCGCCGTTACGGCAATGAAAAATCTTCACGTATCGCGCGAGAGCCTCTCTTATGTGAGCTCTCGCGTTGAGCCAACAAATCACTTGGCAACCGATAATCCCTATCGACCTTTTCCGGCGACCTTACGTGCCCTGTGGCCCATAGTGGCCGTGCTTCGGGCTTGCCTCTTCTCCTTTGCGCTGCTGACCGTTCGTTTTCACGAGGCTGGATAATGCACGTTCGCATTACACCCGGAAGATTCACTCGCGCAGAGTGCGCTCGTTGGGAGCGTACAGGGACTGAGAAGGGAAACGAGACGCGACGTGATCGAAGATCTCGCACGTCCCACAGAGAGAAAAAGAGTCTCGCCTAACACTTTTATACTTGCGGGACAGCCTAGACACATTACGCATGCGCTCGGGATTAACGCAGCTGGATCGCAAGCTCGGAACCTTTTTTCTCCTAAGGAGAGACCCGGAGGGATGTACTTGGCGGACTAGGGTACTTCAAGGAAATGCATGTAAATTTATCAATGCAGTAAGGGGTTGCACGGACATGAACTTCTCAAGGTCTTAGGGCACAGTAACGGGTATAAAATCGTGTGCGAATTTAACAATTTTTTTCGCATGAAAAAGTGATTCACTCATGAAATTACTTACACATTTAGTATGAATACCAAGCTGTTAGAATTTTTTTTTCGGTGTACAAAATGGCCGTCTACTAATATTTTCTTTTGTTATCTTTTTTTGGGCGCTCCGCGGCGTGACATTAAGTATCCACAATTTTTTCCTGAAAAAAATTGCTACTAAATTTACTAAAAAATATTGTTTTATTCGAAAGTTGTAGGTATTTGAACTTAAGAAATGAATTTTCAGTGAAAAATTTCGTTATAACTGCTCATAAACTGCTCATAAAATGAATCGTTTTCGATTAATCATAAATTCCGTACGTACTACTCTGCGAAATGCAATTAGGAACATAACTTTTAAATTTGAAGTAAATCGAGTGTAAATTGTTGAAGTTATTTGTCACGCCAATTGGAAAAAAGCTGTTTCGAGAAGTTTCGAGTAGTCAGCCATTTTGTACATCGAAACAAAAAATTCTAACAGCTTGATATTCATACTAAATAGATGTGTAATTAATTTTATGAGAGAATTACTTTTTCAGACGAAAAAAATGTTTAATTCGCACATGATTTCATACCCGTTACTATGGCCTAAGGCCTTAATTGTAACGTTTATCATGTTGAAAAATATCCTGCATATCGTTGAATGCAATCAAAATTCGTATTTCTGTGTTACTTAATTTTATTTTCGCAGATTTTGCCTACGAAAGTTCCTCAGCTGTTTTTTAAGATACTTAGAGATGAACAAAATAAGTCTGCAAAAAAAACCGAATAATATATTTTTAAGGCGTTACCCCCACTTGTAGCGCAAAAAAAGGCCTTTTTCATGAATTTTTTTAAAGAAAACTACAAAAAAATTTTAATCGATCAATATACCATCTTAAAGAACACATCTTGAAGAACTTTCAATAATTTTTTTATTGAAAAATATTACATTGTTTAGTGGCAAATGGCCGTCAATGAAATAATGTTTTTATATACACGGTTTGCGGTGACCAGCATTGCGGCGAAGTGGATCATCTGAAAAAAAATGCGCATGGATTTAGTCAAATATAAGTATAAGGTAGTCTTTAATGGAAGGATTTTAAAAAATATTCATTTTTCACAAAATGGCGGACAGTCAAAGTTAATGGTTCGATTTTAACGAAAAACAACGGCCGTTTTTGGCTATAAAACGGCCATTTTTTTTCGAAAAAAAAATCGAACGATTAAAGACTACATTTTTATGTATTAAATAAGCCTGCAAAATTTCAAGAAGATCGGTTCATTAGTGTTCGAGTAATCTTGGTCACCGACTTCAGAAATGCCATTTTGAGAAAAACGCGATTAAAGTTTCTCTTTCAATGCTCTTTCAACGCGGATTCTTCTCTTTCAACGCTCATATCTCAGTCAATTTTGTTCGGATCGACTTGAAATTTTCAGGACATATTCTCAGATACTTATACTTCAAAAAAATGCAATTAAAAAAAATCGATTCTTTTCAAAATCGCAAGTGGGGGTAACCCCTTAAAATAAGAAAACCATTCAGGGGTAAGCTTCCGACCCCCCGCCCCTCTGATCGAGCTGAAATTTTGCACAAACCTTCCCTTTCATATTTTAAGACCACCCCTAACGGGATTTTTAGCGACTCGACATAGTTTTCGAGATATTGAATTTTTAAGTTTTTTTCCTACGCGCGCCGAGTTTGTCTATATCCACTACGTCTCCGTTCATACCTATGGGACATTCCACGCCATTCCACCTAGCCCGTGACCCCGACCAATTTTGGTTTTCCAGATTTTATTTTGTAAAATTGTACCCTATGGAAGGAATATCAACACCAATTTTTAGATTTTTACCTCTTCTCTTTTAGAAGTAATATTTTTTTTGCTTCTAAAGTAAAAATTATTTACCAACTTTATGAAAATAAAGATATTTATTTGAAATACATTCGCAATAAATCTGTGGAATAGTAAAATGAAAAAACATTAATTTTACAAAAAAAATTGTTGATTGAAATGTAAACGGATCAAATAAACGCATTTAGTTGATTTCGGGAAATCATTTCCACCAGTGCATGTGTCAAATAAAAAATGTGATTACAACGTTTTATTATGACGTTGACGGTTGTATCGTTGGAATGCCACGAAAATTAATTATTTTCAATGAACCCAATTTTCTTTCGGCCGATTTACGCTGTGAAAATCGCTCAAACGTTTCTACATAAGTATTCTTACAACACATTTGCGACCTTAATCCGCGAACAAAAGCTTTTCGATAATGATACAAATTAAGGAATAAAAAATGAGGAAAAAGAAATATCGTTGCGTTCCAACGATGCAAAATTCTACGTCATTTTTTATCTCTCTCCACTAAAGGCCGCAAACGTCCGTCGAAAAATCTTCCCAAGCAAAATATAGCATGTCAAATGAAATCTTATAATTTAACATTGCGGTCTGGATATATTCATTGTAGAGATAAAAGAATCGTACGAAACAATTACTTATCCGTGCTGGACTTTCAAATTTTCGAGAGTGTTCAATAAAATAACTGAGTGAAAGTAACGGAAGTAGTACATGAGCCTATATATATCTATATATAAAATATATATATGCATACGAGTAAAGTCATTTTGAAGATATTTGACCCCCCCCCCCCCCCATAATATTCGATTGTCTCCATACTAAACCAAGAGTTGAAAAAAAAAAACAATTTAAAAATATTTCTGGGCCGTTCTCAAAACAGCCAAATACGATATCCCACCATGATACATTCGGACATAACAGGCCCGAAATTTACCTTCCCGGTACACGTGCATGCATACGCACGTGTATATTGAAATGCACTTTATTGTAATTGTCGAATTTCGTGCGGCACAAGCGACGGAAAAAAGTATCGAAGTTGTAAATGGGAGCCGCGCGAGTACTCGACAATCAGTATATGGCGCCGTGTTAAAAAATAAGGTTAAGAGATGTCGTTCCTTCTGTGTGCGCGCACGCGCGTGTGGGTGTGTGTGTGTGCGTGTGCGTGTGCGTGTGCGCGCGCGCTTGTGTGTGTGTGTGTGTGTGTGCTTGCGTGTGTGTGTGTGTGTGTGTGTGTGTGTGTGCGCGTGCGTGTGTGCGCGCGCGCGCGCGCGCGCGCGCGTGTGTGTGTGTGTGTGTGTGTGTGTGTGCGTGTGTGTTGATCGCAAGTGCTACATCGGCACGCTTACAATCTATGAGGGGAGTCGCGATCGGTGCGCCGGGTGAGAATAACATATCATACGCGGGGGGGATAGGAACGCTGGTGTTCGCAGTGCATACGCGACTGCTCCGAACGAAAAGCGAGAGGGAAAGGCGTCCCGTATAAATTTCGCGTATCGTACGTGCGCATACCGTATTGCTGACGCTCGGAGATATAAGAGTGCTTTCGGGCCGTACGAAAAGTGATCGGACAACTCGGGGAATTAATTTGATCGGACCTGGCCAAGACCGATGACACTCGACGATATAACACGCAATGGAAATATTAATTATGGGATTCGACGAAAAAGTTGCTCGTGAAACGAGTATATCGAGGCACGGAAAGATACGGGCCCGCGTTTTCAAGAGGTCTGTGTGCGCTTGAAGTTTTTGAAATGGGATTTATTTTTGGTCTTGATTATAATTTGGAACAAAGCATTCAAAGCTTTTGAAGCTTTAAAAGCAAGTCAACATTCTAAACATTGACACATGTAAGAAACGCGGGCAAAAAACGAATTATTACAATAAACAAAACGCAATTTGTTGTTACATTTATAGTTATCATTAATGACAGGACAAATATAACTATGACGATGCAAACTTCATAGTTATATTTGTCCTATTTCGACGTTATTTTTACCTCGCCCCGTTCGCAAGTTATAGCCAATGAATTAAAAAAAACATATTTTCAAGGGCGCGTTCAACCACTCAAAAATGGCGTATCGCCGAAACCACAAATCTCGTATCGAATATTTTGACTCGTTTTACTTGCATTTTCACTCACATTCATTTTTGCAATTTTTTTTCAGTGCCGAGGGTTAGACCCTTGGGCGGTTTTCTTGTCAGTGGAGGGCGAGGGATGGTGCGAGTGTATTTTACATAAGTATTTAATAGCGAGATCGGATGGGCTTGGATTGTCATGAATTCAACCGGGTATCGCAAAAGGTAAGCTTATTATACGTCGGTATTGGCAAAAAAAATTGAAGGGTGGTTTCATCCCCTTGATTACAAGACATCGGAAAAACTAAAAAAAAAGGAGCCGCTATTTTTCCAACCGCTACACATGTGCACATTTACGCCAATTTTACTAATAAGATGAAAACTTTCGAAGATAGGCATTAAAAATTACATTTTTTTAATAAAGAATATGAAATTTATTGATATCTACACCGTTCTCATCTCCAATGTATAGCATTCCGAAAATGAAATATTGCAATCTGAAGTTTCTTTGTATCTCGATCCGTTAAAGAGTTATCGCTAAAAAACGAAAAACACGTTCATTTTCGAGAGTGCGTTTCACCCTTTAAAAATGAGGCAGACATAAAAAAATACGTATCACCTATTTTGACCGGCTCTTTAAGCATGCCAAATTCGTCCAAAATTGGAGGAGGACACCTCAAGACGTTGCGTTGTGAGTTATGACCATCTTCGTATGGGGTCATATCGTCGTCATTTGTTGATAACAAATTATTCAATTTTTTTGCCCAGAAATCGAACTTTTGTCTCTGCAGAATAACATTTTTGCAATTTTCAAAACTTCAAAAAACTATCAGTTCATCGGAAAGTGTTATTATTATATTAAAAGTAAATTCTTTTATTTTTCATTTTCGATGACCCTATCGCCAGAACTACATGCGCGGACTGGCCATGCTGCAACGACGAGGCTTTCTTTAAATAATAATGAGTTGATTGTTCATCAATATTTTTAAGTGAAATTATTCAAATTAAGAAAGATACGAGCACGCTAATCATGTGTGAAAGCATGACCACCCAATAATCTCACAAGAAAAATAATATTGAAAATCGACCTGTTCTTTTGAGGGCCCAAATCGTATGCAGACTCGTCAACATGAGATTGAAGTTTGCATCGTTAAAATGTGAAAAAATAATCAATATTCCCCAATTCTTATAATTTCTTTTGGCAGACTTTGTCTTTCAACTATTTTTTAAAATACTTATTTAGACCGTACAATATGAATATGCGAAAAAATAATTTCTATAATAACGAAGCACATAAATGAAAATATAAACAAGGATTTTAGTTACATTCCAACGTTACAAACTTGAACACCGTTTCTTAAGGCCGGAGTCTGAATTAGAAGGTCCGAAAAAACATTTTTTTTGTTGCTTAAATCGACAGATAAACTATCCAATTGAAACGTTTTCCAAGAGTTTCTAAATAGCTTCTATCTAACAATAAGTTTAGGGCATATTGGAAGCAAAATCAATAATGCTATCATATAGCCAGATAACCTAGCTATAACTTAAGCCCATTACCAAACAGATAAGGTACAAAATGAAGTCACACTAACCGATTTTCTCAAAAACGTTCCAATTGACCCCAGCCTCCCCTATTTAATTCTATTGAAAACATTGAAGCGCGAAAATTGGCGGGCGTGATAGCAAAAAACTGACCGACCTATTGAATCAAACCAAAGTTTATTTTCTTTACTATGAAAATCTCTTCGAAGTGAATTAAAAAAATATTTTTTAAACATTTTTATAGCACGTTAAAGTGTTTTTTTATACACATTTTTTTCAAACCTGGTAAATTTATATTTTCACGATTTTTTCAGTCAAGAATTTCGAGCTGCATCTTTCCCGCCGATTGGGGACTGCAGTGGCAAGGCTGATCAATGCACATGGAACAGGCTGAAAAATCTGCAGTCATTAAATGTTTCATGGTGATTTTTTTTCATACATTTCAAATATACATGAAAAGATACCTCGAGGTTTACTGGGCTCACTTGTTTTTTTCCTTCTAAAAAAATCCCGAAAAACGCTTGTTTGGATCTTCTGATTCAGGCTCCCTTAAGGAATCATCACAGTGTAAAATTAAAAAAAATCGATTTTTTGCATTATCCGATAGTACACATGCTTATAAACGTTTTGTCCAATTTTTAGATCGAAATTCGAATTATTTCGGTCGCTACAGCCTTTCTTAACAGCCTTTCTTAGAACTTTAAACGCGTCTTTCTCGGAATTGTATTTTTAAAAACGGTGGCCACTCTCAAAAGAAGGGTTTTCAAGCTATCCGTTTGGAATGTTAACAAAACATTCTTCGCGTCATTCTCTTCCTAATTTTTTTTTTACGAAAAACTGCCGAAAGAAAGGCTAAATTTGATACTCTTTCTTCAAACCGCCAGTTTTTTCAAACTGCACTAAAAAAACGGCCACAGGAACATAGCTTTCCTAGAGATTAATAGTCATTTTGAAATTTTTGTTTCAGATAAAATTTGCGGCCGTAATCCAGGCCACCATGGGACACCATTTTTGTTCACGCAATTTTTCATAAATAAAAACAATGTTAAACAATAAATAAGAAAATTAAAAAAAATCATTTTGTATTCTTTATCGGTGCTTCAATTTGTAAAAAAAAATCAAGACTGATTAGCTTAACCTATCCACCTAAAAAAAATCTCGAAGATCGGCTATTTTTCGGTCGGCCACACGTGATGATTCCTTCAGAGACCACATTGTGAAAAGCGCTAGTTAATAGAAAAATAATCAATAATAAACAACAGTAAAAACCAATCGATCATTGACGCCCGTGCATCAGTATCGTTTCATGTTCATCTCATTTGTTATCTGGTTTCGAAGCTATCGCAAGCGTATAAAAATCCAATCCCTCTCTTCCCTCTTGCTGCACATCAAATCTAATTTGATTGATTCTCGTAACCCAATCTCCGATTACTAGCCTTGTTCCGTTCGATAATTATATCCTTCAACGGCGAAGAAGCCATAGCTGCTTTTCTGTGCTGGTTCATCGGACTGTGCTAGTGATTGTGTCACAACGACGGGGCTTTCCATCCTTGCCCAGGATGGGTTTATGTGGGCTCGTTTTCCAAAGTGACAGCGAACATTTCCTAATTCGAAGGGATCCAAGATTTCCTGATTCGAAGGGATTCAAGTACACGTTGAACGTCAAGGGCATCGAAACTATTCCAAATGTTCTATGCATCACTGGACCTGTGAGCTCTGACAACTTTTTCATTGGCCCTCGGATATATATATATATATACAGGGTGTCCCTCTTATCTCTGCCGCCCGAAAAAACTCGGTAATTATCGCCGTCATAAAAAAATATTCCAGACAAAAGTCGTACGGTGTGAA
This sequence comes from Ophion ellenae, assembly GCA_963210295.1. NCBI lineage: Eukaryota > Metazoa > Arthropoda > Insecta > Hymenoptera > Ichneumonidae > Ophion > Ophion ellenae. The sequence goes on along the minus strand of OY723387.1, from coordinate 11,498,084 downwards.
GGGGGCCATCAAATGCAATGGTACATTTTTTTTCAACCATCTTGTGGAGCACCTCAGGCCGCATAAAAAACTTTAGGGGGTCAAAATCGTTCAAGGTCATTCAAGGTCACCTATAAAAATGAAATACAAATCTAAATATCTCGAATCACTACCAAATATTTAGCAGTGATCCGAGATATTTAGATTTGTATAATCGATATTGACTTTGAACGACTTGAATGACCTTGAACGACTTTGACCCCCTAATGTTTTTTATGCGACTTGAGGTGCTCCACAAGATGTTGGAAAAAAATGTACCATTCCATTTGAAAAAGTGGCGGTGACCTTCCCTGTGCATCAGCGCCTCGACGGAAATAAAAAAAAATGGTCGCATTTGATGGCCCCCTTCACACCGTACAACTTTTGTCTGGAATATTTTTTTGTGGCGTCGATAATTACCGAGTTGTTTCTGGTGGCAGAGACAAGAGGGACACGCTGTATATGTGTATATATATATACATATATATATATATGTCTTGAGATCTCTTCCATCGAGTCTGCTCATCACGAACATTATTCACGGCCCTTGTCCACATCCCGCATCCCGTATAAATCTTTGCCCAATATTTTTCCGTAAAATGTGACAGCGGCGTTCATTACAGTCTGTCAGTTTCAATCTAATCTTTCTCCCGCTTTCTCCCCCTCTCTATCTCTCTCTCTCTCTCTCTCTCTCTCTCGCTAATGTCAAATTTAATTAATTAATTCTCATAATGATCTTGCGTAAGAAACTAAATGAAAAGTGATATCCTCCAAGGCATTCGCTGCGTGCGTCCGGGTGGCTCCCACCGCGTAGACCGCGCTATACCCATAGTGTTCCTCATTCGAGCGCTTACCGATATTCCTATTTTAATTATCGCATCTAAGGCATGGGGATCGTAACGAGGTGGCTGCGGTCTTTCCGTCCATTTCTCTGGCCTCTATATTGAAATACTAACACACGAACGCATACGCACACACTCTCTTATAACGGATTGGAGCTCTTGCGGCTTTTCAATTGAGTACGTGGGTATATTCTCGTGCCCTCCGATATACATATGGGCAAGGGATATTTTCCTTCCGATATATCCATGTCACGTTGGCTATCGGCACATTTGGCTATTTTGAGGACGGTTCTTAAAGTGGAATGCCTTCGAAATAATTCCCTATATATATATATATATATATATACACACACCTATATATACTTGTACCAGGCTTGGTTAATCCTTAAAAGGCAACCATATCACGAGAGGGGCGCACACGCACATACACACGAGCGTCCATACAGTCTTGCAGCGATGGGGCAATGTTACGAGTACGGCGAATTAATCGGTTAATTAATTAACCACCGACTATTGCGGTAACCCAGACGTGTATGTGTATATATGTATGTGTGTGTACATACACACACATACATATACACACACACACACACACACACACACACACACACACACACACACACACACACACACACACACACACACACACACACACACACACACACACACACACACAAATTTTGATCGTTGCAGTACGAAAGGTAACGGAGGGATTTGTGAGCTGGATATATCGAGCTTTTAGCTGTCATTTATTCGAAGTGTCTTGAGGACTTAGGCCACTCTAGAGGCCGAAAAACTGGCTTTTTGGGGATTTTTTTTTCAGAAAAACTACAAAATAAATCGACATTAAAAAAAAGGGTGTTTATCATACATATCAGTGACTGTATACAATAATTTTTTTGAAGCGATTAATTTCAAAATGGCGGTTGTGCAGCGTTTATCTCACAACTGCATTTATTAAGTTGGCCGGAGACATAGCTCAGACAATTTTCATCCGAATCACTTGAAGGGTTGAATATATCTTGAAAAATACATTGTCTATGGAAGTACCTAGGATTTCTTTTATATTGCATAGTTAATTTGTTATTGACAATTTTCTGACGATTTTTTAGGCAAATTTATGGAAAGTGAAAACTTTGGGAGTTAACCTGGAATTTAATCTGTAGCTTCTTAGATAGATTCTCTAGAGAAGTACACACTATTTCAAGAATTCGTTAACAATTGTCGTTTTTCTAAATGAATGTAGGCCAATTTTTTAGCAAAAAAATGTTGACTTAAACCGTTGCCATTTGACGAAAAAAACTATATTTTTAAATAATCTTGTGTACTTTTGCTAAAGTATGCTAAATACCGACATTTTTTCCCGTCTAGTGCCAGGTGTTAATCCATAAAAGTTCTTTGTCCTCCCGCAGGCGCCTAAAAAACGTTAGTGTAGCTACAACTGACTTGCCATTTTGCATTTTTTTGTATACATTAACACATGTAGAATAAACCCTCCAAACCTCATTTTGATTCCTTTTCTGTATTATAGCAAACAAATCCTAAAAAATTCTAATTTTTCGCTAAGCCACGTAACGCCTTAAGAGGCCGGTGTGGATCCGAATTTTACAAAACTCGCCGGCACCGAGAATAGCACTTTGGCGCAACAATTATCTGTAGTCGTTGTCGTCTCGCCTTGTGTGCTTAATTCTAGGAAATACCGCCGGTCCACCGCGAAAAATCCTCATACATTATATATACATATACTGGGTGTCCCTTTTTAATCTTACACCTGATTTATCTCGAAAAATACTGCTCCGATCGAGTATAGAGAATAGTGAAACTTTGAGGTTTCGAAGGGGGACGTTAAAAAAAAAGGCGTCGTTAAGATGGCCGATATGTTTAAAAAAATGTCATACCCATATAGGGTCGCCTGTCATAACAAAAATGCCAGCATTCAGCCATTAAACGGTTTGCTGATAATCGGCCAATAATTCGTCGTCCAGCATTGGGGTACTGTAGGCGGATGAACGGCTTGCCAGATCTATGCCAGCCATTGGTGGGCCAATACCATCGCACCGATAATATGGCGATCAGCATTGGAGTATCGTAGGCGGATGAACGGCTTGCCAGATCTATGCCAGCCATTGGTGGGCCAATACCATCGCACCGATAATGTGGCGATCAGCATTGGGGTATCGTAGGCGGATGAACGGCTTGCCAGATCTATTCCAGCCATTGATGGTTTGTTTTTGGGCGTTTTGCAAATGCAGGTCGTCAAACTGTAATACGTAAAAACAAGGGATAAGGTTTCGAAAAGCATTTCCCACTGATGAATCTGAAATTTTGCACAGACCTTCTTTTCAATATTTTAAGAGAACCTTTAAAAGGATATTGGCGACTAGCAATAGTTTTCGATATATCGTATATTGAAAGTTATTTATTGTACTGCGCTTCAACTATATTAAATAAACCCAAACAAACCCATCCCACATGGCAAGTGATATGCACGAACGCGCGAGCGCTGTTTGCCAAGAAGCAGCGAGGCCGGAGGAGTGGGGGGTATCTATCGGATATATAGATATACTCGTATAGCGTGAAATAATAAACTTTACAATGCGATGTATCGAAAACTATTGCTAGTCGTCAAAAATCCGTTAAGGGTTTCTCTTAGGATAATGAGAGGAAGTTCGATGCAAAATTTCAGCTCGATCAGAGGAGTATGCGTTTCGGAACTTGACCCAAAACGAGCGAGTTGTTTTCTCAGCCTAAATGGACCAAAAAAATTGTCGGTAAACTGTAATGTCACGAATAAAATTATCGGCATAAAAGTAAGGAACGAACAAACGATGGATTCTGTAAGTGTTAGGATGGCTGAGTGGGTAGGGCGCTCGACACTAGAACGAAAGGCGTAGGTTCGATCCCGATGATAGGTAAAAACTTGAACAATGCAGAAAGCGTTTATAATGCAATTATTCGATGTACATGGACATAAGTAAAGCATAAGAAAACAAAGAAGATACTACTAGAATTTTGATATTCATAATTTGTAAATTTTTTGTTTTTCATTTCCGGCAGAAGATCCGGCAGCCGTTGCTGGGCCAATATGGGCGTATGATATTTGGCCAAGTCTTAGCAGCCATTCATGGTTTACCATTAACAACCATGCATGGTGCGAATCTAGCCCGTTTACATAGCCATTACCGCGCCATCGTTTTTTCTCTGGCAACCAGTCGTGGGCCATTACTGTGCCAATTGTAAAACACTATTTGGGTATAACGAAAGTGACGAGCCGCAGAGACCAAATCCTTGTTTGGGTTTGTTTGGATTATCAAACGAACTTGGGATATTAAAGATTTTACATCCTCCGGGTACATCCTGGATAGCGCTAGAATAATCAAAAATGCTGTTCTAATATAAAAATGATGAACTTTATCAAAAAAATCCCACATAAGTTATTCGCTTTGGCCTAACAATTTTGTTCGTGAAAGCAAGTCATGTTTACAAGTAACCCTTAGTAGTCACACTCAGCTAGAATCACATTATAGTCATACTGGGTCCATGGGACCCAGGCATTTCTAAATTGTTATAAAAAATGAAATATATGCATTGAGCGATATGAAAAAAATAGTGAGGTATAATTTGAACCTTGTTTAATTCAAGGATATTAGTTGAAAATCAAACATTAAATTTGAAATATGCAAAAAAAATTATGCAAAAAAAAACGTGAATAATGACTTTTTTTACAAAAATTTTACTTTTGTAATTATTGACAAAATAAAACAATGGTTTTATAATCTGGAAACAATGTACTTTGAAATAGACAGCGGTTTCTGTGGACTTTTTAAAAAGTATATTTATTTCATTCAACGCAGGTGCGATTTAGAAGGAAAGAATGAAACGCTTACGTTTATAAAAATCGTATGTTTTATTGGAAAAAAAAGTTGTACGGCATCAAAATAATTTGTTTGGGTCCCGTGGATCAAGTGTGACTATTAAGGGTTAAAAAGGAAACATGTCGGCCATATTAACGTCGTTATTTTGAATTTCGGACCGACAAACAATATTTTTTTTAACGTCCCCCTTCGAACCCTAAAAGTTTCACTATATTCAATACTTGGTTGCAGCAATATTTTTAGAGATGAATCAGGCTTAAGATTAAAATGGGCATCCGGTTTATGTTAGGTGTAGTAAAAAGAAATCCATTATTTTTGCATGAAATTGAAGGCAACAATAATGGATTTCTTTTTACTACACCTTATATATATATATATATATATATATATATACTACTGTGTCCAAAAAATAAGGTGACATTTGAATTTAAACTGGGCGCGTCGAAGGATTTGGAGAATTTTTTTTTTCTAGGTTGGTAGTATTGTCAGTGACATCTATGTCAAATTTACATGTCAAAATATTCATTAGTGTTTGAGATACGCGTCGTTTTGTGAGCTGCTAAAAGTAAGTTTTTCGTTGCCACGATAATGCACCATCCCATACTGCACTCGTAATTCGTAATCATTTCGCCAAAAACTCAACCCATATCGTTGCGCAACCACCGTATTCACCTGATCTGGCGCCGTGCGACTTCTGGCTGTTCAGCAAGCTCAAAAGATCGCTCCGGGGACACCGTTTTGATACGATAGAGGAGCGAAGACGGAACTGAAGGCCATCCCGGAAAGTGACTACAATCAGTGTTTCGAAGATTGGAAAATCCGTTGGCATAAGTGCATTGCATCGGGAGGGGATTACTTTGAAGGGGATGAAATTGATTTAGAAAAAAAAAATAAAGAATTTTCGAAATAAATATAATGTCACCTTATTTTTTGGACACAGTAGTATATATATATATATATATATATATATATATATATATATATATATATATATATATATATATATATATATATATACAGGGAAACGGTACATAAAAATAAAATAGACAACAGCCGCGTCCAGACTGGCCGAGCCGCCTCGCGAGGCAGCCTCGGGCTCGCGGTAAACCATCATAAGGCTTCCTCGCGCGGTAAGTGCGATCCATAAATGATCCGAGGCACGCCAGTATCATCAAAAGCCCAAATGACACCACACGTACGAGTCTCAGCTTTTTTTCTGGCAATACATCGAAACTCAACGAAGGTTAAGAAAAGAAAATGTATCTGTAAGAAGACATTGCACAAAATCGTATGGAATACAGTAATCGCCTGTTATGAGAAACTGTCATCGACAACACGGTGCACAATTTTACGAAGACGATGCTAGTGCTCCTGACCCGTCCAGAGCGAACGAACGAATTATGACACCGGCAGCTTTGAGTGTCGCGCAAACGAAACCCGAGCTACCGCCGACCGCTCAGACCGAGGCTGCCGCAAGCGGCCACGAGCGAGCGAGGCACGTCCACATAGTGCGAGGCTGAGCGGCGCGAAGCTGCCTCGGTTCTCGTCCGACTAGTCTGGACGCGGTTAATCGCGTCGAGCAAGTGAGCGGAGAACGCAATTCCGTCATGTATACACACACTTCGATAAATGAGTATACGGAAAAGCAAATATACGTTTAGATTGCAAAATAGAATCTGTTTTTAGATATGGGCGTGTGTGTGCGCACACGCACGCCAGTGTCCGTGGGGCACTATATTGATTCGGGTGCTCAAGGCTGCGTACTTACCCATGTAGGGTGATCGGTAGTGGCCAACGATTGGCCGATGCTCGACGCCGAGCTTGCCAACATTGGCACTCGAGCTTGGCCCGATCATCGACCGAGCCTCGGATGATAAGAGCGGCCCGATATTCGCAATCAATATTGGCCCTAGAATGGCTTATGAGAATCGGCCGAGCATCACGTAGGAGTTCATTCGAGAATCGGCCAACAATAAGTCCCCGTCAAGATTGCCATCATTGGCATTCGAGCTTGGCCCGATTATCGACCGAGTCTTGGCGGATAATTGTGACCCGATATAGATCACTAAAAATGGTCTCGCACTGCCAAAAAAAAATTAATTATTTTTGTATTGTAATTCGTCATTACCTGGTCTTTCGAAATGATTAGTTCGAAGAAATATTTCACGAAAAATCTAGTTAATTCAAATAAAAAATAAATAAATAGATGCGGTTAGTTAATATTAATAGAATTTTTCTGTCAGTGTAGGATGGTTCATAAAAATCAGCAGAGTATCGCGTATGAGCTCGTTCGAGAATCGGCTAACAATGATTGCATTGATTTGGTAGCATATTTGTTAAGAATAATGTCCAATGGACTCGTAAAAAGTATTTATCTTGTCTCTCAATGACTTCGACGCGAAACAATGAATCGTCAATATACGAATTGCGGTTCGATCATGCGTTACTCGGCCGAACATTGGCCTCGTATCGGCAAAAACATGATTGGCGAGTCTATACTTCGCCAAACATCGAACTCGTATCGATAAGCCAATTATTAGAGAGCAAACCAATGTTGGTTAGACAATACTCAGCCGAGCATTGGCGTACAATTGGGTAATCGATCATCTCCCCGCCAACATTGGTCCAAGTATTGGCCGTTACGGCTCGATTGGCGAAACCTACATGGGTAGTGCATAGCTTAAGTGCGGACAGCTGTATGAGATGCCGCGTCACTTATTACCGATGTAACGAGATTATGGAATTTTTCTCGAAAAGGCAATATTTCCCAAGATGTTTGGCACGAAACGGCCTCGCTCTCGGGCTTCCCATGTTTCAAGGGTCGCTCTTCTAGATGTATGGATGGCTTTACTTATATGTGTGTGTGTGTGTGTATATATATATATATATATGCACGTCATCCGACGAAGCGAAATGTTCGTTGATGACGAACAAAAGATTTTTTACATTCCGGTCACGATAACGATCTGAAATATTGTACACTAGCGGCGTAGTCGCGCGAACCACGAATGTTGGAAAGAGGTGAGGAGAAAATGGTTATGTTGGTAAAAAAATGATATGGGTACAATCGTAGTTATTGGAGGATTATTTAGAAGTGGGGCTCTGGGTCCAAGTGGAAGGTCGTATTTTTTTTACCTTTTCGTCACAAAAAAGTATCATGATAATTAATGTTGTGGCGGCGCAGGGCCTTCCGCCAAAAAAATACCAACGAACTGTGCCAAGTTGCTTTCGAGGTATGGGTTCTCGAATTTCGGAAACACAGTTTGTCGGAATAAAAGAGGAATTCATAACAAAAATGTTGGAATTATCATAGAATTATCTTGGAATTATCTTAGAACTATCGTAGAACTATCTTAGAATTATCTTAGAATTGTCTGAAAATTATCTTACGCGTATCTCAAAATTATCTTAGAATTATCTTAAAACGTAACTTCAACAAAAATTATCTTAGAATTATCTAAGCACTTAACTTCGAGAAGAATTATCTTAGAATGATCTCAGAACTTATGAGAGAACTTTGACAAGTCCTTTGATAAGAATAAAAAAATTCACAGCCTTTTTGAAGGTGGAGCCCCACTCCGGATTAATTACGAATTATTATTCCGAAGATTCGACAATAGTCAGTTTAGCGATTGAAAACGGAATAATGACATCTTTACGCTTTTTCTCATAAATTCTCAAAAAAAACTTTGCATGCTTCGGTTCAAGATACAAAGTGTTAAAGATCGCGTGTTCGGAACGCAATCAAAAAACGTATTCAATTTAAATTGCTTTATTTTTTGTTCTATATGTCATTTCTTCATACTTTTTCAGATCTATACTGTCCGGAATCTTTTTCTCGACGTTCGGATTGTGAATCCCGGACAAAGATTCCAAAACCCTTTGGAGTGTTTTTTGCAGCCCCAATATCGGAAAAACAAATGTGGGCAATTCTGAAGGAGTAATTTTCGTAGCATGTCAAAGAGGCACGTTGGAATATCAATTAATTCGTACAGTACGATGAAGAGTTTTCTTTTTTTCTGGACAAGTGGTCTCGAGGTAGGAATGTTATGAGGAATTTTGCTCGATCGGTACAAATCTTCTCATGGTGTAGGGTTCGAGGTGTAATCGTGTGGGAAAGTGAAAAAAAAGCCGGACGAGGAAGAGTCGTCTCGCGATTTTGTTGCCTCGAGACATTCGTTCGCTACTCGCGATCTCTCTCGTATCGCTGCTTTTTCATTCGGCGTGCATAACTGTAATTATGGCGGTTGACGTATATGACGCATTATAACGGGTGGCAATGTGGAAGCGAGAAAGAGTAGTGAGAATTATACTGAAAGAAAGACAGAAACAATAAAAAATGCCGGAGAAACGCGGTCTGAGCGAGAGAGAGAGAGAAAGAGGGGTGGGACGGTCAAGAGAGCTCGTAAATCAAAGTCGAAACATGCTGCTTTTTCTACTTTATTTCATTTTTTTATGATCTTGGGAGCCCGCCCAGTTGGACCACAATTTACGCGATAAATGGGCGCGCGAGTGCGATCTCTTGACCGGATAAGGGGAGCTCTTTCTCTCTCTCTCTCGACCGATGCCTGTTAACTTTTAATGCACAGAACGGGCGACAGTATCGCGGCAAGAGGCGGTCCTTGCATCGCCGTCCTCGATCCTCATTTTTATTCTACCTGATACCTTCTTTTTTTCGGCGTTCCGAAATTGCCGATAAAACGCACTATAATTATCGTTTAATTGGGTTCCACGTATTAACGGGTAATTCGGGATTAAAAAGGCATCAATTTTGAAGCCGGAATTATTATTACGTGATATATTGTGGCAACTTGAAAGAGCGCACTGAAAGATGATCGACGAATTCCTTCGACACCTTCGAATGACTCGTCAAATTCTCGGGCACACATGGGTCGCCTCGGTATAAAACTCGAGATACAGCCCCCCCCTCCCTTCAACCAAAATTATGCCGCCAAGAGATCATTTGAAGATTCGACAAGGAAAAAAAAGGAATACACGCGCGGGTGGAGCGCGAGAGCTACGGTGTCTCCGGATCTTACGATCTCGTGACGATGCCGCGACCGCCGACCGCGAACTCGTGACATGTATAACATACGCGGGTCTTGAGGCCTCGTGCCGGTCTCTCTGAGATCGGCGCTATCAGACGTACTCTAATCGCTGCCTAGCAAAGTGCCGTAGTCCACCACAATACAAGTCGTAACGTCAAGCACAATCGGCTCTCTTGTTTGCAAGTACACCATGTATGTTTGTGAGAGAGTGCTACATGCAGTTTTAACCAATTCAAATGTTCTCTGATCAATAGAAGTCACTGAAGAAGTTGTACATTATACACGTGTATAGGAGAACAGTAAAGGAGAGAGGGAGGAGGGACGCCCCGCCACCACGAAAAAAATTATTTATTATTCAAAATAATATTTTTGATAAATTCCACACAAACTAAAAATAAACCGTTTTAGGCCTGACGAAACCGGATTGGGAATCACAAAATCATTAACAGCATTATTGGAGATTAAAATTATCAAAGTCTTCTGAAAAAATATGATAAATTCGAAAAAAAATAGAAGGAAAAATGGGCGCACAATGAGACCGGTCTTAAAAATCATAGAATGGGTCACTCTATTTTAGAGAATTTTTTGCAGAAAATAAACAAAGTCAATGTTTAAAAAAAATAGTACTCACTTTAGAAGCAAAAAAAAGCGTTGACATTGATAATTGATAATTTTTTAAATATTTTTTAACGAAAGTATGCTTCGAAATGAAAAAAAATATAATGACATTTGTCGATATCTCAATTAGTTCCGCAGTTATCAGCGTTTAAACATTTCCAAAACTTCCGAAGTCGACATTTTTTGGAAAGTTATGACTCCTAAAAGAGAAAAGATAAAAATCTAAAAATTGGAAAACCAAAAATGGTGAGGTAAGCGGACGGGCGTAGCTCAGTGGTCAGAGCAGTCGACCGGCAATCGAAAGGTCCCGAATTCGAATCCCGGCCCAGAAGCACACCGCATTTTTTCTCGGATACATCGAGTTTTTTCGGGGGATTACAGTAGATTTCGTTATGAAAATTCTGCAACCATTTTTCAAGATGCTTATTAGGAAATCTACGACCGAAAGCTGTAAAAAAATATTTTGGGATAATAAAAAACAATAGGGAAATAAAAATATAAATAAGAATTTTCGTCGCATTCCAACGATGCAAACAACACCATGTCTCAGCCTCTTTATCGAGTTAGTCAATTTTCCAGCCATCATATAAATACATCATCATATAAATAAATAAATAAATAATATAAATAAATAAATAAATCATATAGATAAATAAATAAACGATAATAGAGATTCGAATAATTGTTTTTATTTATATATAAGGTGCGAGCCACCAGAGTGATATTGGCTCTCGCGAAATATGCAAAAAGAGACGCAAGGATAGTGAGTGGTGACGGGTACAGCTTTGAGTCCTTGAAGACGAGCGGACCGATTCTAAATCCTGGTTTAATGTGCCGCGAGTACTCGTAAGGCCGGTCGGGTGGAGATGGATTTATATAAGCATTTCCCACTCACGGTTGAGCCTCTCTCAGCAATCGGTTTTGTATACAAGCAGACTACTCGCCCTCGCCTTATTCATCTGGTATTGTGTCTGCAGCTATTCACCATCGTAAACACCCAAAAACACAATCACCAAACGTTCACGCCCTTTTACAATGAAACTTCTCGGATTTCGTACAAAATCTTTGTTGCAAATTAAAGTTAAGAACCTAAGCTATGAAACCACGAAGAAAAAATGGTATTTTTGAAATTTCAAGTTTAGGCAGACCCTTAAAATTCTATTGGACGGAGAGTTCCACTGGAACCCTCCAAAAAATTCCATCCGCACTGAACATCAGCTACGAGATGTCCTTAATACTCATTTTAATTGCTAGCCTATTCACCCAAAGAACTCCTAGAATCTAATCGCTCGCACAATTCTTCACACTTCCATTGATGAGAAAAAAAAACATAAACCTCAATATGTACGGCATTGTGTTTGGTGCACGTTGAAGAAAATGTCATGGTACATAGGAGTTTACGACATTTTTTCTCATCCATTGAAAATTTCATTGCGAATATTATGTCTGCAAGGCTTCGTAGATAAAAATCGCGTTAGCCTTGAAGTGAATGCTAACTGCTGATGCTAGTGAAGAATGCGAATTTTTGTTATCGATGGGCCTTTTTTAAGCCTTTTTTGCGATTCTACATCAATCCAGCAAACATATGACTCAAAGGTACCAGAGAGTCTCCGCTTTGCATAGAAGTTTACCTGCTCAACGTATCATCAGCATTGAATGGGGAAATTGACTTTGGTAGACGCCGATTCACGAAAAAAGTGATCAATAAATCAAACTTTTTTTGCGCGATCCCTAATTCAGGCATTCTTTTCCGCAGTTCCACATCTATTCATTGTACATATGGCTTGAGGAAACAAAATCCTTGCGTATCAATCTTCTCGCACAAAACACGCACAACGTGACAATGCTCGCTTTCCGAACGTTACCCGATCTGCATGAGCCTTTTGCAGGGCTGGGTTGTTCGGACGGTCTCTCTCTGTTTTTCTGCTATCGAGAGAATCGTGGATAGATTGATGTCCTTACCAGGGTTCTCGCTGCAGCACAGAACTCGAAGGATCGCTGTGTCGGAGAGACAACGATCCGCTCTCGTAAAATGCAACGTGCCAGCGCAAGTTACGGCACGTGAGCCCAGCAACTGTAGCAGAAGTAGCAGCAGGTATCGCTGTCTCGCTGACTGCTGCTTTCTGGCCGCTTCTCAATTCTGGCAAATGCAGATGTACACGCGCCGCACGCTGACGACAACCAGCTCGCCGATGTATCACGGATGTAGCGGCGAACGGAAACTCACTTGTGCTCCATAGAGTGACTCTCTTCGATACCCATGCATATTCAAGACGAAGTGCCCATCCATCAGCATGGGCACCCCCATAATCTCACACATACGAATGACAGGTTGGGGCAGGTGGGAAGCCGTCTTGTACCGTTGGGTCTAAAACTTCTATGATACATCGTATCATGTATGATGGAGAAAGAGTATTTGGATATCGTTATGGCTATGTAATGTTCGCGAACATCGCAACTGGCACTTCTGGGCATGGTCCCACAATCTTTTATCGGAATGTTCACCGTTGGAGTCATTTAAACACCTCCATATATGCGCACACCCGGGTCGACGAAGTTTACAATGAACGAATAGGAAAACACAAACCAATATCTAGGATCGAAGAAGTTCTTGGAGTAGATGGATAGTAGATTGGACAGTACATTCTTTGTGAACAAATATGTCCACTAAGTTGGAGAAAAGTTGAATATGCAGTGATGTTAGACAAATCGATGCAGTTTGACGTCTGGTCAATCAAGCTCGTACCATTTGCTAACCAGTTTCGAATGCAGAGGCTGTTGGGGTTGCAACAAATGGATAATCAACTGTTTGTGAAGCTGATACCCGCCTATTATGTTCGCCACTATGTTGCATAGGCTTCTTTTTCGGTAGCATTCGTTGTCCATTCCAAAAGTGGGCATTCCAATTATTGATTCGGACCTTTAGGTCAGCTCTTCGCTCCAATATCGGTCCGTCTTCAATCAGAAAGCCTTGAGTTTGGATGTCTTCGGATCGAAGTAACTCATTGAAGAATATGATGCTCCCTAAAGCAATCTTACTGGGTCAGCTGCCAATTGCGCAATCAACGATACCAGAAATCGAATACACGGCGTTTTTTATTCCAGTGAAATCGATACAAGCAAAACTAAGAGCCTTTTGCCTTGTTAAACACGAGGTGCACATTCGTGCCCGGATGTAGCATGTGGATTCGTGACGAATGCATCAGCTTCTGCATATGTGCGACTCTATATAGTGCAACGAGGGAACGAATCGTTACGCCCGATCGCGCATTCCGGGTATTGATTTCTCGGAGTGTCCAGACGCGGAAAACAAACTATAGCAAAAATCCTGTGCTTTTCTACATGGTTATGGAGAATACGTGTACATGGGAAGGAATTGTAACGATCTCTGTGATTTCCGAGGCTGACTCATGTGCCGAGGTTCACAGCCGCGGTCTACGACGAGAGACTCGATAATGAGAAATATCTATTTACCTCTTTGTATCCGGTTGCGTGCATTTGATGCATCAATCAAGCAGTTAAGGGGGTAACACATCAATGACGCGATACACGGAAAAATGGACAGTATTAAAAAATGATGACCCTTGCGCGAAGGAAAAGCTCGCGATATTGAGCACGAGGGACTCTCATATCTGTCGTTCACGAAGGTGAAGGGAGGAGGGGTAAATGTATAACGGGAAAGCGGGTCTCGGGAGCCATATGCAATTTACGAGCAATAAGCCTCTCCGCGATCTTTAAGGACGTCGTTAGGATTGGATATGCGCGCACGCGGCCACGACCTCGTCAGCCGATTCACCTTTCCTCCTGGCTGTATATACGTGTACAAGTCGATATGTATATGCTCCGACTGTGTACGATGTTCACCACTGGCGACTCCGATCAATGCTCTCACAGTCACTGGCCATTCGGCAGAACTCCGTATTCTTTTTGGTCTTTTTACATTCGGAGAAAAGGATACGGGATTGAACCAGGCACTTGTTTTACTTTAAGCAGCTCTCGAAATGTTGACAACTCGATCGTGTGCTTAATAGAATTTCGGAAAGGATTTAGTTTGTTGGGTCCATTGTTTTTGATTTAGGCAACAGATTTGCTTAATTTGAGAGAAGAAAATAAATTCGAAGAGCTGTTGGGTGTGGAAGACGTTGGAGACAATCCAAATCCAATACACTTTCCTATGCGAGTCGTAAAGTGAGGTCTCTTCGACGTGATAGCCAATGTGACTTTGTACATAGAGACTAGGGGTGCTTTAATAGTGAGAAAATATTTCCATTGCATGGACGATGCTGTTGCTTTGGAAAAACTCTAGCTAAAATATCCAATTGGAATTGTAGGAATCAGGAAATCAACGACTTGATTCGGTTGCTCCAAACACATTTCAATGGCATTGATTGCAAATACTTCACGCATGCACCCTTCATTGGCATTGACATAAAAATATTTCAAATACGTTCTATTGCCATTGATTAAAAAAAACAAATACTTTAAAATCTAGTAACTGGCACTGATTGCAGCAGTCATAAGTTTGCAAATAATAGCAGTTTAAAATTCTTCTGCGATACATTGAGGCCTCAACAAAAGCGCGGCAAACGGTTCAGTAAGTTCGTTTATTTTCCTTATTCGTCATATTCGTCATATGATGTTGTAGCTCGCATCCTTGAAACGCAACGAAAATTCTTTTTGATTTTTTTCCCCTCCATTGGTGTTATTAGCTGAATCTTGATGTTATCATGTTATCTTCAATCTTTTCCCCCACTTGTAGAGTATAAGTCACTAGTGCGGATTTTGAAAAACTTTTGAATAATTCTCGCATCTTGAGCTTGTCAAAAAATTGGCTGATTTCGGCCTAGACCCAAACAAACCCAAACGAGATAAAAATAACTTTCACTGCATCTCAATGATGCAAACTTCAACGTCCTCAGGTTCAACCACAAAACGGCAGATCTTTCGGATTAGCTTCAAACCTATCCTATTCCTATACGTATACACTCCGCATGGCTGTGGATCTAGTGTCAGTTCAATAACGTTAATTACGATCGATTTTCCTTTTTCGAGAAGCAACTTTTTTGTCTGTGCGCCAGTCCAGTTTACTCGCCAATTATTTTATCGAGTGGCGAGTAACTGCTCGTTTCGCCAGTTGTTACGAACTTAGTGTTTGTGTTCGTGTGGGTGCTTCATCGAGGAGATGCAGCTTGGGTAAGGACCTCGGCAGGCATAGAGGGGTAAAAGAGGACCGCGGCACACGGGGGCGGGGATGATTCTCGCCAAGACGCGGAAATGGTCGCGATAAATCGCTCACGGCTCCGCGAACCACGAACTATTCCATTATAAGCCACTGCGAGGACGCGGACCATCGTGGACGTGGCTTTGTATCCGTCCCAGGCACATTCTGATCCCTTGGCTTCTGCTATTTCACTTCCATCTCTTGCGTTCTCTTTCTCTTCCATCTCGTCTTCCATTGAGCCTTGTCTCTTACCATGGCCACATATATTCCACCGCCTCCTCTCTCTCTCTCTCTCTCTCTCTCTCTCTCTCTCTCTCTCTCCCTCTCTCTCTCTCTCTCTCTCTCTCTCTTCCTCTCTTTCTACTAGGGGCAAAGATTACAACGCGGAAATTGCATCGAATAGCGGTCCCGACCTGCCATTCATCTTTATCGTTTTACGCGAATTTATATAGTCTCCAATTTACAAGAATATATCTCCCCGATAGTTACCACACTGCGATGGATTGACAACCGATCAGAGAATTCGTGAATAAAATCATCCTTATACAGCTCAGCGGGAAGATTTTATTTGAGAAACCAAACTCATCTCGACGTTGTCACGGAGACGCGTTTATGACCTTTCCTCGTCGCATGGATACAATGACATTTCACATACGCACACTTGCAGATCATTCTTCGATTATACGTTGAAGTTTGCATCGTTGGACTGCAATGGAAATGTATGCCTTTTGTTCCAATTTTGTTTCGCCGTCTCCGGATGTGAAAGTCATTCGAACGTTATCAAAAATTTTTATTAGAGATTAAGGAAACGTAAAATTAAAAAAAAATTCGTTTTTATTCAATGACTGTATGTGCGGAACCAAAAAATGATAAACATTACAGTTTGAAATTTTGCCGAAGGGTCGTCAATTTATAACGAAATTGTCGAGTTTCTCAAATAAATTCTCTTTGTTTGCTTATTTTTTTTCTCAAACACCAATTATCATCGTTTTGGTGATAATTGGTGTTGGTTGGATAATTGAAAGACAGGGTAATGATCGGAAAAAATGAATTTTCGTTGCATCCCAACGATGCAAACTTCAAGTTCATCATAATTCTTGTGTTTTTCCGTTTATGCATATAACAAATTAGAAAAGTTACGAGCGCTTCAGTCAACAATAAACCACATATACATAATATGTTCTGTCCAAATTTGACCATGTCCTTATGAACGCGTGTATGTACGTACATGTATCCACACCCGTTTGGTGCAGCCAGGGAGCCTCCGGGATTGAAGCACGACTGTGCTATTACCATCTCTCTCTCTCTCGCTCTCTCTCTTGCACTCTCTCTCCGTCTCTTTCTCGTAGATTGATGGAATCAAGCAACCAGTCATTTCGCGAGGAAATCAGCGAGAATTAATATCGGGCTATTAATTTCGCCCCGCTACGGAGCCAAGGCTCAAGAGCGTACCAGGATAATCCTCTAGTCGAATGTACCCCTATATATACATACACATACACACTATATGTATATTAGGATATCCACTCGGATGAATCGAATGTGCATACATCCGATACGGCAGGTACGTCCTACAAATGTACCGTGCAAACCGCACACACGTACACACATATGCATTTAGCATGCACCACTCGCAAACTCCGTGTAGATCAAATACACGGAAAAAAATGCCGGCAATTCGATGGGAGAGCAACGTTCACGGGGCCTTCCTACGTGATTTAGCTGGAGTTAGCGTTATTTCTTATAATTTTTCTTTGCCTAGTGGTACTCGTGGGCCGTGAACCTGCGTGAACCCTCCCGGTGCCCCCCCCCCCCCCTTCCCCGCGATCGATTCTGACGAGCGCATGTACACGTGTGTGCGTGGAGAGAATCAGTCAGTCGGTGCGAATTAATGCTCGCTCATCGATTATGCGCTCGGATTCACGGCGGGTGAATTAGCTGGATGCGGTATGTTGATGTACACGTGCACTCACATATGTGAGCATAAATAAATATATATATACATTGCCGGCCAAAAGTATGGATACACCTAGAAAAATTTCGCGCCGCACTAAAAGTTTGATATCTCTGTGAAACAAAAAGATATCCGGATTTCCAAGGCGGCATTTTAAAAGGGACAAATGAAGCTTCACTTTGCGTTTTGGAAAAAGAAAATTCGATTTTTTTAGACCCGGGGCGCCGTTTTGAAAATGGCGGTTTTTTGGCTGTTTAAAATCGGCTGCACGTCTTCAGGATATTTTTTTCTTCAAATAACCTTAAAAGATAGAGCAATAGCTATAGTTGCCCTATTTTAGAAAGTTTCGTACGATTTTTTTTCACCGAGTTATCGCATTTTTTTCTCAAAAAGACAATTTTGGAAAGATGCTGCTGAAATGAGAAACTTTGAGGTTGAGAGAAAATTGCCAAAAGAAAAAGAAGTTGCGTTACATCGTATTGAATCGAGCAGAATTTTTTCAAAATTTTTTTTTTCAAATTTTTTGCTCCATTGAATAAAAATTTTTTTTCAATTTTTTTTTCTCAATTTTTAGCCGCACGAAACATCCAGCTCTTACCTCTTACCTCATCTAATCGCCCTTTTCGTCGAAAAACCCACCTCTGGCTTTCAGCACTACATCAACGATTCGTGGCATCCGATCGATTAATGAATGCAGCTGAGCTGAGCTGAGGGATCTCCACGCAGCTTGCAGTTTCTGCCACAGATCTTCGGCCGATGTAGGGCAGATCATTCATATCTTTCGATCGAGCTCTTCCCAGAGAAGTTCGATGGGGTTTAGGTCGGGTCATTGTGGCGGCCACACCATATTCACGATTTTTTTTTCTTTGCCTCGTTCTCCAAATATTCTCAACAGAGACGCGAACTGTGTTTCGGATCATTCTCTTGTTGCATGGTAAAACCACGCCCGATCGTTCTTAGCCCCGATGGAATCGCATGATTAATGAGAATTTCTTGATATTCTTCTTTTCTCATTATGCAGTCAATTTTCACAAAGTCTCCGACACCATGACCGGAGAAGCAACCCCACACCATTACGGAGCCACCGCCATGCTTGACAGTTGGTATCAAACACTGTGGTGCCATGCTTTCCGAAGGATTTCTTCGAACAAAAATGCGTCGACGACTACCGAAGATTAAAAATGTTGACTCGTCCGTCCAGAGTACATTTCTCCACTGATTAATCGTCCACTTTTTGTGTTCCGGGCCCATGCGTATCGTTTTTTTTTGTTCGCCGGACGCAACAAAGGTTTTCTCACGGCGACACAGCCTCTGAGGCCAGCACTGTTAAGACGACGTTTCACTGTCGTCAGTGATATCGAGGTTTCCCTTTGTTCGTTAAATTTGGCACAGATTTCCGTTGCACTTAATCGACGATTTTTTTTGCTGGTAACGACGATAATTTTATCGTCTGAGGACGTTGTCACTTTGGGTCGACCCGGACGATTGCGATTGAAATACGTCTCGGACTTCTTAAATCTCCCGATGGTCGTCTGCACTCCTTTCAAAGACACGCGAGTTTGTCTGGCAATTTCTCTGCACGACAATCCCTTATCACGCAACGCGACAAGGCCCCTCTTTTATACAGTGGAATTTCTTTTTTCCGAGCCATTTTGATCCGTCAAGAAAAAAAAAAAATTGCGTAAAAACTTGTCGATTGTAGACCACACGTGTTCGCGTTCGAAGTTTTCGCACAAGTAACTGGCTTTGTCAGCGCGACACTCGTCACATTATTCCAAAGAATCAAAAATGTAAACAAAAACGACGAGCGAGAAAAAGAACACGAGAGAAATAGAATATCGACTCGCGAGAAACAGAATCGTTTTTACGCTCCACAAAGGTAAAATGTAAACAAAGACAATAAGCTTTATTTCCGCTCCTTGTGTTTAAATAAGGTAAGAGGTAAAAGGTGGATGTTTTGTGCGGCTAAAAAATGAGAAAAAAAAAATTGATTTTTTTTTCTTTTTTTATTCAAAGTTGGAGCAAAAAATTTTGAAAAAAGAGTTTTGAAAAAATTCTGCTCGATTCAATACGATGTAACGCAACTTTTTTTCCTTTTGGCAATTTTCTCTAAACCTCAAAGTTGCTCATTTCAGCAGCATCTTTTCAAAATTGTCATTTTGAGAAAAAAATGCGATAACTCGGTGAAAAAAAATCGTACGAAACTTTCTAAAAAAGGAAACTATGGCTATTGCTCCATCTTTAGAGGTTCTTTGAAAAAAAAATGCCAAAAAAATTTCCTAAAGACGTGCAGCCGATTTTAAACAGCCAAAAAAGCCAAAAAACGGCTGTTTTCAAAATGGCGGTCCAGGTCTAAAAAAAATAAAAAATTTTTTTTTCAAAACGCAAAGTGAAGCTTCATTTGACCCTTTTAAAATGCCGCCGTGGAAATCCGGATACCTTTTTTTCACAGAGATATCAAACTTTTAGTGCGGCGCGAAATTTTTCTAGGTGTATCCATTCTTTTGGCCGGCAGTGTATGTATATATATATATATAAATATATGTATATATATATATGTGTGTGTGTGTATGAAGCATGCACAGGTGAGATCCGACGTATAGGACAGTACCTGTGATTTTTTAATTCTGATTTTCCCAGTGGTCTGCGGAGAGCTCTGGGAAAGAGAGAGAGAGGGAACAAGGTATTGCGCGTGAAAGTATGGATTCTCGTTATTTTCCTGCATGGACTGCTTGGTGTGTGTATATATATATATATATATATATATATATATATATATATATATATATATATCGACATTTGTGTCTTAATGTGCGTATGAACAAAGACATGCAGATATACGTGGCGATCGAAAGCCCACCTGTTCTCCTGGTAACCACGTGCTTCAATTCCGCGTTACCTGGAGCGTAACTTCCCATTATTTATAACATCTCGGATACGTCGAAACGATGCGGTAACACGGTCTATACTTGCGTATATTTGGGTACAGGGTGGCACGAAAAGTAACGACCAAAAGGAAAGTCCAGCTGCCTAGTATCAATTGCTCTCCGAATCACCCCCATGTTCTACGATCTTCTTTAGATTTCGACGAAAAAGCACGTTTTAATTTTTTTCTCGAGTTGTCCTGTAGCATGGTTTTTTTCGCTTTTGAGTTTGTCCTTTTCTTAGAAGTTTTTGACAGCAATTGGAAGCCATTTCGTATAAGTATAAGTAATTTTTTGTTATCATCTGAACTTTAGTGCCTTTGAACTTTTGATTAAAATCTAAGGCATTTGCGTTGGGGTTCAGTTGGTCATTCGTTTATCGCCAACACTGCGCTTCATAGCGATAACACGAGTAATGATAATCGCGAGAAGAAGTTGAAGTTAGTAGCCATTTTTTTCGTATTGACCAATTCGTCCCGTACATTTTGGCTCGAGGAACATTGAAGCATTTATAAGGGGTTTTGTTGGAGACCTATAATCTAAATTTTCGAAAAAAGGTTCTTCATAACAATAATAATAAAGGAATGAAAACGTAAGGAAGAATTTTCGTTGCATCCCAACGATGCGAACTTCAACACCATGAGAAGGGAAAATACACAAAAGGAAAATATTGAATTATACCTTTTTCACGAAATCTAAAAAGGATCGTGGAACATACACGGGGGTGATTCGGATAGGTATTTATACCAGTCATCTAGATTTTGCTTTTGAATGTCACTTTTCGGGCCACGCTGTGTGCGTGCATGTGCGTGTGTGTGTGCTTGTGCGTGTGCGTGCGTGTGAGTGTGTGTGTGTGTGTGTGTGTGTGTGTGTGTGTGTGTGTGTGTGTGTGTGTGTGTGTGTGTGCGTGTGCGTGTGTGTGTGTAAATGTTTATGTAAACGTGTGTGTACGTATAAATGCGCATTTATATATGGATCGATTGCGTGCACAATAAGCTCACTCACTTAGAGCTCTTTCGCAAACGAGTGAAAGAACTCTCTCACTTTCATGCAAAGAAATATCCACGACGTCAGAGCTCTCGCCTGTCGCGGAAGGATACACAGGTATGTAGTTGCGAAATATCTAAAATCGTTAGGAATTATCCAACCCCTTGGAATTACATCATGTGCTGCTGACGGCTAAGCAGGGTCGAGTATTTCACCGAAGAATGTTGAAGGATACTATTTTTGGTTGCAGATGTCGATTTATTCGATAAAGGTTTAACTCAAGACCGATAGAAGTTTCAGGGAGTTCGTATACATCGTTTGCGAGGAACAAATTAATCTGAGAAATTTAGCAGAGTTTCTTATAAACATTCGTGAGTTTAGCCGCAGGTCATATCGTTTGCTGATATATTTTGATGATGACGTATGAACGGTGCTTTGACTGAGCATAAAATTCCAGTTTATCTTATGATTTTTCACACGAACCTGTGGCAAATTGTCTAGGTTACAATTGTATTTTTTTTTCTCGAAAACGACGGTGTGGAATTTACCGAAATTTTGCAATGGACATTTTAGTACAAGGATCTACGTGTAAAAAATGTCGTATCTCTCTAAGATCGTTAATAAAGCGTTCGACCCCAATTATAATCTCTTACGGCCATTGACGTTGAACAGCAGGTGCGACTCTCGATTTTTACCAAACAAATGTGAGACTCGCTGAAACCCCATATAGTAGAATTTGCAGCAACCGGGTACTTGAATGTGAAAAAAGTTCGAACCCTCTAGGCGTTCATCGATGCATCACTTGATCCTCCTCAACATCGCAAAGTCAAGCTCCGCCAACAAAACGGTTCATCATCCGTAAACAAATGATTTGTCGATCACAGCGAAATAAATTTCAGCAATTCCGTCACTGCATTTCCAACGAGCCAAACACGAATCAAGCTTACGTCATTTGATTCGTTCTTAGTCCACAATTGATTCCACTCAACCGATCACTCGATCCACCTAAATCATGACATTGAAGTTTGCCTTGATGGAACGCAACGAAAGCTTAGCAAACGTTTTTGTAGGATACTCATTAGGAATCTAAAGCCTGAATTTGTAAGAATTTCGGTTGCATTCCAATGATGCAAACTTCAACATCGTGAGAATTTCTTTGTTTTTGCCTTTATAAATTCTACCATTTATAATTATAAAATATTGATTTGTAATACCAGAAATGCAACAATTGTTTTCGTATTGCCGTATTTTTTCTTCGCACATTAAGGCTACCTAAAACACCGTACCATTTTTAAGGATCATTGTTAAAAATTTTCGGCCAAAATCTGCAAAAAAGATCGTAGATAATAATAAAAATGAAAAAATTAACAAAACAGGAAGAATCTTCGTTGCACTTCAACGATGCAAACTCAACACCATCCTTAATCTACGATCATTTTCTGGGCGCGGCAATCCTTGACATTCGTTTGATTCTACCTGCAGTCCGATCGAAACGCGTGTCGAGTATCCAGTGTCGTTTCCGCCGATACGGTGGCATCGCGGCAACGTATGAAAGAAATTCATACGCGAGCTCCGCGGGCGCATAGATCATTCCTTCGGAAATTCCGGTAGACTTATACCCGGCACGATAAAAGCGTCATATCGTTTGTCCATCGCGATAAATAGATACATGCATAATCGCGTTGAGTACAGGGGAGCAAACACACTGTCTACCCACCGAGTGTTAAACACACGTAGGGATACGCGTACAGGGTTGAGTTATCATTATCGGCGATAATTGTAGACAAGTTGGCACGGGAGGAGGCAAAAGCGAGAATTGTGTGGATACATTAAAGTGAATGAGAAAACGAGAACGAGAGTGTGAGTACGATGTTACTTGCATAAATATATATTTTATGAATACACGTACATATATATATATATATATACATATACATATATGTGTGTATATATATATGCATATATATATATATATGTATATATAAGTAAATGTACATATATAAAAGAGGCAAACGTTCGGCATGAGCGGCTTTATGAAGCCGTTGTAAGTTCGCCGCGGGGGTCGTAGCGGCGGGCGTGTTGCTTGCCAGCATAAATTACGCGCGATTTTGCATTTACACTGCGAAAATGCTAAAGACGGTGGAAACTTATTTATGGTGTCTGTTCGTAATAATGCCTGTGTGCGTGTATGTGTGTGTGTGTGTGTGTGTGTGTGTGTGTGTGTGTGTGTGTGTGTGTGTGTGTGTGTGTGTGTGTGTGTGTGTATATATATATATATATATATGTGTATATCTATGTAGCCGAACTGTCGAGCCCGTACCTAAGTGAGATCGGAAACGGAGACGGCCGAGCGATCTGGATGTCAAGAGATCAAAAGTGAGGTGAGAATAAGACTGGCCGATAGATACGTAGCCGATGTACGGAGCCATAGAAAGAAAGAGAGAGAGAGAGAGAAAGAGGGGGAGCGAGATTAGACAGATGTAGGCTTAGAATGGCTAACTATCGAAACGTCACGACCGCGCGTCATTACATCTCGAAGAAGAAACGACTCAATGGTGTGAGCTGCTTCCCGTATTACGGGATCACAGCGAATTTTATAAAGTGACCGTAGCGGGTTTAGTTTAGTAATCGGCAATTTCTTTTTCCTTTTTTTTACATTTCTTAAACTTAAAGATTTTCTGCAGTATTTTTTTATGAAGCGTTACTGTTAATATCATCATTATTACTCCTACTACTATGTCACTATATCATTTTTGTTTTTATATTTCTCTAATGAGCAATTTATCCACAATTTTATTTACGAACCTAATTCGTCGGGTAACAATTGTATACTGCAAGATGCTTTTTCGAAAAAAATTAAATAAAATCAACGAACAACGGTGCTTAAAAACGAGCTAAGGGAAAATGTCAAATATGTTCTCGATACGTGTGAACGTACTCCGGGAAGTTGCAGGAGAACATGGGACCTCCAGGCTCAAGAATGCGTCGGGTGTCAAAATGATGATCCATATGTCATACGACGATGACAATATTAGTGTAAAGGCACATTTACTATTTGGGTTCCTATAACGATGACTAGTAGATCGATGGAAGGATGGGCGAGCGCATAACACGTCATGATGATAAGATATGCTGTGACAGTACGGATAATAGGGAAGAGCGCTTGACCGAACGACGGGTATTCTAAGGAGTTTTGAATTAGAAAGTTTGTGAGGTAAGAGAGGCAGAGGAAGAGAAAGAATTAAAAAGCGAGAATGACAGAGAGAGAATAAGAGAGAAGTGAGTGAGTGAGTGAGTGAGTGAGTGAGTGAGTGAGTGAGT
Source organism: Ophion ellenae (assembly GCA_963210295.1). Lineage (NCBI taxonomy): Eukaryota > Metazoa > Arthropoda > Insecta > Hymenoptera > Ichneumonidae > Ophion > Ophion ellenae. The sequence goes on along the minus strand of OY723387.1, from coordinate 11,473,276 downwards.
GAGTGAGTGAGTGAGTGAGTGAGTGAGTGAGTGAGTGAGTGAGTGAGTGAGTGAGTGAGTGAGTGAGTGAGTGAGTGAGTGAGTGAGTGAGTGAGTGAGTGAGTGAGTGAGTGAGTGAGTGAGTGAGTGAGTGAGTGAGTGAGTGAGTGAGTGAGTGAGTGAGTGAGTGAGTGAGTGAGTGAGTGAGTGAGTGAGTGAGTGAGTGAGTGAGTGAGTGAGTGAGTGAGTGAGTGAGTGAGTGAGTGAGTGAGTGAGTGAGTGAGTGAGTGAGTGAGTGAGTGAGTGAGTGAGTGAGTGAGTGAGTGAGTGAGTGAGTGAGTGAGCGAGCGAGCGAGCGAGCGAGCGAGTGAGTGAGTGAGTGAGTGAGTGAGTGAGTGAGAGAGAGAGAGAGAGAGAGAGAGAGAGAGAGAGAGTAAGCGATAAAGAGATGGATGAATTATAGCTAGGATTATAATGCTTGCTGTCGTAGATATTTGTGAGGAGCCATACGGGGAGCTCTTCGGTTATTCGTCGTCCTCGTACTCGTTGTAAGCTGCAGGAGCAGCAATTAAAGCCTATGGGGCTAGCGAGGGAACTCTTCTAGCTCGAGAGATCGAGGTAATCTCCACGAGTACAGTGACTTTCTACGGATAACGATCGTTGCAGGAGAACTTGGCGAGTCTGCAAGGCACTCAGCCTCCAGCCACACATTCATACATACATACATACATATATATATATATATATATATATATATATATATATATATATATATATATACATGTTCAGCTCCACGCCTGCACTTGTATTCAAATGCCCCGGCTCTTGTACATAGAGAGAAAAAGAGGGAGGGAGAGAGCTAGAGCATGTGCCCAGCCGTCGGGCTCACAGCTATAGACTCGTTTGTAAGGCCACGAATCACGGAAACTATCCTCGAACATCCTCCCTTGCCCTCCCGCATCCCTCCCTGGCTCTCGACACACCAAATTGAGAGACCCTTAATTGAGAGACTTTCCAACAACGGCCTCGTTCGGGTCTCTCGTCTGTTCTGCCCTTTCTCTCTCCAAGTCCCGGACTCTCGTGAGACCTACACGTTGTCTGAAATGTGCGCGCGGTCGGTGTACACCCTCTTGAAAATGTGCCGAATTCATTGTATATACACTACTGGCCAAAAGTTTTCAGACAATTACACAATTGTATTAGAATAATATTATTCATTATATAGAGCTACATAGTACCTTCGTAAAATAGCAGCAGCTATCGTTGTATGTGTAGCAAAATTACACGTTTTTTGAACATCCACTATTTTGTGACTTTTTTTAACGGATAACGTACAACGAGAACTATATTTATATGGATTACAAATGATTCTTATTTTCATTTTTTAGGCCAACCATTATCACATTATCGATCTAGCTGTTGGACCACATTTTTCATACAGAGATTCTATTTTACCTCTCTAGCATTGTTAATTTTAATTAATTTTTTTCATAAAAAATTACACGAAATAAATTACATGTATGCTTAATAACATATCTTTTTTCCAAATCCCAAATAATTTAGTAAACATAAAAATAGGAAAAAATGACTTTCGATTCGGAGTGGAAGAAGCTCTTGAGGTTACGCAATTAATTTTATTTGTTGTATTTCTTTCTTTGTCTCGATTATATTGTTCCTGGCCACAGTGTTTCACAGTACTCTTAAATACTTGGAGGTATAAGAAAGTTCGGGTTCTATACAGTTGAAAAAAAATTGTAGTTTTTTTGCCTGCGAAGAACAGTGAACAACTTTGTTTGCCGATAAACAAAACTGAATGCAGTATTGCGTATAAAGTTTAGCCGAAGTTGTTGGCAGTACATTGCATATGGAGAACTGTAACCGAATTCTTTACTTGTACCTTTTCCAGTATGAAAGACACCTCAATCACAATTCTTGTCCAGCAGAGAGTAGCAGATTACATCGGTTGGACTTCATTCCGGATATTTCATACAGTTTCATTCACTGCCAACCAAAGTTTTTCACAGTTTCTCGTATGCGAAAAAAGTCAAAGTCGTTAGAACGGTTAAAAAAAAAACAATTTTTTTTTGCCGTATTGCAAAGTACTGCGAAGCAATTTAGTTAGGGGTGAAATAAAAATTAGATGAAGGGAAAAGTACTAAAAAGTTGATTCAGTGCCTGAAAGCTTCATTTACTCAGAACCGAAGTTCTTCACAGTTCTTCGCATATGGAGAATTGTAATTAGATTCTTCATTTTTTCCATTTACACATAGTCTGAAACCAACCTGAATTACAATTCTTATAATGCAAAGAGTAGCACGGAAATTTAACTGGACTTTTTTCTCAATGTTTTAGTCAATTTCATTCACCGCCTCGCCGGGCGGGGAACGAAACTGAATTACTCTGTCACAAAAGATGATAAGATTAGATAAATTTGCTAACAATACTTGTATTAATATTGAGTGAATACTGAGTATCTCAGATATTAATAACATAAATATTTAAAACGAGAATGAATATATATTCGAATACACATAAATATATCTAACCCCAAAACTCTCCGGGGAATAGTTTTAAAAAATTCAATTTTCCAAAATCGATTTTTTTTGTCCACTTTTCACCCATGAGTTTTACGCTTTATAATTTTTAAATTAACCTCGCGAAAGCTCTAGCCGGCCAATGAATATTTAGTGGTCGCTCAAGGTTTTCGAAATTCAGAATTTCCGCCAAAAAATAAATGTCACATCCACTATAATTTCTTGCAGCATAAAAACAAAATAAACAGTGAATTGTTACATTTTCTGAATAATTTTTATAATAATTTGTAACAAACACCAATTAGACGATATGTGTTTTTATATATTATTATGTATTATTGCATTATGGCGTCGCTCGTTACAGGGTACAGCTACGATTGGTTCGCAGTTTGACTAACGAGACGAAATGTGGGACGCATTACGATGCGCGGAAAACAGCTGCCACTTCAGTTTTACGAATAAAACGACCTATAATTTTGTTCACGGACAAGAACTTCAAAGAATTATTTTATGAGAACAAAGATTACAATTCTTGGGTTAGACGTGTGAGGTAAATGCGAAATATCTGTTTCTAAAGAAAGGATTGATTGTTTGAATATTTCACAAAACGTCAAATTTATGAGTGAGAAGAGTAAGAAAAAAAAAAATTGCGAAAATTGGAAATTTGGAAGCTCTCTAACGATCACTAAATATTGATTGGCCGGCTAGAGATTTCGCGAGGTTAATTTGAAAATTATAAAGCGTAATATGAATGGCTTTGAAGTGGACGAAAAAACCGATTTTTGATGAAAATTTGGATTTTCTAAATATTTCTTGACGGCTCGCTGCTTTCATGAAATTTTTTTTTCCTTAACGAAGATAATTGGACGCTCAGAAAAAGGAAAAAAAATAGTGTGGCTCAACATTGTGCCACAGTAGCCCACACATTTGTCTAACATTACACACCGACATTAAAAATGTAATAATAACTTTTCAAAAATTTTACTCCCATAAAATAATGTTGGCTGTCATATGTTGAGCGCGAAACCGGGATCACACACTTTATCGGTTTGCCAAATTTTCATCTCCCCGACTCTATTGATCGGAACCTGGACACGTTCATTTATATATTTCGAAAGGTGCCCATGCAGAAATTTTTTGGGGACTCCCCAGATCCTACCAGATCCCTATGGGGATTTGATAGGGACGCCCCAAGTAAGGAGTCCACACTGGAATCCTAATAGATTTGTTGGGGATTCCCCAGATTCTACCAGATCCTTATGGGGATTTGATAGGGACGGCCCAGGTAGGGAGTCCACATTGGAATCCAAATGTATTTGTTGGGGACTTCCCAGGTTCTACCAGATCCTTATGGGGATTTGATATGGACACCCCAGGTAGGGAGACCATATTGGAATCCAAATGGATCCTGGGCTGTTTCCAGATTAACGTAGTTTGAGAATTTTTTACTTGAAATTATATAAAATGGGATTTCGCGGCGCTCTGTAAAAAATTATTCTTTGATGGTCCCGTGCACAGATTTGCTTGGGTGTGGAATTTTGTTAGAGCGGCTTAAATGAGGTTTTAAAAGAAAATTAAATGTAAGTATGAAATCATATTTTTATAAACATGATATACCTATTACACATTCGCTTAAGTTTGTAGCTCGTAACAGCAATTTCCACCCGACCTGGTGGATTTTTCATCGGGATCCAATAGGGATTCCCCATCGGGATCTAACAGGGATTCCTTGTCGGGAGCCAATAGGAATTCCCTATCGGGATCCAATAAGGATTCAGAAAATCGCTTCCGACAAAAGAAAGACGTCGGGCGATATAACATAATCGGCGCAGGGTACATATATATTCGTGTCGTTGTTGAAAAGCGCGCGACGATCGAATTACTGCGCAATCGCGATCGTAAAATTTATTTACTCCAAACAAGCGTCGTATAAAATAAGTCGAATTTGATTTAAAAAACCGTGCGCGAATAAATAATTCAGCAACATGGATCGACGAGAACTTATGAGGAATAGATTTTAAAAAGATAAATAAATATAGTAAAGAACCGCGCGTTATCAAACATAACCTGCACGCCTCGTGGTACACGCACATTCCTGTCATATATGTAGAACATGACGCGCGTTTATTGAGATACTCCCAACGATGTTTTTTGCATTCCTTTAAACCGCATATATGTCATGTTAAAAATACATAGGTCTAATCCGTGGCTAAAAAGTGAAAAGTAAAAATGAACAATAAAATTTTTCGGGAGCGCGAACAGGCACGAGTTCGTTCTCAGCGGCACCGTGAAGTTCAAAGAGGAATTCAGGAAGATATTCAGCAATTCAGAAACGAAAGATCGCACAATCCCAGTTCTAGTAGGGAAACTGAAGCCGTTTCTACAATCCGGAGTGCTTCTGACTCGCAACCAGATGAAAATGCATTCAGTTCGATGAGCAGTGAACATTCCATCTCTAGATCCGCAATAAATAACGCGGATGTTGGGGTGGATAGTGGTGAGAATGTCGTATCAATAACGCAAGCTGAAGATCAAGATGAAGAACCACCGATTATTGATCTGCCAAACAATGAACACAGGTCAGTGCCCAGAGAAGGTGAACAACTTCGAAAATGGGCTCTTGATTGCAATATCCCTCATGATCACTTGGACAAACTTTTGGGAATTCTACGAGTTCGCTTGCTTCCTGAGTTGCCCAAAAGTTCGAAAACGTTTTTGGACACAGAATCGACACCTTATGAGGTTTTGGAAGTTCGAGATGATAATAATAAGCTCGCTGGCACATACGTGTATGTCGGCATTGAAAAAGGATTGCAAATATGTGTTAACCCAGTGTTTCATCCAACCAAAACTGTGCAATTGCAATTCAACATCGACGGATTGCCACTATTTCGCTCAAGTAAATTGCAGTTGTGGCCGATTCTCTGCAAAGTGTACTGTGATCAGCAGGATGTATACAAACCATTTCTCGTCGCAATATATTGTGGAGAAGCCAAACCACAAAAGGTTAATTTATTCCTACGAGATTTTGTCAATGAACTCAATGGATTGCTCGCGAATGGAATTTTCATCATGGAAAAACCTTTTGCTGTACGTGTCCACTGCTTCATATGTGACACACCGGCACGGTCGTTCATAAAGCAAACAAAAGGACATGGTGGATTCGACGCTTGCGAACGTTGTACAGTGCAGGGGATAAGAGTGAAGCGTCGAACAGCCTATCCTGAAATCGACTGTCCCGAGAGGACTGACCAATCACTCCGCAACATGCAGCAAGAAGAACATCATAATGGAATATCGGCACTGCTCAGAATCTATCCACGGATCGATATGGTTAAGTGTTGCGTGCTTGACTTTATGCACTTGTGCTGTATCGGTGTCATGAAAAGGCTTTTGGTTCAGTACTGGCTTACTGGGAATTTGAACATGCGTATGTGCCGCCAAACTAAAGCGGAATTATCAAGGCGGTTAGAAGGTTTACGCACTCAAATTCCAGCAGAATTTCAAAGAAAGCCGAGAAACGTCCTACTTGCAGCACTGTGGAAAGCGACCGAGTTCCGTTTCTTCTTGTTGTACTGTGGACCGATTGTGCTGAAAAACCTCCTACCGCCAATAAAGTATAAGCACTTTTTGTTGCTCCACGTGGCGTGTCGAATTTTGTGCGACAAAGAGCTCGCACTGAAGCACAATAGGCTAGCAAACTTATATCTTCGTCGATTTTTCCTAATGTTGCCGCGTTTATATGGAGTTGAGTCCATGGTTTTAAACATGCACAATCTGATTCACCTTGCGGATGATGTCAAAAATATGAAGTGCACGTTGAGTGAAATATGTGCTTTTCCATTTGAAAGCTTCCTTGGTCAGTTAAAAAAACTTGTGCGTACTCCGAACCGACCTTTGGCACAGATATGCCGCCGTATTCATGAGCAAGACTTCGTCCCGAAAGACAGAGCGGTGCTCGGACATCGAGTACAGGTACTAAAAAAAAACCGTACCGTAATCAACCAATCTGTAGAAGTGCACAAACTGAAATACGGTGACTATACTTTAACGGCCAATGCTCCGGACGATGTTGTTTTGCTCAAAGACAGGAATATTATAAAAATTACCAAGATTTGGCACTCTGAAACGTCTTCTAATGATATCCAAGTACAAGGGGCTATTTGGAAACTCAGACGGCAAATATTTAAATTCCCTACTCCATCTGGAAAACTGAATATGTGGGAATTACATGAAAGTTTTTCTTCTAAGACCGTGACATGCTCTGTGAATTTTATCAAAACGAAGATGGTGAAATTGTCGCTTGAAATGCCCCAAAAAAGAAGTCCGAGGGTGTTCGTTTTACCGCTACTTCATCATTAGGTTTAAACAGTGCGAGATAAACGCGTTTAAACTTTCGAGTGGCAGTTTCACGCCGCTGCTCGAATCACTTTCTCTAAGAAAGGGTGTATTGACCGAAATTATTCGAATAGCGGCCCAAAAATTGAACAGCATGTTTTTGACCGTCTATACTATCGGATAATGTAAAAAATCGATTTTTTGAAAATTTCATACTGTGATGATCCCTTAATATAGTGCACTAAAATAAGAAATACGTCGGGATAATTGGTGGCAACAAAATAAGTTAAATTTAATTTTTTTTAAACCGCGTGTGAATCAAAAGTAATCGAACAACGAGAACGTCTAAGAATAATAAAAACAAGAAAGGTAGTAAAAAATCGCGATAAATAAAAAACAAAGAGTAATGTTGTACGCGCATATTCGTGTTGAAATTGAAAAGGACGCAGCTATTATAAAAAAAAAGAAAGAGGAAAAGTAGTGAAAAGCGCCGTGTGGTCGTTGAACATAACCTGCACGCCTCGTCGTACGTGCGTCGCAAAAATAAGTCGTATTTACTTGGAAAAGGACGCGACTATCGAGACGACGCGGAACAACGATTTTCGCATCGATTAAACTGCGCACGTGTTGTCTAAAATAAGATTTATTCGATTTTTAAAACCGAGTATGTGATAAATAATAAAACCTTAGGACAAATAAATAAAAAAAAGAAAGGAGAATAAATGTAAAAGACCGCGCGGTCGAACATAGCCTGCACGCCTCGTGGTACGTGTGTCGTCAAAATAATTTGTGGTCGAAAAATAATTAGTGTAAAAAAAACCGTGCCGAAATATAAAGAAAGTTTTAATAAAATAAAAGATTCGAAAAAAGAAATTATATCGTAAAAAGGCCGAATTGTCGCGCGAAGTGAGCCAACATAACCCGCACGCTTCCTGGTACGTGCTGACTCATGGTCAGATGAAAAAATTTCTTCGACATGGCTGAGGAAAAAAAAAAGGATTCCGCAGCACTTAGAACAGAGCCAGGTGAGTACTGATGGACTGTGATTTGATTTCGTTAATAAGAATCGAAATACCATTATATTGTATTTCGTTTCAGGAAAATCAAGTGAGGATGAACGAAAGAAATTTCTTCTCGTTCAATTTGTAGAAAGCCAAAAAAAGGGGATCTTAGACATCGATGTTATTCCCGCATCATGGATTTTCTGCGACTGGGAAACAAAGGAATGTTATGCCAAATATCCGCCACCTCCATACACGAAAAAATCATGCTGTTTCCTTCAGGCTAGAGTTCATAGAGAGCAGCCGCCACTGGAGAGTTGGCCATCATGGTTGATTTGTGTCAAAGGAAGCGCACGTAAGCATTATTCATACATTTTGTATTACTTATTAAATGAATCGGCACAACCTAACCTTCTCGACAAATTTTAGCATCATACCATGTCGCGCTGCATCGACTGGAAAAATTGAAAACTGAAAAGTATGCGTTCACAACTGACGCAGACGGGGACCCGAACAAAAAAGTCAACAGTATCATCGAAAAGTGCAGGCGTACGTCACTCACGGAATTGCTGAAGGTGCCAAGCCTTGAAGATGCTGATAATGACGGCAATAATTATGGTAAGACTTCTAGATGTTAAAAAGTTAATTTTCAACATGGTCTATTGGACGATGCAAAGGATATAAATGCAAAAAATTTAAATTTATAACACTCACTTATCCCTTCTTAGTGCCAAGCGAGGAAGTGTCATCGAACTCATCCAAGTCATCGTCATCCGCTGGGCGCACTGGAGTATGGAAATTTGGGAAGCAAGCTCGAACCAAATCGTTCGCACAAAAAAAATCATCAAAGAAAGCTCGCTATCAACAAATTACTGCCTCGGAATCGACGTCGGATGAAGGTTTGCAGAAGGATTGCGGGAGCCTAAATAAGGAAGCAGCGGAAACATCAGGTACAGAATATTGTTTTTATAAATTATATGAACTTATAAAGAAAAAGTATTAATTATTTATGCACTTCATTACTCGTATACGTTACCTAAAGATATTTCTGCAACAAAATGGCATGATAGCGACAATATATATTTCCTTAGAAAATGTTAGAAATATTCATTGCTATACATGTAATGAGTATAGTATGATGATTGCTAATTCTTAATTCGAAATGAAAAAAAAATGCATTTTCATTCCATTCTGTTGTAGTGATATTTCTTGACGAAATAACTCCGTAAATGAAGCGCAATAAATTATGTATATTTTTTCTGCTTACAATTTTCTACAGGTCAACAAACGTACTATCGTGACGGTAACAACAACGGAAAGACGAAAGATCAACTCGGTGAGTAGTCGACATCGCTTAATCAACCGAATTCTCAACCAAATTCATACATAAAAAAAATCTTTAAATTTATATTTGCCTTTTTATTTATTTATATTATTTATTTTATTTATTTATTGATATATTTTATTTATTTATTTTTATATTTATTAATATTTGAATTTTATAAATTCACTTAATCGTTTTTTTGCGCTCAATTAAATATATTTCATTTTATATACATTAAAGTAGATTGAAGTAAAATTGATTGAAAAAACACAATTGTTGTAGTACAGTAAATGGCAGAGTCAACGTCTATCGGAAATTTTCCTCTTCCTGGTGGGATTGAAATCTCTGATTTAATTCGTTAAACAAACATTGCGCTTTATCTGGATTAATGTCGCTATTTTTAAGCGTAGCCGTTCTTGATTTTGTTTATTTTTCTAAATATGGCCACGTTTCGAAATAAAAAGAATTATTTTCACCTAAAATATTTTCATTCAAGATGTTTTATGAAATAGTCATTTAAAAAAAAGAACGGCTACGCTCAACGATAGCTATTACAATTACGAAAAATTTCGTGCAAACATTGTACATATCCGACTATTATTGCTCGCGTTATCGTCTGCACCAGTTCGAATAAAATGGGGAAATTTGAATCGCGTTTTTCTCGAATACATTTTTTTCGAACAAGTGCGGACCATAACGCGAGCAACAATAGTCGGATATGTACATTACTGCACATTTTTCAAAATTGTAATAGCTATCGTTGAGCGTAGCCGTTTTTCTTTTTTTTTAATGATTATTCCTTAAAGCATCCTAAATGAAAATATTTTAGGTGATAATAATACTTTTTATTTCAAAACGTGGCCATATTTCGAAAAATGAACAAAATCAAGAATGGCTACGCTTAACAATAGCGCCATTAAGATTAGGGGCGTTTTTTTTGTTTGACAAATCAAATTAGAGATTTATCGGAGACTTTGTCCTTGGAGTGCCATATTTCAGGTGTTCACATTTTATTTTTTTAAAAGGAAACGAGTAAAGCTTTTTCAGTGCGATTTTTTCTTGCTTTATTCATGATATACAGAATGTTAAAAAAAAAATTTTTGAAAAAAAAAACAAAATTGCGGCCTTTGCAGCTCCGCAAAAAACAGGTCCTCAAATCGCGGGAGGTAAACAGCTGACATCACTGCCGCTTCTTTGTTGATCTGAAACACAAATTCAAAGCACATTATCAATCTGTGACGCTTTGGTCATGGAATGACGGATGGGTTTTTCGTTTAGTACAAATTTTGGAAAATGGCGGCAATTAAAAAAAAATCGAATTCTCGCGTTTCTTTTCGCATAAAAAGATAAATAATAAATGCAAAAATGTATCTTTCGAAAAAACGATCCGTCATTCCGTGAAGACATATTTTCTGAGTATGCTCTCCAAATTTCAGGTCGATATGTTAATTACAGCGGTCAGGAAAATGTCAGCCATTTTTAAAAACGTGTTTTCGAGAAAAACGCGTTTAAAGTTTTGTAATGTGTTTACACAAATGTGTTTATAATTACCGCTAATCGGCAATGCCGGCAATTTATTTGTACTTCCATGTAGATTAAGAATCCGTAATAAAAAAAATTGATTTTTTGGAAATTTCAAGGACAAAGTCTCCGTTAAATCCCACCACCAGGAAGAGGGAAATTTTCGATAGGCGTTAACTCTGCCCTTTACTATACTTCAACTATTGTTTTTTTTTCATAAATTTCACTTGAATCTACTTTAACGTTTGTGAAATTACATATATTTAATTGAGCACAAAATAACCATTAAGTAAATTTATAAAATTCATGACAAAAGCTTATTTTTCTGACCGCAACCCCATCTTGCCCTCCTCTCCACTACTACAAGAAAATACCAAAAAATCGATATCATGATGGCGTCACAGTGAGGTTCCGCCTTAAGGATGTTGAGTCCCTATGAAACATGCTAATGTTAATTGTTCAATAAATAGCTTCTTAATCGTCATGAAATTTTTACACGACCTCCTGAATACTTCATGCAAAAACATACCAAATTTTCAGAATTCTATCATCAATACTTCAACCTCCTTAAGGGTTAAAATAAAAAATGATAAGAAAATTCTGAAAATTTGGTATGTTTTTGTATGAAGTATTTAAGAGGTCGTGTTAAAATTTTACGACGATTAGAAAGCTCGTTATTAAAAAATTAAGATTTTGTTAAGAACAATCTTTAAAAGAAATTTATCAATAAACTTCGTCTTGTTTCCGTCGCTTTCAGTATATTGTAGATATTATAAAATTCAGAGATAAAAAAAAACTTATTGCAAAGTTACATCAATTTCCATAAAATAACATTTAATTTGTGAATGTTAATTGTTCTATAACGAGCTTCCTAATTGTCGTGAAATTTTTACACGACCTCTGAAATACTTCATACAAAAACATACCAAATTTTCAGAATTTCATCATCATTTGCGATTTGGGACTCAACATCCTTAAACTCGAAAGTATTTCGAAAAAAAAATTTGCGATTGCGGGCTCTATTTTTATACACCGATGAACTTAAAATTCTATCCATCATTTCGACGTAATAGATGAGTCGGTGGAAGATGTCCAAACGCTCTCAACAAAATCCGCGGGTTCGGGTGCAGCTAAAAAAAAAATGTGTTCGGTTTCTGACGCATTCGAAAAACTTGACAGGATGGACCCACCGTATTCTGCAGGTAATGGAAACGATCTTTGCAAGTTCGGAATATTAGGATATGTGAAAAATTCTGAGTCATTCACTCCGTGTTATGGCCTGTATTCCTATCCTGTTTCAGATACCATGTTGTTGGTGTCAGTGTTAAAAAGATTCAGCATAGACTTAAAAACCAACACAGCAGCCATTAATTCCTTACACGACGCATTGGTGAATAACGGCTCGGTGGATCCGCGGAAAGCCACAATCGAGAACTTCAAATGTGAACATGAGCTCCAGTTGCCTTTCACAACTCTTCAAGATTTTGAAGTCTTTGATCAGCAGTTAAAAAACGATAGACAGCTTAATGAAAACTTGGTGAGTAACCTTAGAAAATTATGGGTAATGAGCGATAGGACAAACGATTTTTACGATATTTTTATACAAATTTCAGATCGCATCTCTACGGTATTTGCTCGACCGGTCCAATAACATGACCAAGAGTTGCACGACGATTTTTCGTAAATTTTTTACAAGGCAGCTTATGGCAAAGTTTACAGCGAAAAAAAAAGTCGAGGGGAAATTGCTGTTGCGGTCTACAAGCTTTGGCGAATGTGTTATAGGTATATCATATTGATAAAGATATTATTTGGTTAGGATTTTGTACTTACATTTAACTTCTTTTTAAATCTCATTTAAGCCGCTCTCACGAAACTCCACACTCACAGCGATGGAACCTACGTTACTACCGATGAAGCGCTGCTGTGCTGTGGGAAAGCAATCGCTAATTCCAAAGATTGGGATGGCCGCCGACCTGCTCAACGTCAAGCGCAACCGTAACCTGATTGCCGTTACCCCGAATAGAAAATTCCATGCGCACAAGAATTTTTATTTAATAATAATATAAAATGTGTAAACAATAAATTGATCTCTTTAGTGTATCGATGCTTTTATTTTTTGTAGCATTTTGGGCTTACAGAATGCGATATGATCGATCAAGCATCGTATCGGATTCCGTTCAATACTGTGGGGAAGCTTTAAGATTCTTACATTGGATTCCGATGGGAAATCCCTATTGGATCCTAATAGGGAATCCCTATGGAATCCCTATGGAATCCCGATAGGAATCCCTACTTGATCCCGATGGGAATCCCTTTTGGATCCCGATAGGAATCCCTACTGGATCCCGATGGGAATCCCTTTTGGATCCCGATGGGAATCCCTTTTGGATCCCGATGGGGAGTCCCTCTTGGAATCCAATGTACGAGCGTGACGTTTCCTGATAGGGATCCAATGGGGTGTCCCGTTGGATCCCTATCAGGGAGTAGGGAGAAGTAGGGGAATCCTATAGGATTCCAAACACAATTTCTACTTGGGTGTGTGTGATCCCTGCTTTATCGAGCTCGAGCAGCAGACGTTGATATTTGATCGACGCGACAGAATGATTTTTCTGCGCCCTCGCCGGAATTCGCGAGAACTAAAATCAATGGTTGTCACGCGAATTTTTCGAAAAATTCTTGACAAGACCGGCGAAGTAGACACCCAACACTAATTTTTTCATACACTAGAAGTACACTAATTTTTTCTTTCGTTACTTTCGTTAGGGGTCTCGCGTGGTGAGAGAAACGGTATCTTTTTTTCAAAATCAAGAAAATCGCGGAGAAAGACGTTGTTCGTCTGTTCATTTGACATCGACTGTGCAAGTTTTGTAATATTCCGTAGGGCCCTTTTCGAGAACACTGGACACCTGTAAAAGTTTCCGGACAAAAATTCAAAAAAGTTCAGGAACCATTTTTTCTGCCCGTTCGCCGATAGTTGACATAAATGAATTTACCAAACGGCATTCTCAAGGGGAGGAATTCACCTGCATTCCGTTTTTTTTTTAAATCTTACTATTTTATCTTACAACTAGTACCCTTTTTCGAAAACGACCATTCTCCGCCTTTTTTGTTTCTTTTCTGGTGGACCCCGTTTAAAGGCGAACGTTTTTTAAGCATTTCTTCGACCAGAATCATAAAGGAAGAAGCTCAAGCTTCAATTATGTTATTATTTTAAGCTTCGTACGACTTTTTTTTGAAGATATTTTGATAAATAAAAAGAGACAATTTGAAAAATAACGTATAACGCGAAAAGGATTCAAGGAAAACCTCAAGACAGTAAAAAGTTAAATCGGTTTTCGTTGAGTTCGCGAGAATTTTTTCAGAATTTTTTTGCAATTTTTTAAAAATCTATTTTCGGTAAAAAATCGGATGATTTAATTACCGTAGCTTGAGAACTAAGGGGTTTGTGGTAAAATTTTAAGAAAGGAGAAAATTGTATTTTTTCATTTAGTAAGAAGTATTCCAGGTTTTTCGACATTTATTCTCCGTTAAAATTGTATAGTTTTCTAGTCACGTTAATCGATTGATTTCAACCGATTCTATTGCGTTGAAAATAGAAAAATACAATTTTTTCCTCTCTTGAAGTTTTACCACAAACTCCTCAGTTCTTGAGTTACGGCAATTAAATCATCTGATTTTTTACCGAAAATAGGTGAAAAGCAATTTCGAAAAAAAATCTGAAAAAATTCTTGCGATCTCAACGAAAATCGATTCAACTTTTTACAATCTTCAGGTTTTTCTTGAATCCTCGTCGTTGTCGCGTTACACGTTGTTTTTCAAAATGTCTTGTTTTTCAAATGGCGTTCCTGAACTTAAAAAAAATTCACATATTACTGACAATAATGAAATAAAAAAACAACAAATGAGAATCTTCGTTGCATCCCATAGATGCAAACTATAACACCATGCATCTTCAAAGTCTGTAAAAATAATTTGTTTGATTCTTTATTTTTACGCTCCTTCAAAATCTGATTTTTTTAAATGCACATTACGATTGCAAATCCGTGACAAAGATTCTAAAAGATTCTAAAAGTGTGCGTTTCTCACTCCACTTTTGACTGATTTACAAAAGCTAGATTTAATTGATTTTCAACATCGTTAACCGGGCCATGCGATCGGTTGCACGCCGATCGAGTACAGGCCTCCGAACCGACCCAAAGATATAATATACACGGGGCGTGCGGGTGCACTGTCGCTGCGCACGTTAACGTTTTTGAGTAACGCGTAACGTAACGTGACGTAACGTAACGTAACGTTTTTGAGTAACGCGTCCGCGCGGTAGCGCAGTCAAATAAGGCGATGCGGGGTATATCGAACGCACAGAGATACAGCGCAATCCTGAGCTTATTTCGCATATAGGGTCGACGCAATTTTCTAGGCGCACCGCACATATGTGCGCGATGAGAGCGACCGATAAGACGCTAAGAAATGGAACGTTCGCGCTCGTCTTTTCCATTCGCAAATGCCCTCGCTTATATTTCCTTTAAATCGCTGTCTCAGCTGCTTGTGCAAATGGAAAGAATAGCGCAACATTTATATTGCAACGTGTCCGAAACAAAAGGCGTATGAATTTAAAAAAAATTGCCATTGATCGAACATTTATTTGTGCAGTAAAAATGAAAGAAAAAATCAAAGAAAGATATATAAACAGTTATAAACCAACGTAAAATCTCTTTTCAATGCCAAACGACACGGAATAAACGAATTACTGTTACGACTATTTCTCGTTTCTGCCTCATAAATCGTACGTGCGCACAACTCGCCTCGGGGCAACTATAGAACAGACATCAGCCGCGTCTATAGACGACATCGAGACTACTCACGAACGTCTGTGCAGCTCGGGAGAGCGTGTCTCACGTGCATCTCACGAGATCCACAAAATCGTTAGAGAACGCGCGCGCGCGCGGAGATCGTTAGTCGAATGGTCAGGATCGATGGGACAGTGTAGTAATTTCCGTACGTGGGCAGCTCTAAGTCTCTTGGGCAATTTAGCAGAAATGGTCAAAATCACGCATAACGAAGTTTTGCCGCGGTAAGGGGAAATCAAAATATATCGTAAAAAGATGTATTGGGTCCTGCGGTAATAATAATCGTCGCGATAAATGATTAATTAGTTATTTCGTTTCATAAAGTGAAATGAGACGATGATTATTTAAATGGACAATGGATGTATGGATGAGGTTCCGAACCCCCTGCCCCCGGATCGAGCTGAAATTTTGCACAAACCTTCCTTTTAATATTTTAAGATAACCCCTTAAGGGATTTTTGGCGACTCGCAAAAGTTTTCGAGATATTGAATTTTTAAGTTTTTTTTAAGGTTAAGGTTCCGAACCCCCCCTCTGATCGAGCTGTAATTTTTCACAAACCTGCCTTTTAATATTTTAAGATAACCCCTGAAGGGGTTTTTGGCGACAGGCAATAGTTTTCGAGATATTGCATTTTTAAGTTTTTTTTTAAGGCGCGCCGACTATGTCTATATCTGCGCTCTTCGTTTTGTCCAAACAATAATGCCCAAACAGAAACAAACCCAAAAACTATTGCGCGTCGCCAAAAATCCCTTTAGGAGTTGTCTTAGAATATTTGAGGAAAGGTTTGTGCAAAATTTCAGCTTGATCGGAGGGGGGGGGGGGGGTCGGAACCTTACAGATATACGTACGGTCTGTTTAAATGATGTTGAAGTTTGCATAGTTGAAGTGCAACGAAATTTTTTTTCAATTTTTTATTTCTTTATATTTGTCATCATGGGAAGTCTTTTTATTTGCAAATTGTCGTCATACATTTCTAACAATAATATTTTCAAACCGATTTCCACAGACTGAAACGGCCCAAAAATAGGTATTTAAAAAGAATCAGTTTTCGTTGCATTCTAACAATGCAAGCTTCAACGTCATCTGTTTGAGGTGCCTAACATAATCTGTTTAAGGTGCCCGCATTAGCGGGAATTTTTGAAAATATGATTTACTATCGCTCATTTTTGTAGCCCAGGGTCTTAACTTCAATTTGCAACGAAGATTTTATAAATATTCCATAAAATGACCGAGTTATGACGATTTTCGTAGAGAATTAGATCGCCGCGATATTGAAGTTTGCATATTTGGAATGCAACTTTTTTTTCCCGCGAATCGCAATATTTTTTTGCCAGACCAAAGCTACGATAAATGTTTTTTAACATTCTTGTTAGCAACCTACAACCTAACTCTATCAAAAAATATTTAGGTTAACAATCGAAATGGAGCTAAGGGAAATAAAAAAGAACTTTCGTCGCATTCCAACGATGCAAACTTCAAGAGCATCAGATCGTCTACAGCGCTACGGCGAACTGCTCCGCTGTTATATACCCTTTTTTCTTTTGCGATTTTCTCGAAACGATGTTTTTTGAAACGGTGTAAGTCGTATCTCAAAATCTATTCGGGTGACTCACTTCAAATCCGGACAGAGCAGAATTCATAAAAGTTTCCATAGTATGACTTTTTGATACGTGTATCCATTTGCTGATAACAAATTATCAATGTTTTTTTTTGTCGAAAATCGAACTTTTCATTGAGCAGCTTCCCATTTTCGTAATGTTCAAAATTTCAAAAGCGCATCTGGCTGTACGAAAGTTTTATTATACAAAAATTTTTTTTTTTTAATTTTTCATTTCGGATCACCTTAGTTGCCAGAACTAGAAATAATAATAACGTCATTCTTTATCAATATTCTTCAATCTAAAAAAGCTTAAACTTGGCAAGACTGTGTATTAATCGTGCATAAAATCCCGACCTCGTCGTCCCAATACTATCATAAGAAAAAAAAATTGAAAATCGATCTGCTTTTCAAGCCCCAAGCATATGCCGACTCGTTAATCATCGTTTTGAAGTTTGCATCGTTCGCATGCAACGGAAACTCCTTTTGTTTTCTTCAAATCTGTTGTCACCCAAACATTTGTTTGCAATTTTAGGTCACAAAACTCGAAAAAGTTTCCAAAAAACGTTTGCCGAATTCTCGTAGCCTAAAACCGCAAACAAAAATTTAAAGACAAGTTAATGATCCGAAAAGATGAATTTTCGTTGCATTCCAACGACGCAAACTTCAACAAAATCGTTAATTCACTTCTAGTATCGTCGCGATGGGGTGGGAAAATATGTTCTCAAAATTAATGCATTGCTTGCAATAAATAACAATAAATAAATCATATATAAATATTTATCGCAAAAAAAATTTAATACTCTATTTATTTGACACTTTTATTTCACAAATAGACATAAGCCACTCTGTACATTTAAATTGCGAATTGATGAACGAACACGGATAAGTACAATACCCACGCGCGTATTAGGGCAAACGGTCTCTCCAAACAGTTTCCAGGATTGCCGACGGCCAAATGTCTGCCCACGCAAGTTAAAGCGCGTGCACATCTATGTAGCGTGTATCGCCCCCAGTCGTATAGTCTCAAGTCCATAGAAAATGGCAAAAGCATCCCGGGCGAATGCTCTCGTCCACGAAATCGCGTTAGAACGATCGAGTGCCGTATTGCCCGATCGCATGTGCGCCATATGAGCATCCGCATAAGTACACTTTGTTCACCGTCTTCGGCACACGTAGATTCTTAAGTACGTATCTATACATATAACTCAATGTACATACATACATACATACATTGCTGCAAGGGACGAATAAGATCCGGGGCCTTTTCCATTACAGTCTCGAATCATGGCAATTGCGTAACGCGCAAATCTTACTTTATATCGTGTGGGTCTCTCTCTCTCTCTCTCTCTCTCTCTCTCTCTCTCTCTCTCTCTCTCTCTCTCTCGGTATATTCGTAAAAGGAAGTGACTCACCGATAAGGAGTCATTCATACAGGAATGGACTTCTGCTCGCATAGACGAGTGTACATACGCCCCCTGTGTATTTGTGTGCATATATATATATATATATATATATACACACATATACGTAGTCCCACGTGAAACGAAATCTTACCTGAAACAGAACAATAAAACAGAAACCGTCAAACAGGCGTTATATGTTACAAGTGGTAGTTAAAAAAATGCTGTATACATATATACAGGGTGTTTGAATGGCGTCGAAGCTTGCATCATTGGAACGCAACGAAAATTCTTCCTTATTTTTTCATTTCTTTATTTTCAGAGTTCAGATAGTGATCTGAACTCTTCTTTTGCCGTTTTAGGTTATGGATCCCTAATGAGGATATTCAAGAATATTTCAGTGATATTTGTAGCATAAGTGGGCGCAAAAAATAGAGCAATACGGGGGGGGGGGGGGCTTCATCTTCAATGTCATATTTTTGAAAGATCTTGCGTTGAGATTTTTCAGCCGCGAGAAGCATATTTTTCCAATGGCTTTTCCAGTCTTTTTCGAAAAAATATAGTGCATTTTTGTGATGATTGTACGTCACAAAAAATTGAGCATTCTTGAAAAAAATCAAAATTTCATGTTGCGTACAGCAGAACGAACATAGTTAAGTTCAAAACACGGAACACTCTTCACAAAACATTCTTCGTGCATCTCTTTATCGAGAAAAAAATGGTCAAAGATGGTAAAGTGGACAAATGGAATGAAATTGCATTAAAAAAAAGTTTTTCGGGATTGTTTCGTATTCGAAGTTGAATAACCTTGATTCGGTTGAACTTGAGATGAAATTTCGATTCTTTCCAACATGTCCCAACATTTCCGGCTCTTGCTATTCACCACAAAAATACGCAATATTTTCTTTCAAATAGGACATGCCCCAATTTTTCCGGCTCTTACTATGCACCACAAAAATACGCAATACTTCTTTTCAAATAGGACATGCCCCAATTTTTCGGGCTCTTACTATTCACCACAAAAATACGCAATATTTTTTTAAAAATAGGACTTAAAAAAATATCACGTTTTTCTCAGACCGCTAAAAAACACATGGCCACCTCATAATTGTCACCCTGTATATGCAGGTGTACAAAATCGCCGCGAAAAGTGTTATTCGAAGAGAAGTTTATGCGATTCTTGTAGCCGCGCACGTAATGCGCAGGGATGAGGTCGCTCTTGCGGGGATACCGAATAATTGCGAAATCAAGAGTGTGAGAATCGTGTCGCGTAATTCCATACCCATTGTCTCTCGCGGTGTTCTGTCTTATTGACTGGTATGGCAGAGCGAAGGATGCGAACAACACCCAAAGGAGCATTTGTGTATTTATACACACACACACACACACACACACACACACACACACACACATATATATATATATATATATATATATATATATATATATATATATATATATATATACAGATCCTCAAAATGACAAACTGTCCCCATACTCAATAATGCATAAATATAATGGATTCAAATGTGCTGTGCCTATATATATATATATATATATATATATATATATATATATATATATATATATATATATATATATATATATATATATATATATATATATATATATATATACATAGAGGAATGTACGGCTTGTCCGTAGATGCACAATGGATTACAGATTAATAGTCCCGATCGATTAATTAAAGGCGAAAAGTACGGCGGAACGATCGATAGCTCTGTCGAACTCGTCTTGGATACGTCGAGCTTGGATTCCTCTCGCCTTTACTTATATATATATATATATATATATATATATATATAGCCTTAAGATAGTGCCTAGGTAATGCAAAACATCTATACGTATGAAGCTGTGTTCTCGTCTCTCCGACGCTCTCCACGGCACCCGCAACGATAGCTTACCGAGAGGTTCGAGAATCCACCATTAATTATGATAATTGATTCGTACGATTAACGCATCTATCTCCGACGAGGCCTCTGCCGTATTCCTTTTTCTGCCTTTTTTCTCCTTTTAAACCTTACTCTTCTTATGGATGCGCTTTATTACAATTCGCGGGAGGCGTACTCACGGTAGAACGTGTATTGAGTATCGTCTTTACCTTTGCGTCTGTCCATTTTTTGTTTAATTCTGTAATCGGGCTATCCAATGCCGAATCATCGATTCTTAATCCAACAGCGATTTTTCACTGGGATAGAAAGAGACGAGGAATGTGAGTGAATGCTTTGTGATTGTTACCGACGGTAGTGGAGGCGCGATAGGTGTGTGGTTTCGACGATATCTGCTGATAAGCAGCCTGGGCTGCTTATCAGCTTGGATGGGTGACCGCTTGCGCGCAGACCACCTGGCACGGTCCCACTGAGCTTGCGAGGCAACTAGAACTCGGCACAGTAAAGCCGCCTGTATCGGCGTAGGTTTTACGCAGTTTCCCTATGCCCTCGTGTAAGTGCGATACAGTAGTGGATTAGGGGAGAGCGGGAGACACGACCGCGAGGTCTTTAGAAAAATGGAAACGGTAACAAGTGAGGGGGTGAAGTGGAAGGCTACGGGGCGGTCAAAGCTCGCAAGAGCGTGCTAGGGAATCTCGGGGGTGAACAAAATTTAATGACGTTGAAGTTTGCATCGTTGGAATGCAACGAAATTCATTTGACATTTTTTTATTTCTACGTTTTCATTGAAGTCGAAAATCTTTTTTGCTGAGTGGTCGATCACTGATGAGAATTCTTTGTTTCGGGGATTTTGACAGCCTGAATTCTTTTAGAAATTCGATGGTTTTGAAGTTTGTATAATTGGAATGCAACGGAAATTAATATTTTTGGAATTAGATCTTCGTTTTAATTTTCGTTGGAGTTAAGGGGTCTTCTCACTTTAGACGCTAAAGGAAAGGCTATTTTCGTGAATTTTTTTGATAAGTTTATATTATTGATATTGATATAAAAGTTGTTACACTTAAGAAATACATTTTCGAAATACATTTTCGAAATACATTTTTTAAAAATTATTTATTCCAGTCACTATTTATAGACGAAAATCGTGATTAAAAAAATGTCCTAAAAAAATTGTAGGTCTGCGTTGTTGATGAAATCTCGGAGATGGATCATCCGAGACAAATATATCAAACGGTTTCAGATTCAGTATGTTAATGACTATAGGGCATATCATACGATTTTTGATATTTGCAAAAATAACTAAATGGCGGAAATGTTCCGAAGAAAACAAAAAAACATGTTCTTTCACCGTTTGCGGCAAAAAAGTAAATATCCCAATTTTAAAAGTCCTTGATATGCGGTATTGCTATAGTTGTGAAGAATATGTGGTTAAGGGGCTATGCCAGTGTGAACGCTGAAAATTTGGGTGATTTTCGGGATTTTTTTGGAAGAAAAGTACTCAATTAAATGTTTCGAAAAATTAAGGATATATTTGGCTATATTTGACCTATATTACATAATTTTTTTCATAGGAAAATATTGAGATCCAAGCGACTTATGCGCTGCCTTCGGAGGTGTCAAAAAAAGTTCCTCCACTGCTGACATGATTCCGGTCGATTCAGAAGCTCAAACCAAAAAAGGGAAAAAATGTCGTTAAACTGGGAGGTATTTTCTGTACAATGACGTAGAATTTTCGAAAAATATCAAAATCTAACAAAATGGCGTAGCTATGAAAAAAGTCTGTTTTCTTGCCTATAAAATGGTCGTTTTTTTCAGTGCAAAATCGTCAATTTTCATCCAATCAAAAATAGCCTACGTCATTGTAGAGTAAATATATTTAAGAGTACTCAGTTCAAATTTCAAGTCAATCAAAAATCTCATTTCGGGAAAAACGCGTTTAAAGATTTAACTATCGATTTTTGTAACATAAAATGATATTGATATAAATGATCTGAATGATAATGATTTTCTTGAAAGTATACACTGTCGAAAAAGGCAAAAAGGATTTGATAAGGATCGGTTCAGTAGTTTCGAAGATCTTATTAACAAGCCGTCGAAAAACGTTGTTTCGAAAAAAACGCGTTTGAAGTTTGTTTGGGTTACATGAATACATAACAAATTTTTTTAAAAAATATTTCGAAAGTGTATTCATTAAGTGTAACAACTTTTAAATCAATATCTATTTTATAAACCTATAAAAAATCATGAAAATAGCATTTTTTTAGCGTCTAGAGTGAGGAGACCCCATAATAGTTCCATCGTTCATGCCATTTACTCGCGTATACATTGAGATCTCTCTGACTCTGAATCGGTGAATAATTTTTCCCATCGAAGTGGAGTAGCAGCACCCCTATATGCGTATACATAAGGATGAACGTATATTCAAGTTGGATTTTTGCGCATATACGTATCTGTCAGAAATTACTTTGCCGTTCTAAAGCGTTCTACAAAAGTGACGCATTCACCGCTTACCGCGTCTCCTCGTGTGTCTCTGGTGAACGCGGCGCGAGAAATTTCCACATACCTATATATTTATAATTCAACGCGATAAGCTTATAATCGACGTTTGTGCGCGCGCGTTCCCTAGATCGCGTAAAATACCGCAACCGCGCGATATACTCGGATTACCCGTGAGGGAGCGAGAAAGAAAGCCTTCGTATAAAGAAAGGGAGAGAATGGATAATATCGAGAGAAAAATCTCCTCGGTGTGGCTAATAGGGAGGGTGATAGAGAGGGGGAGGGGGAGGGTTGTATTTTATTGCGAGGATATTCGAGCTTCGAATTCCAAGAAGACGCGAATACATCAGCAACATATACGCGTCGAATCAGCGCTCGTAGCTCACAGTCGTAACAATATAAAGTACAGACACAATGTATACGTATACGACCCCTCATTGCGTTAGATTGATCCGAGTGTTGGTTAGCAAACGATTAAATGCGCGAGGGCAAAGCGCGTAACACGCTCATGGCCGATTCCTTTCTAGATTTCTCGAATAAATAAACAAAACGATCGGCTCGCCCCCCCCCCCCCCCCCCTCACCCTTCTTATGTACCGGCATTTTTATTTATCCTCTTTTAAATTCTTTTGCCGATTGATAATAAACGATCGTTGGCGAGATTGTCGAACGAGCGTTGAGAAAACGCGCCGGACTTTCCTCTCTCTTGAATCGCCGGTGCCCTCTTGTGTGTATGTGTGGTAGCTATGGCAATTTATAACTAGAAAACGTCTCTATCTATCGGAACCTTGGGGTGCAGTTTATGGGGAAAGGAATATTAAAATCGGCAAAGGATCGGTAAAAGATCGGTGAAGTAGGGGAAAAATTGGTAAAATCGGTAAAAGGATCGGTAAAGTATTGTTAAAATCGGCAAGGGATCGGTAAAATCGGCAAAAAGATCGGTAAAATCGGCAAAGGGATCGATAAAGTACGGGAAAAATGGTGAAATCGGCAAAAGGATCGGCAAAATCGGTAAATGAATGATAAAATCGGCAAAAAGATCGGTATAATAGGGGGGGAAATAAGTGAAACCGGTTAAACAATCGGTAAAATCAGCAATGTAAAACAATCGGCAAAAGATTGATAAAATCGGCAAAAGGATCGGTGAAGTCAGTAAAAAATTGGTAAGATCGGCAAAGGATCGGCCAAATCGGTAAAAGATCGGGAAAAACGAGATGCGCAGCATTCATTCGAGAAATCTTACTTCGCGTGCGTTTATTCTTCTACAATCGCTATTTAGTCAGCGCAGCCGTCAGAAGTAATAATCTCCGATTATGTAGATTTCACGTATCCTTAGAGGCCCATGAAAAACCTTTGCTGATTACGTTTACGGCAGATGCGCCATGAAAAACTCGTATTCAGAAAACGGGATGTGTGGTCGATTGCGGGGCAATTCTTCTTTCGCGCTGCCAAATGGCGATTTGATTCGTTTGTTAGACTAAAAAAGTATTGAAACTTTAAATCCTGCATTCTCCTTAAATTAATACCAGGCTATGCATAAGTACAGCTAAAAAGAGTTTCTCCAAAGGCGATTCTTTGCATGTCTGGAATGCAACGAAAATTCATTTTGATCGAGTCATCCGAATTTTATGACACATTGGACTATGAAAATCACTCAGATGTTTCTAGAATCCTTATCGGGGGTCGACCGCTCAGATCAGAAAAAAATATTTTGGATATTAATGAAATTGAAGAGATAAAGAAAAATGTAAAATGGATTTCGTTGCATTCCAACGATGCAACTTTCAAGGTCGTACTATATTTTAGTCGACTGCAGTACACCCTATATATATATATATATATATATATATATATATATATATATATATATATATATATATATATATATATATATATATATATATATATATATATATATATATATATATATATATATATATATATATATATATATATATATATATATATATATATATATATATATATATATATATATATATATATATAGTTTGAATAAAAAGCACGTTTGTTCCAAGTATTAAAAAACATCGAGCCATTATTGTGCAGTATGGTTTCGACGTCGTCTTGCCGGAGAAAATCAGTTTTGTACATACAACGTAACTCATCAAGGCGATGAGTACCGAAAGTGCAAATACATTTCAACTCTATCTCATTCGCAGGATATACCTGACCTCGACTTTTTTATTCATGAAGTATCAGATTAAATACACACCCACACCGACATATATTTTTTATTTAATTTCCTGAGTTCCAACCTATACCCTGTCGGGTTTTTACGGATTACCCGTCCCAATTGAACCCATTTCTATCAATCCCTACCCGGACTTCGCTAACCTAACCTAACGTTCCGTTGCGTCCACAGCCGTCTTAAGCCACACCATACCACATTTGCCGAGGGTACGGGGAAACTGTGCTAAACCCGTACCGATATACAGGGTGCCCGAGAACTGAATGCGTTTCCTAAAGTGGGGGGGGGGGGGGGATGAAATTCCGAGTCGATTGATATAAGCATGTGTCGGTCCCAGATCAACCCCTGAATTACTATTAATTTTTAAAGGCGGGCCAATCAGGTGCGCTTGATGCCTGTAGGTGCCGGCTCCCCCCAGGCGCCCCGCCAGTGCGCGTATCGCTCGCCGACGTACGCCGGCTCATCGGGCCCACCTGATTGGCCCGCCTTTAAAAATTAATAATAATTCAGGGGTTGATCTGAGACCCACACATGCTTATATCAATCGACTCAGAATTTCACCCCCAATCCCCCATTGCAGAGAACGCGTTCAGTTCTGGGACACCCTGTAGACGGCCCCATATTCTTCTGATTCTCTGGTACACAGACGTTTTACTCAAGTATCTACATCAAGGTCTCAGAAGTATTGGCCTGCCGCTGACTGGTTGACAGCCGGTGCACGACTAAGCGGTCACCGCTCCGAGTATCGGTCATGCACAATGCTGCTTAACTCGAAGTACTGTCCGAGCCGAACTCGAGCGCCCATCTACCAGTGTCGGTACATATATATATGTGTGTGTATTTTTACGTCATATAAGAGCCCCGCCACATATGGCCTTTCCAGCGCCTTGGGCGTGAATTCACACATACGTACGGCCCAGAGCAAGAGGCTCCGCGCTCTTTAACCGTCGACAATTTGATTACGCGATACGGTACTACATGAAGACGTTACCCTCGCCTATCGAGGGCACTTCGTGTATCGGTAAATACACTGTGAAGGAGCGCGCCCATATTGGAAGCGCTCAGAGACACAAACGAACGTCAAGTACGGCAATCATCGCCGTTTCACATCCCATCCGAGCTTTCATCGTGCCTCGGAAATACGGGCGTAATAGTGGCTTACGATTTAGCACGTCAATAATATGACAGCCAACAGGCAGTGACGATCAGATTTGTCCGTGTTGACTGTAAGCGTCGCTGTTAAACGGCAGGAAGAATAAAATTGAGAGGGGGGGGGGGGGGGAAAGGAAACGAAGTGGAGAAAGCGGCTTCGCGTGAGCCGCCAAAAACGGTAAAGAAGAAAGAGAGAAATAACGGAGATCGAACCGTGACGAGGAGAGGCGAGAAATGATTGACGATTGGAGGTTTTCATCCCGAGGACTCATCAGGCGCGCGAGATTCGATCTCGTACGTCGTGCGCTCAGACGAGCCAGAATTTCTCTCGAATGATCGAGTGATTACGTAATTGGGATAATTCTTACGAGACGCGGCTAGATCCCTGGCTCCCGGGTATATACGTTCGACGGGTATACTAATAATTTATTTCGAGAAAATGGTCCTCGGGATAGAGTATATTGTGGGGGAAGAAAAAATTGACGCCGTTAGATCCAAGTACTTCTGTCGTAATACACTGTGACGAGATCGAAGCACGTCCATTTTGAAGATGGACGTTTATCCATTCATTATGACGGCATTTACGATTCTTCGTTAGGGGAAATGTTAATGTATGAGATCGGCTGACGTTTGGACATAAATAATCGGGATAGAGGTTAAAATCGTTGCTTGATTTTGGACACAGAACTGGATAAATATTTTCCGAATTCTGAATGATCAAAACGCTCAATACTCCGAAAGAATACTACCCCGAAAGATCAAAACTCCGAAAATCTGAACACCGTCAAAACAATTCAGCAATGGAAGTTTTGAAAGTTTCAAAACTTTCAATAAATCGATGAATTATTTAAAGATTTTTTTTTTATTAAGCAGTGATGTTAAACCGTCGGCGCATTCAAAGTTCGGAATTTCAACCCGGCCCCCCAAGTCAAGATCATGCCAGCGAAAGTCTACACAGTTGACTGTAAATGATGTAGAACGTATAACATTGTCTAGACAAATTTCAAAATTGATGAAAAATCAATTTTCAATTGAAAAAAAAATCTTGAAATAATTCGTCGATTTATTGAAAATTTTGAAACATTTGAAACTTCCATAGCTGAATTGTTTTGACGGTGTTCAGATTTTCGGAGTTTTGGTGTTTCGTGTAAAATTCGTTCGCAATTTTGATCTTTCGGGGTAGTATTCTTTCGGAGTTTTGAGCGTTCTGATCATTCAAAGTTCGGAATTTCAACCCGGCCCCATCTTGAATTTCGGAATATTAAAATTCGGAATTTTAAATCGTCGGGGCATTTAAATTTCGGAATGTCAACCCGGCCCCATGATTACCCAAACAAACTCACTCCACATGAATATATTGAGATCGGCCCGCCCGGTCTACCCACGGGTCAGATCGTCTAGTCTTCCTGAATATCCTTCAACTCGAACAGTTCTAAATGATAATTTAGAGTTCGAATTTAAGGGTGTTCTAAATTAGAGTTTATAATAAATAGTTATTATATTTATAATAGTAAATTTTATACAACTGAATTATTAATCCAAAATTCATTATTTTAAATGACATTTGTTAATTAATCATAATACATTATTATTTACTTAATGAATGTGGAGGATGGTAGATAGCAAAAAAAATGCCTGAGGGAAGAAGTAAGACCAATTATAAATGATAACCCATCAAAATAGGAAACAAAAAAATAAAGGAAGCAATGAAAGGTATAGGGGGCAATCTGTCAAGCCGTGAAGAATGGAAATGTAAGGGAGCTGGACAAAAATAGAAAGAGGCATAAAAATAAAAATTGAACAAGAAATTCAATACGATTGGAGCAAAATCGATGCGTCAACATACTGCAAGGAATGCAAACATAGGAAAACAGGTATACATATGGGAAAATAATTGGGAGAATAAGATGATTAGCGGAGACTTCAAAGACATGTGAGCGAGGATAAGATATGGAAATGTCGGAAAAGACGGGGAAAAGGGTATGTAGAAACCAAATGTAGAATATGTAAGCAGGCAATTGAAAGTTTGAGACATTTTGCGAGTGATCGGAAGTTAAGGATAAACGAAACCAAGAAATAGTAAATAAACTGGAGCAGATTGGAAAAAAGCAGCGGGTTGAAAATTGACCGAAAAATAGAAGCGCAACTGAAAATGCCACCGGAAAAGAAACTATGCGATTACATCAGACAGTTTGAGAAACTAGCAACTAGGATAGATATACGAAAACCAATGTAAAATGATTGATGAAATGAGAATGAAGGGGTGGCTATGCAAGCACCCTCAAAAAGTTTATACAAGGAATAAAATACTACTACTACTACTATTATTATTATTCAGTTACATTATTATAAATCACTATTTCCGTAATAATTATATCATATTAATTAATTCGTTAATAAATTATTATGAATTAGTAATCGATTATTAATAATCTAATTATATTCATAATAATACATTTTATACTAAGTAAATTATAAATATGATTTACTCAAACGATTCTAAATGATAATTTAGAACTGTTCGAGACATAATATAATAAAAATTTCTCAACTTATAATTCTGAAAATTTATGTAATTAATTTTAATTGTTTTAAATTTGATTTAAAAAATAATTGCATTTTATATAATTTATTCTAATTCTAATATCTCAACAGTTCTGAAATTATAATTTTAGAATTGTTCTAAATTATAATTTGAGAACTATTCGATTAGACTTCTAAAAAAACATGTCCGAAAATCATTATATTTTTTATATAATTAAAAAAAGTTTTTATCTCAGCCCAAATAAATTGTACATATTCGTGAAAACAACCCGATAAAAAAAAACTTTTCCTTGTCGTAGTTCGCAACATAAAATCAGGGATATTTTGAGAGAAATAATTTCGTTGCGAAAACTCAAGCCAATCACCCGGGTCGCCCGTAATTGGTCGTAATTTCGCAAAGATCAACTGGACATGGCTACAATGAAGTTATAATGACGCGGCTGCGCTCGCGTCATTATAATGTTGCACGTATGTATATCATTCATGATGACTCAATGTTACTACATATGTAGCCATACACACATTCAATTGTTGTGTGTTTTGTTTGGGTCTGTTTGGGTTTGGTCTCACCCAAAGCCGGATTATCCACGTTGTTAACAAATGGTCCTGTAGCTGGTGCGTCGAGCCGTTATTTATTTATGCAAGCTTCTTTGGTACAACCCACACAAACGTTTGCGGAATTATATATATATGTGTGAGTGTGTGTGTGTGTGTGTGTGTGTGTGTGTGTGTGTGTGTGTGTGTGTGTGTGTGTGTGTGTGTGTGTGTGTGTGTGTGTGTGTGTGTGTGTGTGTGTGTATGTGCAGGTGTGTGCATTGACTTTGGTCTCTGTCGGGAGGAGTTTGTACAATAGCCGATGTATGAGCAGGGGCGAACCACAGGCACATCCCTCTGTCACGCTCTCCTAACAGCGCAATAAATAACAATACACCGTTGATTAATCGCCATACCGATCGATCCACCTCATTCGTTTTCAATAGCAGATTTATACACACAAACACACACACACACACACACATATGTGTGTGTGTGTGTTTGTGTGTGTGTGTGTATATATATGTGTGTGTGTATGTATATATGTATATGTACATAGGCGTATATGTTTTAATACGTAGCCTTAACTTTCAGACAAATAGTAGAATCTCGATCACTCACAATCAATACAACGTACGCGTGTGTAGCTTCGAATAATTGAATCCCTCTTTCGATTTATCACAATCAGATTGCAATTTTCGAACTCATATCGGGACTACAGGAAATCACGTTGTGGGATAGGAAAGAAAAAAATTAATGGAGGTTCGCATCGTTTGAATGCAGCGAAAATATTTATTTTTTCGTATTGCCCAATTTGGCAATTCAGGGTACGAAAATCACTGAAACAATTTCGTAGATCCTCATTCTAAATTCTCAACGGATTTAGATAGCGAAAAAAAAGAGAATTTTCGTTGCACTCCAAAAATGCAAACTTCCACGTCATAAAAATCGTGCAGTATTCACGCAACTTTGGAAATTGTACATAAGTGTGACTTTTTCGACGATTTGAAACATCTCGAAGACATCTTCGTTCAAATATCGCGGCAAAAAGCGACATTGAAGTTTGCATCGTTGGAGTAGAATGATTTTTTTTTCTCATCGCCAATTTTTGTTGACAGTTCAAGTCTACGAGAATCACTCAAACGTTTATCAATATCCTCGTTAGAAACCGAGAACCTAAATGTGTGAAAAAAGAGTTCAGATGACAATTAAAATGGAGGAAAAAGGGAGAAAGAATTCAGTTGCATTCGAACGATGGAAACAGCATGGTAAACATTCATCCAAACGAAGCTCCCTGTCGGAGGTAGAAAAAACAACAGCACGAAGGAGGCACGAGTGAATAATACGGAGGGGTGTATGACGATTCGAATCGATGAGAAGAGCCGCGCGCGGCCAATTATAATCGTGACTAAAACGACGTTACTTTTATCTGTCGACGGACGTGGAGATACGGAAGGGCGTGCCGGACGTGTGCATTCAGATCGTCGTGTGCAACGTCCGCTCTCTCTCTCTCTCTCTCTCTCTCTCTCTTGGCAAGATCATGAAATTGAGGATGCACGCGGAGAGTTGACGGGGGCGTCGACACCCACACGAACAGTTGGTGCAGAGGACAATGAAACAGATATACACACACACACACACACACACACACACACACACACACACACACACACACACACACACACACACACACACACACACACACACACACACACACACATCGTAGTTAGAGATGATCGCGCCGGGCTTTACGCGCCGCCCAGTGATATCTCGCACCGCGTGCGCTTTCGCGTTTCTTCCCATTTTTTTTCTTCCTTTTTCCGCCGTCCTCCTTCCTCTTCTCCTCCTCTTTCAATCATTTTTATCGTTCTCCCGTTCTCGCGGGAACGAAAATGCCCGCTGTCTCGAGGGCAAATCTTGTCTCGATTAGGGGCTTCGCGAGAAAATGAATACTTTGTATACGAATGCGCACACCTGAGCACTTGAGTATATACGGGGTGATTCATTCGAATGGAAAGGGTCGAATATCTTCGAATTATTGATAGAAATATTTAAAGTTAACGAATTTCAGAACGCACATTATCAGGTGCCCGTTATTTTTTTTATGAACGCGGAGAAAACGGGAGGTCATCTTTCTTTTTTGTCAAATGCAATGTTGGGGTAAGGTTCCGAAACCACCCCTCACCCTTTAGGGGTTGTCTCAAAATATTAAGAGGAAGGTTTGTGCAAAATTTCAGCTCGATGGGAGGGGGGGGTTTGGAACCTTAACCTTAAAAAAAACTCAAAAATTCAATATCTCGAAAACTATTACGAGTCGCCAAAAATCCCTTTAGCCGTCGTCTTTAAATATTAAAAGAAAGGTTTGTGCAACATTTTAGCTCGATCGGAGGGGGGGGGGGGGGGGGGGGTTCGGAACCTTATCCCAATCTTGTATTTCTCTAAAAGGCCTGCATGAGATATTGCAAATGCAGTTTAGTATCGCCTAGTTTCATAGCCTAGTGTCTTAACTCTAATTTGCAATAAAGATTCTGCAAAAATTCCGAAAATTTCTTTGTTTTGAGTTTTTGACGAAATTGTTTTATGGAACGATGTGAGCCGCATCTCAAAATCTATTCATCCAATTCACTTGAAATCCGGACAGAGCATAGTTTATAAAATTTTCTACCGTCTGACCGAAGGATTTTTCCATATGTTCATCCATTTGGTAACAAAAAATTATTAAAGTTGATTTTTGGTCGAAAATCGAAGTTTTTTTCTACAGCTTGCTATTTTTGTAATTCGCTAAATTTCAATCACGTATCTCGTCAAACGAAGGTTTTAGTATTATACTAAAAGTACATTTTCACCCCACCGATTAACCATCCACCAACGGCGCCACTATCTTCAAACAATAATAACTTCATTGTTAAATGATATTTTTCAACAAATACAAAAACTCAAATTCGGCAAGACTATGTACTAATTGCCTGTAAAATCCCGACCTCGTCATCCCAATACTCTGGTCAGAAAAAAATGTTGTAAGTCAATCTGTCTTTCGGGCGCCAAGCTTATACAGAACCGTTAATGCACCAATCGACACAGTCCTTTTGCGTTAAAAAAAATGAGCGGCATCAGTGCCTCCAAAAATACATAATTGCTTTAAATAAAACCAAATACACGTTCACAAATCCCGATCTTATAAAGAAAACCTAATCCCCCTGATAATATCCCCCCGCCCCCCTGACACGATTTAACTTTTGTCCGAAGTGTCTTCCAGTATGCCCAGCAATTCCGAAGATATCCCAGTGGGTCGATTCACGCGGGACACCATGTATACAAGTGTCCGAGAGACTAATACATACACGAGAGTTTCGTACGTTGTGGCATTGGCATTGGAAAAAGATCGAGGGCACGTTGTACCCACGCATTATAAATACAGCCGATACACGTTCCCATGCCGTACACTTTGGACTCGTCTCTATACAACGATAATAATTATGATAATAATAATAACAACAATGATAATAATAGTAGTAACACGCCAGTAGTACCGGTGCCAACAATCACGACGATAATAATCACAACTCGTATCAATAAGTTAGTAGTTCAATGCTACATAGATACTATCGAATTCGCAATAGCGTGTATCGCGCGCAAAAGTTCCAGTTTCATTTTTCATGATAAACAAGTTCCCAACGTTTGCTACACGCGCGTTATCTAACGGCAGGTACATTATCGCTGATGTATATCTATATCGTGTAATATACCCGGGTCCGCGGTATATGTATATAATTGTACTATATATGCGTGGGTATATATTTATATACATACATATTCATACATATATATATATATCTCTTGGGAGGGTGTCTCTCTTATCTCTGCCACCCGAAATAACTCGGTAATTATCGACGTCACAAAAAATGTTCCAGACAAAAGTTGTACGGTGTGAAGGGGGCCATCAAATGCGACCAGGTTTTGGGTCGCGAAGGTCACCTCCACTTTTTTAAATTGAATGGTACATTTTTTTTCAACCATCTTGTGGAGCACCTCAAGCCGCATAAAAAACATTGGGGGTTAAAGTCGTTCAAGGTCATTCAAGGTCAGCATCTATGATACAAATCTAAATATCTCGGATCACTACCAAATATTTGGTAGTGATCCGAGATATTTAGATTTGTATTCCATTTTAATAGGTGACCTTGAATGACCTCGAACGACTTTGAGCCCCTAATGTTTTTATACGGCTTGAAGTGCTCCACAAGATGGTTAAAAAAATATGCAATTCCATTAAAAAAGTGGTGGTGACCTGCACTGCGCGTCAGCGCTCCTGGCGAAATAAAAAAAATGGTCGCATTTGATAGCTCCCTTCACACCGTACAACGTTTGTCTCGAACATTTTTTTGTGACGTCGATAATTACCGAGTTATTTTGGGTGGCAGAGATAAGATGGACACCCTGTATATATATATATATATATATATATATATATATATATATATATATATATATATATATGGGGTATTCCTTCTCTTCCTCTACCCCTTCCCCTTCAGCGGTTGCAACAAATCGAAAAGAAA
Source organism: Ophion ellenae (assembly GCA_963210295.1). NCBI lineage: Eukaryota > Metazoa > Arthropoda > Insecta > Hymenoptera > Ichneumonidae > Ophion > Ophion ellenae. Next base: position 11,439,329 of record OY723387.1, on the reverse strand, counting down.
CATTCTAGGTCTATTTTGTGTATTTTTCACCAAAGCTCAACTTGTGCTAACCATATTCACTTTTCTTATTTTTGGTGAAATTTCGATTTTAAGCATGATTATTCGACAGTTTGGAAGTCAGAAGTGGATTTTTTCGTTCACATATATATCCCACCCAAATTGAATTTTATCTGAAAGCAGATTTTTGAAGTTTTCTTTGCAATTGCAATACCGACAACGTATTCCCATGTAGGTTTCGCCAATCGAACCGTAACGGCCAATACTTGGACCAATGTTGGCGGGGCGATGATCGATTACCCAATTGTACGCCAATGCTCGGCTGAGTATTGACTAGCCAACATTGGTTTGCCAATACGAGGCCAATGTTCGGCCAAATATAGACTCGCTAATCATTGGCTTGTCGATACGAGGCCGATGCTTGGCGAAGTATAGACTCGCCCATCATTGGGTTGCCGATACGCGGCCAATGTTCGGCCAAACATAGACTTGCTAATCATTGGCTTGTCGATACGAGGCCGATGTTTGACGAAGTATAGACTGGCCAATCATTGGTTTGCCAATACGAGGCCAATGTTCGGCCAAGTATAGACTCGTACATTATTGGGTAATCGATATGAGGCCGATGTTTGACGAAGTATAGACTCGCCAATCATTGGTTTGCCGATACGAGGCCAATGTTCGGCCAAATATAGGCTCTCTAATCATTGGCTTATCGATACGAGGTCGATGTTTGGCGAAGTATAGACTCGCCAATCATGTTTTTGCCGATACGAGGCCAATGTTCGGCCGAGTAACGCATGATCAAACCGCAATTCGTATATTGACGATTCATTGTTTCGCGTCGAAGTCATTGAGAGACGAGACGAATACTTTTTACGAGTCCATTGGACATTATTCTTAGCAACCATACTACCAAATCAATGCACTCATTGTTGGCTGATTCTCGAACGAGCTCATACGCGATACTCTGCCCATTTTTATGAACCATCCTACACTGACAGAAAAATTCTATTAATATTAACTAACCGCGTCTATTTATTTATTCTTTATTTGAATTAACTAGAAACTTTTGTCTCTAGTTCTCTAGAATTCTTAATTCTTTAATTCTAGTCTCTAGAATTAACTAGACTTTTGTGAAATCAAATTTTTCCTATTGCATTCCATTATTGGAATTATTCATTTTGAATATGTTTATTTATTCAAATTAAACTTGAACTAATGAACAAATGGTCTGTCTTTATTGGAACACACATATTAAAGGGTTGTGGGGGTAGAGAGGGTGGAGCGAGAGGAATTATATATATATATATATATATATATATATATATATATATATATATATATATATATATATATATATATATATATATATATATATATATATATATATATATAGGTTAGGTTTGGAAATTCTCCAACATGTCAGTCGATAACACTCTCTAATTATCACGATGATATTAACTAATTGATATAGTTTATGCGATACTAATAATGATGAGAATCCATTTGGTCTCTTATGGCATATCTGCGATTCAAATGTTACGAGCACTCGGTAGCATAGGGGCAGCGTGCTTGGCTATGAGTAGGTAGGTTCAAGGTTCGAATCTCATATAGGTGAAATATTTTCTTCGAACTAATCGTTTCGAAAGACCAGGTAATGACGAATTACAATACAAAAAGAATCAATTTTTTTTTTTGGCAGTGCAGGACCAATTTTGGTGATCTATATCGGGTCACAATTATCCGCCAAGACTCGGTCGATAATCGGGCCAAGGTCGAGTGCCAATGATGGCAATCTTGACGGGGACTGATTGTTGGCCGATTCTCGAATGAACTCCTACGCGATGCTCGGCCGATTCTCATAAGCCATTCTAGGGCCAATATTGATTGCGAATATCGGGCCGCTCTTATCATCCGAGGCTCGGTCGATGATCGGGCCAAGCTCGAGTGCCAATGTTGGCAGGCTCGGCGTCGCGCATCGGCCAATCGTTGGCCACTACCGATCACCCTACATGGGTTCCGACTTCTAACCTTCTAAAGTTCTAACTTTCTAAAAAAAATAGTCAATGTTGGAAGTACTTGGAGCTTTGGTGAAAAATGCACAAAGCAGGTCTAAAACGTATCTGAATTTGTTGAACATTATAAAAACGGCCCGAGTGGACGTTTCGATTTTTGGCAGCTGCAGAAAGGCAAGAAGGGGGAAAGCTTTGAAATACAGGGTGTTTTTTAACACCAGGCTAGAGGTTTTCCACTATGGAAATGTGTGACCAACGATAGTGAGGGAAATAGTTGTCTGAATTGAACTGGAATACCCCATGTGTGTGTGTGTGTGTGTGTGTGTGTGTGTGTGTGTGTGTGTGTGTGTGTGTGTGTGTGTGTGTGTGTGTGTGTGTGTGTGTGTGTGTGTGTGTGTGTGTGTGTGTGTGTGTGTGTGTGTGTGTGTGTGTGTGTGTGTGTGTGTGTGTGTGTGTGTGTGTGTGTGTGTGTGTGTGTGTGTGTGTGTGTGTGTGTGTGTGTGTGTGTGTGTGTGTGTGTGTGTGTGTGTGTGTGTGTGTGTGTGTGTGTGTGTGTGTGTGTGTGTGTGTGTGTGTGTGTGTGTGTGTGTGTGTGTGTGTGTGTGTGTGTGTGTGTGTGTGTGTGTGTGTGTGTGTGTGTGTGTGTGTGTGTGTGTGTGTGTGTGTGTGTGTGTGTGTGTGTGTGTGTGTGTGTGTGTGTGTGTGTGTGTGTGTGTGTGTGTGTGTGTGTGTGTGTGTGTGTGTGTGTGTGTGTGTGTGTGTGTGTGTGTGTGTGTGTGTGTGTGTGTGTGTGTGTGTGTGTGTGTGTGTGTGTGTGTGTGTGTGTGTGTGTGTGTGTGTGTGTGTGTGTGTGTGTGTGTGTGTGTGTGTGTGTGTGTGTGTGTGTGTGTGTGTGTGTGTGTGTGTGTGTGTGTGTGTGTGTGTGTGTGTGTGTGTGTGTGTGTGTGTGTGTGTGTGTGTGTGTGTGTGTGTGTGTGTGTGTGTGTGTGTGTGTGTGTGTGTGTGTGTGTGTGTGTGTGTGTGTGTGTGTGTGTGTGTGTGTGTGTGTGTGTGTGTGTGTGTGTGTGTGTGTGTGTGTGTGTGTGTGTGTGTGTGTGTGTGTGTGTGTGTGTGTGTGTGTGTGTGTGTGTGTGTGTGTGTGTGTGTGTGTGTGTGTGTGTGTGTGTGTGTGTGTGTGTGTGTGTGTGTGTGTGTGTGTGTGTGTGTGTGTGTGTGTGTGTGTGTGTGTGTGTGTGTGTGTGTGTGTGTGTGTGTGTGTGTGTGTGTGTGTGTGTGTGTGTGTGAGCCCATAAATACTCTGAAAAGGCAGAAAGCCCCATCTCCGTCGACTCCGCGTGCCGAATCACGTATAATTGAGGCCCTTTCGTTTCGTTAACACGCGACGTGTATATGAACGAGTTTTATACGAAGCGCAACGAGAGAGGTTCTTTCGCACGGCGCGTTACCCCGTCATTAATAAAACATTAATTATCGTCGATTGTCTCGCGCGCGCCCGGTTAATGAGCGAACACGCCGCGCCCCGCAGGTTTCCGTTCGTGTGCGTGTGTCCGCACGTACACACACACACACGCGAAGTATCCGCTCGAAGAGCAACGCCGGAGATAAAAAGGACGGGAGAAAGAGAGCCGAAGGGGATCGAACGCGGGCGACCGAGCCGCAGCGCACGTACGGCAATTACGATTGTCCGGCGTGCGTTGAGTAATTGATTTGGATCAGCGAGGCGCCCCCTCGTGTGACTATTCTAGAGCAAACTGCGATTCACATAGGAATATACCTGCGCCCGCGTATCGGGCAGAAAAATACTGTAGGAGTTCAGAGACGAGCATTCGCAATAGGAAAATAAATATTTTGCGAGGGGAAAGTTTGAGCGGTAATCTTTGTTATTAATTTATCGATTTTCGCGATGATTCGCTTTTTTCCGCGCATTTCCATTTCCATCCACTTTCTGTTATATATATATATAATATATAATTATGGATATAAATATAAATACATAGATACGTGTATATACGTATGTACGTATGTGCGCAGTATTTGCACAGAATGTTTTTTTCCCACCAACATTTTGAATGAAAATACATATCTCTGCAGATTATTTTATTCGATGGCTTATTTCTAAGCCATCTATGAATATGAATGCTTTATTTGTATGTTAACCCTACGTTGTCACTTTGACCCTCACAAGTCTAAATAACATAACAACATAACAATGACATATTAAGAAATATTTAAAGTGTATCCCTCATTTTTTAAATGTAAACCCCACCGAAGGTTCGTTACTGGCAAGTGGATGAAGGACTATCCGCGTCAAATTGACCCAGTGTGTCGAAATTATGGCCAAATATTAGTGTGTCAACAAAGGGTTACTATGACTAATATATGTAAATGGAAATTCGCAGAAATCAGGCTGGAGGGAGTAACGTGTGCAAGCATTTTTTTTTATCTGCGTATATCTTTGTGTGTATTGTAATCCTCAAAAAAACTCCAAGAGAACTGTCCGAAAAAAGTGTTTTCTGGGCCGGGAACTGAAGACGGGACCTTTCGATTGCCGGTCGAATGCTCTGACCACTGAGCCGCGCCAGCCCGCTTACCACACCTTTCTCGGATAGTCTCGATATTTGTAACGCAACGTTACAACTCCCCCCTGCCAGAGTCGATCCGACTCTGAAGGGGCGACGCGAAATTTGCTCTAATTAAACTTTTACTACAGACGCGGGGATTGTTTGAGGTACGTAAGCGGAAAGGGATACTAAAGGCCGATCTGGCCTGAGGGGAAGCGAGGGGGTTAGCTCATCGAAACTCTTATCTCTTATGCTTTTCCAAGACAATCACGATAATTAGAAATTTTTCGTGATTATTCTGGGACCATGGACCGCTATTGGGCGCCATTTGTAACCCTCGAAAAACTCCAAGGGAACTATCCGCAAAAAATGCGATGCGCTTCTGGGCCGGGATTCGAACCGGCGAATTTTCGATTGTCGGTCGAATGCTCTGACCACTGAGCTTCGCCAGCCCGCTTACCACACATTCCTCGGATAGTCTCGATATTCGTACCACAACGTTACAATGGATAGAATATATTTATACGATGTGATTTTTGATACGATGTACAAATTAAAGAAATTTCATCACATCCTTATAGGGATTTGATAGAGACGCCGCACGTTGGGACTCCACATTGGAATCCAAGTGAATTCCGCGCTATTTCCCGATTTACGTCCTTTGCAAATTTTTTATTCTAACTCCTCAAGCGGAATTTGTTGGATGTCCAAAAAAAAAAATATATCCTTCCGTGATCCCGCGCAAAAAAGTATTGGGGAGATGTATAGGGATTGGTTAGGGACACCATACATGGGGACTCGTCATTGGGATCCAATTAGATTCTGCACTATTTCCTGATGGACGCCGTTTGAGAATTCTTACTACGTTCGAATCGAAAATATGTAAAAGGTCACGAGAAAAATCTCGGCATGTCAAAATATAATCTGTACGCTTCGTGAGCGTTTATGCACATTATGATATTACGTCAAGGGTGCAGTAAAATAAGGACCACCAACAATTACAGTGGATTTTCAGTCGTATGATTCAAATTGATTTTCAAGATATACTTTTTCAAACGATTGATACTTTTTTACTATAGGGATCCAATGCGACCACCCATTGGATCCCTATCAGGAAGTGGGAACAAGTATGGCAATCTAATTGGATGCCTACAATTTCTGCACGAGTGTGGCGCGTGCACGAATCGAACAAAACAAAATTTGCTCAACTCAGATGATCACCGACCGGTTACTGAATTTCCATTCAGGGTGCCAACATTTTTTCACTAACTCGATCGTATATTTGGTTTTGGGCGCGAATGATCTGAAAATCGATACATCCTTGTACTTTTTTCCACTACCCGAGAAATTGCAGGCTCGGCACCACAGAATTTGGCCGTAGAATTTTTTCTTACCCTCCACTGCTGTGATTTTAGTACGAAGCCGCCGTACACACGTTGAGGGCTCGTCTCATTTTAGCGAATTTTCCTCGCCCTTACAAAGTGCACACAGCTGGCTACTCTTGCGATCCCTACTACACGATCGATCTTTATTCCCGTCCCTGATCTTCATTATTAGACGGGAGACACAGATAGACAAATTACGACGGTGGAGCCTTGCACGCTCAGATAGACTCGTTAACGACCGTATACTTAATTTCTGTTAAAGGCGCTTACACACACGCGCCCCTATGAATGTATACGCACACTATGATTCATAAGAGTAGAAAGTGTCCACGTGTAGGTTTCTTTCTCTCTTATTCCTCTCGTCTCGTCACCTCTCGTCACGTCTCCTCTCGTCTCGTTTCCTCTCGTCTCCTTTTTCTCTCGTCTCCTCTCGTCTCGTCTCGTCTCCTCTCCGTTCGTCTCGTCTCGTCTCCTCACGTCTCGTCTCGTCTCGTCTCGTCTCGTCTCCTCTCCTCTCGTCTCCTCGCCTCCCCGCTCCTCTCGTCTCCTCTCCTCTCCTCTCGTTTCGTCTCGTCTCCGCTCCTCTCCTCTTTTCTCCTCTCGTCACCTCTCCTCTCATCTCGTCTCGTCTCCTCTTGTCTCTTCTCGTCTCCTCTCGTCTCGTCTCCTCTCCTCTCCTCTTGTCTCCGCTCGTCTTCTCTCTTCTCGTCTCCTCTCGTCTCGTCTCGTCTCGTCTCCTCTCCTCTTGTCTCCGCTCGTCTTCTCTCTTCTCGTCTCCTCTCGTCTCTGCTCGTCTCCTCTCCTCTCGTTTCGTCTCGTCTCCGCTCCTCTCCTCTTTTCTCCTCTCGTCTCCTCTCCTCTCGTCACCTCTCCTCTCATCTCGTTTCGTCTCGTCTCCTCTTGTCTCGTCTCTTCTCCTCTCGTCTCGTCTCCTCTCGTCTCGTCTGCTCTCGTCTCGTCCCCTCTCGTCCCCTCTCGTCACGTCTCGTCTCCTCTCATCTCCTCTCCTCTCGTCTCCTCTCGTCTCCTCTCCTCCCGTCTCCTCTCCTCTCGTCTCCTCTCCTCTCCTCTCGTCTCCTCTCCTCTCGTCTCCTTTCCTCTCGTCTCCTCTCGTCTGGTCTCGTCTCCTCTTGTCTCGTCTCTTCTCCTCTCGTCTCGTCTCCTCTCGTCTCCTCTCCTCTCGTCTCCTCTCCTCTCGTCTCCTCTCCTCTCGTCTCCTCTCCTCTCGCTCTCGTTATTACGACACGTAATGACCACACTTTGCCAGAGGTCCTTTAATTAATTGACGAGCAGATTCGCGAAAAATATCGCACGTTGAGAAAATTTGCAATATTTCCTTGGCGCGCAATGATACATTTGCGAATACGCATGTGGAATAATAAATAGAGAGAGAGAGAGAAAGGGGGAGAGCGTGAGAGAGGGAGAGGACAGAGGACATTATAAAGAACTGATACGACACAATATAACATGTCTGTGACACTCCCTTTATTGCTTTATAACTAGCCCCCTGATTAAGCTTTTCAAAAACTAATACCTTTTTTTAAAATTTATTTATCAAAACCTACCATAAAGTCAACTATTTTTTAATTGTTGCGTTCTTGAGTTATGAAGGGTTAATGTGGTGTTGAAATTTGCACCGTCGGAATGCAACGAACATATTGTTTTTTTTAATACCAAACATTTTTTGGCACATATAGACTACAAAATTCACTGAAATGTTTTTACGGATCCTTATATTAGAGGTGTGTAACCTGAATCTGCAGAAAACATTTTAGACAACCAGAAAAACAAAGAAACAAGAAAAACAAAGGGAAATTTTCTTTTTACTCCACCATTTTTTTTTATATGAAAAATATTTATTTGTCAACTTGGGTTGCAGATCTCAAAGACTTCAAAAAATATTCGAGTGATTGTCGTAGTCTTGAACAGACAAAAATAATTAGCAAATATGAATATATATGCTTTTGAAGTTTGCATCGTTGAAATGTAATGAAACATTCTTTTTTCGTATTGACGAAAACGTCAATACGTCAATTTTTTTTCTAAGTTTTGGTTACAGATTTCAGAACGTCAATTTTTTTTCTAAGTTTTGGTTACAGATTTATTTCAAAAGACTGAAAAATCAGCCTTTTGGAAAAAAATCTGTAACCAAAACTTAGAAAAAAAATTTTAGCTAATGAAAAAATGAAGATCTAAACAAATTGAGAACTTTCGTTGCATTCCAATGATGCAAACTTCAACGCCATGAAAAAATAAGGTCATCAGTAGGGCCGTGACATGAGGTTGATTTACATTGAGGGTCAAAGATTGGAGCGGAGATTTTCGAGGGATTCGACTGTATCGTTTTCGGGAGAGCCCTTGTATATTTTTAAATCTCGGTTATGCATGTATTCGCGACTCATCGTGGGCGTCGTCCCGTTTCTCTCTTTCTCTTCCTCCACCCTCTCACCCTCTCTTGCCACTGATTCTTCTCCGGCGTCTTCACGCTGGACCGATAATTTAAACCGTTAATGTTGAATTAAGCCGAGGAAGATATATTTATGCTGGTGTACGTCGATGATTTACGAATACTCCGTGTGTATAAGCGAAAGAGTTTATATCAGGGAAGAAATTTTGCCAGGCCCCAGCCAGCCTTGTCGACCCATTCAATACCATGTGGTACACACACATATATGTATGCCTGAATTTGTTTTCATTTCTTCTGCCCATCGACGATCAACGCGCTTTTATTGGACGTAAAATTTACAATGCCTTTACTGCATAAGTAATAAATGCGAAGTTGAGCATTTATTATCTTTGAAATATTTTTCATTTACCTTTCTCGTTATTACAAAGTAACAACAAGAAATGGCTGATTTGTGGTTTTTATTTTTTACTTAATTGTAGTCATTACCTCGTGATAATTACAAATTAAATTTACAATAAATAATTCAGCGTTTAGAAATACTACGAAGTGAAAACTGCGAATTGATTATTGATCATGAAAAGAATAAGTAATTGAACTCAGTTATTGTACTAATGAATAATAGAAAAATATATATTACTGTATATATATATATATATATATACAGTATATATATATATATATATATATATATATATATATATATATATATATATATATATATATATATATATATATATATATATATATATATATATACAGGGTGTCCAATAGGAAGTTGCTAATACTAAATAAGTGTCTCTTCCCTCCATGAATTCAATAGGGGTCCCTTTTTCTAAGGCGCATACCTGAGGCCCCGCAGTTTTATTCCAACCGTGGTTGAAGCAAGTACGCGCGCGTCAAAATATCTTATTGAGTGCTTCTTCTCGAGGGGAAAAATTTATAGTAATGCGGATAGAGGGTTTCGTACTAAGTTTGGAACTCATAGAGTTGCCAGCGAAAACACTGAAAAGGTAAGAATTGAATATTTATTCATATTCATCTATCACACAACTTGTGTTTCAATTCAATTAAACTGCATTGATATAATTTTACGTTAATTTTTGTAGGATAATCGATAACTTCGTGAAGTATGGTACACTCCAGGACCGTAGACACGAGTTGCCAGGTCCATCTGTTACGGTGACTACACCAGAGAAGATAAACGAAGTTGAGAATTATTTCAAACAAAATCCAAATGATTCGATTCGCAAAGCTGCCCAAGCATTAAAAATAACCAAATCATCATTACACAACATTTTGAAATATTTTTTAAAGTTTCATCCGTATAAAATAATCACTCATCAATTGTTAACTGAACATGCCATGACGAAACGCATCGAGTTTTGTAACACTATTACGGGAATGTTTGAAGCCGATGAACTTAATGAGAAATTGATTATTTATTCCGATGAAGCACATTTCTGGATGACTGGGTACGTAGACAAGCAAAATTACCGGTTTTGGGGAACGGAAAATCCCAACATATCGTTAGCGAAGTCCCTTCATCCACAGAAAGTAACGGCATGGGGAGCGATTTCAGTAAAAGGAATTTATTTGCAATTCTTGGAATCTACGGTAACAGGAGTGAGTTACAAACAGCTTTTGGAAACGAAATTCTTCCCTTATGCAAAAAAGAGGGGACTGGTTAAAAATGTTTACTTCATGCAAGATGGAGCGACGCCGCACCGGACTCATAAGGTGTTTGAAGCTATTCATCGCGTATATGGGACTCGAGTAATCGGTCTGGGGTACCCTAAATTTGCTCAAGGCGGACTAGAATGGCCTCCGTACTCACCGGACCTGAACCCTTGTGATTTTTTCTTGTGGGGTGATATTAAAGATCATTGTTACGCTAAAAACCCCAGCACAGTAGAAGAACTGATCGCGGCCATCCAGGCAGTGGTTCGCGGCATTACGAACGATATGTTGGACACAGTTTTTCACAGTTTTCAAAAGAGAATTGATTTTTGTGCACAATCTAATGGTTCGCACTTCGAAAATATCTATCATTAATCACTGTACTTTTTCGTTATTTTTATAAGATATAATAAATTGATATAAAAAATATTTGACTGGGTTTTATTTATGTGCCTTTAAAACTGCAGAGTTTCCTCTATTTAGAGCAATTTGGCTTTTTTGATTCTGTGCACGTGTTTTTAAATGACAGTCGATTAGTTTCAGCAACTTCCTATTGGACACCCTGTATATATATATATATAGTACTGGATAAAATAAACTGCGCACAGAACAATGCAAAGTAAACGGCAAGGTGCGTACTTTACTTCCAAGAAACATCACTTAAGTGTCCTAATCAGCTTAAAATTGAGAAAATACTATTCTTTCGTTGCCTAGTTTTATAGCCTGGGATCTTAACTTTAATATGCAGCGGAGGCTTTGTAAACATTTAAAAAATTGACCTTGTGTGACGGTATTGTGGTGGGTCCGATCGCTCAGCGCGCTACGGCGAACCGCTTCGCTGTGATTTACTCTTCTTTATTTTGTATGTGAAATATATTCGTCTGGTTCAACTAAAATTTGGAATAACATTTTTTCCTCCATTGTCCACAGCATATGTGGCTGATGCTAATGACCCTAAATGTCCCGTCGTCCATTTTCAATCTACAGAAAATGTCGTTCCATGAAAACCCGAATTAGGTACGTTCATTTATTACTTTTCTCCCGGAAACCTCATTCGAATGAGGTTTCCCCGTACGGGCTCATTTCATTAGTAATTGGGACATCGCGTGAATGATACACTTTTGACGAGGCTGCGTTCGCAAGTGACCCGACTAGTTCAAGCACTAGATGTAGATGCATGAACGAACAAGTACGAGAGGTTTATCCGTGGGTACTAATGCCCCACCAAAGATAGCGAGAGAGCGTGTAAAGCGCGCGCGGGAATTACACGAGACAAGCGCGCGAGTACGCGAAGGATGTACAAGGACTCATGGGGAGTTGCGTGGAGTGAGACCAAAGCACCTAGACGATGAAAGAGAGAGAGAGAGAGAGAGAGAGAGAGAGAGAGAGAGAGAGAGAGAGAGAGAGAGAGAGAGAGAGAGAGAAAGGGGGAGGGAGAGAGAAACAGAGAGGGGGGGAGAAAGCGATGATCCTTTGCCGGTCTCTCGTATATCCGCGATCGTCGAACAGTTTGTGTGAGCGAATAAACAAGCGGGCGATCAGACGGATCCGATCAGGCACAACCTTTTTTGTCTTTCTTTCTCGTTATCCATCTGCGTTGCGGAGCTCGTCAAAATCTGGATCATCCGATAGGTACAATGCTCGGTATCGCGTTAAACGGCATTTAATTGCCGATCGGGAAGAAAGGGGCCGTATGAAGTAACGTACAGATGCAGTTCCACGCGGAACTAGGAAACATCTTTCCTCCTTTTTTTGCCCTCTATACGACGCTGCTCACTACCGGCCGACAGGAACATCAAGATACGCGTTCAGAAGAACCTCGGCAGGGCATACAGCACGCACGTGTACACTGTTTACAATATTGTGAAACCGGCCGTCCAGCTCACATTGCCTCGAACGTCTTTCTTCGTAACCGTTAAAATTGTTGATGGACGAGCCACCAGGCTGTTGAACGCTCCACGTACACACATACACACTTATGGTGCACCAAAGCCGCGCATAGGTCGGCGGATGGACGCGAAGGATATACGCAATTATCTCTCTCTCTCGCAGAGCGGCGAGTATATTCGGAAAAGCGAATTATTTCTCAATTAGCGTAAGAGGAAAATTTCGCACGACCTTCTCCGTGTATCCTCGATTATCGTTCCTTTGATTCGCTGACTTGCGCAGCATCTCATTTCAGACGCCCGCGCAACTCGTATCGCTCTTTCTCTCTCTTTCTCTCTCTCTCTCTCTCTCTCTCTCTCTCTCTCTCTCTCTCTCTCTCTCTCTCTCTCCCGCTTTATGTGTGCCACGGATATATCTGGATTTCATTCTCTGTACCTAATATACATGTGCACTTCTTATTTCATATGCCCTTTCCGGACCTCTTCACCGAGATTGAGCGGCCGCGGTCGCCGCTGGATGCGTCTCTGCATACTCGGACGAATTTATATCTATACGTACACATATATATTTATATATACAGGGTAATGCACAACTATTGAAGCTTCATTTCTGAGCATTACGGGGTTATACCTAGTTGAATTTTTTGAAAATATTGTTTATTGATTTTCGACGGAGTCTAGAAACATAACATTAAAAAAATATTCTCTGAAAATTTCAAGTCGATGCCTTCAAAATTGAGGGAGTTATGGGCATTCATAGGCATGTTACGTGAACCAGCGAACTTTAAACGCGTTTTTCTCAAAATAACTTTTTCAAGATCAGTGACCACGATATCTAAAAAAATATTGCAGCGATCAATTTCAAATTTTACGAGCTTCTTCACACATCAAAAAGCAGTGCTTGAACGAAGCACTGCTCGCGATGCATAGTTTTTTTTGGTCGACAACAAAAGAGCGATCTTTAAACCGAAAATAGATACTGTCACTTTGGATAATGGTCATTTATTCAAAAATCCATATTTCATGAAATCCTTCGTCCAAGCACTAGATATTTTTATGCAAAAACTTAATGCGTTTGATTTGTTCTATTTCGGATGATTTGTTCCGAGCAGCACCCATGTAGGTTTCGCCGATCGAACGGTAACGGCCAATACTCGGACCAATGTTGGCGGGATGATAATTGATTACAGTTGAAACCCAACTGTACGCCAATGCTCGGCTGAGTATTGACTAGCCAACATTGGTTTGCCGATACGAGGCCAATTTTCGACCAAATATGGACTCGTTAATCATTGGTTTGTCGATATGAGGCCCATGTTCGGCCAAGTATAGACTCGCCAATCATTGGCTTATCGATACGAGGCCGATGTTTGGCAAAGTATAGACTCGCCAATAATTTTTCTGCCGATACGAGCCCAATGTTCGGCCAAATATAGACTCGCTAATCATTGGCTTGTCGACATAAGGCCGATGTTTGGTGAAGTATAGACTCGCGAATCATTGGATTGCCGATACGAGTCCAATGTTCGGCCAAGTATTGACCCGCCGATCGTCTGTAGACTAATATAGGTCCATTAATTTTCGCCTAAGTTCGCCTTGTGAATTTAAAAAATAATATGTTCGATTCATTGGGATACAAATCTTGCAATACGATATTGACAATTGATAAGTAGACATAATATACAAAATATTGTTGTATGCTAACTTTTTATGCAGCTGACCGATGAGCTTTTGCGTGCGAACAACGAAACGAAATGCTGACGCAGCACGCGTTCAGTCTCCTTATAGATTTGAAATAGCAACAATTGTTCCACATAGCAAAAATCAAAATGAATAGCACGTCGATGGTCCGTCGTCTTGACGATAGGTTTCGTCCACATACTCGTCCAATCGCGTAGTCGAGGACACTCGGTATATATATATATATATATATATATATATATATATATATATATATATATATATATATATATATATATATATAGGTTATGTTTGAAAAATCAATAGCATGCTATTCGATAAAACTCTCTAATTATCACAATGATATTAACTGATTGATATAGTTTATGTGACACACCAAATAACTATAGGAATTCGTTTGGTCTCTTAGGGGGCGTCCATTAATTACGGGAGGCGTTTAGGGGGGGAGGGGGTCGAGCGAAATCTCACCCAATCTCACGTGGGGAAGAGCGGGGCTTCGGAAAATATCACGTAATTTTAGTCATTTTAGTAATTTTAGTAATCACGTAATTATTATCACGTACGGAGAGTCTCCCTACTACTTTACATGGTGGAGTAAATGGTACTACAACTGCAGTTACTTCTACTACAATTTATTTTCCGAGAACGTATGCATTTTGAAAAATCTCACGTGAGATTAGGGGAGGGGGGAGGGGGTCGAGCAAAATCTCACGACATCTCACCAGGGGGAGAGGGGGGGTCGAAAAATCGCCAAAATCACCTCACGTAATTAATGGATGCCCCCTTATGCCATATCTGCGACCTACATGCCATAATCACTCGGTAGTATAGAGGCAGCATGTAGCTATGTAGGTAGCTTCTACGTTCGATTCCCATATAGGTGAAATATTTTCTCCTCAAAAATCATTTCAAGAGGCCAGGGAATGACGAATAACAAAATTTAAAAAAAGCATGTAGTGGAGGGCTAATTTTGCTTATCTATATCGGGTTACAATTATCCGCCAAGGCTCGGTCGATAATCGGCCCAAGCTCGAGTGTCAATGATGGCAATCTTGACGGGGACTCATTGTTGGCCATTCTAGGTCGAATTCTCATAAGCCAGTCTAGGGCCAATATTGATTGTGAATATCGAGCCACACTTATCATCCGGGGCTCGGTCGATGATCGGGCCAGGCTTGAGTGTCAATGTTGGAAAGCTCGGCATCGATCTTCGGCCAAGCCTTGGCCACTACCGATCACCCTACATGGGCAGTGGTCACCGCGAAGAACGTTTTCCAAACAGCGGTCTGCACAAGCCATTGCTTCTACCACATTTTTAATATTTTTAAATACAAAACTTGTAAAAGACACTTCAAACATTCTTTGAAGTAAACAAACAAAAAATGCAAACCTGTACGCATTTTTTAAAAATAAATTGCCAAGAATTCATCTTTTTTCGAGCCACCAGTAAGGTGGAAACCTTTTTTTGAATTTCGTGCGAAAACATTGCCCGAGATATTCGAGGGACTCGAGGAACGTGCGTGATTAAATCATTTTCGTTCAATATTGAATACGAAAAAAGGCGCTCACTACCACTGTTCCATTGTTTACTCAGCGTCGAGCCTTCGGCACGTATATATCGGCCAATTTTGTTCGCACGACATATAAAAAAAGGGTTTTCCTCTACACAACTCATACGCTCACCGTGGGAACCCTAATAGTTGTGAATCACCCTATACATAAATGGAAAGGACATTTTGAACCCGTTATACCCTTGCAGAGTTGGCTACCGGCACATTTCGCTATTTTGGGGGCGGTCCTCAAAATTGATCGGAACAAATCGCTGATTTTGCGGACGAGGAAGTCCCCAATATGACCTTTGCCTAGATATGCCCTCCATCGCCTAAATGTGCTTTTGAAGGCATTGGGATTTTCATAATGTTGAGTATCGCGGCTTGACTATGAGGAGTTGACTATGAGGACGGTCCGCGATGTCACCCACACACACACATATGTGTGCGTGTGTGTGTGTGTGCGTATGTAGGTACATGACGCATACGTAGTCTCGTGGTACTTGGGAAGATGCTGTGCGCTCTCCGAGCACCGATGGTGCCCCGAGAAGAGCGAGGTTCAAGCGGTCAAGGGTCGAGACTAGGCTCGTCGTGACCGTACAGTGCTCAGCTCGCGGTTTTACACGCATACACACATACCCGCAACCCTACGAATTTGCAATGTAAGTTAAGTATCATACCTATGATCGTTACTGGCACATGCGATCGCCTATATGGCACACACACACGCACGCACACACACACACACACACACACACACACACACACACACACACACACACACACACACACACACACACACACACACACACACACACACACATATATATATATATATATATATATATATATATATATATACATCGATAGACATTCAGACGCAATCACACTGTTATTGCGTATGTGTAGGTGTGAGGTCTAGGGTTTGGTATCGCAAGAGTACTCTTGTCTTTTGTGCGTGCGAAAGACGATATCCTGCGAACCACTGTGCATGCGTGCGTGTGTGTATATATATATAAAGCAACAAATATACATGAAATAAGGCACACTCTTCGCGAGTTCCCTCGAGGGCCTCCGATAGTGTTATGGGATACTCTACTGTACTTACCTCAGCTTCCGAAGCTGTCGAGGCTCTTTACCCCGCGCGCGTTCAATTTCGATCGCCCCGTTTTATACGATCATCGCACTAAAACCGCGCGCAAAAGCGTGCTCGTGCGGAGCCATAAAATTTTACACCGAACAACGTGAGGCACTTTGACACTGACCATCGAGCCGATGTTATCACACGAATTGCCTCGAATCATCGGCGCAAGCTCTCTCTTTCTCTCCCTCTCGCTCTCTAGGATGCACGTCGTTTCGCACGCCGCAGTGCGGTTTCAGTGTTTTTCGTTCGGTGGTCTCCGTCTCGTTGGTTTTGGGTCCGGGGAATATGAATTTTTTTTAAATTCTCTTACAAGGAACATCACTCAAGTGTCCGCCTTTGATTTTGTTGATACTCATATATGCGATGGAGCATTGAAAACTATTAGACACGTATTTTTCCTTGTTGGCGGAAACACGGTTTTACGGGGGGAACCACCCCTCGAAGAAACGCGTGTCGAGGGACGATTTTTCAATTTCACCCACAAGCAGTCCACCGATCTGAATGAAACAAAAACCAAAATTCTTCTAATGTACAGCCATGAAATATCTAGTGTAGAACTAGGGAAAAAAATTGACGTGAGGGGTGACACGCCTTACTAGGAGGGGTGGTTCCCACCTAAAACCGTTTTTCCGCCGATAAACAAAATGCGTGTCCGATAGTTTTCAACGCTTCATCACATGTATGAGTTTTAATAAAATCGAAGGCGGACACTCAAGTGATGTTCCTTCTTACTGATGATTATAATTCGACGAGCGAATGGGTGAAATTCAAGCGGAAGCGGAATTATATTTAATAGATTTTCAAATCGTGAGTGATGTTCGACTTCGATTTATGGTAGGTATTCTTTATACAAGATGGTGGGGAAAGAACAGACGAAGGATTGATACAGTGGTGTTGAAATTTACATCGTTATTTTTTTATATTTTAAGTTGTTTATTTTCATTGGTATACAATATTTTATGAATATTCGTATTAGAGATCTTTGAATAAGTGTCTGAAACAATAATTAACTGCTTCTTCGTAGGCAAGATTAACCGGAAAAAAAGAATTTCGTAAGTTTTCATTTTTGTTGCATTCCAACGATGCAAACTTCAATCTCATTTGAAGCGTAAGTTTTATCGTGTGCGTGTTAAAATTAGTAGTTAAAAAAATCATTCTTGTTAAATTCTAACCTAAACAAACTTTGAGTTTGTTTAAGTTGGAAAAAATATTTTAGGCTGGATATCTCTCATTGTGTGTGTGTACGTGCGTGCGTGCGTCCGTGCGCGTGTGTGTATGTGTATGTAACATATGTATATCTCAATGATATTCAAGTTTGTTTAGGTTGGAATTCAACAAAAATGATTTTTTAACTCCCAATTATTTTCGGCCGTTCATGGCTAACAAAATCACTATAACGTTTTTAGGATCCTCATTGGAGACTTGAAACCTAAATCTATGCAACATTTTTGATAATAATAAAAAAGGAGGAAGAAAAAGAAAATAAAGAATTTTTGTTGTGTTAGAGTGATGCGAACTTCATCATTCTTTTTATTCATTTTACAAATATTATAAAATCCCCGTGTCCGTCTGTACGTTTGTTTTTACAGGTTGAAATTAAGCCGGTAGAGGTAGAGTGCAATGCTGATACGATATCTATAATTTTCGGATTTTTTTTCTACGTATGTGTTTAAAAATAAACGCTTCCAGATCATATTTGTATTTTGTTTTATCTGGATCCATCTTGTAGAACCTGAGAAAATGCGATTTTCCTCACGAAAGGACAATGGCAGGCTATAACCCTTTCACATTCACAACGAAATTCTTCAGGAAATACTCAATATGATAAAGTTCCGTAACTTCCATTCGATTCCCACCCTTTCTTTTTGATTTTTTGATATCATGATTAGGAATGTGTATTAAAGTGTATGCAAAGAGAATTTTTTCGACTATTACAAAAGGTGTTTTTTTGTTATATACAATAAACCGATTTTTTAAACTATATAGGTAAAAGGTCTACGAGTCGATCCCATGAGTTAAGATGATCATTTTCAATAACGACAAAACTATTAACGGTACCTAGTGATATTCTTAGGTACAACATAGCTCCTCATGTAATGTTTATTAAACAGGAAATCTTATCGAAACCCTAATAAATTGAATATTTCGAGTATGCCAATCGTAAGATAGACAAATATGCCAGCAGTAAACGCTTTCAGATCTTAATTATGTTGGATATCTTTAAAATTATGAGCATTCTCCCTTAGGGGGACCATATGGTGCCCTAGCCATTGTTTTTTTTTTCTTTTGTAAAATCCATCGAAACCGGATGTCCATAAGGATTTTGGTGAACGGTCCTTCATACGATGACTCCAAAATCCTTTCTCGACGTACAGATGATTAAAATTTTCGCCGCAGACCCGAGCGAAATCTATTCTTTCATAAAACAAATTCGTTCCATCTCCATGGCGACTCGAAAAGCACATCTTTTTTCTCAAACACCGACGTATTCTCAACATCCCATTTCCCTCGTTTTACCGAAGGAGCTCCTCCTTAAAAAAAACACACACACACAATTGTCCGCTTTCCCCTTCATGAAATTATAAAACTACCGGTGGATACAAAAACGCTTCTAATTTATCAGCCCATGACTCACGCTGAATACAGCTCCGCAGGTATCATCAAAGTTGTCCCGCACAAGTTTTCTACACCAGCTGCATATATCAACTACACAAAGGATCGTACACGCGAGTACGTGCTTTTTGCTTGTAGTCCACTCGCTGACATTCATTGTGCATTTTATACACGTCGTTAACAAAAATAGGGAGCGTTGATGCATTGTCCATAAATACCGATTGTTTCTGTTTTTTCACGTATTCGCATAATGAGTTTAATATTTTTCGTGTAGGAAGGGGAAGGAAGGTTGGCAAGGCAGGAACGGCAAGAAACGTGGAATAAAAAGGTACGAGGACGGCGGGGGGGGGGGGGGGGGGATTGGCTTGTTAGGGCGAGCGAGGGTTGTCGATCCCTCGCGTATTGTGAACACGCTTGGCGGGGTCATGCTGAAAGGTATGGGGGCTATTTTAGCGTATAGCGCATGTGCCAGGGGCGCGAATGGATCGCCAGGATATAATATCTCCATTGGTGGTGGACCGCGAGCACGCGCGACTAGAGGAGAATGTACCGGAGAGAGGCGAATGAGCGATAGGTTACGTAAATTTTCACGAGTCTGCGTGAGGATGAGGGGCAGAGATGAGAGACGTGAAATCAAGAGGTATACATGATATATGCATACGTATATATATATATATATATAGATATATATATATAGACGGTCCGAGAGGAGGTAGGCAAGGAAAACGATATTGGCGTGTCGTGTACGAGCGTGGAGATGATGATTGCCTCGCCATGGATAATCCTCGAACAGTCCCGTGACACGCAACCGCGGGACCCAAGTTCCTCTCTACATCTTCCGTATGCCGCCCCCGTCGGACACGATACACGATCGCCCGCTCTCCCGAGACCATACAACGTAACCGGAAGTTTCAGTCATCCACACACGTACGGGGAGAATTAGCCCTTCAGGGGGGTAAACGTTCGTGATATTGGGATTGACATTAATTGAGGCAAGTCTGAGGCAACTAGGCGAGCGGAAACTCCGTGGCCCAGATTCATTGGAGGATTGAGAAGCTCGAGGAATTGCTTCGTCACTGATTGGGGACACTCATACTGCCCTGAGGGAAGAAGTGGGTTTGATGGAAAAAATATATGAAGTTTGTATCCTTTGTTCTTTTTAATGTCTTATCTACGTGGGTCATTTGATAAGTACCTAGCCTACAAATGAAAACACCAAAATTTTGCTAAAAATAAAATTTATTTTTCAATGTAGTCTCCTTTTAGTTGAATACACTTGGCCCAGCGGTGTTCCAATTTTTTAACCCCGTTGAAAAAAATGTTATCTCTTGGTCTGCAAAATAGGCCTCCGTGGCGGCGATTATTTCGTTATTGGAGTGGAATTTCTTCCCGGCGAGTGAATTTTTTAGATTCGGAAACAAAAAAAAGTCGCACGGAGCCAAATCTGGAGAATACGGTGGATGGGGCAGCAGTTCATAGCGTAATTTGACCAATTTAGCCGTGGCGAGCGCGGAGGTGTGAGCCGGTGCATTATCATGGTGGAAAAGCACTTTCTTTCTCGACAAATGGGGCCGTTTTTCTTTTAACACGGCGTTAAATCGGCTCAATAGTTCGGCGTAGTACTGTCCCGTGACCGTCTTGCCCTTCTCCAGGTAGTCAATAAAAATCACACCTTGAGAATCCCAGAAAACAGTGGCCATCACCTTACCAGCCAACGGGACCGTCTTCGCCTTCTTTGGAGCAGGTTCACCGGGTAAGGTCCACTGTTTTGACTGCTCCTTGGTCTCTGGAGTATACCAGTGAATCCATGTTTCGTCGGCGGTCACGTAACGACGCAAAAACTCTTTTGGATTGCGATTAAACAGCTCCAAACACTGCTCTGAAGTGGTCACACGAATGCGCTTGTTGTCTGCAGTCAGCAAACGCGGCACCCACCTTGCCGACAGCTTCCTCGTGCCCAAAGTCTCATGTAGGATATGCCACACGCGTTCTTCTGAGATGCCTACTATCACAGCTATCTCGTGCACCTTTAATCGGCGGTCTGACAAAACGATGTCGTGTATTTTTGTCACGTTCTCCTCCGTAGTGGCTGTTTTTGGAGCACCTGGGCGTGGATCATTAAAAACCGACGTACCACCACGTTGAAACTCGTTATACCAAAATAACGGTCGCCATCGAAGGAGAAGCATCCCCATACACTGCATCCAAGCGTTCTTTAATTTCACTGCGCGATTTCCCTTCCAAAAACAAGAATCGAATCACCGACCGATATTGTTCTTTCTCCATTCTTTCAAAAATCAACGGACACACTTGCTTTCACACGCTCTCAAAAGAGAACTACAAGTCCGATCCGGCTGAAATTTTGTCAGTAGCCGTCTACAAGACGGTACTACACTATAGTGTATTTCTCTTGCAATAGTGGCACCATCTAGCGGTGAGGCTAGGTACTTGTCAAATGACCCACGTATTTCTATTTGATCGAAAATGTATTTTAATGACTCAAAGACACTGCCTCGTAGAATGCTCTTGGCGTACTTGGTGTATCAGTACTGTGTATGTTAGAAGCGAAGGAAGCGTGCTATTGAAAATGAAAATGGACGAAACGTCAAGTTCAACAGTGTCGTAGTTAGCATCGTTGGAACGCTACCAAAATTGCGTTTATTTTCAGAGAAATAACAAGAATTCTATCACTTTTATCAATATCGAGAACTAAAAAGGATTCTACGATTTTTTATTGAAATTAAGGATTAAAAGTATTCTATTATTTTTACGAAAATTGAAAAGATTTGATTATTTTTATTGTTTAAGTTGGATAAAAATAATAGAATCCTTATCCAAATTAAGGGATAAAAAGAATTTCATTATTATTATTGAAATCGAGAAGTAAAGAAAATTCTATTATTTTTTTATGACGAAATTAAGAGAACTCCATTATTTTCATTAAAAAAAAAGAATAAAAAGAATTCCATTCTTCTTATAAAAATCAAGAAGTAAAAGGAATACTTTCATTTTCATCAAAGTCACGAAGAAAAAATAATTCAATTCTTTTGATCGAAATCGATAAATAAAAATGATTCTATTGTTTTCATCAAAACAAACGAATAACAAGAATTCCATTATTCCTTGATTTTTATTATTATCCAAAATCAGGATAGCTCGCAATCAGCATCGAACGACGAATACATCGATAACGTTCGATAATTCGGCAGTGTTTCGGTGCCGTTCGCTAGTAAAAGATGGGCTGTACACGGTCGCTTCTTCAACTCAGATTCTGGAAACACTATCTCCACGGACAGCTATACTTCGGTACACCTCTCGCATCAGGCAGGTGATACACGAACGTTTAAATAATTCGAATCTGCCTCGTTATTTGCCGGGTGACCGCGCCTCGACAAATCCGTATTCCTCATCACACACGCACACGCACACACACACACACACGCACATATGTATATGTATATCCAGGAACGTAGAATGAATTTTTTTTTAACTTTATTATCAAGCGTCTCGTTCGCTTTGAGACTCTGGATCCTCGGTGCATACGGTCTCTTTTGCATTCAGCATAATATAGTCAAGAAGGTAGTAACGCTGCTGGAGAATCTCCCTACGAGTGGTGTGTGCCACGCTTGGCAGAGTCCGCGTGAAAATTACGAGTTTCACAATCGAGAAATAACACACACAAGGAGAAGCTTATTGAGTACATCGCTATACATGTGTGTGTGTGTGTGTGTGTGTGTGTGTGTGTGTGTGTGTGTGTGTGTGTGTGTGTGTGTGTGTGTGTGTGTGTGTGTGTGTGTGTGTGTGTGTGTGTGTGTGTGTGTGTGTGTGTGTGTTTGCATATAAACACACACATATACATGCTGGCGGAATTATATCGAAGAGAAACGAGAGAGAGGTTGTGGGAACGTTGATATTTCTTTGCACAGCAGCCATGAGACAGATATAGAAAGAGAGAGATAGAGAGCGAGAGAGAAATAGACAATGACATGGCCTGGGAGAGGGAGAGAGAAAGATTACGGTGACACTTGCGCGATATATATTTGCGTAAATCGAATGCGTTATTCTCCTCAATCCACCCCCACTGTGACACTGAGATCAGACTAGTCCTGGAGGAGATAACACGAAACGCTTGATTTCCCGTTCGCTGTGCGGCGTCGGATCGAAGAGACTCTCCTGCCGTATCTCCGTCCTGGTTGACACACAAGACGATCTAAACGAGCGCGTTAATCGCGCGACGGTACTGGGATTATACAATCCGAGAAATCAATTAACCATTCGGACAGATATGCACTCGAGCGAGTTTATTACGACACGTATCTGGTATATGTTCGATACATCCGCGTCTTCTTTTCTCCGCGGATAAAATAGCCGGGACTTTACGGCCTCGGGTTAACGTGTGCATATACAGGGTGACAATTTTGAGGTGGCCAAGGAGCTTCTGAGGGTCTGGCGCAAATATTTTGCGACCGAGAGAAATAGAATTTTCAATGGTTTTTCGAGGCCTCTGTGCAAAAAAATACCCCACATCTTTGGGATGAGTATTGTTCGGGAGAGGAAATTGAACATTCTCGAAAGGAATAAAAATTCCATTTTGAGTCCAGCGAAATGAAGATAATGATAATTCCGAAAACGAAACACTCCTGAGATACTTTTCTTTAAGGAATTTTAAGAAAAACTTTTCTTGGACATCTCATCATCGGGACAAAAATGATCAAATATGCATTTTGAAACCGAAAAATGGAATTTCTCAAAAAAAATCTTATCGGAGTTTTTCGTAATCGGAATTGAGTTATCTTCATTCTGCTGTGCTCAAAATGGAATTTTGATTTTTTTAAGAGGTTACCCCCACTTGCGATGTTGAAAAAATCGATTTTTTTTATTACATTTTTTTGAAGTATAAGTATCTCAGAATATGTCCTGAAAATTTCAAGTCGATCCGAACAAAATTGACTGAGATATGAGCGTTGAAAGAGAAGAATCCGCGTTGAAAGAGCGTTGAAAGAGAAACTTTAAACGCGTTTTTCTCAAAATGGCATTTCTGAAGTCGGTGACCAAGATTACTTGAACACTAATGAACCGATCTTATAGCCAAAAAACGGCCGTTTTTTCGTTAAAATCGAACCATTAACTTTGACTGTCCGCCATTTTGTGAAAAGTGAATATTTTTTTAAATTCTTCGATTAAAGACTAGTTTATACTTATATTTGACTAAATCCATCCGCATTTTTTTCTTCAGATGATCCACTTCGCCGCAATGTTGGTCACTGCAAACCGTGTATATAAAAACATTATTTCATTGACGGCCATTTACCACTAAACAATGTAATATTTTTCAATAAAAAAAATACTGAAAGTTCTTCAAGATGTGCTCTTTAAGATGGTATATTGATCGATTAGAAAAGTTCTGTAGCTTTCTTTAAAAAAATTCATGAAAAGGCCTTTTTCGCGCTACAAGTGGGGGTAACGCCTTAAATTGTTCAATTTTTCTAGCGAATACTTCACAAAAATGCGCTATATTTTTTTTCAAAGAGGATTGAAAAAACCCCAAAAATTAAGCATGCTCATTTTAAGTAAAGCATTTTAAGTACAGCAGAACGAAGATAATTAAATTCAAAATACGACACTCCTGAAAAAAATGTTTGGTGCACCCCGCAAACGAGAGAAAAAATATTAAAGATGCATTTCAGCATCGAAAACAGTACTTCGATACTATTGAAAAAAGCGTTTGGGGAGCATTTCGTATTCGGAATTTAATAATCTGCATTCCACTGGGTCAAAGCGGATTTTTTTTCAAAATGCTTAATTTTTTAGGGCTAATTCTACTCGTTTCAAAAATATTCTATATTTTTTTCAGAGAGGTCATGAAACCCATTAAAATACTTTTTTGCGTCGCAAAATCTCTACACCAGACCTTTCAAAAACATATTGATACCTTGTAATTGTTACCCCCTGTGTGTGTATGTATATATATATATATATATATATGCGTGCATATATACAGGGAAGAAATCAATTTTACAGTACGCTGATTCATTGCCCAGACGCTAATTGAGAGTAAAATTACGCAGTGTAAACAGCGTCGATCGTAATCGAAAGAGAAACGTTAATACCCGCCTATTTCAAATCGCAAGCTAAACAATTTTCTCCTTCGCAGATGAACGGAGCAAAAGATACATCGAAAAAAAATCACACGTACGTCGGGAACCTTAAGTTCACGTGTTAATTACGAGGCATTTTTTGTTCTCCTCAGATTTCCGTTCAATTAATTATTATGCGCTCGTCGCCGGGCCTCCCCCGGGCGAAGGTTCGAGGACTCGCCTACTTTCGTATTATAGAAGAGAGTGGTCGGCGACAGACGACGACCAGCCGAGCGTTTATATACACTGTGCACTATTTTATTGAACGCGCAATACGAGCGCTTGCACATACGCGAGTATCGCTTTTGAAGACAAGCATACGCGCGTACACATAGACGGGACGAGAGAGAGGAGATCCAGTTTTACGATAGATCAAAGAACACAAGTAGACGCGGTGGTAATCGAGTTAATCGATCGCCCGAGATAATCGATAATGTCGGGTAATCCGTTCCAGGTGGTCCGTCCTCCTATTTACAGGTGTGTTCCGCTCCATACTCTGGTACACACTCGTATAGATATGTGTGGGGATACATATCTCGCTATGCGTTCATTCGTATGGCGCACCACTTGCACATGTGTAAAGGGTGGCCCGAAGAGCGACGTTCGAAATGAACATCTAGATGTCGTATAAGGGACCTATCGGATCACCCCCATTCACTTAAATTACCATTTATGTAAATTTAAATACCCATTTATTTATTTTAACAGCACTTTTTTATTTTTCTCATGGGTATGTACTCCCCTCGCGTTTTATTTTGACCAACGTTGTGAAGTGCACTGCTGAGCGATAAATAAATGAACAATTGAACACTAATGTCTTAGATTTTTATCGAATGCCTTAGATTTCTATTGAAAGTTTAAAAAATAGGTTTGGGAGGTCACGAAAGTTCACTTAAGTTCAGATGATGAAAATTCACTAAAATTCACTAAAGATATAAATTCACTAAAGTCACCCAAAGTCACTAAAGTTCGGATTAAAAAAAATACATGTACTTACAAGATGATATTAAAGTTGGCATCGTTCGGATGCAACGAGATTTTTCAAATTTCGTATTGCTCAACTTTTTTTGCCCATTTGGGATTCAAAAATCACTGAAACGGTTTTCGAAGATCCATATTGGGGTTACATGACATAAATATGGAACAAGGGGTCTAGTTATACAAATAAAGAACCGAATAAATGAATTTTTGTTGCATTCCACCGATGCAAATTTTAACACCATTCCTCCAAATTTGGGGGGTGTATTCAGTCCATGACAAAAAATTTACTACTATGACTACTATGAATTTATTACTATGACGTTGAAGTTTACAAGGTTGAAATGTAATGATTACTTTTTCCTTTGTCATTTCTCTATTTTCATTATTATCCACAGGATTTCTCTGCAAATGAAGGTGGTAGATATGGAATAAGAATACAAAAAAACATTTGGGTGATTTTCATAGTCCAAATGACCAAAAAAATGTTTAGCATTTGAAAATAATCAATCACCGTTGCATTCCAACGAGGCCAATTTATGGTGTTGAAGTTCTCATCGTTGGAATGCAATGAAAATTGTTCTTTATTTATTAATTTCCTTATTATGATTACCATCTGAATTTTTCTTCTGCAGGTTTAGGTTCCGGATCCCTAAGAACGATCTTCAAAAATATTCCAATAATATATGTAGCCTAAATGTGCAAATAAATTGGGCAATACGAAAAAATATATATATTTCCGTTGCATTTCAACGATGCAAACTTCAATACCGTGTAAACTTCGACGTCGTTTTATCCTCGAAAACTAAAAAGTATTGTAGAACATACACGGGGGTATTCGGCCATGTATTGATACGAAGCTTCTCGATTTTTCTTTTGGACGTCACTATTCGGATAATATTGAAGTTTTCATTGTTGAAATACACCGGAAATTAATTCTTTTTGCCTGTTCAAATTTTTCTCTGGCCGATTTCGACCATGAAAAATACTCAAGGCTTTGGGTAATAATAAAAATATATAACCGAAAAATGAAGGAAAAAAAATCGTTGCCTTCCAATGATGCAAACTTCAACGTCATTGTTATGCCACGATGAACTTGCGATTTGTTGTAATCCACTGGAGTTGTAAATTCCGGCGCGTTTATTATATGAAAAATTCAAGTTGACACGTTGGGATCAGAATTCATCGACGACAACTGGTTTCGCGTAAATTAATAAGGATCTAAGACTTGAATGGTATACTTGCAACTTAATAGAGAATACAGTTGTTGATGTGTAATATGAAAACTGTGAAATTACTGCTTTGATGTATAAATGTAAGATATAGCTGACTCTGCACCCGTTCAGGTTTGTTGAGAGCTGTTCGCGTTGAGTTTGAGTGTAGACTGAGTGTTATTTTCAGCAGTAGACAATTCTTGATGCCCCCTTCTTTCCCAAATTTAAGGGAGACGCCTACTTAAATAAGGTGCGCGTCCCATTAGATATTTAAATTCCTGGAAGAATTCGCCCATTGAGTGGTGGTTCATTTGAAGGGTTAGCACCCCCACTGGTATGGCGAGATGGCCGCGATACGAGGGTCCGCATTCTGCTCGCGGAAAAACTCTCAACGGAAAAAAAGCAATGCAATGTTAGCGAGTCAAAACTGATCGCTATAAACCCTTCATTTTCCCGGCTCCAAATGAGTTTTTCGAAATTGTAAAGATCAGAAAGCATACGAGTATACTAGATTGTAAGATTCTTTAAGGGTACGCGATTTTTCGAGTAACAACATATCGCTAAAACTGCTTTTATATAGGTTTGGAAATGTTTGTGTGTCCAACAAGGAAAGGTTGGGAGGTCGATCCCTCCGATTTCGATGAAATCTGGTATGCTTGTAGAATGAGTAAAAATAGGCGACACGTATTTTTTTATATCTGCGGAACCCGATTTTGAGGGGTTAAAACGTACCCTCCAAAATTGGGGCGTTTTTTGGTTTTTCTTCGATAACGTTTTAAGGCCTTAGGCCACTCTAGAGGCCGAAAAAATAGGCTTATTGGGAATTTTTTTTTTCAGAAAAACTGCCAAATAAATCGAGATTACAAAAAGGGTATTTATCATATATATCAGTGACTGTATACGATAATTTTTTTGAAGCGATTAATTTCAACCGATTCACTTGAAATGTTGAATATATCTTGAAAAATAGATTGTCTATGGAAGTACGTAGGATTTTTTTAAATATTGCATAGTTCATTTGTTATTAACAATTATCTGACGATTTTTTAGGCAAATCATTGGAAAGTGAAACATTTCGTCAGATAATTGTTAATAACAAATGAATTATGCAATATAAAAAAAAAATCCTACGTACTTCCATAGACAAAGTATTTTTCAAGATACATTCAACACTTCAAGTGAATCGGTTGAAAATTGTCTGAGTTATGTTTCCGGCCAACTTAAAAAATGCAGTTTTGAAATAAACGCTGCACAGCAGCCATATTGAAATTGATCGCTTCAAAAAAGTATTGTATACAGCCAGTAATATGTATGATAAACACACTTTTTTGTAATCTCGACTTATTTTATAGTTTTTCTGAAAAAAAATCCCAAAAAGCCCATTTTTTCGGCCTCTAGTTTTTCGTGTACTATACATTGGAGATGACAACGATAACGTTATCGACGAAAAACGAAAAACACCACTATTTTCGAGAATGCACTTCACCCCTCAAAAATCGTGTTCCGCAGATATGAAAAAAATACGTGTCGCCTACTTTTGCCCATTCTACAAGCATGCCAAATTTCATCGAAATCAGAGATCGACGATCTCTGATCGATCAATCATCGATTGCTCAGAGAGATCGACCTCGCAACGTTTCCTTATAAGTGTCTATCGGCTATTGTAAGTTTTAGCATTTTGTTTTGTTATATGCACTTCAAACAGGTAGCATCTCATGCGACGATCCAGTCATACTCTCCGTTCCAGCCTGTACTCCGCGCTATCTATGTCGGCGTGGTAATTCGCTGCAAATGATGCGTGTAACGGCCGTCAATGGGTTGTATTCTCGGGCAGATGAGACCTCGAACTATCGACATTCCGCGGCTCATTCGACTGCCATTGCGGCAGGCGCTTCCTCGTGAAAATACAACCGAAAAGAAAGACCGGGCGGGATGCGCGGAATGACAAGAATTTTAACGACGGCATATACCTCCACTCGTACACATAGCCAACATTACCATATACTCGAGCCACTTCAATTTTCGCTAAATGAAAACGCGAGCGCGCGTGCGAGAGGGTGATCGCACTTCTTTTCGTTCCCCTTGCCTCATCGTCGATGGCTGAGGCCGCGCGTAGCGAAAAGGAAAGAGGGGTAAGAAGAAAAAAAATTGCCCGCTGCCATCGGCTCGTTCAATTTTTTTTTATACGTCTCTGGCGCGCTTGAGCAGCGAGAAATATAAACGGATAACTGCCAATGGTACATAGCCCCGTATATACGTTAACTTACTAATAATGTGCAATTTACGAAAGGGGCAGATTGTAAAGAGTGACTCGCCGCGATCGCGGGAGTATATACAGCTATGAACGAAAGTCCGCGTCTCGCAGGCCCCCAAGAATTACGAGATATACAGTTTGTGAGTCTCTCCCGCGCTCTCTTCTTTTACAACGTGGAAAGTACAATGATTATTGGCCCGAGTAATGGCAATAATGGGCTGTTCTTGCGCGGACTACGTAATGCACGTATGTATATAGCATTCTCTGGATACCTACATAGCAATACATATGTACATACTAATGGACACGAATCAGTCGTAAACACGGCAATGATTATTTCTGCTTTTGCCGTTAGCCATAATCGTGCGAATACGCCTGTTATTTTTCGGCTCCACTGAGATACGGTAAATCGAAAATATTTTTCGGCTGCATACGAATTTGATTGTCTGGTAGCCCGCGCGGTGGTAGCGGTACGAGCGGCTCGTACGAGCGCAGTCTCATCGGCCCGTTGGAGGTTTGCGATGTACCAAAGTATCGGCTAAATGGCAACGACTGATACAATCCCGGTTGCAAAGGCCGCAAATTCGATGGTCTCGCGTATACTTGCGCCGTTGAGCGAACGGCCATTGATGGGTTATGCCTAGTTTCAACAGCCGTAAACAGCTTATTTTTGGGAGTTTAAAAAATAAAATCGTGATGATACATTTCTATAAAAATTAGGTATTTGAAAAAGTATCACCTGAAGAACACTCTGTAATTTTTTGTGTAATAATATTTCATTTACAGTTGAGGTCCGAGAAGCATCTGTCGAAAACGACTTTTGCGGTGAGCAAAAGAAACTTCCGAACCAGGTTATCTAATGAAAAAAATCAAACAGATTTCGTAAGTATATTACTTTATCCTATGATTAGTCGAAGGAATTTCCGAAATATCAAATTTAAACAAATAGCGCGTGTTCAAACTGAGAGTCTTGATTTTTGCGAAAAAGGACTTTTTTGTCTATCAAATTGAAAGTATACATAGGAATAAAAAATCCTTCGATTAACGGGAGGGTAGGGGTTTCAGCGTGAAAAAAGACACTTTTTTGCGAATTTTTTTCATCTATATGGATAGAGTAAATTTATTGTAACCTTTTGTACATTGTTAAGTGTAATTTCAAGAACATTCCGTGAAATTTGTACGCGAAAATATCCACAAACAAGCCGGTGACAAAGCTTTTCCAAGAACGCCTTTGGAAAAACACGATTTGCGGTGTTCACTGTATCTCAGCTAGAAATTATCTGAAATCAAGTACCATTGAAATTTAGTGGAAGTATCATCAAATCCTCCCCCAAAGGTCTTTGATAATTTTTTTTTTTCATTTCTAAATTTTTGGTGGTCATGTAAAGTGAAAAGTGCTATTTTTCACGAAAAATTCTGCCATTTTGGGGGTGGAAAACCCCCTCAATATAAAAAAAAATCGCAAACTAACCGTTGGGGGGAGGTATTTTATATGTAGAAAGTGTGTACCAAGTTTGAAATAAATCGGTCATGTAGTTTTCAAATGGCAGTGAACACGGACTTTGAAAAAGTGGTTTCGAGAAAAACGCGGTACCGGCTTGGTTGTGGATATTTTTGCGTACCAATTTCACGGAATGTTCTTGAAATGACACGTGACAATGTACAAAAGGTATCAGTAAATTTACTCTTTCCATATAGATGGAAAAAATTCGCAAAAAAGTGTTTTCTTTTCATGCTGAAACCCCTACCCTCCCTTTAAATGACATATTTTTACACCTAGTAGAAGCTCCAAAAATTTCCGCATGATCGATGCAGTAGTGTTTCAGATATTTTGATCACCGACTTCGGAAAAGTACTTTCGAGAAAAAGCGATTAAGATTTCGAACAACGCTCCGAGTGTTCCGACAGGCGTCAACATAACAGCCGATAAATCTGTCAAATTTGATCGGATCGCCTTGAAGCCTTCAGGGAACATTTATAAGATGAAATACCTACTGTAAAGATATATTGGTTTTCTAAAATGTGACTCTTCGACTTTTCCAATTAGACATAAGCCCGTAACGCCTGGCGTATATGTCGCTGGGTGACAACGCGTGCATCCTGCTCGTGGTGGCATGCCCAAACGATCCTGGTAATACATCTCACCCTGGACGATTTTAAAACGCGATTGCAACGGACAACGCGTTGCAGGATAGGCGGATGTGAGGATGCTGAACGCAGCCTCCTCGAGAAGGTGCCAAGAGTGAGAAGGAATCAGGGGCGAGATACACACGGGGGTCTGTTGACTGGAGAGCGAGGACCTGTACACCAGAAGAGCTCACCGCAGTTACCCTTGGGGTGTCCACGCAGAGGAGCCAAGAGATCGTGTCGGAGATCGGAAGCAGAGAGAGTGGATTCTCGAACCGTGGACAGCCTGTGGTAGCCCCCGCCACCTTACTCCTCGTCTTGATCTGTTCCTTTCTTTCTCATTGAAGGCTCCCATTAGACAGTTGGAAAATAAAGTTGATCCCAAGCTTCACAATAATCAAGCAGATTTTTTCGTTGCCAACAGATTTTGCTCACTACGTTTCGTGAAAGGTGATATGGATGTCAATCTTGTGTTTCATTTTCAATGTTTCTTCCCTGGTGGATTTTTCACATCAATCGCACTTTTGGCCCACATTTGCCACTTCGCTATTTCGAGTTCCCGAGAGAGACCCCTAGATAGGCCACAACCAGGCTCTTCCCCAATGCACTAGACTATCGCATTTGCACGAGCCCGTCTAGAAATTTAGGTCAGGAAGGGCCCTGATCTACCGTCCCTAAATAATATTAGGTCATGGTCAGGTCGCCCAACGTGGACCAGGTTCGCCATGTATCTGGTCTTAGGCTAGGCCCCTAGCCACCGTTCTTTTTTCCGGGAATTGATTGGGAATTGGACAGGACAACGATCAAGTACTCGAAAAGCTTTTGGCGAGTACTCAAGTAAAATAGACAGTATTAGGTGGTATACTGACACTTATTGTCCCTTTGCACTAGAGAGGTGACTCTCGTTTATTATTCACTATCCGAGCGAAAAAGACCTCGAGTACACAGGGTTATTTCACAAATATCGCAAAATCATAAGCGTAAGTGCACGCAGTAAGGAGCGCACTTCTGTACCTAGTACAACGCACAGGACGAACTTTTATCCTTGTATGATGGTACCTTGCTTACGCGAAGCGCTTCGCTTGTAGCCACCTGGCCGGATTGATGGCGAAATACATTCAGGTATGTCTTCCCGGCCAGAACATTCATATTTCCCAACATGGCGACTGGGCGTTCAAAAACCACGAATGCTTAACTTTTTTGCCTCATCAAATGATTTGGCTATTCGTTATGCTCAAATAATTAGTTATTGTAATCCCGGTATTTATGATAAGCATTTTTATCCTCGCCGATTATCATCGATGAAATGAATGCTTTGAATAGTGAATACAAGTACAACAGACGTATTAGTTTCATCCTAATCAATTATAAATATCTCTGATGAGGTGAAAAGCAAAGTAGCATCACACAGTTCTTAAAGGCAGGCTCCACTTTTCAGAAAATGTCAATGTTCTGGCCGTGTAGACATTACGTGAAGATGTACTTGCTCGCAATGTATCCCAGCCAGAAGATTGTAGTTTCCAAACATAGAGGGTTAGTCGTAAAAAGCGATTTTGCGATCTTCCCGTCTTGTTCCATGGGACGGCCCAGTCAGGTAAATCAGACCAGGCAAGTCTGATCAGGGCTCGACACAAAGTAGGGAATGCCTGGTCACATTTCTGCACGGGAGGGCACGACTAAACTTGGTAAAACTTCTTACCACTTGTCCCACTCGTGCCACGCATCCAAGCATTGGCTCAGGCCAACGCAGCCCAACACGAGAGCTGGCCGATCGTTCACTCCTGTCGGTTGGGTCGTTACCGTACATATACCTTGCCATGACAAGCTGAGTACCAAAGATCAGACGGCACGTTTTTACACACTCCAAGGTACTCTCAAATCGAGACAGACAGAAAGCGACCCTGGCGAGATAGCTCGCAGTCACTTTTATTTGCGCTCCGTTGCAGTTTCGATCGGCCGATCGAACCGCTGTCCATTTCCAACATTTTTATCCAACACCTCCTGGGGGCAGCTTTTCATTCCAATGGTGTTGATTCTCCGTTGTGTGCGACAGGTCCCTTTCGGCTGATTCGACAGGTGACCACGTGATTTCGATACT
Source organism: Ophion ellenae (assembly GCA_963210295.1). Lineage (NCBI taxonomy): Eukaryota > Metazoa > Arthropoda > Insecta > Hymenoptera > Ichneumonidae > Ophion > Ophion ellenae. Next base: position 11,405,582 of record OY723387.1, on the reverse strand, counting down.
CGTACCTTGGGAAACAAGAAGTTGCGCGCAATCTCCCGAGAATCAAGGCAACAGAAGCCTTCGTAAAGCATTTGTAGGTGCTCTGCGATACAGCAAGTGTAAACAGAGATAAAAGCGCGTTAACGCGCTGCAGCTTTTCTTCGAACGGTGTAAACCAGTAGTTGCGGGTATCACAAAGAGAGAGGGGGAGCTAAGACTGGAGAATCAAGGGCTCCCTTTCAACTGATCCGGTTGCCGTACTTTCAATCTACGATACGTATGTACACATCGGGCTTCGGCTTATTCCACCACTACCACGTATTATCCGGTAGTCCGTTCTATCTTCCCACAGGCGCTCCCTGGCTAACCTAAGCGCACACACGAACAGAAGGTAATACTCTTCTCTCGCGGAATCGAGAGTCTCGTTTCGAGGAGTGCACGCGGTCAATTTGCGTCTAGCACGAGTCAGAGAGAAGTCCCCTTCTCTGGTGTTCGGGTAAGCGCCGACGTCATACAACCAGCATAGAAATGTCCCTTGGGGTGAAAAGCGCGTAAAATAAGATGTAGCGTCACTGATAACCGCGTGGTCCGGAGGCCGCAGCAACCACCACCGTCGTTTCTTTCTCTCTCTTTTTCTCTCTTGCTTACTCTCTCTGGCCCTTGCACTCTTTCCTCGCATTGCGCACCTTCTCTCATCGCCCTCTCGGTGTCCTGCAGAGCTAGTGCGCGCTCTCTCTCTCTCTCTCTCTCCATCTCTCTCCCGCTCTCTTTCTCATCTGATATCGAAAGAGTTCTCCGCGCTTTCCGTCCTTCTCTCTTTTGCCAACATCCTTCGCACATACATGTAACTCCCTGCAGCGCTAATACGATCCTTGCGAAACAGGCATTCGCGACGAGAGTCTCTTTGGTCTCGACGATATACACGCGCTCGTGAAAGTCCGCCGCGCAATCATACAAGTGTACTTCATGCGCGTTGTTTTCGTTCCTCCGCGATAAAGGGACAAAAGAGCCGACCGGTAAAGGACTATCCAGGATAAAGAAAGGGGCCTTCGACGCCACTGGGCCTTTTGGAAAAAGAGGAACAAGTTTTCGGTGATGAGCGATGACGATATGGAATGGGCTAGCTTCGCGGCATGGAGTCGAGAACGGAATACTGAACGGTGTTGAAGTTCGCATAGTTGGAACGCAACGAAAATTCTTTTCATCTCCTTTTTTTCCCCGCATTTTTATGATATTGAGGTTGGGAAAAACAGACATTTTTTTTTATTTCTGGAATATTCCTTTGGCGAATTTGAGCCATGTGAATCACTCAAATGTCTTCCAGGATTTTTATGAGAAATCTGCAACATGAAATTGCAAGAAAATGTCTTGCATGAAAATAAAAATAAAGAAATTACAAAAATTAAAAAGAATCTTCGTTGCGTTCCGGCGATGTAAACTTTAATACCGCTTATTCTTATTGTTTATCGAAAATCATGTTGGATCGATTCAGCTAGAATGTCTTGAATAAGAAGCTTATAAAGCGCGATTGCCATATTTCTGATCAGCCGAAAATGACATTGTGTTTGCCGTATTTCTGATCGGCCAAAAAAACAATTGGCAATAGGAAAAAAAACATTTTTTATTGCGTTCCAACGTCGTAAATTTCAATATCATAATGCTGATGTGATCCGGTTGGAACTAATCTTATTTGTAAAAAGTACTTTCTTCGTTCTTTCGGATTCGGGACATTTTTTGCGCCTTAACAACGCGTTACTAAAAAGTGCTCATATTTTTATTTCATCTTGATGTCGGCATGACAAATCTTCGAATGAAAAATTGAAGAATTGATTGAAAATTATTATTTCTGTCGATCCTAATCTTGTCCTTTTCATATCGATCCTAAACTGCAGTGATTAGCCCAAGTTCGCGAAATTAAATAAAATGTTACCAAAGAAAAAAGACAGCGTGACAGCTGAAAGTTCCGAGCAATTAAAAATGCAGCGCTACACGAAAGAACAATGTGTTTTCATTGTTGAGCAATATTTTTTAAATAATGAAGATTCGCCAGCTACAGTTCGCAATTTTCGTACAAAATATGGTCGGCGATTTTGAACTTCATCAACTGTAAAGAGATTGTTAAAAATAATTCAGGGAGACTGGATCGATTAGCGATCTTATACACTCTGGCCGTCCTCCAACAAGTCATTCAGCACAAAACGTCGAAGCAGTTCGTGAGAGTGTTGCTGGGAGTCCAGGAACATCAATTCGGCACCGTGGTCAAGAATTGGACATTTCGAGAAGGTCTCTACAGCGTATTCTCACGAAAGATTTGCATCTTCATGCCAATCAGCGCCGTGGAGGCCATTTACCCGATATACATTTATTCCATACATAACGCTATATTGTATACTTTATCAATCAATAATTTTCTTTTTGATTAAAAAGTTTTTAATTAAAAATTGTTAATTTTTAATTAAAAACCTGTGTTTTCTATCAAAATGACTGCTTGCGTGATATATCCGTAGTATAATATCCAATAATTGTAACATTCGACCACCAGACCCAATACCAGGACCACTGACCGTTCATCCCCCGACCGGGCAACCAGCTGATTTGTTACATACTCCACCCAAGCTCAGATCTTCCTAATTCGGTTCTCGCACAACCAGAAAGAGCTGCCTTAGGCTTACAAAAAAAAGAACGCAACGTACCGCGTATTTTCCGACCAGTAAGGGGGATTATCAAAATAAATGGCTATCGATGAGAGGCAACTGGGCGCGTCGATCCCAGCAGCTAGGTCCATAGATGTAGAGAGAAGAGGACACCGACGAGAGGCTTCACGGTCGAGAGACATTGGCATGTACTGTTTACGGGAAGGTGAAGGGGGCCGGGACAAGGGGAGAGAGCGAGAGAGATAGATAGAGGACTATATAAGAAACAGCATTATACGAGGATCGCAAGAAATTTTAATCCCCGTCGCTTGCGCGAGTGCAAGTATGACCGCCCGATAATGAATGCCGCGCAACTGGTTATGAATAGCTAAAGGATACCTCTACGAGGATTTTTACGCAACTGTCCGTGTACTTACGTACCTCTAGGGGCTATATTCCTACGGCAGAATCTATAAGAGTACATATAGGTATAACTATGCGTTCTATACCGCCACTGAAGCCGCCGTGTACTTTATGATTATTGGAGGGCGTACCTGGCTCCTCAAGAAGGATATGCTATCTTCGCCGTGTGTTCCTACCGCTTGGATATATATATATATATATATATATATATATATATATATATATATATATATATATATATATATATATATATATATATATACCCGGCAAAAGGGACCCCCCTCGTGAACTCCTCCTTCGCCGCTCTTGACCTCCCTCCGTATCCACGAAATGCAACAAAATAATCCCCAGGGATGCTCGTATCGGGCAGGAATATTATTCTGAATGGGCGACGACCAAAAAGTTAAGTACAATCGATTTTGTATTCATTCGTGGTACAATTGATTGTCGACTGATTAATAATGATATTGAAGAACCCCAAAATACACACTCCAAACCTCACACTCGAGGTTACTTTGACAATTAAAAAAATATATATATAAAATTGTGGGGGGTGGTGGGGCTTGGCTTTCTTATACATTTCATAGACAAAGAACACATCGTTATATTGGAGCAAAAAAAGTTGGAATTGAGGATGTTGAAAAAACAATTATCTACAAAGAACTTCCGAAACCTGTTCAAAGTAACCCTATTTTACGGTACTTTCCCTATTTTACTTTGAACCTCGTACGAGATGACTAAACAAATATTTCATCGATCCTTTCGAAATTTTGCACACTTTTAGATAACGTGATTGCCGGCTATGTGAACCTAACGTGTCTCGGAAATAAGTTTAAAAAACGACTTGTGTATTAACAAAAGCTATAGTAAACATTTCATAAAAAATAGAACGTTTTTTCAAACACGTGCCATTTTTTTAATGTTCACTTTTCTTTGGATTTTTTAGGTTCACATGGAGCGTGTGGGTCTTCGTAATGTAAAACTTCTTGGCCTTGGTGTTTCAGATCAATGCACCAGGCGTTACATTGTACGCCGTGGAACAACTCCAGCAGCAACCGTCTCCGAAGCAAGCGTCGAACCGCCGCCATTAAAAAAAAAGGAAAATTAAAGAGTGTAATAATAAGTACATAAAATTTCAATCATGTAGAATAAATAGTTACGGCATAAAAAGATCTTGAAAATTCGCTTATTTTCGGCTGCCCAAAATGCCCCCCTCCCCCCAAAGCAACGGGAAATCCGAATGAAAAATATTTATCGTTTCGTTCAACGTGGCACTACCATAATGAAATTCTCATTGCCCCACAGGGACGTAATAATTTGCGATGCAATGCATTTCAATGACGAGCTATGAGAATAAATGGTCATTGGCTGTTAGTTTTTATTGGAAAAGATTCTTCATCTTGCCATACCGAAAATAAGATTTATCGTTTTATTCGTAGCGGTGAACGTGGAGAAAAAATGTCCGTTTTATGTCACGGAACTGGCGTTCACAGTCGGGTAATAAAATGCTCATAGCGCGGTGACACTAATTATTCGTTTTTTTTCCACTCCTCGATGAAAAGAGAGACACAGATAAAACGAGAGACATGGGGAGCGAGAGAGAGAGAGAGGAGGGGTAAGGTACCGAGTTATGCAAATAATTAATTTGAATTACGGGCTATCGGAATATGCTCTTATGCGCATCGTCGACGTTTCAATGGGACACTCTCTTATAGCTCCGTATAGCTAACCGGACTCTCGCGATATCGTCGTCTCTTCCTCTTGTTGCCTCGCGATTCCGCGAGTGCGTATTATATACGTATTCACCCACTGATGCAGTAGCGAATCCGTACGACGATTCCTTGCTGGGTCCGTATTGCCGATGCACACCAGATTCCTTCGATGTTTTACGAGCTAAACCCATACACATATATATGTATGTATTCCAGTGTCTACCAACTTGCGATGCGTTCGCTTTCTCCTTTTTATTATTCTTCTCTTTCACGTATTTTCCTCATGGTTATTGTCGCATCGGGAAAAGACTGTGCGATGAACTGGACATGCCGAAGTATACGAGCCGCCTCAGGATCGTTAGTGCGATACCAATAATTTATCCGGCGCCCGGAATCCATTGTCGGGAAATTAATTAGTCGATTCGGCATGTGTGTGTGATGCGAAAGGTGTAAGATAGAAAGGTTGATGCACTTGATGCAACGAGAAGCGAGTTTAATGCGGCATACACCTCATCCGCTCAAAGTCCGTCACGACTGGCAAGAGCGATCGATTATATCGAGAAGCTCTCGCCTTTTCTTCGGCTTGCTGCTGCTGCTGCCGCGTTTGCTCCCGCTGCACGATGCTCGATCATCGTTTGATTCCTTGGGCCCGCGGTACCGTATATCTTCTCCATGCGCGAACGCCGGATAATACCCCCTTCGGCGTCATCTGTTCGAGGGACCCTACTTGTCAGGAGAGGCGTTGAGTACATCCGTACAGAAAGGACGAGGATGACGAAGAGGGGAGAAGGAAAGGGTTGCAATAGCGAGAGATGGAAAGATGTGTCTGCACCTGATGAGAAAGCGCATCGTCATTCTCGCTAAGTTCCGATACACAATTTCTCGCACATGCTGTAGAGCTCGTAAGAGATAACCACGCACGAGCATGCGCGGATCTTCTCTCCGTCGCGACACAATTTCACCGAGAATTTCTCAAGTATTCGCATATCCATGCAGTACAGGACGGTAATGAGAAATATGGGGACACTTTCTATATCGCGGATCAGGTATGGTCCTCATAATACGGGATGTCTTTGTTGGCCACAGCATTTTCAGAAGTCGATTAATTCCTAAACTGACATTGGGATAAAGGAACGAGGGAATGGTGAAGGCTTCTTGAGCTCATGTGTTGGAAGCTATGATTGTTTTGGCGGCTAAGATCTTCTGAATACGGAATATATAGTGTGAATATGTCTCCTCATCTACGATCTCGATCTAGGGTTATCTCGTCTAGAAGGTTAGTATGGAGTCATATCAGGTAGGAGCACTGGCCGGGATCCTCTTATCTAAATGCTTAATCTAAGATTATTCGATATAGGTTTATCTTGTCTAGGGGCTCTAGATGTTGAATCTAGGTTCACCTCATGTGGGAGCTCCGAGCAGGATCATCTTATCTAGAAGCTTGATCTAGAATCATCGGCTTTCGGAGCTCCAACTAGGATCATTGGATGTAGAAGCTCGGACGAGGATCATCTCATCTACAAGCTCAATCTAGTATTATCGTATATAGGATGATCGGATGTCGGAGCTCCGACTAGGATCATCTAGACTCTAGCTGAAGCTCCAGATGATGAATTTAGGTTCACTCTATGGAGGTGCTGTGACCAGGATCATCTTATCTAGAAGCTTGATCTAGGATCATCGGATGCAGAGGCTCTGCCTACGATCATCTCATCTAGAAGCTTAATCTAGGTTTATAGTATCTAGAATCATCAGATGTAGGACCTTCGACTAGGATCATCTGACTTAGGAGCTTAATTTAGGATGAGCTTATCTAAGCGTTCGATCTAGCATCAGCTCGTCTAAGACCTCTGTCAGAATAACACCATTTAGAAGTGATCACTTGGGAGCTAGTAGATTATACTATCTAAGAGCTTGACTCCGGACCATCTCGTCTGGAAGCTTTATTCAGGTTCATCCGGTCTAGAAACTCTATGTAAGATCATCTCATCTGGCAGTTCCATTTGTAATAGAAACATTCAGGCCCTCGATTAAGGGATCACCTCATATGCGACCTCGGTTCAGGTTAATCGGTTCTAGAACCTCGAAAATCATCCCACCCAGAGATTCGGCAGAAGTGGAAGTTCTAGATGAAAGAACAATTAGGGTGCGGTGTAAACTTTCTAATCACCGACTCACATTTACGTGGGTGGCGGAACGAGCAAGTTCATATTGAAAGAACCACCGAGAGTGCCGTGATCGTTTGTCGCTCACTGCAGGATATCGAATGTCCAGAGATTGCATAACATTCGTTCGTCCCGCGGCGCAGATCCCGCTCTCAAACTCTCGTGGGACTTCAAGTTGGGTCGACCAACTCTCAATTTATTGTTACCAGATGTGTACGCGTGAATATATGTTGTCGTTCGTGAGATCCTCACACACGGGGGATCATACACTATTCCGGTATTAGTTTCTCAATGGGTGGGCTATCGCTCCCGACTGGTCTAAGGCGAGAACTGCGGCAAATGATAATGAGAGTTATTACGCTGTAGAGTTTATTCGTTATAACGCTATTGGAGGCCACCGGTCATGCCTTGCAATGCGGAATGATCCAATCATCATCATCGCTTTTTCTTCCCCGTTATGGGTTTCGTGTTCGCTGGCGTTATGAAAACTTCCATTTAGACACCTAGAGATATACGCGGGAGCGAAACAAACCGGAATTCACTGCAAGTTCACTCAACAGTTGTGATACGCCTATTTACTTCTGACTAGATTAGTACACGTACTTGGCTTCGAATCAAGGAAGAGCCAGTCTAGGATCTACGGCGTAAATGAGTGCGAAGTTCATTTGTCAGGCAAAGTTCATTTGTCCTAATGAGTGGAGGGTTCATGGTGTCTACAATAAAGCTTATAGCAAGTAGACTAAAATCCGCCACAACTTGTTAGCAGGGCAATCATAATATGCTTGTGCCAGGTGCATTGTGATTGTCCTGCTAATAAACTGCAGCTGATTTAATTACACCGACTTCCATCATGGGCTTGCCTTGTGGAACACCGTAGAACTTTCTCTCACTGATGCGATAAAGCGCGGAAGGAAATCCAAATGCACAGGAAAAACCAAGCAGTCTGTTGGAAATGTTTTTACGAGAATATCGAATCGAGCTTTCCACGTGGAACACTTTTCCTTGCTGTTAATTCCCGTAGCCAAACTGTCACGGGTCTCTCGACATAGTGATAATTTTTCGAAGCGCTTTCCCTTGGTGCGGGGAGTCGAATCGCACGAGCACGTACATTCTCGGCGCATAGTCACCTGGGTGTGCAACACCGTACGGAAGAAGAGACCACAAATGGAAGGCTAGTTCCTGTATATAGGTACCTATTAAACGTGCTTGAGGCTCCCAGCGGGTACCCACAGGGCGCGGCACAACACCGTTCTTCCATTTAGCTATCCGGAAAAAAAATATCTTCGCCGCGAAACGAGCGGATCTCGGCACGGGGAAGAGGAAGAGAGAGATAGAGAGAAACGGGGGAGCACGAGCGCCCACGTTTGCCGGATCGACTCTGATTTTTATGGCGATCTCCGGTTGGGCTGGGCACTTGGGTGTCGTTGCCTTCCTGGTCTCTCGCATCTTTTTTCTCACGAGAGGGTGAGAGAGGGGGGGGGGCAATGAAGCATGAGAAAAAAGATGAAGAGATACCGTCGTACGATTTGGAAATTTGACCGCCTGCAACAAGCAAGGACCTCTCGAATAAAAAAAATGTTTTTTTACGAGTACATGGGAAGAGACTGACCCACTGCCCCAAATGCACGAGAGCCATATAAATTCGAGTGAAAGTTGAAAACTCCTCGAGAAATTGTCATTTTTTAATTATATTACGCCGGCGAAAAATCAATTAGACAAAAAACAAGGTAGGAAGGGAAAAAAATAGTCGACTCGTATGTTAAACTTCCGGGAATGAACCGCAGGACACCCGTATCCGACTATCGCGAGAAGGCGGGAGTTTGGCTCTTGCGAGAAGTAATTTATTGCGTGCGCGCGGCAAAGCCGCAATTATGAGAAGAAACAGTTCCTCGTGGATCTCGTCCCAGGAACGTCTCGAACGACGTATAATACGCACAGCGTGTGCGAGGTGCGAGGCATTTTCTTCATGAAACGTATTACACTGCGAAATTAGTTTCGAATTAATCGACGGTACTCAGAATTCGCCCCATCCCCCACCACCACCTCTTCGTAACTCCTGCCATCCTTTCAAGCTGGCATCGCGCACGTTGTGCAATCGCGATACAGGAAACCACGGAAAAAGTCCGTGAAAAACCCATAACAGTATCTCTCCTATTCGCTACGTCGTATTTCTTTTAGATTACCGAGCGAAACGACTTAATGACGCGATGACTTGGTACTCTTAAAACTACGTATTTTTGATCAAGGTTATTACCGTTTTAAAGACACATTTTTAGGATTCTCGAGCCACCAAAGGCCTTTGTAATTTCGTCATGTCTGTTTGTCCGCCTGTCATAGCAGGCTGAACCCCCTTTTTCACCGAACTGTGCACATTGTAGGACGAATTTCAAATTAGATCTCGGGCATTTCGTGGACCGTTGAAGTTAAGGTTTTTTCAACTGCCCGAATTTTTGTCCAGATATTCATGCTACGTAAGACACTTGCAGGTCTTTTGGGATTTAAGGGATTCTCGAGATGAATCCGAATAAAAAAACGCTTTAGATAATATATGAAATGAAGAGATTTATAAGCTGATAAGGAATTTTCGTTGCATGCCAATGATGGAAACTTGAAAAACCTAGAGTTCGTAGTCACTAGAAAGAATATTTGTGGCCGTCTCTCTCTCTCTCTGTCTCTGTGTTGGTACAAGGGGTCGTCCCCCGTGGTGATATGTAGTGAGGTTTCCAGCCCCCCCCCCCCCGCCCACATCACGTGTATTTTTTTGTGTTAAGAAATGTCAGACACGACCGATAGGAAGTACGGTATTTGATTGTCAAAAAAGAAATAATATATATTGTCAATATATTTAAATGGCATTGTCCTAGGACCATGGGCTCATTTGCGTGTTTTCTACAGTAACAAGTGGACAAGCCTTTTGTGGATCAGATGTAGGCATTTCACTTTAATCAGATGGCCAGTCGAAATTAAATGGAACTAAAAACTGTTGTTTAGGTTACTTTTTAGGCGCAACCAGGGGGTTGAAACCTTCCATCCCCCACCGGTATACAAATGCTGCTTTTTTTACCGCTTTTTTAGTTCTACCTCTCCCCATGGCGCTAACAGTTATCTTACAATATTCTTATTGCGCAGGCGCGAGGCCTGCACGGTATACATAGCGACCGTATTATATACATAGCCCCTGCACGCGCATCAGGTTGTGAGAGTATAACTAGCACTGCGAGTGGCAGAGTACGGCAAAAATTCCAAAAGGTGCCAGCCCCTTGGGCACAACTTGCCTGTTCAATAGCTCACAGCGGATGCTCTCCGGTTCACGCAGTTACACAAAAAAATACACGTGATATGTCACGACCCCCCCCCCCCCCCCCCCCCCCCCCCTCAGCGTAGTCAATCGTGATGTTATCCAAACCCCCCCTCTCCCTATTTGAGCCTAACGTGATTAATGGACGGCCCCCAACAGGAAACGATGCCTCTGTACCCTCTGTTCTCGTAACCTGTCAGTTTAAAAATCTAAAGGAACTCATAAAAACAACGTCCAGTACGTACGGCCAATTAAAATTTTCGCGGTTACTGTGAGATATATAGATCCGGAGGTAAAAACGTATATTTCCCATATTTTCGACACTAATAGCCAGCTTCTCAAGCAGGAATTGTCGTCGTAATCCCATTGGATTGCCATACTTGTCCCTACTTTCCGATAGGGATCCAATGGATCATCGCATTGTATCCCTATACGAAAACGCCACGGTCATACATTCGATTCTAATCAGATTCCCCATCGGAATCCAATCTACGAATCCAATTCAAATCCTGAAGGGGTGGCGCATTATCAAACAGAATCCGATGCGATTCTCGATGGATCCCATCACATTCTGTCACAAAATGTATAGATATACAAAATGAGTGGATCTTGAAAAACTTTAACTTCAAAAATCAATTTGAATCACATCACTGAAATCCACCCACTCTAATTATTATTCGTTATTTATTTTAAGATGTGGGTGCATCTTGGGACTCCCCAACAAATTTGTGCACGGGATCACGAAGGGATTTTATTTTGGATATCCGACAGATTCCGGTTGAGAATATCAAATAAAAAAATCTCGAACAACGTGAATTGGGAAATAGCGCGGAATCTTCTTGGCTTCCAATGTGGACTCCCTACGTGCGCGGCGTCCGAATCAAATCCCTATAAAGATGTGCTAGGGTCTGAGGACTCCCCAATAAATTCATGCGCGAGGTTTTCACGCCCCAAATACCGATAATGATCGCGTTTCGTAAAATACTGTCATGGAGCAACATATCAATTCCCAAGTTTTCCAAACGATTTAATTTCGAATTAAATGTTACCATGCCTGCTTTAACAAGCTACCCTCCTACAATGTGGAGTCCACCAAGCACTCTTCCGTTCAATGTGATCCGCCTACAAATTCCCAACAACGGGAACCTTTGACTTGCTCACGTTTGTTGAAATATATTGGTAGCTTGAAACCGACTTCACCGTCGCGGACATTGTGGATCTACTAAAGTGAATTTCACCGATAAACTGACCGTGCAGTTACCAATCAGTCTTATCTACGCTTGGGGCAAACATTCGCAGATGCATGCAGGGTACATATGGAGTTAAGGGCGAGTACGGATAATATCCACCATCGTTTCGCGATTTGCAGACGATTCTGCGATTCTCCTTTGCTTCCCTTTTGCCTGGCTCGATATACGAACACACACTCACCCCCCACTCAGTACACCTGTGCGCCAGTCTCGCGTGTGTCGTTTATTCCCATTTAAGTAGAGCCGGATAGAAGGCGACGGAGTCTCGTTCACACAAATCAGTCAACCCTTTCTCGCGATTCTACCTCCGAGCTTCTCGGCCGCGCGTAAAAGATCGGACGAGAGAGGAGGCAGGTGACGGAGGGGAATAGAGTGTATAAAGAGCTTTTGTAGTCGTGGTCTCTCACTATGTTGAAGAGGCGTTCGTCGATCCATCTCCCTGAAAATCGCCCTTCCAAGTCCTTTGCTCCTACTGGCGTCGCGATCGCCATCCCGCGTACTGTGTCTCGCTTCTCGTGTCCTTCACTTCTTCTTCGCCGTCTTCGAAGCCCATTCTCGCGCCAGGGCAGATATCGCGGAGCAATCCTCTAGAGCAGAGAGGCTGCCGAGTAACCGTGAGAAAATAGCTATACGTCGAAGCGCGCGAGGAACTCTTCTCGCTTCCTTCGTTCCTCTCGTTTGGCTCGTGTGTATGCAACGTCTCCATACATATAGAGATATACATACGCAGAAAAATAGCCTCACCGTCCATCCTGCTCGCAATTATAACGAGAAAACCTCCGCGACAAAGTTGCACAGAAATGTTTTCTCAGGATCTATTCCCCATCGAGGTTGAAGCATTCTCACTGGACCTTCCGTTTTCATCGATCAATCAGCGCCCCTCCTCGAACGTTGATGCCTAGTTGTAAAATTTGCAAAATCACGTTTTTCGAACAAACATTCCATACCCAAGCGAGTTTTCCAAATGTTGCTTTATTTTTTAGAGGCCAAAAAATCGTCCGCAAAGTAAAATAATATTGAAGAACCTCAATATACCCTCAGTGATACTCAAACTGGAATGAAAAGCAATAAAACTGATTATTTTTATTAAAAGTATATTTTACTCCCAACTTTACTATACTTTATCACTTCAGACACATCATTAACAGTACCTGGGTGTAGTAAAAACATTGGTTCAATGAGCTGAAAACACCTATTTCAACTAACCCCAAGCACTGTTTCGATCGACCCCAACACAGGGTCAAATGAAACCGTTTCCGAGGGTTTCTAATTAGCTTCCAAAATGAATAATGCTATCATATAGCCACATAATCTAGCTATAATTAAAGCCCATAAGGATAGGGTATAAAATGAAGTCACACTAACCGATTTTCTCAAAAAAGTTCCAATTGACCCCAGCCTATCCTACTTTGGCAGTACATCATCTTAAAAATGTTTCCTGACAATTTAAAGGTGATCGGATAACAATTGACAGATTTATAGGCTCTTATGTTGACGCCCGTCGAAACGCTCGGAGTGTCGTTAAAACTTTTAACGCCTTTTTCTCGAAAGCACATTATCAGAGACGGTGAGCAAAACATCTCAAGAACCACTGCTTTCATCTTTTTTAAATTTTCAGGGCTTTTTCTAGACGCAAAAGCATAGTATTTGATGGAAGGACTTTTGTTCCCGATGCATACTTACGATTTGATGAACGAAAAATTCCCACTTTTTTGCAAAAATCAAGACTCACTTTGAACATTGGCCATTTTTCTGAATTAGATATTTCAGAAATCCCTTCGGGTAATTCTTTAGACTTTGCGACGATTATGACGATAATTGTTATGAGCAGAAAATAATTATAATTGTTTGGATTTGGGACCTAAACAAACCCAATATAGGCGTCGATATGTTCGAAAATGCCCTATTTTATCACGTGTTTCCACGAACTTCAAAACCCTATAA
>OY723387.1:11079678-11387178 GCA_963210295.1 Ophion ellenae | reverse complement strand
GCGGCCGATTGATATAACGCAAGTATAACATGCCATTACACCACTTAGATAGTGGCGGTTGTCTGAAATTGTACTCAAAACATTAGGGGGATCATCCCACTTTAGAAGGCTCAAAAAATAGGCATTTTTCGGAATTTTTCGTATGGTTTTTATAAAAGATATTGATGTATTTCTTTTTGGGCTTGATAAAATAGCTCTTGAAATGTATGATTTTTTAAATTCTAATTCATTTTACATCATTTATCTATTCTTAGTAGCAGCATCCACATAGCCCTTCGAAGAAAAGCAATATCAACTTCGTTGATGTCATTTCTGAGTAGATTGATTTGAAACACAAAATCCAAAATGATTTGAGTTCAGTATGGTTGTAGCTACTGTCGGAACTAGAATGATTAATTTTTATGCAAAAATAACAAAATGGCAGCTGCAAAAGTCTAAAAAAATAAGACTTTTTTAAAGTGATATTTCGGTCAAAAATCAACGTTTCCACATAGTTCCAGCCGTAGCCATACATGTGACGAATATGTAGTTAAAATTTCGTAAGGATCGGTTCAGTAGGTCCGGAAAAAAACTCATCGAAGCAAGAAAAAAATTGGTTTTGAGAGAAACGCGTTTAAAGTTCGCGCTCGAGTAAGAGCACGCCGGAGAGCGCGCTCGAAACTCAAAAAATAATACTTAGACCGCTCCGATCCTTATGAAATTTCTACACAATATTTTTGAAGTCGTCTATTTTCGAAATCCATTTTAAAAAATCGATTTTTTGAAGTTGATAAAGTGGAATCATCCGTTAAACCCATTTTTTTCCAAAACTACTTTTTTCAACCTGGTTGACATGAAATCTCGAGTTCTATTCAACCGATTGACTTTAAATTTGGTATGGACTTTCAGTGTATATATTCGTCTATTGTCCCTAGTTCGGACATTGCGAATTTATTATTGGCACTATTTAAGAAAATTAAGAACTTCGAACAAAATAGGGCGAAAATTGGCTTTTTTCAGTCGCCATTTAATTTTTTTCTCCCTGGTACCCGCCACAATGACATTGTTATTGATCAAGCAAAGACCTTTTATTTCTGTTTCAGATGAATGGGAGCTTTGAACTCATGTCAACTGCCTCAACCTTCTTTTTAGAGCCATTCAGAGGCCCGTAAACCTTTGAATTTGTTTCACACTTTTTTTTGTAAGTTCTTGAAACATCAATAAAAAGACTGAAAAATGGATAAACAAATATTTTTTCCTTTTTTCTATCAAGCTCAAAAAACGCCAGAAATGCAGGTCTCCAGACTAGAATACTGCCTCAATTTCCCGATTTTCTGTCGAAACATTCATGCTACAAAAAACGCTCAAACGTCTTCTGCGATCTCAAAGATTCACAAGCTGCATAAAAAACGTTGGATAATAAATAAAATGAAGAAATAAAAAAGCAGGAACCGAATTTTCGTTGCATGGCCTCCATGGAAATTTATATACGCAAAAATACACTACAAATTTATTTTATTAATAATTGTAATATATGTGAAATGCATGCCATATATTGAAAATACATGTTGCATATGTGTGCCAAATTCTAATTTTCGTAACGTTTTTATATATGAGATGTATATGCGTGGTATTACTGTATATCAATGTATCATATATCAATGATATATGTAGCATTTACCTTGCATATATACCACATATGTGTTGCATACGCACTGCGTACATACCACATATATACTGCATAAATGGTACATATATGCGTAGCATATCTGTATATAGTGTTTATATGTAATAGCGTACTTTAACTGTAAGTTAAGTTTTTTTAAGTTTAAGTTTTAAGTTTTATTAAGTTTAACTGTAATAGTGTTTATACACAGCATATATTTTTTGTCAGGAATATGTATCAAAAATGTATGCGTCATATATGACGCATAAATGACACATCTATGAGTCATATATGACGCATACATTTTTGATATATTTTTCTGACAAAAAATAGATTGAAAATATATCGAAAATATATGCGTCGTATATGCCTCGTATATGCATCACATATAGTGTTTATACGTAGCATATATGTTTTGGTCAGAAAAATATATCGAAAATATATGGGTCATATATGCGTCATACATTTGGTGCATATATACTGAATATATACGTATTATTCTATTTTTCGTCACTATATATGCGACCGATATATATATGTAGCATATATTTTCTGCATATATTTTACATACATAAATTTCCATGGGGGGGAGACGAAAATAGTTAATAGAAAGGACATTTGTGACTGTCTTTCTCTCTTTCTCCTCCCGCCCCCGCTCTGTCGGTACAAAAGGGAATGATCCTTTGAACGTGTACCACGTGTAATCATGTATAACATCTTACGCGGAGAAGCGTGTGTCCTTTGCTGCAGGGGTGCCGGCAAACTAATTAGAAAATGTCAGAGTATTAACTGCCCAATATATCTGTTGGATGGTGCGCGTGTGTCGCGCGTTCGGGAGACCGACGATATGAGAATATTCGCACGTTAGCCGCGTCCTCGCGTGCATTAAGATAAAACAGACGTTGGTTTCCTCTCGCTGACTCTCCTTCGTCCTGGCGAGATCGACGAGGGAGAGCTTAAATGTTCTTTGGGGGCGACTTGGCCAATGGAAAGTTGAAGGGAATTCGGAGGGAATATAATTTTGGAAAAAAGGGCGGAGGCTTTTGCATCCGAAAGATGCTTTTTGCCACTGCCGTGCTCTCTCTCTCTCTCTCTCGCTCTTTCGGTGTTGGACCCTCCGGATACTCACGATGCCGAGTTTGAAGCTTTCAAAAGTATTGCGACCGCGATCGCCAAACTGCCTGGAAATGGGATACCCGTGTACCTCGCTACTCTCGTGAAGATAAAGGAAAGTGTCAGGGTCTCTCTCTCTCTCTCTCTCTCTCTCTCTCTCTCTCTCTCTCTCTCTCGTTGGCGAACGTTGACTGAGGACGAGATGGAACTTTGAGCTCTGAACGTACTTTTTCCCTTCTCTCTCTCTCTCCCTCTCTCTCCTATGTGTACATGCACACGTAGCACTCTTGCCTGGCACTCTGAGAGCACAGCTGCCGCGATCCTTTACTCGCTAATTACACTCGTAAAGATTAATTAGATTAACGCTCCGAGGACTGTACAGTACTATCCTTACAGCGTGTACAACTTTGGAGCTGGTGTGGCCGCGCGTGAGCGAGGCATATGTCACTGTATGTAAAACCTGCATTTCGTGATAAGGTAATCGTCCTCAAATGACTCGTGTACGGGGGAAAAAAATATGCTTTCGGCTCCTCGAAGGAGCGGAAGAATGGACAGAATTCATTAAGATTTCTTGAATCTACCGTAAGCATCAAATAAATTCATTTGTATATTCGGAAAGGAATAAAGTTTTGATACGGCTATGAAAAAGTTGACAATTATGAAGGAAATCTCTTTGACTTTGATCTTGAATGCCTTTGTGAAACTTCGCGAATCAATGAAGAAATATGACGGAGAGATTGAAATGTTTCTAAATCATTTGACACCAAAGTGAATTTTCGAAGTAGGTGCAGCCGATAGTCATAAATACAGACCTTGGATCAAGGATGGGTCTGATGAATGGTGGTGAAGTTTGCATCGTTGGGATGCAATGGAAATTATGTTAATGAAGTTCACAACGTTGGAATGCAAATTATTTTTTCTTATTGTAAATTTTTTTCGAGAGCTCGGAGCTACCGATAACTTTTTTTGAGATTCTCATTAGAGGCCTACAATCTAACTTTATCGAAAAATATTTTGGACAACAATAAAAATGGACAAAAAGGGGATAAATAATTCCGTTGCATTCCAAAGATGCACATTTCAACAGCATGAAAATTCTCCATCTTTTTTTTCTATTTCCTTATTCCTATTAATATCTAAAATCTTTTTAGCAGACTTAGTTCACACATCCCTAATATTCAGATCCTCAAAAACGTTTCAGTTATTTTCGTAGGCTAGATGTACCAAAAACAAATTGGGCATTACGAAATAAAATATTTCTGTTGGACTGCAACGATGCAATCTCCAACAACGTTCTGATGGCCCTAACACGTTGTTTCCTCTCAGTCCACTCAATAAACAACCGCCACGCAAAAACAAAACAGTAAATACAACTGTTTTATTAATTTGGAGTTAACCAGATTCCGGTATTAACCGTCCTCAAGTTACGCATCGAAATCATCGAATCATTTCACTATAAAGCGGCTCTGGCGGACACAAGTGAATTTTATTTTTCATCCTACAAACAATTGAAGACATTCATCAAGATAAGTCAGTATTTTCTCCCGGTTTATTTTGGAACACCACGGTATTGCGTCCAATTGTTCATTTCCATAAAATGTCTTTAGCATTGGCGATTAGTATTGACGATAGTGAGTAACAATCAGAGACTCTCATCGAAGTGAGTACTTTCAGATTTGTTGAGAATTTGTTCCAGCTGCACGTTATTCAGGCCCAATAATGCTCTGTCCTCTTTCATCAGATGACATCACATACGTATGGCGTTAAACTTTGCATCGTTGGAGTGCAACGATTTTTTGTTTGTTCATTTTTCATTTCATGCTTATCCAAAGCCTGCTTTTTTGCAAATTCATCTTCATGCTTATCCAAAGCCTGCTTTTTTGCAAATTGAGGTCATAAACCTCCGATAAAAATACGTAAAAACGTAAAAGTGATTTTCACACCAGAAGAAATTGGAACAATTAAAAAGAATTGATTTTCCTTTCATTCCAACGTTGCAAAACTTCAACATCATGTAACTCGTGGCCTTTCAGGTTATTGCAGTTATTATTGTTCTTCCCAACTCTAACAACGCGTAAGAGTGATTGCATGTCCATTTTACTTGACTTCAAGACCTGCGAAACAAACCCCATAGTCCCCATATCAACCTTCATCCACTTATCAAATCACTTCAAAGTGGATGGGAGTCTTGCGACCAGCGTGGCATTCAAATTCATCCTAAATTGACGGAATCGATTGCAATTTAAATTGATTAAGAAAAAGAAAGGAGAACACTGGAGCGCTTGAAGTACACTCGTCGAATGTCCAGGAGCGGTATAACCGGCAAAGGCATCAATTTCAATGTTCTCGTGATGGTGTGGCATTCGTGGAATGCGTTCGATCCAATCTTACTACCGTGGCTTAGCTACTCCGCCCATTTATGTCTCACTCTCGTTGTTCGCCGCGATGCTCAGCCGTGGCCTCACGGTCCAAGAACGAAGAGCACAATAATTCAGGTCTGGGTTAGCCTGGCACGAGAAGAACGGTTAGCAGATAGAGCACGAGGCACTCCGGATGCCAAAGTGAACACAGCGTGATCATTACCTTCTGTACATACATATATTCATGTACGTATACCCACATACATGTATATACATTTAGAATAAAGGTTCGATGTACACACGCCCTACGAATTATCCGTAAGTCCAAGTTCTCGAGGCTCCCTCATTTAACGAATTTCTCTCGGCTCGTTGAGTCGGTGGATTTAATGTTCGCTGCATGAAAGTGCTGCCTGTCAATACTCTTCACAGCCGATAAATAATTCGGCCCAGGCTGTAATCCAATGAGACCTGGCTTTCATTTTCCCTTCGATTTATCGCGATAAAATATTCAACGAGTAATCGATGATGCCCCAAGTCAAGCAGCTTTGGCCTGGGCCAATACGTGGATGGGTGACTGCCCAGCTCCGCACTGGCATGCGCGCCGAGCACTTGGTTAGGCGACAATTTGACTGAGCTTCCAACTGAAATTCCGTAAAATATAGTCGCCTGTATCCGCGCAGGTTTTCTACAGTTTCCCTTCACACTCTAGTGCAAATGCGGGTATGTTCCATTGAAGTACCCATTTCTCCCCTTTTACCAAATCTTTATTTGTGACTATTCAGAGGCTCAAATGAATGATTCATTAACTGTAAGAAGATATTTATTTCGCCATATCGAACTTTACTATGTGTTAATAGTTAACAAATCCTGGTACATAGAAATATATTGTTTTCTCAGCGTGGGATCTCGAAAGCCCAGCAGGGCTTACGAAGGAGCATCATTTATATGGATCTGACCAACTCGTTTGAAGGACCCCCGGCAAATGATGACTATGTGGATGCGGATTTTTCGAGTTTCGTAGCACCAGAGTCGCGAAACCGTGCAATGCTCGTTCCCAATCGCCCCTCTGTGATCGGAGAACTGAAAATGAAAGTGCACGCTGGCACACATACGCGAAAAGCGTATACAAACCAGTAGGTAATAGACGCAAAGATCGGCCAATCGTTGCGCGCAATCACCGATGGATTCTCTTGCCGAATGATGGACTGCCTCGCCGAATCGAGAACGTCCCGTTTCTCAGACCGAGGCTCACTATCCGCGCTCGCGCCGTTCTCTCCCCGCCGTTGCTCCTCTTGCAACTCCCTCACGAAATCGATGCGTCAATTAGCGTAATTAACGGGCGAGTTACGGCAGCGCGGGCGAGAGAGCCGGTGCGAGTTGCCGCAGAAACGAGAGCTCCGATCCGATATAGTGCAGATACACTTCGGCTCTATCGTACGTTATAGTTGTAACGAGTTTTGCGCAATCGAGTTTTAAAGTTCTATAAACGAGGGTAGAAAACACACGTCGCTCGTACACTTTCATGTATGATGGACCACACGGTCGCAGCTCTACAATCTCTCGCTCCGTATTATAGAGGAGGTACTCACGACCATTCCGTACGTTCGTTCCGGGTCTGAAGTTCTGCCGGATTGGTTTTCAGGGATGGGGGTGAAAATGCCGAATGACCAAATGTAGAACGACAAAGATTTCGACACGACAGAATTATGAAGTCTCAAAATAACGAAAGTTAAATTATTCTAAATTTTATCCTTTGACCAATGACGAAATCGAATAACTATTGCACCAAAGGATTATTCATTTGAGAGCTCATTTATTCGAGAACATATATTCAGATAGTCTGCAGTTTGAGTCATACAAATACCAATCGGAACAATCTACAAGGTTCTGTCTCCGAAATAGAAAAAAGTGAGTATCTAATATTCGTAATACCGTCTACAGCAAAAAGCCATATATTCAGACTACAAACTTCGAATGTGTAGATCTTAGAAACGCAAATGATCGATGGTCCGAACTGGCGAACATGGCATGGCTGCCTGACCCGACTGACTACTAGCGCCATCTGCCATCTTCATTCTGAAGCGCAAGTAGTATTACTCGATCCCAAGTTTTCGCTATCCGGACCGTTCGCCATTTTAGCCCATCGCTATTTCAACTGATGGTCCTTCGCTTTAAAGAATTCGAATTTGTAAACTGGGATGATACTTACAATTCGACAATTTGACGTCTCGAATCGATTGGTGTATATATACAGGCGAATCGATATTATATCTCTCATTATTTTGTTAAATCTGATATTTATTTTCGCTATAAATCAACTTCGAGATTTTGGTATTCACAATTTCGATTAACTACTTTACAGACTATAATAAGATTGATCTATCTATATTGGAACGTTCGTCATTACTGCATTCGAAATTTCGGTCCTTCTGAATATTGATCGTTCGAATTTCCGATCGCCACCCGTTTTCAGTTCAAAACGAATTGACTTGAACGAATTGACGAAAATTCATATTGATTGAATCACCCGAATTTTTTGACAGACTCAGACTACGAACGACACTCAGATGTTGTTGAAATCCTTATTCGGGATCGATCACTTAAGGGGTATGCATAATCTTAAAGTAAAAAAAAATGTCGATCTTCAATATTTTTTTTCGTCTCAGGTATTGGTATGATAAGGTCGATCTTTCGCACACAGATAGTACATAGTCTTGACGTGGCACCGTTTTTTTTATTGCACGATATATATAAACAACGTAATCAATGTATTTTAATCTCAGTACTGTAGCCCCCGTACGGCTCGATCACGTACATGATTCCGGTAACTAGATTCATCTAAAGTAAAAAAATTATACTTTTAGTACAATGGCAAAGCTACAAACCCACCGGATACTTTTTCGGAATTTTAAAATTTGCATCAATTGCACTTTTCTGAAAAAAATGGCGATTTTCGACACAAAATAACGACTTTAAACGTTTGTTATTAACAAACGGAGGAACATATGGAAAAATCATCCTGTCTGTCGATTGGAAATGTTATAAAATATGTTTAGTGCAAATTTGAAGTAAATCGGACGATTAGAATTTGAGATATGACGTACGCCAAATTGCAAAGTACACTTTCGAGATAAACGCAAGAGAAGAAAACGTACTAAGTCCACTTTTGTAGTATGCAATTTTGGTATAAATGTTTGGGTCTGCTCAATATCTTCGGTGGTTCTTTATGAGTTCCGGTACGGGCGTTACGAATAGGACATTAATTGTTTTCTGGAATCGTTTTTTTTTCGTTATAAACAATTTAATTGTTATAATGATAATTGGGACGAAAAAGTGCATTTCGTCGAAAAAAAAGGTTAAAATAAAAGATGTTTCTTTTCGAATTGACAATAAAAAATGTCTCTCATTTTTTTTGTGCTAGCTCCATTAGTAATGGAGATATGAAGGAGGAACATTTTTATGAGAGAAACGGAACGATGAGTGAAAGGCATAAAACGATGAATGAGAGGTGATGCGATTAATTTTCGTCGCTTATATCTCCACTACTGATGGAACTAGTAGAAAAATTAAACATATTTTATTAAAAATGTCTATCTATGAAATGCACTCTTTCGTATAAATTCACAATTATTTTGTGTACCTTCAATCTGTGATTCCTGCACCGTATAACAATCAAACAAAGTTGGACAAAGTCATATCGATGCCCTTAGAAATCATACAATGCACCGTGCAGCGCTGGAGCCATAGCTGTCACTTCGATGTGTCATAAGTAGGTAATAGATAACCATACAGACATTTTTTAAGTCTTCCCTCCGGTGAACGAGATTAAATAACATAGCTAATTGCTTTCACTTGTGGCCAGTCCTTTTAACGATTAAAATCCACTTCAAAGGTCCGTCTGCAACTTTCGACTCATCAATTTCTACTATGAAAATGTATTGTCTGGAAGAAATGAAAGTAGAGGACGAATCGATACCTAAATACGTACGATAAGAGCACGATTTTAAAGTAAAAAAAATAAAACGCTTCGTGTATATCACGAACAGCCTCCATACTTTTACCCACGGTTGTAGAGTTTAGTTATCCATGAGACGTATGCGTACGTGGAGCTTGGGCGCGTGTACAAACTGTCCCGTGTGCCTATATACACACACACACACACACACACACACACACACACACACACACACACACACGCACGCACGCACGCACGCACGCACGCACGCACGCACGCACGCACGCACGCACGCACGCACGCACGCACGCACGCACGCACGCACGCACGCACGCACGCACGCACGCACGCACGCACGCACGCACGCACGCACGCACGCACGCACGCACACACTCACACACACACACACACACACACACACACACACACACACACACACACACACACACACACACACACACACACACACACACACACACACACACACACACACACACACACATATATATATATATATATATAAATGAAGTGGATTCAACTAATTTTTTTACTGAACAGAGGAAACCGAATCCCAGATTTATTAGGAATAAATAAAATATCAGGAAGAATGAAAAATATACGCATACAGTGGACGATATGTCTCGACATTTTGACGACGCACTAATATATATAGTTCGTCTGGTGTTTGATAAGAGGCTAGGCGTGTAAAAGACGCCAAACTATATATAGGTCCAGTTACTTGATGATTGCTTAAAGCTAGCCGGGTCAGGCAAATGGAATCAAATCGTAAGTCCAGTTGCCTGACCATCGCCTGAAGGTAGTCTGATCAGGCGAATTTATGCAAGCCGTACATTCTTTGCCTGGCTATCGCCTGAAACTGGCCGGATCAGGCGACTGGAGGTTGCCGTAAATCCAGTTGCCTGACTATCGTCTGAAACCGGCCGGATCAGGCAAACCAAGGCACACCGCAAATAAGGCCTCCGTACAACAGCGTTATCAGGCCCGGATCAAGTGTGAGGCCAGCCTGACAATATTTTTACTAGGGATGATGTTGATCAACAATATGAGTTTATCATTGCCTTCATCAAATTAATCGTGAGGGAGTTGGACTAACCACTTGAAGTTTCATAAGTTATTTTACGCTTCTACATATATTTGTTTTGGTTTTTTAAAGCCGTTTTTATTGTTTGAATTTTTCAAACTTTTTTTGCAAACGATACATTTTTGTGTCGTCAGAAGATTTTTTTTTCCAAATTCATTATCTTTTTCAATTTTTTTTCTTTCAATTTCATGTTCATCTGTGTCTCTGGCTCATGCTACACTTTTTGTTCCCATCCTCATCTAAGTGGGAAATACGAAGAAAATCTAATAAAAAACGATCATGGCGCTTTTCCCATGAGAAACTTCGCTTATTCTGGAGACTTTGACTTTATATATTAAGCCTAAATAACCGCCAATCTTGCTTCATCAGCGCACGCACACACCCAACTATATGCACTATCTGTAGAATATACAACAAAAATTTTTTTATCTGCGATGCAATAATCGAGTTCGTGCACGTCCTTGATTTCGACGATTGCGAAAACATTCTTCGACACGTTCTCACTTGCGATTGTTTATAACTCTCGGCGCGCCGAAACGTGCTCGATCATGGAACTGAAACTTTCATCGTTGGATTGCTACGAAAATTGTTTTCCATTATTTTATTCCTTTATTCTTATTGTTATCGGATATCTTTGTTAAAAAAAAAGATGGCATATCTCCGATAAAAAATCTCACAACTGTCCGGCAAGAAAACTGCGCGCGGTGTGCCCCTCCGATTTTTATGAAACTTGGCATATTTGTAGAGTAGGTGAAAATATTCGACACGCATACTTTTAAATTTGCAGAACCCCATTTTAAGGGAGGGAAGTGCACCTCCAGAATTGGCGTCTTTTGGGTTTCTGGTAAACACTTTTGAATGGAGCAAGATCCAAAAAATTGCAATTGGCAAAACTGTCGTATTTTGAAAATGACAATAAATTGAATATCATTTATTGCGAAAACATATTTTTATTGCATATCTCCGAAGGCTCTTGCTAGATTCAGATCTACTTTTGCGCCTGTGTATAGGATGGAAAAAAGATGATACATGTTTTGTTTGTTTGTCGACATCTCGCAATTGACGGTTTGAAACCAACGTTAATTTTTTTGTCAATCGCGCAACACATGCCGTTGAAGGAATTGCGAAATATTAATCTTCATTGCATTGCAACGATTCAATGTTAAAAATATTGAAGTTTACATCGTTGGAAGGCAACGAAAGTTCATATCAATTTATTAATTTATTGATGTTCTCTATTATCTTGCAAATTTAGACTGTAGATTTTGGGTAAGGGTTTAAAAAAAAAGTTCTCCACTACACTGCAAAAACTAGACGTGTTTAACGTATGTTCAAATTATGTAGAAGGAACGCAACATAAAGACTAGACACGCGTTGCAATGTCGATTCTACACACTTATACATTTGATAACACGTAATGCGTTATAATTATACACGTAATGCATCAAAATTACGCACGTGAGTGTGCAATTTTTACGCATTAAATTATTACACACTTTCGTAGCTGTTCCCATCAATTACACGCTTATTTGTACACACATAAAGCGTGTAGAATCAACATACGAGACGCATATTTAAACACATTTGACTAAACAACACACGTTGATAGCAACACACGAGCAAATATAACACGGTTTAAGAGTGTTAATTGCGAGTTATTGATCATATGTATTAAAAATCACCTTTGTTACGGCATCACGTCAAACTCAATAGTTGATTTGACATTGATAGATTAACCGGTTAATAGAAGACCACATTTGGTCTTAACTTTTTGTTTCATTAATAGAGCATTTTTGAGTTGGTCACGTGGAAGAACCGGAAATTGGAATCTATTTTCCAAAACCTCGAAAGCTGCGTTGAATCTTTAGCGACCTATTTTTGTTTCGAGGTCATCACCGACAAGCAAAAAGCGGCTGTCATCGTGAAGCTGTATGAGGACCTAGCCTATGCAAAGACAAGAAAAACAGTTACACCTCTCATACATACTACAGAGTAATAAATAAGTACTGTTGAGTTCAGTTCATTAAATGCATATATTTTCACGATAAAAAGCTTTTGTTCTTCAATTTATTATTCCGACGCATCCCATGCATATACAGTACTGCAAAAATAAGTGTGATGTTTTTACACACTTTGAGTGTGTAAATGGCTGTAGACACTTTTAAGAGGTTTTAACGTGGGTAAGAAAATAACACACGTAAGTGTGTTGTTGGAACGCATCTATCCCTGTTATTTTACACCGTTATTTTTGACACACGTTAAAACGTGTAAAAAGTGTCTACAGCCATTTACACGCCTACAGTGTGTAAAAACAGCACATTTGTTTTTGTAGTGCAAGCTTTCGTTGCCTTCCAACGATGCTAACTTCAATGCCATCAAACGTCAATGTCATAGTGCGTACTTATGTATCTGTAAAGGAGAATATGATCTTAAATTGGATCTTTACATCGTTGAAACGCAACGAAACTTTTTTTTGTTGGTTGTCACCTAAAATTTTTTTTTACAGATTGACGGTTTGAGAGTTAAAAAAATATATAAAAAGGTTTGAATGATACTCGTAACCAAAAGAAGCCAAAAATGTTTGGGTTTGATAAAGTTGACGATTTAAAAAAATGAATTTTTGTTGCATTCCAACGATGCAAAGTTCAACATCGTAGGAGGATGCACGTTCTTGGAGCAACTTTCGATAAATCCGTTCGCGAGGAAATAACCTTTAAAAAAATTTAAATTGCGAGTATTGTAGTTATGTTGTTCCAGTCATAAAAGGGACCACCTCCGTGGACCGCGTGCGCCTCTGTGCGGTAAAGTGGATCGAAATGAGTACAAGGTTGTTGCAGAACAAGTTTGACTACACACACACACACACACACACACACACACACACACACACACACACACACACACGCGCGCGCGCGCACGCACGCACACGCACACGCACACACGCACACGCACACACGCACACATACACGCATACACACACACACACACACACACACACACACGCGCGCGCGCGCGCGCGCACATACACGCACACGCACACACGCACACATACACGCATATATATATATATATATATATATATATATGTATGCGTGTATGTGTGCGTGTGTGCGTGTGCGTGTATGCGCGCGCGCGCGCGCGCGCGCGCGTGTGTGTGTGTGTGTGTGTGTGTGTGTGTGTGTGTGTGTGTGTGTGTGTGTGTATGCGTGTATGTGTGCGTGTGCGTGTGCGTGCGTGTGTGTGTGTGTGTGCGTGTGTGTGTGTGTGTGTGTGTATAGTCAAGCTTGTTCTGCAACAACCTTGTACTCATTTCGATCCACTTTACCGCACAGAGGCGCACGCGGTCCACGGAGGTGGTCCCTTTTATGACTGGAACAACATAACTACAATACTCGCAATTTAAATTTTTTTAAAGGTTATTTCCTCGCGAACGGATTTATCGAAAGTTGCTCCAAGAACGTGCATCCTCCTACGATGTTGAACTTTGCATCGTTGGAATGCAACAAAAATTCATTTTTTCAAATCGTCAACTTTATCAAACCCAAACATTTTTGGCTTCTTTTGGTTACGAGTATCATTCAAACCTTTTTATATATTTTTTTAACTCTCAAACCGTCAATCTGTAAAAAAAAATTTTAGGTTGCAACCAACAAAAAAAAGTTTCGTTGCGTTTCAACGATGTAAAGATCCAATTTAAGATCATATTCTCCTTTACAGATACATAAGTACGCACTATGACATTGACGTTTGATGGCATTGAAGTTAGCATCGTTGGAAGGCAACGAAAGCTTGCACTACAAAAACAAATGTGCTGTTTTTACACACTGTAGGCGTGTAAATGGCTGTAGACACTTTTTACACGTTTTAACGTGTGTCAAAAATAACGGTGTAAAATAACAGGGATAGATGCGTTCCAACAACACACTTACGTGTGTTATTTTCTTACCCACGTTAAAACCTCTTAAAAGTGTCTACAGCCATTTACACACTCAAAGTGTGTAAAAACATCACACTTATTTTTGCAGTACTGTATATGCATGGGATGCGTCGGAATAATAAATTGAAGAACAAAAGCTTTTTATCGTGAAAATATATGCATTTAATGAACTGAACTCAACAGTACTTATTTATTACTCTGTAGTATGTATGAGAGGTGTAACTGTTTTTCTTGTCTTTGCATAGGCTAGGTCCTCATACAGCTTCACGATGACAGCCGCTTTTTGCTTGTCGGTGATGACCTCGAAACAAAAATACGTCGCTAAAGATTCAACGCAGCTTTCGAGGTTTTGGAAAATAGATTCCAATTTCCGGTTCTTCCACGTGACCAACTCAAAAATGCTCTATTAATGAAACAAAAAGTTAAGACCAAATGTGGTCTCCTATTAACCGGTTAATCTATCGATGTCAAATCAACTATTGAGTTTGACGTGATGCCGTAACAAAGGTGATTTTTAATACATATGATCAATAACTCGCAATTAACACTCTTAAACCGTGTTATATTTGCTCGTGTGTTCCTATCAACGTGTGTTGTTTAGTCAAATGTGTTTAAATATGCGTCTCGTATGTTGATTCTACACGCTTTATGTGTGTACGTATAAGCGTGTAATTGATGGGAACAGCTACGAAAGTGTGTAATAATTTAATGCGTAAAAATTGCACACTCACGTGCGTAATTTTAATGCATTACGTGTATAATTATAACGCATTACGTGTTATCAAATGTATAAGTGTGTAGAATCGACATTGCAACGCGTGTCTAGTCTTTACGTTGCGTTCCTTCTACATAATTTGAACATACGTTAAACACGTCTAGTTTTTGCAGTGTAGTGGAGAACTTTTTTTTTAAACCCTTACCCAAAATCTACAGTCTAAACTTGCAAGATAATAGAGAACATCAATAAATTAATAAATTGATATGAACTTTCGTTGCATTCCAACGATGTAAACTTCAATATTTTTAACATTGAATCGTTGCAATGCAATGAAGATTAATATTTCGCAATTCCTTCAACGGCATGTGTTGCGCTATTGACAAAAAAATTAACGTTGGTTTCAAACCGTCAATTGCGAGATATCGACAAACAAACAAAACATGTATCATCTTTTTTCCATCCTATACACAGGCGCAAAAGTAGATCTGAATCTAGCAAGAGCCTTCGGAGATATGCAATAAAAATATGTTTTAGCAATAAATGATATTCAATTTATTGTCATTTTTATCGCACTCATCATAAAATAGTAGTGCTAAAAAAATACGACAGTTTTGCCAATTGCAATTTTTTGGATCTTGCTCCATTCAAAAGTGTTTACCAGAAACCCAAAAGACGCCAATTCTGGAGGTGCACTTCCCTCCCTTAAAATGGGGTTCTGCAAATTTAAAAGTATGCGTGTCGAATATTTTCACCTACTCTACAAATATGCCAAGTTTCATAAAAATCGGAGGGGCACACCGCGCGCAGTTTTCTTGCCGGACAGTTGTGAGAATTTTCATCGGAGATATGCCATCTTTTTTTTTTAACAAAGATATCCGATAACAATAAGAATAAAGGAATAAAATAATGGAAAACAATTTTCGTAGCAATCCAACGATGAAAGTTTCAGTTCCATGATCGAGCACGTTTCGGCGCGCCGAGAGTTATAAACAATCGCAAGTGAGAACGTGTCGAAGAATGTTTTCGCAATCGTCGAAATCAAGGACGTGCACGAACTCGATTATTGCATCGCAGATAAAAAAATTTTGTTGTATATTCTACAGATAGTGCATACAGTTGGGTGTGTGCGTGCGCTGATGAAGCAAGATTGGCGGTTATTTAGGCTTAATATATAAAGTCAAAGTCTCCAGAATAAGCGAAGTTTCTCATGGGAAAAGCGCCATGATCGTTTTTTATTAGGTTTTCTTCGTATTCCCCAGTTAGATGAGCATGAGAACAAAAAGTGTAGCATCCCATGTAGGTTTCGCCAATCGAACCGCAACGGCCAATACTTGGACCAATGTTGGCGGGGCGATGATCGATTACCCAATTGTACGCCAATGCTCGGCTGAGTATTGACTAGCCAACATTGGCTTGCCAATACGAGGCCAATGTTCGGCCAAATGTAGACTCGCTAATCATTGGCTTGTCGATACGAGGCCGATGTTTGGCGAAGTATAGACTCGCCAATCATCGGGTTGCCGATACGCGGCCAATGTTCGGCCAAACATAGACTTGCTAATCATTGGCTTGTCGATACGAGGCCGATGTTTGACGAAGTATAAACTGGCCAATCATTGGTTTGCCAATACGAGACCAATGTTCGGCCAAGTATAGACTCGTTCATTATTGGGTAATCGATATGAGGCCGATGTTCGACGAAGTATAGACTCGCCAATCATGTTTTTGCCGATACGAGGCCAATGATCGGCCGAGTAACGCATGATCAAACCGCAATTCGTAAATTGACGATTCATTGTTTCGCGTCGAAGTCATTGAGAGACGAGATGAATACTTTTTACCAGTCCATTGGACATTATTCTTAACAAATATACTACCAAATCAATGCACTCATTGTTGGCCGATTCTCGAACGAGCTCATACGCGATACTCTGCCCATTTTTATGAACCATCCTACACTGACAGAAAAATTCTATTAATATTAACTAAGCGCGTCTATTTATTTATTTTTTGTTTGAATTAACTAGATTTTTCGTGAAATCAAATTTTTCCTATCGCATTCCATTATTGGAATTATTAATTTTAAATATGTTTATTTATTCAAATTAAACTTGAACTAATGAACAAATGGTCTGTCTTTATTGGAACACACATATTAAAGGGTTGTGGGGGTAGAGAGGGTGGAGAGAGAGGAATGATATATATATATATATATATATATATATATAGGTTTGGAAATTCTCCAACATGTCAGTCGATAAGACTCTCTAATTATCACGATGATATTAACTAATTGATATAGTTTATGTGATACAAATAATGATGAGTATCCATTTGGTCTCTTATGGCATATCTGCGATTCAAATGTTACGAGCACTCGGTAGCATAGGGGAAAATTGAAATATTTTCTTCGAACTAATCGTTTCAAAAGACCAGGTAATGACGAATTACAATACAAAAAGAATCAATTTTTTTTTTGGCAGTGCAGGGCCAATTTTGGTGATCTATATCGGGTCACAATTATCCGCCAAGACTCGGTCGATAATCGGGCCAAGCTCGAGTGCCAATGATGGCAATCTTGACGGGGACTTATTGTTGGCCGATTCTCGAATGAACTCCTACGCGATGCTCGGCCGATTCTCATAAGCCATTCTAGGGCCAATATTGATTGCGAATATCGGGCCGCTCTTATCATCCGAGGCTCGGTCGATGATCGGGCCAAGCTCGAGTGCCAATGTTGGCAAGCTCGGCGTCGCGCATCGGCCAATCGTTGGCCACTACCGATCACCCTACATGGGATGAGCCAGAGACACAGATGAACATGAAATTGAAAGAAAAAAAATTGAAAAAGATAATCAATTTGGAAAAAAAAAATCTTCTGACGACACAAAAATGTATCGTTTGCAAAAAAAGTTTGAAAAATTCAAACAATAAAAACGGCTTTAAAAAACCAAAACAAATATATGTAGAAGCGTAAAATAACTTATGAACCTTCAAGTGGTTAGTCCAACTACCTCACGATTAATTTGATGAAGGCAATGATAAACTCATATTGTTGATCAACATCATCCCGAGTAAAAATATTGTCAGGCTGGCCTCACACTTGATCCGGGCCTGATCACGCTGTTGTACTGAGGCCTTATTTGCGGTGTGCCTTGATTTGCCTGATCCGGCCGGTTTCAGACGATAGTCAGGCAACTGGATTTACGGCAACCTCCAGTCGCCTGATCCGGCCAGTTTCAGGCGATAGTCAGGCAAACGAATGTACGGCTTGCATAAATTCGCCTGATCAGACTACCTTCAGGCGATGGTCAGGCAACTGGACTTACGACTTCATTCAATTTGCCTGACCCGGCTAGCTTTAAGCAATCATCAAGTAACTGGACCTATATATAGTTTGGTGCCTTTTACATGCCTAACCTCTTATCAAACACCAGACGAACTATATATATTAGTGCGTCGTCAAAATGTCGAGACATATTGTCCACTCTATGCGTACATTTTTTATTCTTCCTGATATTTTATTTATTCCTAATAAATCTGGTATTCGGTTTCCTCTGTTCAGTAAAAAAATTAGTTGAATCCACTTTATTTATCTATTTAATTAAAAAAAAATTGAATTGAATAGAATTTTCGTAAAGACAAACCTTTTTCTGTTTGATTGAAATGATGGTCCGTCTTGATTGCAATACACACATCGATGGGGAGGGGGGTAGAGAGGGGCGGAGTGAGCCGTTATATATATATATATATATATATATATATATATAGATTAGGATATACATCCTGATCAAGGCAATTGAGTTGACGTGATTCCTCATGGAAAAAGCATCGTGGCCGTTCTCTCATTCCGAGTGATTTGTATTCCGCTATTAGGTAAATGTAGGAAGAAAAACGATAATGTGTTCCAGAGATTTCGAGAGAAAAAATCGAGAAAATAGGGGTGTCAAATGTTTCATTGAGAATTCTATTTTTAAATCGTGCCAAATCGTTGTGTGACATCAGACAAGATTTTACATCTTGTTAAGCACAGAATCGAAAGTGTTTGTACTTATGGAAATTATCCGTTACCGTATTACGATATTTTCAAGCATTAAAATAGGGGCATTTGAACATTTTCGCAGGCACACTCGTTATTGACAACCACACATGCTACACATAGCGATTGCAGATTTTTTCTTTTGTAACATCCATTTTTCTCAAGACGATACGAGTAACGGACGAAATAAAACAATTCAGAAAACCTTGATTTCATCCAATTTATTAGAAAAATCCAACTTGATTGCTCATATTTTTTACACTACTAAAATATTAAAGTAGTAATCTTTTATTACAGTAGTAATAAAATATTACTGCTGTAATATTTTACAATGCTGTTACAATATAAATATTACGATTTCACGATTTGCACGAACAAAAAAAACTCGAACA
The DNA here is from genome assembly GCA_963210295.1 of Ophion ellenae. Lineage (NCBI taxonomy): Eukaryota > Metazoa > Arthropoda > Insecta > Hymenoptera > Ichneumonidae > Ophion > Ophion ellenae. The sequence goes on along the minus strand of OY723387.1, from coordinate 11,367,917 downwards.
AACTTTAAAAAATCATATTTTTTGCAACCCAACGATAAAAGGAGTCTGTAATAATATTTGCGCAATGAATAACCTTACGCCTATGATCGCGCTCTTTTACTTTTTCTGACCCCTCTCCACTCTTGTCGGATTTCTCAATTTTTATACGTTTAGATTTCTGAGCAATGTAGGCGTGCATCTCATTTTCAATATCTTTCGATGGATCGGCGCACGCCTGTAACAAAGCATCAAGATTTTCCAAGTGTTTGCGTTTTTTGTCCGAGAAGATACGGATAAGTAATTCACGCAGGAAGTCATGTCGAAAACAAACGTGACGTTACGATCGACAGATTTTAGGGGTGATTGCGGCTATATATAGCGTGTTTTTGTTGTTAATGTCACTTAGTAACGGTTTCTGCTGCAGTGTGCGCGTTTCGTCTCGGACACTTGGAGCACGGTAAGTACTCATTCACACAATATATATGCACTAGTGATTAGAATAAAACAATCGCCACAATTTTCTTTGTCAGCCATCTTTAAATGACTGTATCTCCGCAAAAAATGGCCGTGAAATAGTTTTTGAGGTGATTTTGATGCTCGAAACTTCTAGTTTTCGAATCATGCTTGAAGATTTTTGCATTTATCGTAATATTTTTTTTAACGCCTACCGGGTGATTCTTTTTACATGCTTTGGCGTACTGAACGGGCCAAGAAAACGTTCTTCAACTCTGACTAAACTTTCAAACGTACAACTTTTGAGGCCAGACATTTCCCTTTAATTTTTCATTTCTTTTTATTGCTGTACGACTATTTTTTACTGATTTGTTCATCATCAAAGCGAAAAAAAAAACACCTCCAACATCGAACGTCCATGAGTAGTGAACATATAAAGAACATAGTGATCGTACAAAGTAGTCAAAGAACGACGTTGAAATTTTCATCGGTGGAATGCAACGATTTTTGATCTTCGTTTTTATCATTATCCAAAGCATTTTTTTTTGCAAATTGAGGTCGTTAATCTCCAATACGTAGAAACGTTTGAGCGATTTTCACAGCCTGAACCGGCGAAATGAAATGTGTGCATTTATAAAGAAAGTCATTTCCGTTTGAACCATTTCATTCAACGCCCGTGAGTTAGAGTCGATAAAAGAATTTTTTTCCCTGTGAAATCCCTTCGGAAACTACCTTAAATATGTAAGTTTCTTTAAAATAAAAAATAGAATATAACATGATGCTTAGGGACGTTCGGGTTAAGGGGTAAGGCCACTGTAAATTTTTCCAGACGAAAATTTGGCCATCGAAGGACAAATGTATGGTGCTGGGATTGCAGACTAACGGTAAATTTTTTTTTACCTTCTTTTTTTTATTTTTTCCAATAAAAAACTATTCGCAAAACTTTAAACGCGTTTTTCTCGAAATACCGTTTTTCAAAATGGCACGCAGCATCACTCGAACAATTTTCATTTTTTTTACTTGAAATTTTGACCAGATGTGAACATTAACATTATCTTGAGAATGTCGATCGGGATTTTCAATAACTTTATTTATTGATTTTTTATTAACAAAAAACTAGCCGTTTTTTTCGTCAAAAATCAATTTTTTTTTCAAACGCACGCCAAATCCACAAAAATTGATACTTTTTAAAATCCGATCGACATTCTCTAGCTATAACCCTCTAGATTGATGGTTTTTTTTTTGTTCTAGATTCAAAAGTGCACCAGTGGTGCTGCGTGCCGCGGAGCCCTGCAAGCAAAACATGCCCCGGGAAGATAGCTGTGGAACCGCCATTTTGTTTTTTTTTTGCTGTAAAAAAATTTGATAATAAAGTTTAATGTATGCCCGATAACACCCTTAAAAGTTTTTTTTCAATTACCTTCAATTTTGGAAGCAAAAAATTCGTGAAAAAACCTTTTTTTTGGACCGTTACAGTGGCCTTAGGCCTTAACTATGGGGTCATTGTGGTTTTCACGTTTTTTCCAACCTGACAGTATCTTCATAAATAGTTTACAATGTAATGGAATTCAAGGATCAATTGGTGTAATGAAATTTCAATTTTATTTCTAAGCCCGATAGTGACTTTTTCGATATGATTGACTTGGATTGTTATAAAGTGACGCGATTTGAAAAAAGATTTGTCATATAAACCATTATTTTGAAGTATAGATACATATGGTCATTCTTGATGAAACAAAACCAATGTTTTATTCGACTTGATCAATTTTTTCACATCAGTAGAAATGAAATCAACATATCGAAAAATTAATTTCAGAGCCATTCTCGAGATGGGAAAATAAATGTTTGGTCTTAAACCAGGTGATCTTTCAATTCTTTCAGACAAACGTCACACATTTGCACGAATGGGACATAGTTGAAACATCACATATATATAAATCAACATCGATTATCAATAACAATGATCAAAGACATTTTTAATCAATCCGTTTGACAAATTTTGTTTCAAGATTCGTTAAAAATTGATGAGAAAAAAAATATCAGTAGGTCCGCTTAGATATTAATCGGTGAAGATGCGAGGGATCTTTTCAGGAACTTCGACATGGCGAAGACGATCTCGTTTTTTATCGTTGGCATCTTGATCTTGGAATCGAGAATATGTCGGAGCCTCGAGGACCCCAACCACAAAACATCGTGGGAAAACGCGCTGATTTTTGACGCAAGGTTGGGGAGTGCAATTATCTGGCGTTTCCAAGGTTTGTAAAATTGCTTATCACTTATCATCATGATAGACCAGAAGAAAGAAAAAAATTGATCCATAGTAAAACTTGTCAGTTGCCGAAACATTGGTGTTCGTTTAGTTAAAAAAAATCGCTAGAGACTTCGTCGCTTCAAATTTCTTGGCGAGCCCCAGGGAGCCCCAGGGAGCCCCAGAGAGCCCCAGAAAGCCCATAGCTGCTGTTTCCCAATAATGCACAAGTGTGTACCGTATTTGCACAAGGGCACACGGAAACTGAAAAACCTGTGTTGCATACAAAAGGCCATATGCGACTGAGGTTCAATTGTGTCACGATTGTATAACCTCAGTACGACTGCCACCCAAGCTCAGTAGAGTCGGACTCACAAGTCCGTACGCGGTACGCGGTCACCCATATAAATATTTGGACCATCCGTGCATTTGCTACCGGCGGTTTTTGCTCTCCGTCAAATTTTCTTTCTCATTCTTGACTCCTCTGCCTTTCATCAACTATTTGCTCCGGCTATTGAGAATCGATCCTCGTTCCAGATATCATCGACCAGCTTGGCTATTTAAAATATCTGCATGTGGATGCAATTTGGCTTGGCCCTGTTTTTCCGTGGAACGGGCACGTTAATGCCATGACCAATCATACGTGCATAGATTCTTCGCTTGGTGGTACAGAATATTTTGAGCGACTCCTCGAAGACGCACGCCGCTACGGTAATTACTAAGAGTTTACCCGACTGAATCGACGAAGCAACTCGAACGTTTGTCGCAATCATTTTTATTTCACTGTACACGGAAATAGGCATCAAATGTATCTTGGTCATCATGCCATATTATACGAGCGATCGGCATCCATGGTTCCAGAAATGGCGTCGAAATGAGAGCCCCTTTAACGATTTTTATGCCACGGTGAGTATTTCACTGGGTGAAAAATTGGTTATTTTGAAACGATTGTAGGAACGAATAATGTTGTGGATTAAATTGTTCAAGTTCAAGAAAAATTCAAGTTTATACCGAATGGTATGGAGCTCCGAGAGGAGCAAATGGGTTCTTCAGCTAATGACTTCCGCGAGGAGTTTGGACCTCTCAAACGAAGACCTTCGTCATCGACTAAAAAAAGTAAACATTTTCCTCAGCCTTTTCTGGTTCCTAGAGGACCAGAAAAGGCTGTTCCTTGAGAGTATTCACGTGCGGGTGTTATTTGATTATCGTTTACTTTCAGGAGCTACTAACATTTTGGTTGGATAAAGGCGTGGATGGTTTCTACATCAATGATCTAAACGAGGACATTGATTATCCCACAGAGAGTTCTGCGGGTAACAAAACGATCGCTGAAGTTAATAGGGACTATTTGCTCGAGATCCGCAAGGTCGTCAATGACTGGACGATGAAACAAAAATCCGAATTCAAGTACGTATCGCAACGAAGAACGTGGCCGCAGCTTTGAAGATGCGGGCTAAACATAGCTGTAACTCGATATCCTGTAGGAACTCGGCAATGACCATTCGACTAAAACACCACATACAATATTTCTGTTATTTGGTCGCAGATATTTGGCAGTCGAAACCGATGCGTTAGACGAACAGTGGTCAGCGTATTACGGCACGCAGGACTCGCCGGGTGTATTGCCTATAAACAGGTATTTGCTCCTCGACACTGTGCAGGCGAGGAACAGTGACATTGCCACAACGCTCAAAGACTTCATGATAAAGCAACTCAATGCAGTCCCCTCTAATAAAAGTACTGCTTGGATGGTGAGTCGAGATCAGCCAAATGGCCAAAGGTCCATACAAGACCTCCAGTTTTCAATATGCCCTTTATCCGTATAGAAAAATCGTCGAACATTTTACCCAATTTCTTTTGGCGTGCTTGTAGCTCTGGAACTGTCGAACGTCGGATATGGCATCAAAACTCGGGAGAGGAAATACCAATGCTCTGAACATGTTGAGTATGCTACTACCCGGTCAGGCTTACTTGTTGCCCGGTTCAACCCCGCTCGATTCAAGTACCGACATGTGGAGTAATCACAACCTTACCTCCGAACTCGCCTTATTGAGAAAGCACCTCGTCTTCCAACACGGTGGATATCACATAGAATCTCTGAATAACAGTGCCGTTATCGTATTGAGCAGGTAACAATGTTCCTACGTTTGCGCGCTTGAGGGTTTTTATTTGACCCCATCTCGTCGCCTGTGGTCCCTGCGCTTTATCGCTCGGCTACAATTCCAGTTCCTCTGAGACTCCACTCGAGTGTCGACTACAGTGACTCTCTCATCTCCTCCTCGCCTCGAAATAGTTGCTTTATCTGGGTTTATTTCGAGTCTAATTCGTTCGATTGATTTTACGTTGTCGCAAAATAGTTGTTTTCTTTAAGTTGTTTCCGAATAATTCTTCTGTCTGAGCTTTTTGACATCGGTTGTCAGATTCTCAGCAACTGAAATTAAGACGTTTGGGGCCATTCATAAAACACGTGACGCAAATTTTATCAATATTCGACCCCCCTCCCCCCCTCGGTGACGTTTCGTGAGGGGTGCCGGTGCCCCCCCCCTGCCGCTCCTGAAAATTACGTGACATGGAGCCCGAACCCCCCCTCCCCCTTCTGCTCTCGTTTTTCTTTCAACAAAAAGAAGCAAGTAAGATACTAAAACCATTTTAATAAGCTATCTCAGAACGAACAATTTATATTGTTTACTTTAAGTAAATATATATGTAATATATAAAAACGTATAATTTATACGTGGGGTCGTCCATTAAGGCCTTAGGCCAATCTAGAGGCCGAAAAATAGGCTTTATGGGGATTTTTTTTCAGAAAAACTACGAAATAAATTGAGATTACAAAAAAGGGTGTTTATCATACATATCAGTGACTGTATACAATAATTTTATTGAAGCGATTAATTTCAAAATGGCGGCTGTGCAGCGTTTATCTCAAAACTGCATTTTTTAAGTTGGCCAGAAACATAACTCAGACAATTTTCAACCGATTCACTTGGACGAAATTTTACACTTTCCAAAAATTTGCCTCAAAAATCGTCAGATAATTTTTAATAACAAATGAATTATGCAATATAAAAAAATCCTACGTACTTCCATAAACAATGTATTTTTCAAGATATATTCAATATTCCAAGTGAATCGGTTGAAAATTGTTTGAGTTATGTTTCCCGCCAACTTAAAAAATGCAGTTTCGAGATAAACGCTGCACAGCCGCCATTTTGAAATTAATCGCTTCAAAAAAATTATTGTATACAGTCACCGATATGTATGATAAACACCCTTTTTTGTAATCTCGATTTATTTTGTAATTTTTCTGAAAAAAAATCCCCAAAAAGCCTATTTTTTCGGCCTCTAGAGTGGTCTAAGGCCTTAATGGACGACCCCCGTACATTAATAATAAATAATTTGATAATCTTTTATCACGATGCACCTAGAATACAATGTGTTCCCGAAGATGTTTCAGGTGAGTCTCAATCGATATCAGAGAAGTTATCAGAGAAGATATCAGACTTCCTCGTAGTCGGAAATTTGGGTGGGCAGTACAGAAAATTTTCAGCGTCTCAGTATCACCCTTTTCCAGATTTAATATGCTTAGCGTCTCGTGACTTTTGCTCGACCCCCCTCCCACCCCCCTGTGACAAAGTGTGACGATTTGCCTGACCCCCCCCCCCCCCTCACTGCGTCACGTGTTTGGGTTTTGTTGAATTTTTTAAATATATTTATTATCTTTAGGCTCCTCAAAGCTAGTTGTCTGTTTCACGTCGAAAGAATTTCATTTAGACAATTTTCATAAGGTATATAAAATACGGTAAAAATAAAGTTGCCTAAAAAATTCTACATTTAACATCCGGCTAACTTAAAATAGTAAAAAAAAACTATCTATCGGTAAGATGCATAATTTTGTTTTTTTTTTTTTCTTTAGATTGTTTTAAGTTAGTGGTATGTATATGTATATAAATATTCATAGTCTTTGTTGTCGCTAATTGCTGCATCATTCATTCTTGTCTTTAGAAATATGAGCGATTACCCTACTTACGTGGTCGTCTGCAATTTTGGTGATACGGCGCAAACGGTAAATCTGACGGCGTCACATACGGACTTACAGGAACGACTGGACATCGTCCTAACTTCCGATACAAACGATGATCTGAGGTTCGTTTTCAAACGTTGAAATCAATGAACGGGTAATCGCCCAAATGCATATTCGTATATAGATTGATGAAAAAAACCTTCTCTTCTTGTATCAAGAGCTTTGAAAGTTACGTTTCGCGATTCGGTTTCCGTATCGCCAGGCGCCGGAATAGTGTTGCGATCGGATCCGGGAAGAAGTGAAAGCGAAGAAGGCGAAAGGCGCAGAGGAGACGTGAGCGACGAAACGACCGGGGAAAAGGAAGGAGAAGGAGACGCAAAGGACAAGGACGATAAAAACACCGAAAAGGGAGCTGCAGGAGAACAAGGGGGCAGAAATACCGGCGAAAGCGTAGCAAACGGAAGAGGTGAAAAGGACAAGAATGAAACGAGCGTCGAAAACGTCGGGAAAGGAAATGAAGGACGAGGAGTCGGAAAAAGCCCCGAACGCGATGATAAAGGCGTTGAAAAACGAGGTAAAGAAGGAAATGGAGGTGACGGAGACAACCGCGGAAACGGAGCGAACGGAGCAGACGAAAAGGGCAAGAATGATACAACTGTCGAAAGCGCTGGAAAAGGAGACGAAGGAAGAGGAGTCGAAAAAACCACCGAACGCAGAAGGGCCGTACCAGGCAAAGAGGACAACGATGACAAAAGCGTCGGAAAATGGGGCGCAGGAGGAAGAGAGGGCGGAAATACAGGCGAAAGCGGAGCGAACGGAAGAGGTGAAAAGGACAAGAATGAAACGAGCGTCGAAAACGTCGGGAAAGGAGATAAAGGACGAGGAGTTGGAAAAAGCCCCGAACGCGATGATAAAGGCGTTGAAAAACGAGGCAAAGAAGGAAATGGAGGTGACGGAGACAACAGCGGAAACGGAGCGAACGGAGCAGACGAAAAGGGCAAGAATGATACAACTGTCGAAAGCGCTGGAAAAGGAGACGAAGGAAGAGGAGTCGAAAAAACCACCGAACGCAGAAAGACCGTACCAGGCAAAGAGGACAACGATGACAAAAGCGTCGGAAAAGGGGGCGCAGGAGGACGAGAAGGCGGAATTACCAGCGAAATCGGAAAGGGTAAAAAAGGAATAAAAATAAACACAGACCATGGACGCGAAAAAAAATATAAAAAAACGGTATGGGGAATGAGGAAGCGGATGAAACAATTTTGGCGGTTTGCCGCCCAGCTTTATCTAAGATATCGAGGAAAAATGTTGGAACCCGTACCTATCACCCCTCGAGGATACGGGCAGAAGCGCCAGTAAGCGTACATATGATAATTATAATGGTAATAAATTGGGCCCGTGACGAGCGACGACGCAAGGGCATTCGGTATCTACGTGACATCGTGCTCGCAAAACACGTGTCGACCAAATTAGCCGCGCTATGTAAAGATGAAGGGAGAGAGAGAGCGAGAGCGAGAGAGAGAGAGAAGGAAGAGCAAGGGCAAATTTTGCTTGCAAAAAACCCTCAGCCATTCTTTAAGATACATATTCAGAGACGTACAATATAAATCTGGGAAAAAATAATGAATTATAATGCAAATCAGGGAATGGTAATAAAATAAAGAGTTTCACCAATTTGAGAACCATCAGGCTAATGCTGCGAACATAAAATAGAAATAATGAAATAAAGCCCTTAAGGGAGTGACACTGTGACGAGCCGCAAGAAGGTCATATTTCCGAATTTTGTTTGTCTACTTCATTATGTATTTGGGATTTGGAAAAAAGGAATGTTATTAAGCATACATTGTAACGATTTCCTATAGATTTTTACTGAAGAAAAATTTTAATTAGCAATGTTATCCATGTATAAAAGTCTCTGTAATATAAATCCGGTCCAACGGCCGGATCGATAACTTTACAATAGTTGGTCTGAAAAATAAAAATGTTCTATAATCTATATAGCTGTAGGTCTCGGTGAACGTACCCGTTTTTTTCGAAAAAATCAGCGAAATAGCGAGTGTTAAAAGAAGTCTAATTTTCGCGAAATTTTTACTTATATTCGGGGGGTTGAAAAAAATATTAAATTTAAACAAAAAAAAAACAGTTAGAGCAACGATGGCTACTGCAATCACGGTTTTTGTTTTTGTAATTGGAAGCCGGACAGCTAGGGAGGCTCCATTAATTACGTGAGGTGATTTTGGCGATTTTTCGACCCCCCCTCTCCCCCTGGTGAGGGGTCGTGAGATTTTGCTCAACCCCCTCCCCCCTCCTCTAATCTCACGTAAGATTTTTCAAAATGCATACGTTAACGTTGTAGTACCATTTACTCCACCATGTAAAGTAGTAGGGAGACTCTCCCTACGTGATAAAAATTACGTGATTACTAAAATTACTAAAATTACGTGATATTTGCCGAAGCCCTCCTCTCCCCCACGTGAAATTGGGTGGGATTTCGCTCGACCCCCTCCCCCCCCCCTAAACGCCTCACGTAATTAATGGACGCCCCCTAGCGTCATGATTCCAGCCAAGTCAAGAAAAGGCGTTTCGAGAAAAACGCCATTGAAGTTTTAGTATAGGTACGTAAATCAATTATGCTACGCGGAGAGAATTAAAAAGTAATTGTTGTCGTGAATTTTACGGTAAAAATTACCGTCATATATTAAAATGTGGTGACAAGTTAGAAAAACATAATAATTCGTATGCGACAAGTTCTTTTTAACTCACGTTACAGAAAATGTCGGTTAAAAATTACCAACCGCACCGTACGGTATTTTTACGGTACTGCACAGTAAAATTCACCTGCGTCAACCTCAGGAGAAAAATTTCCTATAAGCCTGGTAAAATTTATATATCTTCCCCTCATTGTGACCGTTTCTTTCCTCTACTGTTTGTTTACCTTTTTTCTCTACCTTTGTCCCTGTTCCCCCTCTTGCGACCAGCCAACTTCCCCCTCTGTGTCTTATTTCGCCGCGAAATGCCGAAGAAAAACATTTCACGACGAAATGTACGCGACTGTGTTTGGGGCCGGGACCTCCCGGTCCGCTGGTTTAGAGTGGCGTGCATGCTAACCACTAGACCGTCGCACCGGTTCCTTAGTAAAATGTATTTCTTCTTCAAAGACTGGTGCGATAATAATCATAATAATAGCCATAATAATAATAATAATAATAATTATTCATTATTGAAAAATTGATACAAATTAACGCTGTTTCTTTTTTGTTGGGAATTTTTTTTTTTTTTTTCATATAAATTGGTATACTCAACAAACGGATAAGGAGAGAAATTTAATTATTAGAATTTATTTTTCATTTAATACTACCGTTTTTTTACAATACATTTCGTACCATCGTAGGCTCGAGTGATGTGACTAATTTGCACACATGTTATTTCGTCATCATTTAAAATCGTAAAATCGTATTCACTCTTAAACATTTCATAAGCAGTTTATGTACGCAGTTTAAACGATTTTTTTTTGGAATCTCCCATCGCGCCATATAAGGAATAGCTAGGCCCACTGAAACGAGACTGCGTACCCATACTTAGCCCCACCACCATACCATTCTGAAGTGAAAGGTATGAAGGGAAATTTTTACCATGCAGTGCCTCAAAATTACCGTACCGTACCGCACGATAATTTTTACCGAGAGCACAATACATTTTCCAATAACACTCATTAAATTTTATAATAAATCATAAAATAACTGTTATATAGACGATACTATTTTATAGAAATTTTTGAAGGGCATAAAATAATAAAATGCACAGTAAAATTTCGCTGATATTATATATTTTTTTAATTTAAGTTTTGCGTATTTTGTTACACATCAAAATTTACTAGAAAATCTGGTAAAATTTTCTATCTGAAGAAGAAATTTTATTTTATTTTCATGAAAATCCGTTTTACTCAGCAATAATAAGCGAAATTTCAAGGTTGCCATCTGGTTACCGTTACTGCACGGTAATTTATAACATTTGATTCTATCCGTGTACCGATTCTCACTAAATCGTCTGGAACTTGATCAATTGCCAATATTTCAACTTTCACATTTATTGACATATTCCTAAATGTGTGTACTTTGAAAAAATGCAAAAATCGATTTTTTTAGCCGTCACAGTGGCGTCCCCCCTTAATCAGTGCGGGTGGCCTGAAAAATGCATCCTTAAAGTGAAAATATTGAGGTTAAAAAAAAAGGATTGCACCTGGAAACTTTTCGGTACGCGAAGGCGAGGGAACGAAATAGCAAGCTATAAAAAATAGCGGAACCGAGCGTCGGTCTCCCGGTCGTTCGGAAGCTTAACAGCATAATCTCGTCTAACGAATCGAGAGCTTGTGACGATTCCGGTCGTACGCGGCTTCGCAGATGGAATTCATTAGCATAATATCGGGTACCTAAACGTCGGCATAAATCGATACGCGAGTATAAGTCCAGTAAAGCAGACGAAAAGCCAGCACTTTTTAGCGTACAATATGAATTTTTAACTGAAGGTAAATGGTTGCATACTGAAAGTAACCTCAATCAAATGTTGTCCCTCATCTTGCCTCAACCCTAAGAAATAGGGGTTGAAAACGTAAAAATCGCCGTATCTCTATAATGAATAGGTCGATCAAGAAATGTTTCAAAGGAAAGTTGTTTGGAATAATAAAATACTTATAAAGTTACCGACATCGGTGGATGGGCGGTCGGAGTGCGGCTCGGGCAATCACTACTGTTAAGCGGCACTACGCGCGGCTGACAGTGGGAGTGGTGACCGCTTAGCCGTGCTCTGGCTGGCGCATCGACCAGTGAGCGGAAGGCCGATTCTTCTGAGGCCGTGGTGTACGGACTGTAGGTCGAAGTCTGTACACCATGGAATTAGAAGAATATAGGGCCGTCTATACCGGGTACGGGGTTTCCACAGTTTCCCCGTGCCCTCGGCGAATGCGGTATAGTGTAGCGTAAGTCGGCTGTTGCCGCAACGGGGGTTAGGTTTAACGGGTGGGGTACGGGTAGGGATGATATAAAGCGGTGAGGGAAGAGTATAAGGCGGATAGGGATTATCAGGTAGACAGAGTCGGGGAAGGTAAAAGCGCGACAGCGTATACTATAAGGAAAAAGACTCAATGGAAAAAAAAATAATATGTATGAAGTTCTCTGTCGTCCAATCCTCTATCTTTAAAAATAGCGGCACAAAAACACGAGAGCACCACTGACCCAGTCAAAGACGCAGCGATATGTCTACTCTGCTCGCACACGCAACAACCCCGAATTTTCGAATCGTTTTTGTGCCGCTATTTTCAAAGATAGGGGGTTGGACGTCACGTAACTTAATACGAATTTTATTATTCTAAACAACTTTTGTTTGAAACCTTTTTTGATCGGGGTATTAATTATCGAGATACGGCGATTTTTAAGTTTTCATCCCCTATTTTTTAGGGTTGGGGCGAGTTGAGGGGCAACATTTTAGTGGGGTTACTTTCAGTATGCAACCATCTACCTTCAGTCAAGAATTCATATTCTACGCTACAAAGTGCTGGGTTTTCGTCTCTTCTACTGGACTATATGCGTGTCGTCATGTCAGGGTAGTCATCTAGCGAGATGTTTCACGCAGCTGTCGGGAGGATAAAAGAGAAAACTTGCACCACTCATGTCGAGCCTTTAAGAGCAATTGCTGGTATTTATCTGCCGTCAAAGCGTTTGATTCCACAGATCTAAACGCGTATTTACCGAGGATAGAATTACGGGCGTTTCTTTCTAGCGCTATTGCATTTCACCCATAACGCATAGATATATTAATACATATCACTGTTAAAAAAGTTTATTTGATTTAGTTAGGATCTTATTGAGCTGATCAATGTTTTTCGTCCCCTTACAGCCTACTCCGATTCCATTTCTTTCGAATATGTTTTTTAATTTTTTTCCTGCATTTTCTAATGTAGGAAATTCAATGAATACGTATTGAATCAAGATACATTGTTGATTTTAATGCATGAGAGATGTAATTAAAAGGAAGATATATTCATTTGCGTGCAGTAAAAGGGTCTTAATCTCAAATACGTCGTTATTTTGAACGAATAAAACCAATTTTTGAATTACTGGTATTTTAATTTGGAATCGGACAATTTACTATATATCCTATACAATACATATTAATCCGTGTTTTTACCAATCCTCAATGGTAAAAAAATATGAATAGTCTTTTGTACTACCACCACTTTGATATATAAAAGAGGATGTTTTTCTTGCGTGCTTATCACAAGATGTGTAATTCTTATGGTTTTCGGAATACACTTGGTCGACCACGAAGAACAATGCGCTAAATTCTTAGTGCGTCGACACGTTTGGCGTACTCGGTTATATGCTCGTACAAAAGGACAAATGGCTTGCGGGAGCAGCCTGAGCCCTGTGCCACACCCCGGCCACCGAGCATATTACTACGTCTCTAAATTTTCTACTTGATTTAACTCAAGGAATTTAAATAGACCCATTCAAACTGTACGACTAAATACTTTTTGTGCAAGTTATACAAAAAACTAAAATTGTTAGGAACATGTGATTCTTTTATTACTCAACGGTGTTAAATAGATTTTGATTTTAATACACAAATATAGAGAAAAGTGGAGTGGATCTGGACAGTTTTTGATTGGAGAGGTTTTGATAGATAGCCAGTATATTTAGCTTTAAAAGTAGTGTACGTATATGCTGATACGTCAGATATTCCAGCAATGGGTAATTTTCCAAAAGATGGGAAACGTACGGATGTGCTCCATATGTGAGGTACATGATGTGTTCGTATATAATGTGGGGCACATACACACATAGTGGGGAACCTCCGTACATAAAAATAAAGAAAGGCCATAGTTCGTGAACATATTTTTTTATTACTGAAACATTATATTTGTAACTATTGATAAATTACACTTAAATTTTTGTTAACTAAACATTGCTTCTTTATTTAGTTTTTCTGAGATCAAATTAGCATAAAGATCTATTTCAAAATTAAAAAAAAACCATAACTAATACATACTGTAGTGTAAATTCGCATGGCAATTCACGGATAACTAACTTTTATTTGTTTTACAAAAAACTAAACAAATATTGGTTAATGCTTCCTTTATTATTCTTTTATTAGTTAGAACTCTTCGTTTTGTCCTTCTAGTATTAAAACAAACTTGAGGTGAGATAACACACAATGTGATGTTAAACTACTGCACATTGTAAGCGAAAAGGTCTTTTCCGAAGTTAAGAATACTCGCGGTCCTCATTGTAGCAGTAGAGTTGGGTTTGGGTAATATTGAACCTACATCTGATACATGAACTCGTTCTTCATGTTTGTTATTGGGCTTGTATCGTGTTCGACAGAAGCTTTTTTACAGAGGTTCGTAATGCGAGTTTCAAGAGTTGATTGTCTGATGCCGTATTTTTGCGAAGCATGCATACAAAGATAAATGTGTCAACGTGTGGATAGTCTAGATATTGCTACTGTACGTATATGCCCCTTGCACAAATCCATCCCACTCGCCCCTACTTAAAATAAATATCTGAAATAGTAGGATTAAACTTAAAAAAAACATTGGTTTTACGATATCTTTAGTCGATTGACATAAAAACAATAAACTAAACGCATTTAATTCGTGTGAATAAATGTTTTTTTTATCAATGTAATAAATCGTTACATTGAGCGTGTTTTCATTCGCGAAAAACAAAATTACTGTCTGTTCCTAATGGGTGTGTGAGGATTGTTAACGATATAAATAATAAATAAGCTAATGTCATTTGTCGTTCATGTCTTTGCTGGATTGATTTAATAGTATTTTGCTTAGTTCGCATTTTGAATACGCCTATCACGATCAAGTGTGGATCAAAAGTTCCTATAATAAATCTTTATTTTACTTTCGTAAGCCAATTGGCCGAAAGTAAAAATGGCCAAATGATGGTTTAGAGGCGAAAAACGCCAATTCTGAACGGTGCATTTCACTTCCTAAAAATAGGGTTCTTGCAGGCGTTCAAATGAATACGTGTCGAATTTTTTCACCGACTTTACAAATATGCAAATTTTCATGAAAAACAGATAGGGACACCTCGCGCTGTTTTCTTGTCAGATGTTTTCTAGAATCCTTGACAGAGATCTTAAATCTGATTCTGCAAAAAAACTAAGATATTCGATCGTAATACGAATAATGGAATTAAATGATTAAAAAATACCACTTTCGTTGCAATCCAACGACCTGAACTGCAGTTCCAAGATCAAGCACGTTTCGGCATGCTGACAGTTATAAATAATCGTGTGCGCGAATGTGTCCAGGGATGTTTCTGCAATCGTCGGTATCAAGTGCGTGCGCAAACTCGATGATTGCATCGAAGATGAATTTTTTGTTGTATATGCTACAGGCAACGCACAGAGTTCGGTACGTGCATATTTTATTTGTCGAAAAAACGGAATTGCTTTTTGTTCCTAATGAGTGTGTGAGGATCGTTAACGACATAAATAATAAATAGGCTAATGTCATTTGTCGTTCGTATCATTGCAGGATTCATTTAATAGTATTTTGCTCAGTTCGCATGGTAAACACGCCTAGCACGATCAAGTGTGGATCAAAAGATCCTATAATAAATCTTTATTTTATTCTCGTGAGCCAATGATCGTTTAGAGGCGAAAAAACGCCAATGCTGAATGGTGCATTTCACCCTCTGAAAATAGCGTTCTGTAGGTGTTTAAATGAATACGTGTCGAATATTTTGACGAACTTCACAACTATGCCAGTCTTCTTAAAAAAACTATTCGGAACACTTCGCGCTGTTTTTTTTGTCCGGTGTTTTCCAGAATCCTTGATAGAAATCTTAAATCTAAATCTGCAAAAAACGATGATTTTCGATAATAATAAGAATAATAGAATAAAAAGATGGAAAAAAAAATTTCGTTGCAATTCAACGACGCAATTTTCAGCTCGATGATCACGCACGTTTCGGCACGCCGTGAGTTATAAATAATCGCGCGTGGGAACGTGTTGAGGGATGTTTTTACAATCGTCGGTATCAAGTTCGTGCGCGAATTCGATGATTGCATGACAGATGAATTTTATGATATTGTATACTATGAAGATAACGCACAGATGAAGATAACGCACAGAGTTGGGCGTGTGCTGATATAGCAAGATCACCGGCTATTCAAACTTCATAAATAAAATAAAGTTTGCAGATTCAGTGTCGTTCTTTATGAAAAAAGCGTGATGATCGTTCTCTTATTGAGTTTGCTTCGTATTTGGCGGTTGAATGAACATAGAAACAAAAAGCGTAGCATGTTCCAGAGACTTTGAGGATGAACATAATGTTGGGTAAACAAACGGCAAAAGACAACAAATTTGGGGGGAAAAATCTCCTGACCGCACAAAACTGTAACGCTCGCAAAAAAGCTTGAAAAAATGATCACAATAAAAAAGGCTTTGAAAAACAAAAACAAGCATATGTAGAAACCCAAAATAACTTACAAAAGTTCAAATGGTTAGTCCAACTCTCTCGCAATTAACTTGATGAAGACAATGTTAACCACGTATTGTTGTTCAACAACATGCTTAACGCATACACCCCATATCGGAGGATCGTTTCGACATTGTAGTAATGCATAATTATATTTTCGATGTATCATTTCTGTCTTGTATCGTTAGAAGATGTGACTAGCCCCCCAAGTAGAATCCCTGCTTCGGCTACAAAAAAGACCTGATCAGGCATCCTGATTTTTTTTCCATGCCTTGATCAGGATTTATTATCAAGCCCTGATCATTTATGTGACACTTGTTCTGATTTCGGTCTGACCAGGGTAAAAAATGAAGGCCTGATCAGGGTGAAAAGTGAAGGCCTGACATGCAGTCCGAAGAGAGAAGTTCGCTATTGCTTCGGAAACCATCATCTCATCTCATTCTGAATTGATATCACATAATAAATTGACATACTTAATTTAGAGATCTACCAGAGTGATTTTGTATTATCATTCATCATTCCCTGGCCTTCTAAATGGATTTTTTCGAAGACAATGTTTCTGCATCCACATGGGATCGAACCTAGAACCTACCTACCTATAGCTACGCGCGCTGCCTCTATGCTACCGAGTGATTGTAGCATTTCGAGGCATATGGCATAAGCAATGTGGCATAAGAGACGACATCAATATCTAT
Organism: Ophion ellenae; assembly: GCA_963210295.1. Classification (NCBI taxonomy): domain Eukaryota; kingdom Metazoa; phylum Arthropoda; class Insecta; order Hymenoptera; family Ichneumonidae; genus Ophion; species Ophion ellenae. Next base: position 11,351,024 of record OY723387.1, on the reverse strand, counting down.
AATTATTTGTTGTGTCACACGAACTATATCAATTAGTTCATATCATTGTGATAATTAGAGACTTTTATCGAATATCATGCTATAGATTTTTCAAACATAGCCTATATATATACACTACCGGCGAAAAGTTTCCAGACGAAAGTTTAAATGCGTGCCGGAACGGTTTTCTATGCCATTTCGCCGGTAGTTGACCTAGGCCAATTTAATAAACGGCATTTTGAAGAGCAGAGATTTACCTTCATTTAGGCTTTTTCTCATCTATTTCCGATCAATGCTCGATTGATCTGAATACCATAACAATAATATAATGAAATTTTTTACTTACATATTAAACTTTAGTCTCGTCGAAGAAACCTCCACTCGGCGACAGTTCGCTCTTCACCACACGCGGCATCCTCTCCACAAGTTTTTGGAAAATCTCTCGGGGAGTTTCTTTCCACGATTTTTTGTAGGAAATCCCATAGATTTTCGGCGGATGAATAACTGACTTTGCGCACTTGCCGATCCATTTAATCGCACATCAGTTCTATGGGATTGAGATAGGGACACTGAGGAGGCCATTGCATAATTCGAAGCTCGCCACTTTTTTGCTTCGATTCAAGATTGTTCGAGCAGAGTTTTGAAGTATGTTTTAGGTCGTTGTCTTGTTGGGAAATGAACCCCTTTCCGATCAGTCGCTTTCCAGAAGGCACAACGCGGTTTTTTTAAATGGCGTGATATCCGTGAAGAGCGTGCTGTCATGGCTAAAATAGCCATGTTTCGAGCCTCATGCAAGTCACCAAAATCGTTGACGTTTTGGGAACGTTGACGGTGGCGGATCATCCGACCTGCCCTGGCTCGCCGTTCGATGGTTCGGATTGTCTGCCATGATGGGTGACGACGATGAGGATATTCGCGTCGATACAAATTTTCGGCGCGTAAGTAATTGCCCCGACATCTCCCTAAAATGAGGAGCATATCAACAATTTCGTTGGGTCTGAAATCCGCCATTGTTGCTCAATCTCAGAATTTTTCACTAATTTAAGAACTGTTAAATTTCAAAAAATGTTGATTTTTCTTCTACGCAATGTCTCAAAATTACAAAAGTGCGTAAGAGAACTCCGCAAAGTCAGACTATGTCAGTAGTACCAATCATGTTTTCTTCAATTTCGCTTTCCTTTCAGATCTTGATATTAAAAAACGTAATCGCGAGAAGAGTTCGGGCATGTTTAAACATGAATGGAGGGATATTTGAATATCTCTAGAAAGGGATCACAATACACTTACAAGGAGGGTTTGGAGTAAAAAAATACTACGGTAGTTACGAACCGCAGAGACCTAATCCTTGTGAGTGTTCCACACGCACGCACATGCACACACACACACACACACACGCACGCACGCACGCACGCACGCACGCACGCACGCACGCACGCAGGCACGCATGCACGCACGCAGGCACGCATGCACGCACGCACGCACGCACGCACGCACGCACGCGCAAATCCTGGATACATCTGAAATAATTGAAAATGATGTTCTCACTTAAAAACTATGAACTTTATAAAAAAAAATGTTCAACAAAAGTTTTTAGTTTTCAGCTGACACATTTTTTGGCAATAAAAAAAAGTTGTTTCCGTTTGAAAAAAACATGTCAGCCTTTGTAACGCCGCCATTTTGAATTTTGGCTCCTCAGATAAATTTTTTTCAAACGTCCCCCTTCAATCCCTAGAAGTTTTGTTCCACACAATATTTCGTCCGAGCAATATTTTTCGAGAAAATTCAAGTGTAAGATTAAAATGGGACACCCTGTATAGTTCGTCTGGTGTTTGATAAGAGGTTAGGCGTGTAGAAGGCACCAAACTGTATATAGGGCCAGTTACTTGATGATTGCTTGAAGCTAGCCAGAACAGGCGAATTGAATCAAGCTGTAAGTCCAGTTGCCTGACCATCACCTGAAGGTAGTCTTATCAGGCGAATTTATGCAAGCCGTAACACCACATTCTTGACCATCGCCTGCAGTTAGCTGGATCAGGCAACTGGAGGAAACAGTCCATCCAGTTGCCTGACTATCACCTGACACCAACCGCAAATTGAGGCAAATTGAGGCATACCTTAAGTAAGACCTTCGTATTACAACGTGATCACACCCGGATCAAATATCAGGCCAGCCTGACAATATTACTACTCGGGCCTGGATGTTAATCGAGTGAATCGTAAGGAAGTTGGACTGACTATTTGAAGTTACGTAGATTATTCTACTTTTTTATATATAATTTTTTAAGAATGTTTAAAGCTCTTCTTTGGAAACAATAGAATTGTATGCAGCCTGGTATTTGTTTTGCTTTCAAATTTTCGATAAACCCGTTGGAAAGCTTCGAAAAATAAGTTTGATAAAAAGCAAAGCTACAAGAGTTACACGAAAATAATAAATGAATTGACCAAATGGCTCGTCGAAAATTATCAAAAAATAAAAAATGGGAACATGTCAAGGAAAAGTTTTCACGATTTCAACCTCTCATCTCCCGACACGTATTTTATAGAAGCCACAAATATAGGGAATGGAAAAGTACCGATTTTTTTCTGCTCTACGGGTAACGAAAACAAAGGAGCGTTGAAAAAGTCACGCAAGATTAACGGATATTTGGGTCAAACAAATAAGTGAAAAGTCAACGGAGTTAGCGCGGTTCCATTTCGAAAAGGCAACATGGCCGTTCTCTCATTCAGAGTCATTTCTATCACGCAATTAGATAAATATGGTAAGAAGAACCGTAACTTGTTTCAGAGATTTCTTGAGTAAAAATGGCTTCGGAAAAAATAGCGGTCACCGTATCCTATATTGAGAATTCTGTAGCTAAGGGAGGCAATCAATCTCCCGGGAAAGAACTTCCGCTAGACCAAGATAGAAACGCTTTAAATTCGGGACCACTGATTTTTTCGTCGTGACAAATCGTTGTGTGAGAAAATAAAATATTTCACAGATTGGAAAGCATCGAACCGAATGATTTTGTGCCCATGTAAATTATACTTTACCGTAGTACGATATTTTCGAGTATTGAAATAGGGGCATTTGGACATGTTCGTGGTTGAACTCGTCATTGACAACCAAACATACTATCTTAAGGTTGTAATGGGGTTAGATCAACATGTTACCACCGAGTGTACATTTTTTCTGGACCTTTATAACTACTTTGCTGATCATCCTGTGCAGTTGGGATACGATCGACAGCATCGTCTTTTAGAAAAAAAAAAAAATCGGCAACTCGACGTATTCCGTGGGCTAATTACATTACGCTTATGGAAAAATTCCGATCATTTTTCAGTACACTATTAATACCTGCTAAGTGAATGTTACCACGGAGCTGAAAAAATAGGTACGGTTCGATTAATTATCGGACTAACCCTTGGTACCGTGAACATGAGGATTCACAGCAGCGTTATAAAATTATTAATGTTTTTGATAGCGAATTTGTGCAAAAATCAAGTACACAAAATATTAGACTGTGCAATCGTGGCAACATCGTATACGGCACAAATGCTACCAATCTTATCGGTATTCGGTAATTATGCGCGGGAACCGCAAACTACTCGGTCGGGATAATTAACAACGAATATTATTGGTACTTATTTTCGTAATTAGTAATAATTAGTTAATATTAATTTGATAACTATGTTCAGAAATGATACATTTCTAGAAATTTCTAGACAAAAACAAAATAACGCGTTTTTTTTTCATGCATACATTTTTTTAGAATATTGTAAAACTATTAAGGGGTTACCCCCACTTGCGGTTTTGAAAAAATCGATTTTTTTATTGCATTTTTTTGAAGTATAAGTATCTGAGAATATGTCCCGAAAATTTCAAGTCGATCCGAACAAAATTGACTGAGATATGAGCGTTGAAAGAGAAGAATCCGCGTTGAAAGAGCGTTGAAAGAGAAACTTTAAACGCGTTTTTCTCAAAATGGCATTTCTGAAGTCGGTGACCAAGATTACTCGAACACTAATGAACCGATCTACTTGAAATTTTGCAGGCTTATTTAATACATAAAAATGTAGTCTTTAATGGTTCGATTTTTTTTTTTTCGAAAAGAATGGCCGTTTTATAGCAAAAAAATGGACGTTTTTTTTCGTTAAAATCGAACCGTTAACTTTGACTGTCCGCCATTTTGTGAAAAATGAATATTTTTCAAAATCCTTCGATTAAAGACTAATTTATACTTATATTTGACTAAATCCATCCGCATTTTTTTTTTCAGATGATCCACTTCGCCGCAGTGTTGGTTGCCGCAAACCGTGTATATAAAAACATTATTTCATTGACGGCCATTTGCCACTAAACAATGTAATATTTTTCAATGAAAAAATTACTGAAAGTTCTTCAAGATGTGTTCTTTAAGATGGTATATTGATCGATTAAAAAAGTTTCGTAGTTTTCTTTTAAAAAATTCATGAAAAAGGCCTTTTTTGCGCTACAAGTGGGGGTAACGCCTTAAAGTTTTTGATTTCTTCGAAATTATAGACAGCTTTAGTACACACTTTTTCTTTACAGCCGAATTTTTTTTACTCGGATCGATATTCATTTTTGACAGCTCCTTGGGCCGATATAGAGGTTACGATCGCGGCGCATATGTCTCTAACTTCGCGACACTTCTGCCAACCTGGGCATTATGATGTACCACGATTTACGACGTTTCCAATTCGTTTCGCGTTAATTGTGCAAAAAAATGTTATAGAAAATAACTATACAAAGTAATGAAAACACTTAATGCGATCACGGAATGTTCAAAAATGCATATTTTTACAAATGGATTTTGAAAAATAGTTCGGAAACGCACGTTTAATATGACGATTATTTGAAAGCTAACAGTTGGTAACAGTCAATCGGCTCCGTGCATAAGCATAGGGCGCTCCCCTCGTACTTCACCCCCGACGGCTAAACCCCATAACAACCTTAAGCCGCAAGGAAATGCAAACAGTAGACATGGTTTTCGCTTTACCCGTCGAGATTCATCGATTGCAATTTTTTCCTCTTTATACATTCTTTTTTTCCAAAACGATGCAAGTAACGGCACGGAATAAAAGAAAAAAGAAAAAAATGACTTTATCCAATTTATCAGAAAAAACTCAACTTGATCACTATTATTGTTTACACTGCTGTAATATTTTACAATGCTTTTATAATATAAATATTACGATTTTACAAACGAAACGAACTCAAACAGAATTTTAATAAACACTCCTTTTTTCCAGCCGATAATAAAAACAATCTGTGAACATATTTATCTATCTCTCCTACTTCTTCTACGCCCGCTCGTTGTCGCCTTCGCTCGTTCCCAATTTTTTAATTTTCATGGATTGCGATTTTCGAGCGATGCATACACGCAGGTGTGCGTCTGATTTTCGTTATCTTTTCGTGAATCGACGCACGCTTGTAACAAAGCATTAAAATTTTCAAAGTGTTTTTCATTCTTTTCCGCGAAGATATTGATAAGTATTTCACGCTAAAAGTCACGTCGACGAAAAACGTGGCGTTATGACCAACACAATTTCGGCCTCATAAGTGGGGGTGATTGCCGCTATATATAGCGCGTTTCCGTTGTTAATGTCAAGTAGTTACAGTTTCTGCTGCATTGTGCGTGTTTCGTCTTGCACAGTTGGCGCACGGTGAGTGTTTACAATTAAAGGATCACCAAAATTTGTCTAGTTTTTTTTAGTAATTTTCAAATGGTTGTATCTCAGCAAAAACGGTCGTGAAATAGTTTTTGAAAAGGTCTTAAAGCTTGATCCTTCTGGGTTTCGAATCATTGCTTGAAGATTCTTTCAATTATCGGAATCCATTTCTATTAACGCTTCAAAGCTGAATTTTGTTTTCAAAAGTTTTTACGAACTTTGGTATTTCGGACAGGCCAAAAAATGTTGTGACTAAACTTGTTGTACGACTTTTGTGGCCCAGAGATTCCTATGGTTTTTTTATATGATATGGCCTTTTTTTTGCCGATTTGTTCGCCATCAAAGCAAACTAAAACACATCCAACGTCGAACGTCAGTCAACAGTGAACGAACGATGGTATAGATTATTTAAGGGTAGGTTTGGAAAGCTGGAATTATTCTCATTGAAACCTCTGAATTATTGAGTAGATGAAAAAAAGATCCCCCATTTAGAATTCATTCGAGAACTACCTTGAATATGTTAGGTTTTTGTTTCGTTTTTCAAATAAACCGTGAGGTTACGTTAGGGTTAATTATGGAGTCATTGGCGTGTTCACTTTTATCTAACTTGAATGTATCCTTGAAACCAGTTCACAATTTAAAAGAATTAAAGAATTACCTGCTTTGAGTAGAACTTCGATTCTGTTTCTAAGCTTGGTAATTACTTTTTCGATATGATTAACTTTGATTCTTATGCAATGACGAGATTTGAAGAAAATACGAAGTTTCTCATAAAATTTATTATTTTAGAGTGTATTTTTTCTATTTCTCAATGAAAAAAATCGATTCCAATTGAATTGAATTTTTTTGATAAAATCGTTTAAGAGTAATTCCCAAGATGAGAAAAAAACGTTTAGATTAAAACCAGCCGACCCACAGTGGTTCCAAACGCCGAAAAGCTGGCCAAAAATAGGGAAAATCGCGTTACTAAATATAGGACTTTTTTGTGTGCCATATGTTAGGTTGGTACCTGTACTTTAAGAACGCAGCATTACCAATGCCAATAATACACACTTGTTGGCAGCGTGGCGTCGTGAAGTTAAGGTTAAATTTCGTGAATGTCACGTGTTTTCTGACTTAAACATTTAATTTAGACAAGTTAGCGTTAATTATTCATGGTGAAGTGAATTGTTTCGAAGAGAGGGATATCTGAGGTTAGTAAAATACGTTTTGTTTGAAATTTTAAGTGCTTGTACATTGTTTATATATTATTGTTTGTAAATCACAAAATTTCGTCATTTTTATGCCACTTTTACTTTCTCATTTTCTCGAAAGTCCTGCTAGATCCCGGGCTGAAATTAATTGCATATGGTAAGGGCATCATAGCACTAAATTATGACGCCAATAACTTTTGCGCGAATTTGCCCGAAATTGAGAAAATGCAATTTGAAAATTTACTTAAAAAAATGGCTAAAAATATGATTTTTACGTTATATGAAGCCCAATATCGTCAAAAAAAAATTGTTTAAGTTATTCAATGTTGAGTATACATACTACCAATGATTTTGACATTATAAACAATGAATTTGTTATAAACAATAAAATTTTTTTTTTTAACTTAATTAAATTTTTTTTCCAAGTTGATTAAATGTCAAATTCTGATTCAGCGACGTCGAAAACCCCTTAATAAACAGGTTTTATCATTTACTATTATAATCATTTTTTTTTGGTCCGCCATCTTGTTTTTGACTTTGTTTTGCATTTTTTTATGAAACTGATGTCAAATTTCCATTTAGCGACCTCAAAAACTCCTTATAACATCATTTTTTATTGTTTAAAGTTGATATAAAAAAATTTTTGGTCCGCCATCTTGTTTTTGACTTTTTGACTCATGTTTTTCGAAAAACTAACATCAGATTCGGATTCAGCGACCCCCAAAACCTATATGTACCCACCACCATCCGTTTTTTCGATGATTTCGATTTTTGCCCAGCTTTTCGGCGTTTGGAACCATTGTGCGACCCTTCGATTTTATCAAACATATTTGCTGCACATTTAAACGATTAGGACATCGTTCAAATATTCAGTGTTCTGGACGTTTGGAAAAAAATGGAACTTCAATGATGCAATTGTTTTTACTAAAGTTGCTTCACGTTTAAAAGCAAATGGAAATGTCTGTACGATTATATTTTCACTACTTATAGACGTTCAAAGTTGGAGGGGTGGAATTTGCTTCGATCACGAATAACTCGGTGGAAAATAAATGTGCGGAAGATAAAATAAGAGTAATAATAACAATAATAATAATATTTTTAAAGCCATTGGACAAGAAAGGCCCAGATAAAAACATATGCAGTTGACAAAAGTTGCGTCAACGGTATAAATGGGTGTGAGCCACCCAGTGCGAACTTCAGTGCGTCGTACTAGAGACGTAATGTTGCATTTCCGACCAAAACCTACTGTACGCTTGAAGGGGGTTCTTAAATTGAATTTACGTGCTGGGAAAAACCCTCACCACTTACCTATTGAGGTAGTTGGCTCAGTAATCGTCAACTTGAGCAGATCGCTTGACTTTGCAAATTAATATGTAGCTCAACTTGGAAAGTGAGTAAGCTGGTTTAGGAGTACGCACCTAAGCTTCAAAACGGTGAAGAAAACAGACAAATACATTTTACGAGTCAGTTTTTGTTTTAATTGAAAGAATATATATTATTCTATTTAAATTATGAGCGACAACTGGGAATCTTAATTGTTTTTCCAATAACAAACCAAAAACTACGAAACGGAATTTGCGAACTCTTAGACATACTCTAGAGGCCGAAAAAATACACTTTTTGGGTTTTTTTTTTTCAGGAAAACTTCGAAACAAATCGAGATTACAAAAAGAGTGCTTATCATACATATCAGTGACTGTATACAATTATTTTTTTGAAGCGATTAATTTTATAATGTCGGCCACGCAGCGTTTTTCTCTAAACTGCATTTTTTAAGTTGGCCGGAAACATAACTCAGACAATTTTCAACCGATTCACTTGAAATGTTGAATACATCTTGAAAAATACATTGTCTTTGGAAGTACGTAGTATTTTTTTTATATTGCATAGTTCATTTGTTATTAACAATTATCTGACGATTTTTTAGGCACATTTTTGGAATGTGAACAATTTGCCTAAAAATCGTAAGATAATTGTTAATAACAAATGAACTATGCAATTTATAAAAAAAATCCTACGTACTTCCATAGACAATGTATTTTTCAAGATATATTCAACATTTCAAGTGAAGCGGTTGAAAATTGTCTGAGTTATGTTTCCGGCCAACTTAAAAAAAGCAGTTTTGAAATAATCGTTGCACAGCCGCCATCTTGAAATTAATCGCTTCACAAAAAATATTGTATACAGTCACTGATATATATGATAAACACCCTTTCTTGTAAACTCGATTTATTTTGTAGTTTTTCCGAAAAAAAATTCCCAAAAAGGCTATTTTTTCGGCCTCTAGAGTGGCCCAACCCCTTAAGAGTACGCAAGCATCAATCGACACATAAATCGCAATTAAAGAAGCCCACATTTGTATGAGCGGTGCATTTCTTATGCCACCAAGCTTTACACTTCAAACATTCGATCCAGTCCTCATACATTGGTTTTTCGTATATTTCTCTGCATCCTTTTTGTAATTGTAAAAAAATATACACTACATACTATAAATATATATACATGGGGCATTCTACGCCATTTCACCGAGCCCGTGACCCTAACCATTTTTGGTTTTCCTGATTAAAAAAAAATTGTTCCCCATAAAACGAATATCCACACCAATTTTTAAATTGATATCTCTCCTCTTTTAGGAGTTATAATTTTCCAAAAAATGTCGATTTCGAAATTTTGGAAACGTTTAAACGCTGATAATTTCTGAACTAATTGAAATATCGACAAATGTCACTATATCATTTTTTAAATTATTTTGAAGCATACTTTCGTTAGAAAATATGAAAAATTATCAATTATCAATGTCAACGTTTTTTTTGCTTCTAAAGTGAAAACTATCTTTTTGAAAATTATCTTCTCTTTTTATTTATTTTTTTCAAAAAATGCTGTAAAATATAGTGACCCATTCTATGATTTTTAAGACTAGTCTCACTGTGGGTTTATTTTTCCTTCAATTTTTTAAAATTAATCATATTTTTCAGAAGACTTTTATCATTTTAATCTCCAATAATGCTATTAATGATTTTGTGATCTCCAAATCGGCTTTGTCAGGCCTAAAACGGTGTATTTTTAATTTTTGCTGAATTTAACGAAAAAAAATATTTTTTTATTCGAAATAATTTTTTTTCGTTTAATTCCGCACGAACTAACAATAAACCGATTCAGGTTTGACGAAGCCGAATTGGAAATTACAAAATCATTAATAGCATTATTGGAGATTAAAATAATAAAAGTCTTCTGAAAAGTATATTTTTCCAGAAAGAAATCGACATTTTTTGGAAAATCCTAATTCCTAAAAAAGAAGAGATGACGATGAAAAAAATTGGTCCCATATAAATGTCCTATGTATATGGGACATTAACATATATAATATATATTTTGTAATATATACTATATATGTTAATGTCCCATATACATAGGACATTTATATGGGACCAATTTTTATATTACAAAATATTACAAAATATATACTATATATATAAAAATATAAATATAAATATATACTTTTTGTATACTTTATATACTTGTAAAAAAACATATAACAACAGTCGTATAAGTGTACGTGCGTATTCCTACACACCCAAGCACTGCGTACTCTTATACCACCTGCACATTTTAAAGAAACATGATTGTTACTGCCATTTATTAATGAGATGCGGAATTACTTTCATTTTGAACAATAACCTTAGTAAACCGGCGTGCGAAATTAATAGTTGTGTTTAAAGAAAGTAAATTGTGTTTCGTACTTGTAATGCTTTGAAAATGTCAAAAATAAATAAGAAATTCCAACCAAAACTTCAAACTTACCTATCCTCTCCGTTTTATTTCACTTTGGATTTTTCTTTATCAGAAACCCTTACCCTGTCTTAACACAACAGAAATTAGCTTCAATTAGGAAACCGTTTCGTCATTATCATAACTGCGTACTCTTATCGCGTGCGTACTCCTATACCAGCTTACCCTAGAAGTTATTTTAAGTAATTCCCAATCAGTTTTTTATTACGAAGAAAAAGGTCGTTGTGAAATTCTCGTGCCTTGTACAGTTTGCTACAAAATATTTTGTAAAGGTTATAAGACGGTCTTGTACGCGTCATCGTCATGCCGCCATGACGGTTGGTTTATTAATCGCCATGTAAACGTCTCACTAATCGTCTCATGCCTTCAAACTGCTTTAACTAATTATGCCAAAGTCCGTAAAGCCTTTGTTGACTCGATCGTGTTTGCATGTAGGACTACAAAAGAATTTTTAGTCACTCAGCCACAAATTTTTTGGTTTTTATTAAAACATTTGACAAACAGTTTAAGTGGTCTTCTCACATTAGATTCTAAAAAAGGCTATTTTCATGATTCCTTAAAAAAAGGTTACAGTATAGATATTGATATAAAAGTTATTATACTTAATAAATACGCTTTCGAAATACGTAAAAAAAATCTATTTATTCAAGTTACTATTTATAGTCGAAAATGTCCTAAAAAAATTGTAGGTCTGCGCTGTTGATGACATCTCGGAGATGGATCATCCGAAACAAAAAATCAAACGGTTTTAGATTCAGTATGTTAAAAGCTATAGCGCATTTCATACGATATTCGATATATGCAAACATAACAAAATGGCGGACATTTTTGGAAAAAAACGTGTTTTTCACCGTTTTGGCAAAAAAAGTAAATATCAAAATTTAAAAAAATCCTTGATATGCGCTATAGCTATAGTTGTAAAGAATATGTGGTTAAAATTTCATAAGGATCGGTTCAGCAGTTTCGAAGATTTTATCATCAAGCCGTCGAAAAACGTTGTTTCGAGAAAAACGCGTTTAAAATGTGTTTGGGTTACATAAATACATTAAAAAAAATGGTTTTAAATGTATTTCGAAAGTGCATTTATTAAGTGTAACATCTTTTAGATCAATACCTATAATATAAACCTATCAAAAAATGGATGAATACAACTTTATTAATTTTGAAAATAAAACTAATTAAGGCCATTGCGGCAGAATTCATATGATTTTTATTCATTTTCAATGCATATTAACAACTATTTTATCCGAAAATAATTTTGAACATTTTTTCTATCGAGTAATGGTCACCTGTGTTCGTCACGTACCCAGTTATCGACATGGTCACGACTCAACAATCGACAACGTTTATTTATATGTACCTATATCTTTTCTATTACCAATATGTGTATGGCGATTATTGTTCCGTGGATTCTTCAGACAATGCAAATTACTGACCCAGTATGTCTTTTCCGATTTTCTATAAATGAATATTCGATTCATAAGATTTTTTTGTCAACCTCGACCGACAGCCGTGGCGATTAGTCGACAAATTGTTGACATCACTGAACCGGTAATCGCCATATATGAAAACTCGTTGAAATTAGCATACAACTATAATTTTCTATGCTGAATCCAAAACTCAAGATTCTTGTTTGTAACTTGAAGATGACCTTTCTTTTCGCGAGACCCCAGGCATTTTCAAATCACCTGAAATGTGACACGGTTCACTTTAACCTCCAAATGAAGGATTCAGCCGAAATGACAGATAGACGCCGTAACTGAATATATTTAATTCGATGATTCTTGAATACGTATACTTATGAGGGTGACAATGTAATACAACATAGTAAATACCTCCTGGGAGCTAATATAACGAAGATATATACGAACTACTGATTCTTATCTTAAAATACTTATTTAATGTGCAAACGCGACGATCACTAGGACCCTGACGACCACTGGGCCGACCACCTCAATAGAACTGCCCGACGGGAAAAAGGCCTGCGTGTGCGACACCCATTGCGACACCCACACCTCAATTGGACCTTCGAATGTTAACCCTAGGGTGCAGACTCGAAGGTCCAAGCTTCGATACTTTTTAGAACTATTTTACGATCAGTTTTTACGGATATGCAACCATGTCAGAACGTCATTTAAACATTTGGAAAATGATCGTCGTCTTTTCATGTTTAAGTACAGTGTTATGAATAACAGTATCTATAACAATAATGAAAGAAAATATTGGTGTTTTTGTTATTGGCAAAAGAACAATCTCGTCTCAGGTTCGTTAAACATGTACGAAAGAAAAAAATATAAGTATTTTGCGATGATATCGATCAGTGATGACACGAGGATTTATTCAGGCAATACAACATGGCGAGAACCATCTCGTTCTTTCTAATTGGCATCTTGATACTGGAATCCAGTATGTGTTGGGACTTCGGTGATCCTGATACCAGAGAAGCATGGAAAACCGCGTTGTTTTTAGAAACAGTATTCGATTACCAACACCCCAATGGTTTTTACAGTTTACAAGGTTTGTGAAATTACTAATCAGTCATAGATGTTCATCATTGAAGAAAAGTGAAAAATAAAAATTTATCGAAAGCAAAACTCCTCATTTTTGGCATGCAACGAAATTCATTTTACATTTTTCTTTGTCTTTTTATTTTCATTGACATCGAGTATCTTTATTTTCGAGTAACACAAGAGGATGGAGAAAGTCGTGCACCGTCCGTTTGTCCACTACCGGCGGTCTTCCTTCGTCGAATTTTCGTTTTCTTTCTTGTCTCCACTGCATTTGAATATACACTTCGGCTATTAACAACAATGAATCCTGGTTTCAGCCGTGATCGAGGAGTTCGATTATTTGAAAACAATGAAGGTAGATGTACTTTGGTTTCACTGCATTTTTCATCTGAGCAAAAGTAATGCCGTTATGAATCATACAAAAGTGGATGAAAGAATTGGTACAGTATTCGATATTCGGGACTTCCTTGACAGAGCACACACAAAAGGTATTACTGATACGAGTCCACCCAAAAGAATCATCGGAACAATTCGGACGATCGCCGCAATAATATGTATTTAATTTCACAAAAACAGGCTTCAAAGTTATTTTGGGAGTCAAGCTGTATGACACGAGCGAAAATCACGTATGGTTCCAGAAAGCCATTGCCGACGTGGCACCTTACAACAATTTTTATGTCACGGTGAGTATACTACACTGAGTGAAAAATTGGTTATTCTTCAATAATGTTGCATAGAGACGAAAAACTCGAAGCAATTATAAGATTATGTAATGTTTTGGATGAAATGATTCAAGCTCAAGAAAGAACCGCCGCGCGGTTCCTACAATAGATGGGACGAAGAAAAGCACGTAGGGTATCTTCAGATATTACCTGCGACACCCTGTCTCAATGTCTCAAATCCAGAAGTTGACCGTCGACTAAAAGTAAAGGATTCGCTTATTTTTTATTTCATTACTATTGTTGACTTAATTTACTATATTTTGTGTTATTTCATTATCGTTTACGTTCAGGAAATATTCGAATTTTGGTTGAATGAAGGCGTGGATGGTTTCATGATCGAAGGATTTCAAGAGTATGGAAAAAAGCGCAAACGGCTTCAAATAAAAGCTAGAAACGTCGCTATAGATAACCTGGACTACTTGCGCGAGATCCGCCACTTCATCGATGAGTGGACGAGAAAAAAGAACTCTACATTCAAGTACGTATCGCAACGAAGATTGTGACTGTAGCTTTGAGGATACGAGAAAAACATAGTCGTTATTATTGATAGACGCAACATTAAAGAGCTTGATTTATAACAAACAAGTTGTCAGTTCTGAATATACATAAGAAGACAACTGATCTTTCCTTCTTTCGAATCTCGAAGCTGCTCGTTTTATTTCAACGCTTTATTCAATTTTTTAATTGATCTACGGCTAATTTTATATTCTCCAGTGTATAAAGTATGTTTTACGATTGTTTGGGTTTAATTGGTTTGTATACCGTTAGTGTTGTACTCGTATCGCTCGATCAGCCGCCGGTGTTGAATTTCATACAGTCCGACCGACGTACACTGTAGACGGTTGGCGAATACGACTTTACGATACACCGCACGGACATTCGCGCAACCAAAGGTTCATTATGACAAAAATTTCAGTACTTTACGATTCGACTGTAAAGTCGGTAGAAAATTCAGACTCATTGACACGGTAGTGAAGATTGATTACGGAAGTTATTTATGGATAACTTTGACGACAGAATTGTCAGTAATTTCGGTGTAACCATAGCAACGATTCCAAGGATTCAGGACCGATTTCATGGGTCTTTTCAGTTTAGACGCTAACAATTTTCATAAATTTTTTGATAGGTTTATATTATAGATATTGATATAAAAGTTATTACACTTAATAAATACACTTTCGAAATACATTTAAAAAAAATCATTTATTTAAGTAACTATTTATAGCAAAAATGGTAGTTGAAAAAATGTCCGAAAAAATTGTAAGTCTGCGCTCTTGATGAAATCTTGGATATGGATCATCCGAAACAATAAAATCAAACGGTTTTGGATTCAGTATGGTAATGACTATAGCGCATGTCATACGATTTTCGATATATGTAAAAATAACAAAACGGCGAACATTTTTCGAAAAAACAAAAAAAAAGCGTTTTTTAACCGTTCTTGGCAAAAAAATAGTAAATATCAAAATTTAAAAAATCTCTGATATGCGCTATAGCTATAGTTGTTAAGAATATGTGGTTAACATTTCATAAGGATCGGTTCAGTAGTTTCGAAGATTTTGCCAACAAGCCGTTGTTTCGAGAAAAACGCGTTCAAAGTTTTTTTGGGTTACATATATACATAAAAAAATGTTTTTGATGTATTCCGAAAGTGTATTTCTAAGTGTAACAACTTTTACATCAACATCTATAAGATAAATCTATCAAAAAATTCATGAAATTAGTCTGTTTGTGACGTCTAAAGTGAAAAGACCCCTTAACGGAGCTAGTGTTATCGTCTTTGTTAGTAACCTCGATGACCTTTGAGGACTCTTCAATAGACATTTTACTGTAAGACCTGGTACAGTCTCTGTTTTTTTTGGGCGCAGGTATTTGGGACTCATGAGCTCGCCGATTAACAAAACGCTGATTCCATGGCAAATGACCACGTTATTGACGACCCAACTCGTTAACCTCACCGAGAGCAGTACAACAACCGCCCTTGTGAACATGCGCATCGAAGAGCGTTTCTCTAGCATCTCCATGAATACAAGCTCCAATTGGCTGGTAAATCGAGAAAATCCAAAATGGGCCAGAGTTTGATACGCGGTCTCCGCTAGTATTCAATGCGCACACATTTCCGCGTCGAATAAACCTCGAATTTTTCAACCTACTTTATTCTGACGCGCTTGCAGGTTTTGCGCAGCAACAAATCGAAAACGGAAGTAACGGAGGAAAAGATACTGGCTCTTAACATGTTGTTTATGCTGTTACCTGGTCAGGCTTGCTTAATGGGCGGTGAAAGCCCTGCTTATCGAAGAGCCGACACTTGGAGTGGGTCCAACGTTATCCTTCGGATTGCCGTATTGAGAGCAAAACCCGTCTTCAAACACGGTGACTGGCAACTCAAAACTCTGAATAACGATGGCGTTCTCGTATTACGAAGGTAAACATGTTCCTAAGTTAGTGTGCTTTCAGGTTTTCACTCGATCCCATCTCGTTCACCCGTGCCCCTTCGCTTTATCACTGGGCTACAATTCCAATCCTTTTGGGCCCCACTCGAGTGTCGACTGCAGCCACTCGCCCATCTCCTCCCCATCCCAAAATAGTTGTATTGTCGGAGTTAATTCGGGTTTACCTTGTTTGGTTGATTTTACGGCGTTTCAAAACACTCGTTTTCTATGAGGTTGACTTGTGCATCGTTTGTATGCAATGGAAATTATTATTTTTTAAAAAATTCGAACTTATTTTGACAAATCTTCGTTTCGGAAATTCCTCAATCATTTTTTAACTCGCTTATTTAGAGATCTAGAATTAAAGGCTGCAAAATAAGTTTTGAGAAATAATACAAATATAAAAAACAACTTTTGTTGCATTCCAGCGATGCAAACTTCAAGACCATCGTTTTCTTCAAGTTTGTTTCCAAATAGTTCTTCCGCTTGGGCTGTTCCACATTAGTAGTTAGCGATCGTCCATTAATCACGTGAGGTTTTTTGGCCACTTTTTGAGCCCCCCCCCCTGGTGATATGTGGTGAGGTTTCTGTTATCCAAATCCTCTCCCCCTTCTATTTGAGCCTCACGTGATTAATAGACGATCCCTTACACTTTAGGAAAGTTGTTATTTAGCTGATTTTAAGTTGTCACAAAATGCTTGTTTTGTTTATGTAGTTTCAAATCAGTTGTTTGTTAAATTATATTTTCAAAAATTCCACCAGTTGATCTGAAGTTGTTTCAAAATAATTGTTTTCTCTAGTTTGTTTCGTATTGGTTGTTTAAATAGATTCTTAGGAACCGAAATTTAGACATTTTTGTTGTAGCTGTTTAATAATATTCACTTTGTTTAGGTTTTTTTTAATATAATAATTTTGTTTTGACTGTTTAATGTTACTTGCCTGTTGGATGTCAAAATAATTTCATTTCGGTCATTTTTAGAAAGTGTATAAAATAAGGTAAAAATAAAATTGCCTAAAAACTCCAACATTCAAAATATGACTAACTCAGAACACTAAAAGAAACAACCTCGAAATAATAAGCCTATTTTTATGTTTTTTTTTTCTTTGGGTTGTTTCAAGTCAGTTGTACAGTTAGACGTCGATATAACGAAATCCTCGATATAACGCAGATTTGTCAATTACCTTCCGACAGACACCCGAAACCTTGATACAACGATATAACTATATATAGTATATTATCCTCTAATTGTTAATTGCTTGTAAAAAATGCTCGAATTTAAAGCTTCATTTCTTTAAAGAATATCCCCAGATTGATAATACTGATATATTTGTTTTTAAGGATATGTTGAGGAACATGACTTTGGTATAACGAAAACTCGATACAACGAACTTCCCTTGAGATTCGTTTTATCGACGTTCGACTGTATGCGCATATATATGTGTATATATATATATATATATATATATATATATATATATATATATATATATATAGTGTTCGTCGTTGGTAAACGCTGGATCGTTCGTTTTTGTTTTTAGAGAAATACGCAGTGATCCTGATATTTACATGGTTGTCTTCAATTTTCGGAACACGGAGGAGACGGTAAATTTGACGACGTTGTTTGCAGACTTGGAAGAGCAGCTGACCATCGTCGTTACTTCCGATATCGACGAAAAACTGAAGTTCGTACGCAGTCGTTAAAATTAATCATCGCGAGATCACTCAAATGCATATTCATATATTGATGAAAGAAAAAAAAACTTCTTCTTTTTTCATCAAGAGCTTTGGCGGTTACGCATCGCGATTCAGTTTCCGTGTCGCCAGACGCCGGAACAGTACTGGTATCAAGGCGGAAGGAGAGGGAAAGCGGTGGCGAAGGACGAAAAGTTGGAACCGGGCTGATTTATGACACAGTATTCGCGTACGAACGCCCTGGCGGTTTCCAGAGTTTCCAAGGTAAAATTACGTATCACTCATGCATCTTCATGATTGGATAGTTGTGAAGGAAAAAATTAACCGAAACGTAACTTTTTTTTTGACACATGAATTCCAAGTTCGCCTGGTTGGAATGCAACGAAATTCATTTTACATCTATCTTTATCCTTTTATTTTCATCGACATCCAAAATCTGTCTGGCTGAATGCGGTGATCGATCTCCAGTAAGGATTCTCAAAAACATGGTACTTTTCGCAGACTGAATCTGTCCGAAATTTCCGTCGACTCGAAATGAATTTTTATTGTATTTCAACAATCCAGATTTCAGTATTGTGGGACACATTGGTGTCATTCAGTTAAGGGGTTACACCTACCTCGTGGCCGGAAAAATGGGAGTATTCGTGATTTTTTCTCTAGGATGAATATAATACAGAGGGGGAACGTTGGCTGCGCCTGCAAGCAGGGGGGGGGGGGGGCAGGGAGAAAGGTGAAGAAAAAAGGTGTAAACAGTAAAGGAACGAAACGGTCACAATGGAGACAAAAATCGGTAACAAACGCGAACAGCGTGTACCTTAGGAAAAAACAAATAAAAAATACATCATAAAAATATAAGTAGTTTATGAACCCGACGCGTTGGTCTAGTGGTTAGTGTGCTGGCCAGCGGATCGGGAGGTCGCGGGTTCGAATCCCAGTCGCGTACTTTCGTCGTTAAGTGTTTTTCTTCGACATTTTTCGGCGAAAACGACTAGTTCCGTGACTGGGAAGCGAACTTGTGACCGACTGTATCGGTATAGGTTTCCCGCAGTTTCCACATGCTTATGGCCGATATGTCATGGTGAATACGATACAGAGGGGGAAGTTGGCTGCGGCCGCATGGTGGGGGGGAGGGGGTATGGGAGGTAGGGGAGAGTTGTGGAATGGTTGATAGAGAGGGGTGGGGATGTGGAATGCGAGGTAAAAACGAAGTTGAAGCGAATTGGGGCTCGTCAAAAGGGGAAGACTCTGTACGGCTTGAACGAACCAATAAAAAAATATAAGTAGTTTATGAGATATGAGGGATACACATGAACGTACGTAAAACACGTATACATCCTCCCTTCTTTGTTGGTAGCATTTTACTATCCTAAAAGGGTAGTAACAACCCCTTTTACCCTCCTAGGGGTTGAATATAAGATATTCCTTTCTTAGAGGGTGTTTACATTATAAAAGGAAACTGCTGTCAAAATTTTACGTTTCTATCTTCAGTGGTCTGGGCTGTGCGTTGATCTGTCAGTCAGTCAGTCAGGACATGTTCTTTCATAGATATAGATAGATAGATGACACTCGGAGTGAAGACGCATCGACTGACACCTTACTTCTCAGAGTGCGTTAAGTGGTTTATGAGATGTGAGAGAAACTCATGAACGTACGTAAAATACATATACATCCTCCCTTCTTTTTGGTAGTCGGGTAAAAAAGGAACATTGCAAAGTATCAGTTCGGGGCGAACTACTAGTAACTAGGTGTAAACCCTTAAAATAATACCCGGCAAGAGACGACTTCATAGCTCCAAGTTTTTTGGGGAGCCCCTCGGGGTTTGCCCACATCTGCTTTTTCCAATAACGCACAGGTGTGTACTGTATTTGCAGGGGGGCGGGGGGCAGGCAGGGGAAGTCTGAAAAATCTGTACCGCATACTGAAATGCGGCTATATATGGCTGATTTTCAATTGTCTTACGATCGTGGAGACCCTTAATAAAGCTACCTCCTACGCTCGACCACATAGTCGGCGCGCAAGCCAGTGCGTGGCCAGGCAGTAACACATTCAAGTATTGGCCAAGGTTAATGCCGAGAAATTCGATGGGTTGGAGGAAGTTGCGCACCGCCTGTCCGTCCACTACCGGTGGTCGCCCGCAATCAAATTTTCTCTTTCTTGTCCCCACGTCAATTTACTATTCGATCCGGCTATTCACAACATTCGTTCCTCGTTTCAGATGTGATCCACAACTTCAACTATTTCAAAACGCTGAATGTGGATGCACTTGCGCTTGGTCCTATTTTTCCTCTGAGCGACCACAATGCCGTTAAGAACCATACGGACGTGAGTGATTATCTCGGTAGTATGGCCGATTTTGAGCGATTTCTCGACGGCGCACACAAGAACGGTAGTACTTATGAGAATCCATCCGAAATTATCGTCGAAATGACTCGAACGATTGCCGCACTAATATTCATATCATTTTACAAAAACAGGCATCAAAGTTATTTTGAAAGTCACGCCGTATGAAACGAGCCAAGATCACCAATGGTTCGCGCAATGGTATTACAACCGTCAACCTTACAGCGATTTTTATGCCACGGTGATTATACTATACTCACAAGGAACATTACTCAAGTGTCCACCTTCGATTGGGTGCAAACTTATATATGAGGAGCTGGCGAACAGAACCGGACTTGTCTATGAATTACTTTTTTACATGAGAGGTCAAAAACCAAAATAACCAAATAGGGATGAGTTAGAATTTTTAAGCTTTAATATATGAAGGCTCTATCAAAATTTGAGCCTGGTCCTGGCTTTAGTCTAATAAAAACACTAACTACCATTAGTTTATTTTTATTTTGGACGAGTCCGGGTTTGAATGAGAATGGTGGATATCTCCGATTTAGCATGGAAATCTTATAGACATATCCGGTTATGAAATAAAACCGACCCTTTCAATTGAAAATAAATTTGTTTTTTATTATCAAGTCAATAATCCTACACAAATTCTTTCATGTCAGGCTCATAACAATCGCATTCAATAATATTATCGTCATCACTATGGTCACCTGTTACTAATTTTTCATCCAGCCAGGCATGGACAAGTCCGTTTCTGCTTGAAAAAGACAGGTTTTAACCAATTTTAAGATGTTTAGAGCCGGATTTGATGTAAAATATTTTGGGAGTTGGTTAAGGTGCGCTTGAATATCACGAAATAAAAATTGACGTACTGTGGACAGGTCCGGTTTTGTTCGCCAGCTCCTCATATGTGACAAAGTATTGAAAACAGTTAGACACGTATTTTTTTTATCGGCGGAAAAACGGTTTTAAGGGAGGTAACCATCCCTCAAAGAAAGACGTGTCGAGGGGTGATTTGCAGTTTCAACCACAGATAGTCCACCAATCCGAATGAAACAGTAACCAAAATTCTTCTCATTTAAAGCGATGAAAAACCCACTATAGTGGTGTTGAAAAATAATTAAATTAAGAGGTAACACGCCTTTCTTTGAAGGATGATTTTCGCCCTTAAAACCGTTTCTCTGCCAATAAAAAAATACGTGTCTAACACCTTTTAATGTTTTATCACATATATGAGTTTCAAAAAGTCAAAGGCGGACACTTAAGGGGTGTTACTTGGTATGAAAAATGTATTATTTTTGAATAATGTTGCATTGAGACGAAAAACTTGAAACAATGAGAATATATAATACGTTGTATAAAATTATTCAAGCTCAATGAGAAAGCGTCGTGCAAGTCCGTCAATAGATGGAACGACAAACGGGAGATAGGGTATCTCCAGATATTAGACACGATGCCATGCCTCAACGTCTCAAATTCAGAAGTTCGTCGTCGACTAAAAGAAGTAAGAACATTCGCTTATTTTTTTTATTTTATTACTATTGTTAACTTTATTTTCTATATTAATTCGTATTATTTTATTATCGTTTGCGTTCAGGAAATATTCGAATTTTGGTTGAATAAAGGCGTGGATGGTTTCATCATCAAAGGACTTGACGAGTATATACTACAATACGAACGGCTTGACAAAGAGGCTAGAGGCCTCGTTGAAAATAACGCGATCTACTTGCGCGAGATCCGCAAGTTCGTTGATGAGTGGACGATAGCACACAACTCTACATTCAAGTACGTATTGCAACGAAGATTGTGCCTGTAGCATTGAAGACGCCGGTAAAACCTAGTCGTTATTATTCATAGGAGTAACTTTTAAGAGCTTGATTGTTAAAACAAAAGTTGTCGATTCTAAATATACCGGGTGTCTCATTTTAATATTACACCTGATTTATACACCGAAAAATACTGCTCCGATCAAGTATTGAGTATAATAAAAATTTTAGAGTTCAGAGGGACACGTCAAAAAAAAATATGTTTTGGTCCAAAATTCGAAATAGCGACGTTAAAATGGCTGGCATTTAAAAAAAAATGGGAACATGAATTTTTTCCCCAAAAAAATGTGTCGGTCCAAAACTACCAACTTTTGCAGGAAACGTTTTTTGATAACGTTTAAACTCTTTAGGTTAGAATACCATTTTTTATACTATTTCAGCGCTATTTAAAATGTATCACGAGGAGGTGAAGTCTTTAACATCCCTAGTGTAAGTGTGTGTGTGTATGTGGGTGTGAGTTTGTTTGGGTTTGTTCGATAGCCCAAACAAACCCAAACAAGGATTCGGTCTTTGCGGTTCGTCACTTCCGTTACCAAACCAACGCAAACCTACTCACACGCACACTTAAACTTGGGTCTGTTTGATAACGGAAGTGACGCGCCGCAGAGACCTAATCCTTGTTTGGGTTTTTTTGGATTATCGAACAAACCCAAACAAACTTAAACCCCCCCACACACACACACGAACACTTACACTAGGGTGTAAAGTCTTTACCTCCTCGTGGGACGGTCTGGACAGTGCTAAAATAGTTTAAAAAATCGGATTCTAACTTAAAGACTATGAACGTTATAAAAAACCGTTTCCTACAAAAATTGTACGTTTTGGACCAACAAATTTTTTGGGGAAAAAAATTCATGTTCCCACTTTTAAAAAACATGCCAGCCTTCTTAACGTCGCCATTTTGAAATTTGGATCAAAAAAGATTTTTTTGACGTCACCTTTGATCCCTAAAATTTTTATTATACTCAAAACTTGATCGGAGCACTATTTTTCGACATAAATCAGAGGTATAATAAAAATGGGACACCCGATACATGAGAACACAAGTAATCTTTACTTCTTTCAAATTCAGAGGTCCCCGTTTTTTTGTAAACGCTTTGTTCAATGTTTTAAATTCATCCACGGCTTATTCCATATTTTCCCGTGGGGCGTTTTTTTTTGGGCTTCTTAAAATTCGTATGCCGTCAGTGTCGTACTCGTATCCTTCAATTAACCGCCAGTGTTGAATTCCATACAGTCCGATCGAAGTAAGTTGTAGCCCATGAAAAATCTATCAACACAAACAATACGGCCGATGTCTGGTCCAGTACAGGCTCACTGACTGTGGGCAACCAGTGTTGGCACAACGTTGAAACAAAGGTTCTGCCATTTCTCAACCGATCCTCTTTTCAAAGCCTGGCATGCAGCATAACGCCAATGTTGGGCCAGTTCCGGTTAACGACTGAGAGCCGACTGCTGGGGTAGACTACTGGAGCCGACCATGGGCTAGTACAGTTCGCCATTAATGTCCCTACGTTCATTTCTAAGACCGGGATACAGCAATATGCCAACGGTCATATATAATCCCGGCATCCAGTATTATGCCATTGTCAGACCAGTATCGGCTACCGGCTGAGAGCCGGTAGCCGATACTGGGGGGTAGACTGTTGGAGTAGACTACTGGAGCCGATAATGGATCAGTACTTCCCGCCATTAATTTCCCTACGTTAGTTTCTGAGACCGGGATACAGCAATATGTCAATGTCGGGACAGTGTCGACTAGCGATAGAGAATCGATCATTGGCGTGGATAGCTCGAACCGACCATGGACCAATAACATTCCCCGTTAATTATGCCATGCATTGCTCGCGAATCGCCATTCAGTGTTGTATAGGTGTAGGTGAACGAACAGTTAGTCTATTGTCAGCTTTTCGTGCGATACTTAATTATTTTGTCTCCCTTGTGATTTGTGTCTCCCGCGTATCTTTGAACCTAGGTTCTCAGCCAATCGTACTCAAGTGTGCGAAACCGTATGTGCGACAGGCGTATGGAGTTTGTCGTCCTAACCTCAATCGCTCAGTTCGCTTGATCGCGTGTTTGCGAAAGTGTCACCCGAAAAAGATGCGCTCGGACTATTTTAACCTGTACACATTAGATATCAAATTGGATACAGAAAAAAACCTTCATCGCTGAGTCGGCTTTATCGTGTGTTCGCATAAGTGTGACCCGAAAAGAGACGCGCCAAAAGAAACATCATTGATGCGAATAACAACCCGTGCGGAAATTGAACTAGGGCTTTGGTCGGGCCCATATAGAATTTCTCTAACTCTAATAGGGCCCTAATCGGGTAGACTCACATGGGCCCTTAGTGGCCGGTCACACTTTGCTACTGAGGGCCATTAAAGGCAGAATAATGAGGGCCTTCAAGGATGCCTGATCGACGCCTCCTGTAAACCATGGTGTGCCCATAAGTTATCCCTGTCAATGGATATGCTCACCTGTGTGGAAATGTATGTGTTTCTGCATATATGTGTCCGTTTATATAAGGTCACGATACACTGCCAAATTTTCTAAATTGATTTAAATAGGATCTATTTGAATGAGATAGGTTTTTACTCGTCTCACGGCCTACTACGATCTTATTTGTTTCAAAGATATTTTTTATTCGCTTCCGCTATTCTTTTTAAATATCAAATATACTCAAGTCGAATAAATAAAGATTCGATTCAAATAAATCTTCATTTGGTTACAATGTACACTGTAAATCTAAGTGTACTATGTGCATAAAATATTTCATAAATCCAAAATGAAATTAAGCACTTAATTGAGATTTTACCACAACGATTTTGTATCGTAATTCGTCATGCCCTGGCCTTTCGGAATGATTTTTTTCGAAGAAAATATTTCACCTATATCGGTATTGAACCTAGTACCTACCTACTCATAGCTACGCACGCTGCCCCTATGCTACCGAGTGCTTGTAACATCTTCGTCGCAGATATGGCATAAGAGACCAAATTAATTCATATAATTATTAGCTGTATCACATAAACAATATCAATTAGTTAATATCCTTGTGATATTAACTATCACAACGCGAAATAATTTTTCATGTGGAAAGTATTCGGCGAAAATAGTCACTATCAAAATGTAAAAAAAACCGAATGGGATTGTTCAAACATACGCGCTGGAATCACTCCATGAGTGAATAAGACAATAAAAATAATATGTAATTTTTTGAAGGATTTGCAAATGGAATATATAATAATTTCTAATGCCCTCACGTTTTTATCCTATTATTACCTATTATCGAATAATTGAGTGTAGTAATTAAAATACCACAAACGATTTAGTCCAAGCTATGTATACTGGTCCGTTTCCTGTAATGCCCAAACCTGGCCCGATTCTGGCAATCCCTGTCAGGCATGCCATATAAAGGCCTTCAAGGGCTTATTTGAGGCTTCTCTCATAGGGAAAGCCTCAAATAAGCCCTTAAGGTAGTTCCTCTGCAAAAATCTCAACCAAAAGTTGACATACCATGTTCATGTTTAAAAGATTGATAATTAGTTTAATTAGTAATGAATAAAATTAAAAACTACGCAATATTGACTCGGTACTAGTAGACAATACGATGGATATTATTTATTGCCGTAAAATATATTTTGTATTGTGTTTTTGATCGACCATTGCCAGTAAACTTTTTGCCGGGACTGTTCAGGCTTAGCCCCAATTGTTTTTTTTTCCAGGCTTTGCCAGGCTTTGCATCAAAATTGTGAAGGCTTCTCATGGTTATATCTTGGAAACTAGATGGTGAATCATTCTCATTTTTTTTCACATTATTCGTGATATCTTACTGTAGCTTAGGCTCGTTTTTTATCAATTTCTTAATTTTAGTTTTGACGGTAGAATTAATGATGCTCTGTTTGCCCATCATAACGCATTTGTTACGTGTAAACCAAGCCAACTTTAAGTGTAAATATCTCAGGTTTGGGGTGGTCAAACTTATTCAAATTGCACAGATGTTTGGATAATGTATTAAATAACGCATATGTCAAATTTCAACCATTTCTTAATTCAACTCTTCTGTGGAGGTACTACCTTAAAGGCCCTCATTTTTATGAGGAATGCCCTATCAATTTTCCGCACGGGAATGCGTAATTCACATCCGATCTCTCGTGTATCCACATACCAGTTTTTCTGGTATTCATTTTTCATTAATATTTTGTTTGCGTAATAATTCTAACTATCGTATTATCGTACTTTTGTTATCACCCATATTGAATATTCTCTCGTACCAACATTTACCAGCGTAAGTTATAAATTATGAAGTTTGTACCTGAATTTAATAATAATGAATTATAATATTTATTTCATTCCAACAAATTATTCTATTTATTACTGTGTACTGCGATATACAGGGTGAGGCACATAAAATGTTACAGAGCAATAGCACTCAAACTATTGATCATTTCCAAAAATGTTTTAGACAAAAGTTTCAGTGGTCGAGAAGACGGTCATACTCGACCACCCTATTTTTTAATCGATGGAGGCGCTGAAGCTACATCAAGGTTAATTCCACTTTTTTCAATGGAATGGTACATTTTTTTCAACCATCTTGTGGAGCACCTCAAGCCGCATAAAAAACATCAGGGGGTCAAAGTCGTTCAACGTCATTCATGGTCAGTATCGATGATACAAATCTAAATATCTCGGTTCACTACCAAATATTTGGTAGGGATCCGAGATATTTAGATTTGTATTGCATTTTAATAGGTGACCTTGAATGACCTGAATGACGGTGAAGATGACCTTACGATATATCGCACGGGCATTCGCCCATCCAAAGGATGAAAGGCAATTTTAGTACTTCGCGATTCGACTGTAAAATCTGTAGTAAATAGAGACACATTAAAACAGTAGTGAAGATTGAGTACTCCTCAACTAACATTCTACCGTAAGACCTGATACAGTCTTTGGGTTCTTTGGGCGCAGATATTTGGGAGCTATGACCCCGACGGTTCAGGATCCGTGGCACCTTATTTACGGCAAGGAGGATTCGCCTGGTGCATGGCCACTCATCACCTACTCGACAAGCGACATGGTTGGCCTCGCCGGGTGCGGTAACAAAACCATCAGACTGAAGGAGTTAATCGAAGAGCAGCTCAATTCTGTCCCCTCGAATGCAAGCCCTAATTGGATGGTAAGTGGAAAAAAGCCAAAATGGGCTGGTATGTGATACGCGGTCTCCCGCTAGTCTTCAATACACACTGTTTTCCGTGTCGAAGCATACTCGCATTATTTAACTAACTTTATTTTGACGCGCTTGCAGGTCTCCCGCGGCAACACATTGCAAACGAAAGTGAAGAAGGAAAAGGTAATGGTTCTGAACATGTTGTTCATGCTGTTACCTGGTCAGGTTTACTTACTCAGCGGTGGAGAACCCTCTGATAGAAGAATCGATGCTTCGAGTGCGCTCGACCTTACTCATCAACTTAGCGCATTGAGGAAAAAGGCTGTCTTCGGACACGGTGCTTGGCAACTCGGAACTCTGAATAGCGATTGCGTTCTCGTATTACGAAGGTAAAAATGTTTCCGCGTTTGCGCTCTCGCAGGTTTTCATTCGATCCCATCACATTCACTCTTGCCCCTTCGCTTTATCAATAGGCTATAATTCCAGTCCCATTAAAACGCCACTCGAGTGTCGACCGCAAGCCACTCTCTCATCTCCTCCCCGTCCTACAATACTTGTATTGTCTGGGTTAGTTTTGGGTTCGCCTAAGTCAGCTGATTTTACGGGCTTTTAAAACACTCGTTTGGTATGGGGTTAAAGTTTGCCTGGTTGATATGCAATGAAAATTATTATTTTTCAACTACCCACATTTCTCTTGGCAAATCTACGTTACGGAAATCCCTCAATCATTTTTAACTTGCTTACTTAGATATATAGAATCGAAGTCTATAAAACAGATTTTGTGAAATAATAAAAATGAAAAAATAAAAATATAAGAAAGAATTTTCGTTGCATTCCAACAATGCAAACTTCAAGAACATCGTTTTCTCTCAGTTCTTTTCAAATAGTTCTTCCGCTTGGGCTGTTGCACATCAGTTGTTAGATGTCAAGAAAGTTTTTATTTAGCTGATGTTAAGTTGTCCCAAAATGCTTGTTTTGTTTAGGTAGTTTCAAATTAGTCGACTGTTAGATGACGCTTTCAAAAATTTCAATTAGTTTATTTTAAGTTATTTTAAAATTATTGTTTTCTCTAGTTTGTTATGCGTCGATTGTTTAAATAGATTCTCGACAACCGAAATTTAGACATTTTTGTTGGAGCTCTTTAAAAACATCCATTTTGTTTGAGTTTTTTAATGTAATTATTTTGTTTATGCTCTTTAACGTTGATTGTCTGTTAGATGTCAACGGAATTTTATTTCAGTAATTTTTATACGGTATATAAAAAAAGGTTAAAATGGAATTACCGAAAAATTCGAACATTTAAAATACGACGAACTTAAAACGGTAAAAGAAACAATTTGAAGACGAGAGACATATTTTTATACTTTTGTATAGGTTGTATTCTTTAAATTGTTTCAAGTTGGTTGTATGTGCGTTTATATATATATAGTGTTCGTTGGCAGTAAATGGTGGATCGTTCGTTTTTATTTCCAGAGAAATGCGCAGTAATCCTACTGTTTACCTGGTCGTTTTAAATTTTGGGGACACGGAGGAAAAGGTAAATTTGACGACGTTGTTTACGGACTTGGAGGAGCAGCTGGACATCGTCCTCACTTCCGATACCAACAAGAAACTAAGGTGCGTACGCAAATGTTACAATTAATCAACGCGCGATCGCCCAAATGCATATTGATATATTGATTGAAAAAAAACTTCTTCTCTTCTCGCATCAAGAGCTTTGAAGATTATGCGTCGAGATTCGGTTTCCGTGTCCCCAGACACCGGTACAGTGCTGGCATCGAGGCGGAAATGGAGAGAAAGCGAAGGCAACGAAAAGGGCGAGAATAATAAGAGCGTCGAAACCGTCGAGAACAGAGGCAAAGGACGACAAGTTGGAAACCATTCTCAACGCGGAGAAAACGTACCCGGCGAAAAGCACAACGGCGATAACGGCGTCGGACAACAAGGTGTAGGAGGACGAGAAGACGGAAAAACTACCGAACGAGCAGAAAACGGGGTAGGCAAAGAGGGCAACGATGATGAAAGGTTCGGAAAAGGAGGCGTAGGAAGGCGAGGAGGTGAAAATTCTAGCGAAAGCGAAGGCAACGAAAAGGGCGAGAATAATAAGAGCGTCGAAACCGTCGAGAACAGAGGCGAAGGACAAGTTAAAAACCATTCCCAACGCGGAGAAAACGTACCCGGCGAAAAGCACAAGGGCGATAACGGCGTCGGACAACAAGGTGGAGGAGGACGAGAATACGGAAAAACTACCAAACGCGCAGAGAACGGGGCAGGCAAAGAGGACAACGACGATGAAAGGTTCGGAAAAGGAGGCGTAGGAAGACGAGAAGATGGAAATAGTAGGGAAAGCAGAAAGGGCGTAGCAACCGAAGACAAAGAAGATAGAAAGGTCGACGAAGGACTAAATGAATATGATCCGAAAAAAGAAGAGAAGAAAGTAAACACAGATGACGAACGTGGAAGAAAAGTAGAAGCAATGAAATGGGAAATATGGAAGCCAATTAAACAATTCTGGAGGCATGTTACGGAGCTTTACTCAACGTATCGAAGAAAAAAATTGGCATCCGCATCGCGCCTGAAAACATATTGGCAGAAGCGGCGGTTATTGTATATATGATGAGGATAATAATAATAATCATAATTCGAGCCCGCGACGAGCGATGACGCACGTGCATTCCATTTCCACGGGACGTTGTGCTCGCAAAACCTGTGTCGACCACAGTAATATCAAAGGTAAAACAAATAAGCGAAAGAAATGAAGAAAAAGAATACCCACACACGTTATACACGTGACTGGCGTGACGATTGTGAAGTTCTGTTATTGTCAGAGCTCCCGTCGAAACTTGCAACTTCAGCGATCTAAGTGCGGTCTTTGCCGTGTATAGGATTACGGGCGCGTCTTCCGGCGCTATTATATTTCGCACATACGGAAGATATTCATTTACTGTATAGGGGGTGAGAGTTTCCGCCTGAAGTGTACGCTTCAAGGGTGCTGGGATTTTCATTCGGCGACATCATTCCTTGAGCAGCGTTAATGCATGGAAATATTTAATACATGTCACTGTTGAACGAGTGTATTTAATTCAATTAGGATTTATCTAAGTTAAATAATTTTCTTTGTTGCCTCACAGCCTTCTAAGATTCTATTTCTATCAAATATGTTCTTTTATGTGGTTCAAGCATTCCTTGATGTAGAAAATTCCGAAAATACGCTTTTGAGGGAAATCCATTGTTGATTTTACCGAATGAGAGATGTAATTGAATAAAAAAATATACTTATGTGCATACACTAAAAGGGTTTTAATCTCAAATATATTGTTATTTCGAACGAATAAAAAGTAGGTACGTCCCCATGAACTTATCGGATTTGACTTCTCTTTCGGGTCAAGACAATCAAGCCCTTTACCCAGGGACGGAAGTCACGTCTTTGATATGGGAAAGTGAGGAGAGGGACCGTTGGATAGTGTGAAGATAGCGTAAGAAAATACCGTTAGTAGAAATGTTTTACCCACTTATATTTATCTTTATTCGTTGGAAGGATTCCTTTTGTTCTGGTCTTGGTAGTTGCTGTTACAATGTCGTTGAAGGTTTAGACAATCGTCGGCGTTCACGTAGGTTAAATAATTACATTATAACGTTTAAACGCCCATGTGCGAATGTCGGTATTCCGCCAGAGTTGCCAATACGGCCCAGAGTTGTGCAAGTTCTGGCGACCGACTCTCAGTTGGCGGTACTGCTCCAGTATTGGAAACCGAACGTATCAGCACCGTCCCAGTCTGGGTTACTGAGTCTTGGGTGAAGTACTGGCCCAGTAATGGTAAACTATTTTATCAGTAGGGTGCCAGTCCTGGTTACCACGTATGGTTGAGTCTCGGCTGGAGGTACTACGCCAGTACTGACAACTGAACGTATCAGTGCCATGCCCGTCTTAGCTACCCAGTCTTGGGTGTAGTACTGCCCCAGTATTGGTAAACAATTTTATCAGTGCGGCGCCAGTCTTGGTAACCAAGGTTGGTTCAGTCTCGGCTGAAGGTACTGCGCTAGCATTGGCAACAGTACCACGCCAGTCTTAGTTACCGAGTCTTGGGTTAAGTACTTCCCCAGTATTGGTAAACAATTTTATTAGTTCAGTGCCAGTCTTGGTAACCAAGGTTGGTTCAGTCTCGGCTGGAGGTACTGCGCTAGCATTGGCAACAGTACCATGCCAGTCTTGGTTACCGAGTCTTGGGTTAAGCACTGCCCCAGTATTGGTAAACAATTTTATTAGTTCGGTGCCAGTCTTGGTAACCAAGGTTGATTCAGTCTCGGCTGGAGGTACTGCGCTAGCATTGGCAACAGTACCACGCCAGTCTTGGTTACCGAGTCTTGGGTTAAGTACTGCCCCAGTATTGGTAAACAATTTTATTAGTTCGGTGCCAGTCTTGGTAACCAAGGTTGGTTGAGTCTCGGCTGAAGGTACTGCCCTAGCATTGGCAACAGTACCATGCCAGTCTTGGTAACCGAGGTTGGTTCAGTCTCGGCTGGAGGTACTGCGCTAGCATTGGCAACAGTACCATGCCAGTCTTGGTTACCGAGTCTTGGGTTAAGTACTTCCCCAGTATTGGTAAACAATTTTATTAGTTCAGTGCCAGTCTTAGTAACCAAGGTTGGTTCAGTCTCGGCTGGAAGTACTGCCCCAGCATTGGCAACAGTACCATGCCAGTGATGGTCACCGAGTCTTGGGTTAAATACTGTCCTAGTATTGATAAACAATTTTATTAGTACAGTGCCAGTCTTAGTAAGCAAGGTTGGTTGCGTCTCGGCTGGAAGTAGTCCCCCGGCATTGGCAACAGTACCATGCCAGTCTTAGTTACCGAGTCTTCGGTTAAGCACTGCCCCAGTATTAGTAAACAATGTTATTAGTACAGTGCCAGTCATGGTAACGAAGGTTGGGTGGGTCTTGGCTGGAAGTACTGCCCCAGCAGTGGCAACATTACCATTCCAGTCTTGGTTAACGAGTCTTCGGTTTAGTACTGCCTCGGTATTGGCAGACAATTTTATCAGTACGGTGCCAGTCCAAAAAATATGGATTGAATGAAAAATGTAAGTTTTGCTTCCTCATAGAGAAACTTTGTGACGATGAAAACATTTTTTTTCAGTTTTCAATATCAACGTGCTCAAAATGTCCCAAAACCTCGAAAAATCAAATTCACAAACAATGTCTGCATGCATGTGCGCCTGTGTGCGTATGCGCACGCATGTACGTTCTGGCACTGTAAAATTAAAACGTCTGTAACTCGAGAACGGTTTGGGTTGAAGGGCTCCTGTGTCGCTCAGATGTTAATCTGTACAATCTCTTTATTCCCTGCAAATTTTGTCGAGAGAACTAAAAAATTACAAATTTAACAGCATTTTTTAATTTAAAAGAAATGTCTGTGACCACGTTAATTTGCAAAAAATTTCAGAATTTTGTAAATTTTTTTTTTTACAAATAGAGTATCATGAAATGACGGCTGGTATTGAATTTAGGGAATTTAGGGAATGAATTTTGGACACTTTCGAAATATGTCAAACTGCTCTAATTTTTGCATATATCAAGATACTGTGGTGATTTTTTTACACAAAGTATTGTAAAAGTAAAGTTGCTATAACATTTGGAGAGAATCCCGAACCATTACAGACTCCTCTGGACTCTTCTGTCTCCTTACGGATATCCATAAATTGGCTAAGTAGACGATGTAATTTTATTTCACTATTTCGCGTGTTCGTTCTGAACGTACGCCGCGACTCTGGCGGCTCTCGCGCCTTCTTGCGTCGAGGCAGACATTGTTATGCCTCGACACAATGCGTGTGTGTCAGTGGTCATTCGCTACGTCGGGCGCACACGGTTGAAGATTGTTTTCTTCCCGCATACTGTCCCTCCGCGGCAAGTATACACTTCGTGTGAGTATATGCACCTATATACCCACACGCTGATCCACGCTCAGCGTCAACAAAGAATTAGGATTTCTTTGGCAGCGTTGGGCATCAGTCTTTCTCGTGCCGTCTACGTGTGAACTTGTTTCAATCCCCAAGTGCTTTTCATCTATTCCCATTCGTTTTTATACAGTACACTTTTTCTATTATTATAAATTAATTTTTCTCGTCTTAACACAAATTCGAGTGCTCTAAGTGTGCTATAAAAATTCGAACGTTCTATAAGGTGAACCAGGTAAGATATACAAAGAATTTTTCTTTTACTTGTTTTTTCATTTTATTTTGTATTTTTTGTCTACTGCATGTTAAGGCATAATAAACAATTCATTTATTTTCTCTCCGTTCCTTACTTGCTGTGGGACTGCGCTATCTTTCTGTCTCTCTCTCTCTCTCTCTCTCTCTCTCTGTCTCTTATATTTTCTTTACTTATTCTAGCATTTATTTTAAAGAATTTGTTCAATTTGATCAGGGAGTCTCGGAGGACAAGGGGAAAGAAAACGCTTTGGTAAATACAATGTTATTTACTTTGACCGAAATTATGTATGCTGATGTAAAATTACAGAAGAGCATCTTAATTCATACTAAATACTCTGGAAGTGGCTATATTTTTCAATTCTGTTTAGATGGAGGTGATGAGATCCTTGGTGGGTTCACCGACCGACGGAAAAGGTGTTATCCGCAATGTGATCGCTGGCCTGATATCAAAGGCGGTGCAGGAAAAATACTCGGCCACGGGGAAACCAGGCGCGAACGGTATAACGAAAAAATCCTTCAGTGCGACAATAACGTACATACGTATGAATGGTAAATATTTGTCAAATTTTTACTAATATAATTTTTAGAACTGGGTGCAATGAAATAATTTTTTTTGTTTCAGATATTTTTTAGATACGATCGGGAAAAAAAAAACTACTGCGGTGGAAATATTTTCGACAACCAGCCGATGTTTATCTGATGCCGGTGACCGGGAACACGCCGCAACTCTGGCCCAATATTGGCAGCCGGTACTAGTCACCAATACTATGCCAACGCTTGCCAAGCGGAGGACCGGTGTTATCATTTCGGAATTGGGCCAGTATTGTTTACACGATCTGACCCAATATTAGCATTCAGTATCCGGCCAGTACTGGCGTCAGTACTGAGCCAAGTTTCCAGTCTATACATGGGCATATACCAGCAAAGTACTGATTTACTGTTTGTCTCAAGACTGGCTACAATATCTGGCCCAAAACTGGGCACTTATTCTGAGCCAATACCCGTAAACAGTGTCGGGCCGATTCACGCCGCCATAACTTGGACCGGTGTTAACAAACCAATTTTGTCTCAATAGTGATTCCGACTTGGGCAAGGCTTGGCCCTTGGGAGCCTGCCCGTATTAGCAGCCCTGGCATCAGTACTGAGCCAAGACTAAGCCAAGTCCTCAGTCTATACACGGGCATGTACCGGCAAAGTACTGATTTAGGGTTTGTCTCAAGACTGGCAATGATATCTGGCCCAAAACTGGGCACTTATTCTGAGCCAATACCCGTAAACAGTGTCGGGCCGACTCACGCCGCCATAACTTGGACCGGTGTTAACAAACCAACGTTGTCTCAATACTCATTCCGACTTGGGCAAGGCTTGGCTCTCGTCCAAGTACCAGATGCCTGCCAGTATTGGCTGCTCTGGCACCAGTACAGTGCCAATACCAAGCCAGTTTGCAATACGTACATGGGCGAGGATAATATAGTTCCTCAATACAAATTAACCTATAATTTTTGTTATAACCGCAGGGATAGTTCTTCCGTTTCTTTCACTTATGGAGTTAGTACTTTAACTTCATCGTAGTTGCATAATGAATGGGTTTTGACTTGGTCGTACAATTGCGACTAGTTGCAGACTTAGATTGTTTTCAGTAGGGATTCGCACGTCAGAGATTCAGAGTTACATGACAGAGATTCGGAGTTAGACTGAGGAACGATGACACATTCGTAGCAGAGATTGGACTGAATGCTATCGTGGCAGAGATGGGCCTGCGCTGAGTGGAGCCTTGTTCCTTCCTTATATACTCCTTCTTGAAGCGTTGGTCAAGAGGAATCTTCGGGGTTGTGCTTATTGGAAATCATTTTATTGCTTTCTCGTAGGTGAACTAATGTTCTTCCATGTCGTAATAATAAATTCGGACCTCCTACTATTAAAGCTTCCATCCGTTTGATGCCCTTGTTTGATACTCATTGTATCTCGTCTCTTTGAAAGGTAACTTATTCCTCTCGTTGATGGTGTGTATTTATAACTGGTAGGTGATATTGGCTCGGTGCGTATACCTTGTTCCTTTAAGGGTGACTTGTTTCTTGTGTTTACGATGTATACTTGTTCGCAATATCGGTTGTGTAGACATGGCGCCGGTGATAAAAATTGTGTCGGCCTGGTAATTCTCGGACTTTCGAGGGTTAGGGGCTTATTGTAACCTGAAAGGGGGTTTCGTTTCCCTATCCGATGTTATTCGTATTGCCCAGATTTATTGGGAGTGTGGGCTGAGGGCGATGAAGCATGGCGTGACGTAGCACTAGTGCTTTGATTTGCTATCAAGAAATTGACCATGATTTCTCTTATACAATACATACTTATCTCTGTTTTTAATAATCCTCAATGGTCAATAATTATAAATAGTATTTTGTATTACTACTATTTCCGTATGTAAGAGAGGATGTTCCTTGAGGAACATCTTCCAAGAGGAATGCACTTGGCCGACCACGAAAGACAACCCGCGTAGAAATTTCTTAGGGTTAGCCTGATCGGGATCAAGCCAAGATCCGGGTGTGATACGGGTAACACCTCTATTACGGACATCCTGATTCTTCCCCGATTAGGCCGGAAGTATTCAGGCTCGAAATCAGGCAATACTAAAATGGCCCTACTAAGGCCGTTCGTGATAAGATACCCATGTGCGAATGTCGGTATTCCGCCAGAGTTGCCAATACGGCCCAGAGTTGTGCAAGTTCTGGCGACCGACTCTCAGTTGGCGGTACTGCCCCAGTATTGGAAACCGAACGTATCAGCACCGTCCCAGTCTGGGTTACTGAGTCTTGGGTGAAGTACTGGCCCAGTAATGGTAAACTATTTTATCAGTAGGGTGCCAGTCCTGGTTACCACGTATGGTTGAGTCTCGGCTGGAGGTACTACGCCAGTACTGACAACTGAACGTATCAGTGCCATGCCCGTCTAAGCTACCCAGTCTTGGGTGTAGTACTGCCCCAGTATTGGTAAACAATTTTATCAGTGCGGCGCCAGTCTTGGTAACCAAGGTTGGTTCAGTCTCGGCTGAAGGTACTGCGCTAGCATTGGCAACAGTACCACGCCAGTCTTAGTTACCGAGTCTTGGGTTAAGTACTTCCCCAGTATTGGTAAACAATTTTATTAGTTCAGTGCCAGTCTTGGTAACCAAGGTTGGTTCAGTCTCGGCTGGAGGTACTGCGCTAGCATTGGCAACAGTACCATGCCAGTCTTGGTTACCGAGTCTTGGGTTAAGCACTGCCCCAGTATTGGTAAACAATTTTATTAGTTCGGTGCCAGTCTTGGTAACCAAGGTTGATTCAGTCTCGGCTGGAGGTACTGCGCTAGCATTGGCAACAGTACCACGCCAGTCTTGGTTACCGAGTCTTGGGTTAAGTACTGCCCCAGTATTGGTAAACAATTTTATTAGTTCGGTGCCAGTCTTGGTAACCAAGGTTGGTTGAGTCTCAGCTGAAGGTACTGCCCTAGCATTGGCAACAGTACCATGCCAGTCTTGGTAACCGAGGTTGGTTCAGTCTCGGCTGGAGGTACTGCGCTAGCATTGGCAACAGTACCATGCCAGTCTTGGTTACCGAGTCTTGGGTTAAGTACTTCCCCAGTATTGGTAAACAATTTTATTAGTTCAGTGCCAGTCTTAGTAACCAAGGTTGGTTCAGTCTCGGCTGGAAGTACTGCGCCAGCATTGGCAACAGTACCATGCCAGTGATGGTCACCGAGTCTTGGGTTAAATACTGTCCTAGTATTGATAAACAATTTTATTAGTACAGTGCCAGTCTTAGTAAGCAAGGTTGGTTGCGTCTCGGCTGGAAGTAGTCCCCCGGCATTGGCAACAGTACCATGCCAGTCTTAGTTACCGAGTCTTCGGTTAAGCACTGCCCCAGTATTAGTAAACAATGTTATTAGTACAGTGCCAGTCATGGTAACGAAGGTTGGGTGGGTCTTGGCTGGAAGTACTGCCCCAGCAGTGGCAACATTACCATTCCAGTCTTGGTTAACGAGTCTTCGATTTAGTACTGCCTCGGTATTGGCAGACAATTTTATCAGTACGGTGCCAGTCCAAAAAATATGGATTGAATGAAAAATGTAAGTTTTGCTTCCTCATAGAGAAACTTTGTGACGATGAAAACATTTTTTTTCAGTTTTCAATATCAACGTGCTCAAAATGTCCCAAAACCTCGAAAAATCAAATTCACAAACAATGTCTGCATGCATGTGCGCCTGTGTGCGTATGCGCACGCATGTACGTTCTGGCACTGTAAAATTAAAACGTCTGTAACTCGAGAACGGTTTGGGTTGAAGGGCTCCTGTGTCGCTCAGATGTTAATCTGTACAATCTCTTTATTCCCTGCAAATTTTGTCGAGAGAACTAAAAAATTACAAATTTAACAGCATTTTTTAATTTAAAAGAAATGTCTGTGACCACGTTAATTTGCAAAAAATTTCAGAATTTTGTAAATTTTTTTTTTTACAAATAGAGTATCATGAAATGACGGCTGGTATTGAATTTAGGGAATTTAGGGAATGAATTTTGGACACTTTCGAAATATGTCAAACTGCTCTAATTTTTGCATATATCAAGATACTGTGGTGATTTTTTTACACAAAGTATTGTAAAAGTAAAGTTGCTATAACATTTGGAGAGAATCCCGAACCATTACAGACTCCTCTGGACTCTTCTGTCTCCTTACGGATATCCATAAATTGGCTAAGTAGACGATGTAATTTTATTTCACTATTTCGCGTGTTCGTTCTGAACGTACGCCGCGACTCTGGCGGCTCTCGCGCCTTCTTGCGTCGAGGCAGACATTGTTATGCCTCGACACAATGCGTGTGTGTCAGTGGTCATTCGCTACGTCGGGCGCACACGGTTGAAGATTGTTTTCTTCCCGCATACTGTCCCTCCGCGGCAAGTATACACTTCGTGTGAGTATATGCACCTATATACCCACACGCTGATCCACGCTCAGCGTCAACAAAGAATTAGGATTTCTTTGGCAGCGTTGGGCATCAGTCTTTCTCGTGCCGTCTACGTGTGAACTTGTTTCAATCCCCAAGTGCTTTTCATCTATTCCCATTCGTTTTTATACAGTACACTTTTTCTATTATTATAAATTAATTTTTCTCGTCTTAACACGAATTCGAGTGCTCTAAGTGTGCTATAAAAATTCGAACGTTCTATAAGGTGAACCAGGTAAGATATACAAAGAATTTTTCTTTTACTTGTTTTTTCATTTTATTTTGTATTTTTTGTCTACTGCATGTTAAGGCATAATAAACAATTCATTTATTTTCTCTCCGTTCCTTACTTGCTGTGGGACTGCGCTATCTTTCTGTCTCTCTCTCTCTCTCTCTCTCTCTCTCTCTCTCTCTCTCTCTCTCTCTCTGTCTCTTATATTTTCTTTACTTATTCTATCATTTATTTTAAAGAATTTGTTCAATTTGATCAGGGAGTCTCGGAGGACAAGGGGAAAGAAAACGCTTTGGTAAATACAATGTTATTTACTTTGACCGAAATTATGTATGCTGATGTAAAATTACAAAAGAGTATCTTAATTCATACTAAATACTCTGGAAGTGGCTATATTTTTCAATTCTGTTTAGATGGAGGTGATGAGATCCTTGGTGGGTTCACCGACCGACGGAAAAGGTGTTATCCGCAATGTGATCGCTGGCCTGATATCAAAGGCGGTGCAGGAAAAATACTCGGCCACGGGGAAACCAGGCGCGAACGGTATAACGAAAAAATCCTTCAGTGCGACAATAACGTACAAACGTATGAATGGTAAATATTTTTCAAATTTTTACTAATATAATTTTTAGAACTGGGTGCAATGAAATAATTTTTTTTATTTCAGATATTTTTTAGATACGATCGGGAAAAAAAAACTACTGCGGTGGAAATATTTTCGACAACCAGCCGATGTTTATCTGATGCCGGTGACCGGGAACACGCCGCAACTCTGGCCCAATATTGGCAGCCGGTACTAGTCACCAATACTATGCCAACGCTTGCCAAGCGGAGGACCGGTGTTATCATTTCGGAATTGGGCCAGTATTGTTTACACGATCTGACCCAATATTAGCATTCAGTATCCGGCCAGTACTGGCGTCAGTACTGAGCCAAGTTTCCAGTCTATACATGGGCATATACCAGCAAAGTACTGATTTACTGTTTGTCTCAAGACTGGCTACAATATCTGGCCCAAAACTGGGCACTTATTCTGAGCCAATACCCGTAAACAGTGTCGGGCCGATTCACGCCGCCATAACTTGGACCGGTGTTAACAAACCAATTTTGTCTCAATAGTGATTCCGACTTGGGCAAGGCTTGGCCCTTGGGAGCCTGCCCGTATTAGCAGCCCTGGCATCAGTACTGAGCCAAGACTAAGCCAAGTCCTCAGTCTATACACGGGCATGTACTGGCAAAGTACTGATTTAGGGTTTGTCTCAAGACTGGCAATGATATCTGGCCCAAAACTGGGCACTTATTCTGAGCCAATACCCGTAAACAGTGTCGGGCCGACTCACGCCGCCATAACTTGGACCGGTGTTAACAAACCAACGTTGTCTCAATACTCATTCCGACTTGGGCAAGGCTTGGCTCTCGTCCAAGTACCAGATGCCTGCCAGTATTGGCAGCTCTGGCACCAGTACAGTGCCAATACCAAGCCAGTTTGCAATACGTACATGGGTAGTAAGGCTATAGCTGATAAAGCCCTATTAAGGCTTTCACTGATAAGGCCCTGCTGATGAAGCCTGATAATGCCCTATTGGAATTGTATTGCTTATAAACAACATGTTTTTACTCTCATCACCCAAAGATCGTACAGTGATTTAGCGAGACGTAGATTTAGTAGGTCACGAATGCCTGCCATACTACTTCTTTCAATACAGCATGCTCTTTTCGTATTACTACATTGTTGTGCATCGATTCCACAATTATTGCACGCGTGCGGTGCAAAAAACAATAACCACAACATGAAAAATGGCACCCTATCTGTTCGAGACGAAAAAATGCGAAAAAATTGACGAAACTTACGAGCAACTGCATAACAATGGTCGTTCCTCGCTGAACACTGTCATTAAATTTGGAATTCGTTAAACGCGAGCCCTTGTTAGGACCGTGATTCCCTTTCGTCCTCGGAATTATTAATGATCATACGAAACGCGTGCGGCCATAAAATTCATTCAAATGACCGCGTTACGAGGTCTCGCGCAGCGATTAATTGGAGGAATAATTCACAGCGTAGATAAGCGAGAGAAAAAAGCCGATAATTCACTCTTAACCGATTATTCGGGAGCCGCGGGTGCGCAATCACATTGTTGAAATATTCGAAAATGGTCGCGCGCGGACGTTGTCTGGTACGAATATTTATTACAAGAGGTAGCTGAAAATTATCGCTATAAAATTTTACGGTTCACACTTCGCGGGTAATAGGTTCACGGGGATAAAGCGTGTCGTCTTTTTTTTTTCTCCGTTCAGGGTGTTGTAGCCCCTAGGGGCCTTCGTAATTTCGCCATGTTCCCCCCGTCGATTTTTTTGTCCCCTCGGCTATCTTTGTATCCTTCCAGTTAAAAAATTGGCAAATAATTCATGGAAATAGCACAGCTTGAACTCTTTTGAGCAAAGTTATAAGTAACCTAACAAAAATTCTTTTTTTTCCTTAACTTTCTTATCACTCGATTTTTCTTTCTCCTAGATTGATGTAAAACTCAGAAGAGGTCCTAAAATCGTTTGCGTGATCCTAAATTCCCCAAAACTAGCAATAAAATGAAAAATACACTGAGACGAATGTACGGTATTTTCAAACACCTTGTAGCTATATTTTATATTTCCTGGTGGGAACAATCATATTTTATAGCCATAGTTACTGCCGAAAGTATGGTAGTGCTTATTGATATTCTATTAGATGCATACATTATGAACATTTGTTAACCGCAACCACCAATCGTACAAGCATACGTTTAATGTTTAATGCATATAACTGGGGACGATGCTGAAGTTTGCATAATTCGACTGCAGCGATGTACATGATAAACCTATTTAAAAAAAGATAGCCTGTAGTAATGAAAATATGGAAAATAAAATGTAAAACACAATTTTCGTTATGTTCCAACGATGCAAACTTCAACACCATAACAGGGCTGGCCAAACCGTCAACCGCGGGCGATTGACCAGTCGACCGTCTGGACTATTCCAGTAGCCCGTGGGAGTGAAATCGATTCAACAATATGTTTGGGTTTGTTTAGGTTTCAAACTGTTGCCGGCGACAGACCGCCAGGGATATTTTGAATCGTAGTGTTGACTGCATATTTCAAAAGATTGGCCACCCCTGCTATATAATATAGTAGGTTTTC
This sequence comes from Ophion ellenae, assembly GCA_963210295.1. Taxonomy (NCBI): domain Eukaryota; kingdom Metazoa; phylum Arthropoda; class Insecta; order Hymenoptera; family Ichneumonidae; genus Ophion; species Ophion ellenae. The sequence continues at coordinate 11,309,111 of OY723387.1, read as the reverse complement.
AAAAAAACGGATGTCCCCTGACACTATCAAAAATGTACGCCCCCAAGACCCTTATAGTGAACAGGGCCCAAATATATATAGGGGAACTCAGGGCAAGACAAATGCGCGGGGTAAGATGAATCATAAGCCATAGCCACTAAACAGTGCGTGTGAGCACAGTGCTCCCATTGGAGTTTGGAGGGGCAGCGGTGAGGTGAATGAGTGTGAAAGTATCAAGTGTGATGGAAGCACGCGTATCGAGTGAGAAAACAATATCGATTTTTTGACAAAACGATGTAATTTTTTCAGAGACAGGTAGATAAACACAATGAAAGTACTAATTATTAATATAATAAAAACGGTTTGTCAGACATTTTCAAGGTTTTTGCGTGATTTTTTTTGAATTCGTTAACCCTCTAATGGGGCAAGATGAATACAAGCTATCGCAAGCCCGCAATATTTTACAACGTACTACCATTACATTAGAAAGAGTGAAATAGAACTAATACAGCATTTGGTTTCGCTTCAACCGGTGTTTCTACCAGGGGAAGAAACAGAAATTACCAATAATCAAAATTATATGGAAGCAAGATTATTCGGACTAATCCTATAGAACTTAGACGATTCGCTTATCAAATTTATGGTATTGGGAAAAAAAAACCACTTTTATATGCGAAAGATGCCAATAATTCGTGTCCCATCATTATTCCAGCGCTGTTTTATCTTGCCCCGCATACTCCCTCTCTCTCTCTCCTCCTCCCTCTCTATCTCTACCCTATATTTTCACTTCAAGAAGCTAATGATAAAAAAATGCCTTGCATTGCAACGATGCAAAGTTCAACATCATTACTTTTTGACTCCATTAAAATGTTACACGTTGAATATTGACAATTATTGCTGTTTGTGGAATATCGGTTTCCAACGAAAAGCAGATTGTTTCGCGAAGGAGTGTTATCGCCCAATGTGCCGCGTATCGAAAGTCACCGGGCGCCTTGCGTTGCAGGGTCGCGATATCTCGCGCGATCGGAAATACGGGTCACCGGAAAGAGAGAAGAGAGAATTAGAAATTTTTCAGCGTCCGTGTGACGAGCGTTGATTATTCTCGTTGGAATGAATAATTCCGGTCTAGTCATGCCACTTGATTTGGCGGATCCCATTTACATTTATCCTCCTTCGAAATGGAAAGCGAGATTTATTTTGTTTTTTTTCCTTTCTTTTTTTTCCTCTTTGCGTCTGCAAGTTTTGGCACGATTGCGTTCGACACGTTGCATATTATTATGTGTAGGTTCCCGCGGGGCACAACTACATCTGTGGACGCGGTTAAGTCTGCACTCAGCAGACGAAAGATTTCCGTGCGCCAAAAGGAGAATCCAGTCGCGAAGTTATCTCGGAACTCGAGAACCATAACGAATTGGTCCTTACAGTTAAAATCTGGGCGTGTCTCATACTTGTGAGTCTTTTACGAGCCGCCGCTTTTCTTCCCCTCGCGCTCAAGCTAGAGAGCAAGAGCGCCGGGTATTGCCTGCAGTTCAATGCACCGATCGGTATCCGCGGTCTGTAATCATGCTGGATTAAAAAAAAAGAGGAACTCTGCGTGCGTAGTTCATGGAGAGTACACATTTCGAGTGAATATATTCGTTCCCGATACCATGTATGCCGTGCATGGATTGATTTTAAAAAAGTTTTTAGCACTCGCTGACGCACGTGGTGAACACGAGACCGCCTTCAAGGTCTGGAAGAATCGTGGCTCGTATCGTTTGTACACCTACACGCATACATTTATTTATTCACGTTGTCGAGACTATCGTCACGCACACTTCGAAATTACCAATTTGGAACGCGAAACGTACAAATTTCATTTATATTTATTTATGTTTAAGTTTCAATATCCTTCGGCAATACCCAAAGCCTTCGAACATTTTTGAAGTTACTGAGAAATTTACAATGCAAATCTGCAAAAAATATTTTTTGTAATGATAACTCTGAAGAAATGATGATATAAAAAAAATGCTGTTGAAGTTTGCATGGTCCGAATGCAATAAAAACCCGTTTTTTAAATTTATTTTTTCCCCTTTTTTGTATCATTGACCAAAATCTTTTTTGACTAATTCAGGTTGACTGTTTTTAATAAGGATCTCAAAAAACGGTCGAATGATCGCCGCAACGTTGAGCTGTCAAAAAAATTGGTAGTCGGAAGAAAATTGTTGTCGTTGCGTTCCAACGATGCAGACTTCAGTAGTGTATAAAAAATAATTCATTTTACATTCCAACGATGCAAACTTCAACCGTGTTTTTTTCGCCGGGCAATCCCAAAGACTGGCAAACTTCCGTAGGTAAGAATTCGCTATGGTTAGCGATTTGACGAATAAGCAAAAGATGGATTGTCGTATTATTAGTAAACATATATCAGTTATTACGGAGTGCACATATTAAAGGTGTCAAAGTTAACATCGTTGGGGTACCATGAAAATTACCATTATCCTACCAAATTACCAATTATCATACCCTAATTCTATTGTTTTTTTTATTCTCATTATTACTTAAAAAAAATTTTTGGAGACTCCGTATATACATCCCTACTGTGAGGATCCTAAAATTCCGGTGATTTTTATAGCCCAAATGTGCCAAAAAATTAGGCTTTGAAAAAATATATTTTCACTGCATTTTTATGATGCAAACTTCACACGTCTTTAAATTTCCTGCGGTATCAGATGACGATGAAAAAAATGTAAAAATAGCGTTGAGTGTGGGTACTTTCAGCCCTAATTATTACGGTTACAGTAGAGTCATTAGTTTTGGAAAAACAATAAGAAGAAGGTTTTTCAATTCGATAAGACATTGTGGTTGATATCGTTCGAAAAATTTTAGATGTCAAATATCATTCATGATCGTTAAAGATTGATCATAAAGCAAATAATTCGCCAAATTTCGGCGAGAAATTAATTTTTCATCCAATATCACGATTGTGTCTCACAATAATTTATAAAAATCATTGCATTGACGTTTGCATCGTTGGATCACAGCGAAAATTCTTTTTTTATTTTAATTTCGTTATTTTTATTATAACTCGCAATCCTGTTTTGAAGATTCAATTCGTACATCTCTGAATATGATCTCATATGATTTTCTTAGATTGAATCTGCCAAAAGAAGTTGTGGTGGTCGAAAAAAATTAATTACATTTCGACGATGCAGACTTCAATCTAATTCTGAATCACGGTTTATATTTCGCTCCATGGAAAAGGCAGCCGAGATGGCATTTTCCAATTACCTGCTGATAAGCCTATCACCGAAAATGCACCTCTTGCCGAAGAAGAATCTGTGTAACAAATGGTTATTCTTCTTCATATCTCTTAATTTCATAAGCGCCGAGTGGTTGTAACGTGCGTGAGAAATTTATCTCTTGTATGATGATATACACGAGTAAGGAGAGAAGGTAAGATAAGGTGATACAAATCTTGAGCAAGTGTGCACGTTTGTGTTGACGTGTTGATAGTTCGCTCGCAGGTGAATTTTGATAGGATTTTTTTTTAATTCCAGTTTAATTTATCCAAGCGGAGAGATCGCAGCCAGAAACACCTGCACGGATATATATATATATATATATATATATATATATATATATATATACGAGATTTTAATCGGCCACACACGACGAAAGCTACGTAGCCCCCGGGGGCGTAACGCGATTCAGCGAAAAATGATCGCGCCTTGTCGGCGTTCAAAATTTCACCGTTTTCGGAGTCTCGAGGAGACCGGAAATGCCAAACTTGGGGTCAGTGAAGTAATGCACATGAGTCACGGAGCTGACGCTGCACGAGTCGCGCGCTACTGTGTAAATTATAGTGAATCGTGAGTTTTTAATTGTGCATCGTGATCGAAAAAAAAAATAGGTACGCTGTCGTATGCCGTAGGAAGAGGCCATTGTACCTATTATTTCGACTACCGCTGCACGCATATACGCACATGGGCATCCGCCTGCAAATTTGACGAGAAATAACGGAGGGAAGAATTTTCGGAGACATATGTTTCCGGTGGTTACGCAGTCCGAGATGAAATACGGATTGCGAGACATTCGTTCGATCCTTTATTTTGCGTTACATGTATGAGATTGAAGTTCGCATCGTTGGAATACAGTGAGAATGAATATTTCTGAATTGTTACAATTTTTTTTTAGATTTTTGCCTATGAAAATCCATTGACCATGTTGTCAGATACTTATTTATAGATATACAATATGAGTCTAAAAAAAAAAAAAATTTACATAAGAATAAAAATCCGGAAATGAAAATATAAAAACGAACTTTCGTTGCATTCCAACGATGCAAACCTCAACATCATTGTCCCGTAAAGCACGAGAAAAACACTCCACCGATTTTTGCTAAGGATTCACATCCCAAATCTGCAAAATTCGATTTGGATAATAAGGGCTCGCCAACACTAGGTCGACTGCCGAAGGCAGCAATCGACGTCGGCGTGCATTCGGCATTGAGTTGTCGACTGCTGCCTTCGGCAGTCGACCCAGTGTAAGCAAGCCCTAAGGCACAGTCCTGCAGTGAATCTTCAAATGCACGAGGGAGCAAATTGATTCCAAGCGATTTCCGACTTCGAGTATCTCGAGAACTATGCACTTTTTTAAATTTCGAGATATTTTTCGTAACAAATTCATAAGACTTTGAAGCTGCACTCTAAAAATTAAATAGACTTTTAAAGCAATAGACTCTATTACTTAAAATACATACTTGAACCTTAAGCCGCGAGAAAAAGTTCAGAGCTGGGCGAGGAAGTATGGCGTCGAAATGACCCGATGCCGTCAGAGGGTCAGAGATTAAAATATTGAAAAGAAATTTCCGTTGTATTCTTGTAATGCAAATTTCAATACTATAAATTCAAAGGACGTTCTATTGCCAGAGAACCCTCCACTGTTATCAACCTCAGTATTATGGACCCTGACAGTTCAAACAATGTGAAGTTGATGAACGCTCTCATATCGACAGAACATTATACCAATGGAAAAAAAAACAACAAAACCGATGTGCTCTTGGCATACAAAAAGTATTCCGGGGAGCCAACATCGATCTCATGCAAAATGGATAACTGCCTAGATCCTCCTCACGAGAAATCCTCCAGAGACCCTTCGCCAGTGTTGGATCTCTTTTTACCTTCATTCTCCGCTCCCTTTCCCTCATCGATCCCTCCACTGTATTAAGTCCGTGTGCATTCGTATATGCGCGCGGCATGCGCATGTGTGCACGCGAGTGTATGCCTCGCAACGTCCACTAATTGCCGCAACTCGTGAATTAGCATCGGCAATAAACTTACTTCGGTACTCCCGCGAGTCGGACATAAGGTGACTGTAAAGGTTCATTAGTCACCGGGCACCGTGTAACTAGGTATCCCGACGCTGCGGATCTCAGCGCGTGTATATATGCCATGACTGTGTATGTACCTAAGCATTAACCTAGGAGTCTCGTTGCTCTCGCTTCCTCCCTGCGCTCCCTCGTCCACAACGCTTACGGCTACAGACTTTAATACCCAGTGAAACTGGTCGAGATCTACAGAGTACAGCAGACAAGACTGCGCACCCGGCACGCTCACTCAAATTTAATCGCCTGCACGCGAATTTGAGTCATGAAATTGCCACAAAACCAAAGAGGCCGGACAAAAAGCACGGGGGAAAAACATATAAGCAGTGGTTTTGGTTCCTAAAAATCTGATCAAAGACTTTTGGGACCGCAAATTTTAGGACCCGCATTGGGCTCCTGTTTTTCCAGGTGATATGAAAGAAGCCTGTATTTAATTAGGTTGAGAAATGAGCGCCCTTTTGACTCGGGTGTTCTAATCCTGATATGGCGATGAGGTTTGCCACATTAGATTTTTTAAGTCTTTAGTTTTGTTGTATCTAAAACCTTTTTTGCAGATTCAGGTCTTTGATGGATTAGGTCATAAAGGATAGGATTAGGTCATGAAGAAGAGGATTGTAGGGGATGCCTCCTTTCCTTAATGACTTTTGAAATCCATCCTTGGTGGTCCGACCTATGCTTTATGACCTCCCGAATCCATCCCATTCTTAATCCATCTAGAATCCATCTTATTCTTAATAACCCTTTTAAGAATATCTTTAATTGAGAATAGGTTATTAAGGATTAATGGATTTTGAAAACGAATATTGTTTTTTTTCTCATTATTAGGATAGGATAAGGTTATTAAAAATGGGATTAGGTAATTGAGATTAGGATTCAAGATGATGTAGCCTGTTTTTGAAGACTTCTGGAAACCATCCTATTCTTAATGATTTCTAGAATCCATCCTATTCTTAATTACTTCTGGAATACATCCTATTGTTAATGACTTTTAGAATCCACCCTACTCCTAATGACTTCTAGAATCCATCCTATTCTTAATGTCTTTAGACTTAATGTCTTAGTGACTTTGGAAAAACATATTGTTGTTCCTCATTATTAGCATAGGATTGGGTCATTAAGACTGACCTCGGGTCCTATTGATCCTAATCCTTTCATAATTGTGAGAAAAATATTTGCATGACTTTCGTCTCCCATGCGAAAAAACGTATGCGGAAACATATTTTGAACGATTCAACAAAATTCACCTCAGTTGCCTGTCCACGTTGCAATCTTCATCATACCCTGATGTGGATGTGGTAATTTCATGGTAATACCAGGAACACCATACCACATCCAATAGATGATATTGTACGATTTGTGCCATAGTTGTCGAACATTATTTTCAATCCTGCTTGACTTGATACCCGCACAATGAATTTTTCGGAACGGTTTAAGATCGGTGTGATAAGAACCGTATTATGCCTAACAAAAGATTAAATTAGAATGTAACTTTTTAAGTTATAAAATTCCGCCGGTCGATATCAGGTTGAAATTAGAAAATCGAAGGTTTTTTTAGAATTGAAACTAAGACGAAAAAATGCAGTCCAATCCGAAAGAACCAAACCAATATTCTGGAAGAATAAGTTTCGATCCAAAAGGACTAAACTTGCATCCCCTTTTTGACTCAGTACGAATGTCATGTGCCCAGTCTTAAAGATAATCTTATTCTATTTTTAAATCCACAACAATGGTTCGTTCGAATGGACGTTTCTATACAAAGACAGATGATTTTCACTCCTTTTTTGTTATGTACAATAATGTTTCTCTCGCCCCTCGTGATATCGGTAACACGAAGGAGGAGACACGCGAGCACTCGCTAAAGGGTATATACGGTCGGAGCTTCGCTGGTTGCTCAACCAATCATCATCAGACATCACGTACAAGCGTTCAGGCACTCTCACGAGATGGCCCGTTGCTCTCTTACTCGTCGAAAAGCGGGCAATAAATGTTCGTTAATCACGGGAATGTCTAACTAGGCAAGACTGTTGGGTATAACCCGAGGTATTTACGCGGGCTGTTTCTAAGACTCTTTTTTACTTCGTTAGTAGGAAGCCAGGGTCTACTCGTAAAAACATTCGTGTGTTCTTGCTCCAGAATTGTTTGTTGCTGGTTTTTCCTAGCTGTGCGTGTACCCTTGAGGGATGAAATATAGCGTTGGCTGGTAAGAATGTGGGATCGTTACCTCGCCGTCTCGCGCGAGTGTCTCATCACGTTGCCGATCAGGTCTATGAAGAAAAACGCATTGAAATGCTGATTTGAAGGAGAATCTTTCATTCAACATCATATAAACGAGTTTCGAGGGGCTGTCCGCAAATTATTGATGCTTTTTGTTGGTAAGATTTTTTTTTCGTAATCGCATGTGTACATGCATATTCATTATCTCGATGGTATGATGTGTCACTTTATGGTAATGAAATTCGCATTTTTGGAATGGAACGGCACTTCTTCTTTGATTTATTTAATTTTAACTTTCGAAAGAACATTTATTTGTTCTTCAACGAGATGGGGTACATCAGCCCAGTAGGGATTGGAAAACGCATAGAAATTCGACAATTAAATTGAAAATATAATCAAGTACAAGCGCATCCGACTCCAGTGATTACGATATTCAAGATAGGATCTAATTGAATTCCGGCAGTTTGAGAAAAACAATTCTTGGTGCATTTCAATGATACCTCCTTTAACAGCTCATCCTTGGCAACGGATTCACCCTTTTTACACACCGTGGCGCCGATGGGTCCTCACAGTCACACACCCACTCTTGCACATCCCGCTCACCTCTCATGGAGATGGGGAGGCAAGAGAGATTTGCAAATCCCGTTCGTTACGGGTTACTACCGCGAGATCTATCGGGGTTCATTATGGATTTACGGTACATCGTATAACTTCGTCGTCGCTGGCGGGGCCCCCGTCGATTATTTCGTAGAGCCTCTTCGCGCATGCGTTACTACGTGTATACCTGTACGATGCACAATGCAGTGGTATCCGTATGGTATCGGGCGAGACCCAGGGCGTAGCGACCGTAAACCATCGTTAAGGCAGGTATGTCCGGCTCTGGAATCGCACGGCGTTTCTCTCTTTTTACCATAAGTTGACAATCTTCCAACTGCACTGCCCATCAAATAGTATTCCATTTTCGTAGCTGGCGTAATCAATGCCTTGTGTTGATTGTCTCAGATCGTTCATGGCTGATACATTGGTGGTCTTTTTCAACTTGACTCGTCTTGGTGAATCAACACGAAGGCACGAAGATAGAATGCTATGCACGAAGGCAGATCACGATGGACTTAGGAAAAAAGAAACGTGATCAAACAGACTGTCTTCTTCCCCATGTTATTTTTCGTTGTGCGTAGTCCATTTGATATCCTCAATCATTCACCATCTGTTTTAAGATACATCCGAAATTACGCGTACTGTTCGTCTTCAAAAACATCTAAGATCGCCCAAATTTATCTGGCTTTAGACTTTACTACTTACTTTTTGGTTCATTTCGCTTAGGCTTGTTTGGGTTTCACTTGGATCTAACCATTTGTTTGTCTTGGAAATACTACTGCAAGCCACCCATAAAAATGACGAGATTGGCTTATCCGCCGCATGTTTGTCTTCTTTATGATGTCATCCTCAATGATTCTATCAACACCCACTGCACATACGTCAAAAGCCTTGCTCTTTTCAGCATCAGTTTTACTGTACTCCAGGCATTGTTGGATACCACTGTCTGTGTTATTACTATTGCATCTTTCGCGCCCGGGGTTAGCCTGTTTTCTCTTTTGAACAAATCTCCGCAGCTCTTCAGGAGCCTTTTCCGCCTGGTCCGCACATATGGCCAGAATGATCTCCTGTAGCGGATGGACACGAATCAAACGATACTTATCATTACTTAGAGATACCTACAGGCACTACCAGAGTCCATTAAGCAAGCTAGCAATTCATTAAGATGCTTCCTCTCGTTAGCTGATCGTTCATTCTGGCTGGCGGCTCGTGTAGTGTCAACGAAGTTGGTAGTCAACAATTCGACATCATATACACACGCTATGCAAATGCACACGTACGCACCACCACGTAATTATAGACACTTATAATTGCACACAGCCTGTACGTACATGCAGCCGAACCATACACATGTCTATGTGTCTGTGTTAAAGGTGTACGTGTGTGTGGCCGTGAAATAGAACGAGCACGGTGCGTCCACTCGGCGTCGGAGCATGTGCGATCAGGTGGATTCTAGTCCAACACGGAGCGACTCGGAACAGTTCCAATTATTCCGGAGCTCCAACGAGACACCCTCTGCGCGTCTCGTACTTGTTAGCTGTAATAGAGCGACAATGTTCGATCGTGTGCACCGGCGAGACTTCGCTCTCACGACCATTCGTACACCGCCGTTACCTGTTGGCTACACGAATCAAACCGAGATATTTGTTTTAAATGTAGACGTCACCGGGATGGGGAGGGAAAAAACGGCCTTCTGCGACAAAAGGTAACGAGCCACTTGGGCGCTTCATCTTTTGTCTTTGATACATTCATACGTACAGACAAATACATATATATTTACGTTAACGTATATATCGAGCGAGGATCAACTTGGAGAGCAGCAAAAAACTCAAGCGTCATTTGCTAATGCCCATAAATGAGAGTCACATGTTCGGGGGATGTAATACGTAGACGACGTAACTCGTTGTTGGCTTGATGTTCTGTTTCCACATAGGTATGCGCGCGTGTGTGTGTATTTCTGTTGGCGTATAGGTAGTGAAGCAACGACGGAGAGCGATGTTCGGAAAAAAATTGTTCCCCACACTGTCTAACGTATTTTTCTCGTGTACGAGAGAGGGGGGGGGCGTACATATACTTATAGTCTCAATGCTCGATAGTGATTGATGATGATTAGCCGGCGATTTGCCGATAAGGCAATGTAACAGCGCGCGCGCGAGCAATATATATATATACGGACAGGACTACGGGAGGAAGGCCTCGATCGTGTAGCAACGATACACCGTATATGAGAGAGCGATGCAATATTATTACGAGGATATTGGGCTTTGGGCTTCATTGTACATACAGAATGTTTATTACATGAAAATTACTGTATAATGACGAACGAAAGGGAATAAAGCCAAGAAAAATCGAGTTGATACTCTAACTGCGATGGCACGATGTGTACTTTTGAGCGTGCGTTTTCTGCCCTTTCATCGAGAGAGAATTTCGATCGATGAGAATGGCCTGGAAATGCATGTTGGTCCGAAAAGCTTGGTATCATTGTTATCATCGCAATTTCTATTATTATTATAATTATTGTCGGTGTTGTTGTTTAACCAAAAACGAAATGTCTTATCAATAAGCAACTGCATATAAACACGCAAGGACCCATAACGGACGTGTGGCTTTTTCACAGTTTCGCAAGGAAATTAAGCTGCTCTTCAGTAACCATCTGTTTTTATTGAGGCGTTGCATCTGAGTCGAAAAACAATTGTCGGCTGTTTCTCTTTATTAGCGTGAATGACGTATAAACATCATAAAAATGATAAACAAAAAGAAGTTCGAGTGAAAAAAAAATGTTTACTACTCAATTTCCGAAGCGCTTCCGAAACGCACGAAACAGTTTAGACGGTGAAAGTAGCAATTGAGATTAACCTGAAATTTCAACTGTAGCTTCTCAGATAGATTCTTTGAAGAAGTACACACGATTTTTACGATTCATTAACATATCTCGTTTTTATAAACAAATTGAGGCCGTTTTTTTTATCAATAGAAAGAAACATTTACTAAAAATGACGTCATTTTGCGAAAAAAAAATCATATTATTTAATAATCGTGTGTACTTCCCTAGAAAAACTAATGTAGGGCAGAGCGGGGTCCTATAAGCCGCGGGGTCTCCTGCGCCACCCACACTAGCGTACAGACGGTGCATGCTAGATACAAGTGTGGGATGTCAGACGAAGCGGGAGGGGTAGGCGGCTCGGTCGCTGTTGCATTGGTCGCGGGCCGACGCGGCGTTCGGTTTGAGTGTCATGTACGCTACTACTATTTTCGCGCCAAAACCAAAAATGCATTGCGTCGTATCTTTTGGTCTCCAGCCCATGCTTGTGCTGTTACGGAACACAAGTAAGTATATTTTGATTTCATAATAGTATACCTACTTATACGATGACGGAATGAAAAATAATCTAATATTAATGGTTTTGGGGCGGCTCGGTCCAATTAGTGACAAAATTGAGAAGGGGTAATTTGAGCCAAAACGCGGGGTCTCTTGAGCATATATAACTAACATTATAACAGCATTAAAACCAAATTGCAGTCAATTTGCATTAAAAATCAGGTGTTTAAACCCCACCCCAAGTACCTATGAATCTTTCTACGAAAACCATTTTTTTCAGGATGCGAAAGTACAAGAGAAAAACTGAACTACCTATAGTCTCCAAATATCTGATGAAACGTGGCACAGAAGAAGTCATCAACGGCAAAAGTATCGGAAAAGCGGCAAAATATAACAAATTAGATAGAACTACGCTTTCTTCTTCTCTTTTATGTTTTTATAGTGAAAAAAAACCGTTACTATCCCACTGGCTCAACTAGCCCCGTGGGGTGGGTCAGTTGACCCCACTAGATGGGGTCAACTGAGCCATCTGACTTTTGTGATATTCATATGAGTTTCGTCTAGTAAACAACGTTTTTACTACAGTTTCTCGATGGTGTGACATAGCAATATGAACAACCTATCTTTTTTAAACGATATCATTACTTATCACTTCATTGATTCGGTGCGATACTGCTTAGAACAAAATCATGATCAAGTGACCCCGCTAATAATTGTTTTTATGTCTCTTCAACTCATGTAGAATAAACCCTGCAACCTCCTTTGATTACTATTTGAGTATTGTAAAAAAAATCCCAGACATGGCCCATTTTTCGGTGAGCCAGAAATATGTAACGCCTTAAACCGAAACGAAGAGGGCTTCGTGGATCAAACGTTCTTCAATGACTGTTCGTATCTACCGCCGTCATCCGATTGTTCTTTTAATTGGTCATCAACTGACTACTCTTTGGAAACAAGCAAAACAACTCTTCTAAGCAGCTTTGTAGGTGACATAGGGATAGTCATCCAATGTCCTTAACTTTCTCATGATGCTATTTGACATCAGCATATCAACTGTATACCATTTTCGTATATGTACAATGTACATGTTCCGGATACCGTATTGGGTTTCCTGTTCTCGAGAAGCGGTTTTACCCTCACACGTTTGTGTTGTAGTGCTCAGCATCTTGATGACTGATTCTGATGATGCCTAAGCCATGCCTGGCAGAATAATCAGCACTCAGATAGGCGTCACAATAGGTTCAGTAGTCTCGAAGTTCATCGCGATTAGACGAACGGCCGAAACAAACCCAAATACTCTTGATAAAATGGACAGATGATTCGGGAATCAACACTTGTATACTCGACAAGCTCGCTTTTATCACGAGGTTGATTGCACGCTTGTTTTAGGCCTGAACATATGCTCAAACGTACACTAGTTTCAATCGCTCGGGGATACCTTTCTCGCACCTTTTATCCCTTTTATGCACGAGTATACGTCTCCTCATGTTGCTCCGTGGTGGTCTTCGGCGTTGAGCGAATGGCCGCTCAGAGTGTCTAGTTAGCAGCGTGATTCAGTTGTGCGGCCACCGCGGACGCTCACACGATCTCTCGCCTCTCAACCCGCGAGCCTCAAGAGCACATATAGAATAGGCGGCGAACAGGACTCTCTTTCTGCCTCTTTCTCTCTCTTGCGAAAAAGAGGAGCAAGCGGCGTACGTCGATCGACGATTAGACCAGCAGCTTGTTCTTTCCGATCGCAGCTAAATATCTCAACGCGCGTATATGTTCAGCTCGTATATATACTACACACACACGCGCGCGCGCGCGCACACATATATATGTATATACATATATCTATTATATGTCCGACGGATTTCACTACATCCTGCTCTTTGTCACGGGGGCAAAGAACCTCAAGAAATAGCGTGCAATAATCCCGATCTTCCACCGCTTCCGATTCCTACTATATCTATGCATTGCATTTTTTTCATTAGTCTACGGTGCTGAAGTTTCTATCGTCGATATGCAACAAAATTTATTTTTTTTATTAGCATTTCCTAATTTTTCCTAAGGATTCCGTACATATGACCAATTGATTTTTTTTCAATGTAGAGATTTAATTAGGCAATTAGGCACGCTTTCTGGCATATTTTGTAAAACACAATCTAACTCAAAATATTAAAATGTATTGGATAGAATAATTATAAGCATCTTTTTGTATGACATGTAGATTATAAAATCATAAAATTTAAAGATCTTAGCAATTGTTTACTTTTTTTTCCCAATTAAAAAAAAAGTATCCGATATATGGTGCCGCTCCCCTATACAGTCAAAATATATCGGTTTTGAAACAAGTGATTTTTCGACTTTTACACCTATGCATAACTTCTCAATACAGACGTTAGCGATATACCAAAAATACAACAAATCAAACGAGTACTTTTCCCACAATTAATTTCTAAAGATCTACCGATCGAACGATCCGTCCCTCAAACGATCAACTCGCGCATTACCTCAAGATTATTCGTATTGGAGAACTAGAACGAACCATATGGCTTCGTTACAAGCAACGAAAAAAACTCGACTTCGACGGGATAACAAATTTCAACGTCAGACATGGTAAATTCGTAACAGAGGTAATGGTGTATCGTTAATAACGATATGACTGTAAAGTAACAAGAGAAGCACGGGTATCGGCCTTTCGCCGACGAGAGTTTCTTTCGTGTGCCCTGGGTCTGGTCTCCTCGTTGGTGCACACGGAACCGCGTTCGAGTCCACGCACGAGCTGTCAATAGGCGCGGGATTGTGCCCCTATACGGTGGCAAGCTAAAATCTTGCCGCATAGCCTGGTGCGTGCCATCTCGTCTCGTTTCGTTGCGCTTTCGAGCAACGAGAGGTTCTCTTGCCTCCCTTGGCTCTTGCCCAATACATATGGGAGCGCTTGCTCGCTCTCCGAGAGCAAAATCCTATAAACCACTTGGCTCGAGGAATTGTCAGGATGTTTGAATCTCGAAACGCGGACCAGATGATAAATGATTTATTGGTAAAGTTTGATCAATATGGTCTGCAATATTTGGCAACAAAATCAAATTTGCCAATTTGGATAAATTTGCAAGGCTTCTGAAACAAGTAAACCTCGCTATATTTGTGCGTTTTTTGGGAACCTGCTCCAACATACATTATTCATATTAACATCACTATTCTGTAATTATATTTTAAATACGCTTTCGAATAAAATAATCGTAAGAAATATTCTTCTCTTTCTTCGAAGAGCTATTTTCAAAAACGAGCTGTGTACGTACTTTTTGTTTAACTCGGTGCATGTACTGCGTAGGTGTATGAGGAATTAATAACGAGCGACGAAGCCGCACGGAGTCTAGTTGATTGCAAATAGAACGCAAAGAAGAGTGAATCACTATTATTCTTTGCCAGTTATTTTGAGAACTATTTGTAGAGTTTTTCTTTTCAGAATTGATATTTCATTACTGTTACGTTATTTACTTCGACAGTGGCCCTTTTATTTCTAACAATTTCTCAATTGAGCAACTCATTTCACTTCACTGCCTCGAGTGCAAAAACAATTATGTCTATGTTAGGGAGTAGGAAAATGCGTAAAATGAAAAGTAATTGGGTAAATTAAAAAGTATCCGCAACGTCTGGTCATTATTGTAGATAAGATTCATTTAATTCTCACAAGCTTCTAATTGCAATCATGCGCCAGTGATGTTTGCCGCAGGCAATGCCGCATTCGGAGTGCGAGAAAACTTCTCTTTTTCTATTATCCGAAATCTTTTGTTTTAGGGATACGAGATTACAGATCTGTAATGAAGATCTGATTTTGATATTTTAGACCTGTAATGAGAAATTAATTTTGGTATTATAGAGCTGTCCAAAAAATGATTGTTCCTTTCGTTAATTAAAAAAGGAAAGAACAGTTTTTCCTAATCTAATTATAATTTATTTATAATTTATTTACTTTCTCAACTATTATAATGTTTTAATTTTTTGGTGATTTCCTTATTGATTTTAACTCATTTATAACTTATTCATTGATTTCTCATCTCCCTTATTAACTTCCTTAACTATTGTTCCTTTTTTCATAAATAAAAGAACAATTATGTTCATTGATGAATAGTGGCATTGATTTTACTGTTGAATATCGCAATTGTATTGTATATATAGTTGAATATAGTATAGTATTTTATTATAGAAGTTTGCATCAGTGAATAATGATGCACACTTCAATAACATTTATAGCACTAGATTAACATTGTTGCGGGACTGAAAGTTCCGAAGAATCCCCCCCCCCCCCCCCGATCCTAATCAATAATCGAAGATTCGTCTTCGTAATAAATCGAGTAGCTCTGAACGCAGTAGAAAAAATGATTCGCGTGAGAAAAAGGAACAGTAAGCAAGAAATTGTTGATGTTTAGACGAGGAGTGGAGTCCACGCCCCGCGCGTAATTGCAAAATTATCCATGAAATAAAAATAATAAAAAAATCAATGCGGCGTGTACAGCGTGCGGTATGAAGGAACGAGCGCGTTCTCCATATTGTTCTATATTCCTTGTGTGTCATGTATGTGGACAGTTTCATTAAAATTTATTTATGAATAGTTGGCAAGGGCTCGGCAGTGTGTACCTCGCCTTATAACCTGCCTTTTCCGCCCCCCTCACGTTCCTCATTGTCGCTGCTGTTGCTGCTGTTGTTGCTCCGGTTCTCGCGTACGTGTGTCGCGAAAGAGCCTGAGGTGTGTCATTGTCGCGTATACGTAATTTGCTCCACTTATTTATTATTATTTTTTTTTCGTTTCGCTTCCATTCAGCGGCAAGCGATATTGTACCGTTCAGATTCGCTCGCGCTCACTTTCCCATTCTCCTCCGTCGCTCGTATAATCCAAGACCCGTATCGAATGAAAGCACCGTCGCGAGCCACGGGTGAGAAGTGTTGCTTGTCCGGTTATGAAAAAGAGACACGAGGGAAACAAAAAAAGAAGCTATGTTCTCGAGCACCTCATCGCGACGATAAATCAAAACGGCCAATTAATCGACTGACGGTTTGGCATATTTTGCTTGATTAAAATCAATTTTTTTTGCCCCGCTAAATCTGTCTACCATTGATATTCCTTTCGTATCAATTAACATCCGTACAAATCCAATTCACTTTTGTTTTGCACGATGCAGAATCTTTTGATTCGGATCGGAATCTTCTCTCTCGCTGATTCTCGTTGTCGTATATTCACCGTTGATTCGCGCGCGCGCATCACACGGTGTGGCTACATCGCTCTGTCATTAATACATCAGTCGGCGAGGCGCCTTGTCAGAGACCATAAACCGTACGGAGAGAATCGAGATTGACGGGCTGACTGTGTGTGCCGTGACGTTCCTGTGTTCACATACACACAGAAACCCACACACATGAAGCGCATGACGAGAATGCCCGTGGGCAATTTGCATGATTCACGCGACTACGCGCGTCTAGGCCCTTCTCGAATATTAAACAGTGCACTGTCCATACTACGAGGCTTTTTGTACAACGTCGATCTGCATTTGCGAACCTTGCTGTGACCACTTTTTTTCTCTAAATATACTTACGTTGTAATCTTATCGGGGAAGTTAAACGCCCGATGATACATTTAAATCTTCTTGATTTTGTGATTGGAAATTTTAGGTTTCTTCAAAGGCAATGAAAATGACTCTACTTTCGTACGACCGGATGACTTTCTTGTATGCTTATCCATCTGGTGGTAACAAATGGTTGAGGTTACCGTTTGGTCGAAAATCAAACTTTTTTTTTAAAGCTTGACATTCTCGTAATTTGCAGAATTTCCAAAAAGTATCCGGTCATACGGAAGTTTGATTATTATACCAAAGGTACTTTTTTATTTTTCATTTCCGGTCACCCTCGTAGTCAGGATCACGTACAACTGATTGGCTATGCACCAACGGTAGCACGTTCTTTAAAGAATAATAACTACATTATCTATCGATATTTTTCGATTAAAAAACGCATACTTTGTCGGACAATGTCTTAATTGTGTGTTGAATCCCGACGTTGTCATCTCGAAACTCTGAGCAGAAAAAATATCCCATAACAACCCGTTTTTCGGCCCCACGCTTATGGACTGTAAGGACACCAAACGGTGCAGTCCTTTTGCGCAGAAAATAAGGAGCTGCATCGATCAGTCCCTCAAAAAATACACAAATACATTTTTCTACTTTTCATTTCCGATCACCCTAGTTGCCGGGACCACCTACACCGAGTGTTCAAATACTCATGACTTTTATCATTATAATATTAACGTGTAACGACATGTTTCAATTGAAGGAGAACTCAAGCATGAGAAAAGATCAAATTATGTATCAAATTATGCAAAATCCCCACATCGTCATTCCAATACTCTTATCAAATTTTTCTTGAAAATCGGCCTGTTTTTTCGACCCCAAGCTTATGGCGGCACTTTGTTTAAATAACAATAACTTCCCTGTCTATGGATATTTTTCAATAAAAAAAACGCTCAAACTTGACTTGATATGTATAAATTCTGTTTAAAATCCCGACCGCATCATCCCAATACTCTCAGCATAAAATAATATTGAAAATTGACCTGTTTTTTTGGGCCACGAACGTACGCTGACCCGTCAACCCGGAAAACTTGATCGCTCATCAAAATGCCATCGTCACAAGCATTGGCGGATTTTATTTCCGCACAGATGGTCGGATTCGACCTGTCCGACCCAATGACGACACTGTCCGGTTACGCATTTTCCTATGATCACTAGTGCGACCCGTGCGACTGCTGTGCAAGTCCGGGAGAATGGATAATTAGCTCAGCCCAACAGGGTTCACCCACACGAGCTCGCGAAAATTTATGTACACGCATTTCCTATTATACCCGATGAAATCTCCACCAACGAAAATAACGACCTGACGTCACTCGGCGTTACCTTATTCGATCGGGATCGATCAAGCACCTCGTTACCAATGACGCAACAGTATAGCTATAGTCACAACGGATAACAGGCTATAGATATAACGCTAAACGATGCGAGATCGTAAAGTCTCCGTGTGGATTCTCCGATATGCCAAAGGCTAATTTATCGGAAGCCAATAGTCCATAATTCATTGCCTACCTCTATTGTAGGACTTCATGTGTGGGTTAGAAAGACTATGTGTGTAGTTTGTGTGCGCTGTCGTTGTCAGGACGCTACTATAAGATATATATCACATTAGCTCATACGTTTAGGTTCGTCTACTTACAAGCTCTCAGGTAAGTGCGTAGGACGTTACGTGTAATAAGTATTAGATACAGTTCGATCTCTGATGCCTATGTCTGCCAATGGTACATAATTTTCTCGTGCGAAGCAACAAAGTGGGCCTCGTATACTTGGCGTTAACTATGTTACAATTTCATTTGGATATCAATCTTGTTGATTGCTCTGTTTCACCGCCAAGTGCTACCAACGTACGTCTGAGTTCCACATTTGCACACGCGTACGTGCATTTTTTGTCAACGCTAATGCAAAATTGTGAAATTTTGCATCCACAACTATGAACGACTTGGCGTAGCGAGGAGAAGTGCGAGAAACGTCTCACCGGGTGACTATGCTGTGCCTAAGCATCATTTCACTTTCGTCAAGAACGGGGCGCGTGCACACCCAATCTCGTATGATGTGGCGGGACGGATAACGGAGTTCGATATGGTCAAGAGTACGGCCGTGAGACTGATGTAATCGCATAGCTCAGAGCCGTTAATGGACATAATTAGCATTGAATATGTTAGTGCAACTCGTGCCGCAGTTACCGCGTTTGCATAAGAATATCCCGCCGTCTAATCCAGGTGGCTGTCGATCAGGCCACTGGACTTGTAGCTCTGTTCACGTCACGTTAATGGGAAATATGTCCTCATGGCTGGGAGACTTTGGACGTGGCAGTTGCACAGCTCAATTTTCCTTTGTCTCTCGCCAATCAGCCTAACACACAATGCTCATGGAAACAATCGAGAGAAATTATCGTGACGCTAAGGATCATTAGGCGATCATGGTATTCGTGGGAAGCGTGAACAACGTGATTATCGACGAATTATAGTTATCGCTCGAAGTTTTTTTTTGCTTGGTCCGCAATGACATTTAGGATTAGTCAAGCAGCTTTTGCGGGCGGTTCCACTCGGGTGAATATTGGAAAAGAGTTATTGGGTAACGTATCTGTGTAAGCTCTGTGTAAGTACCTGGTAAGGGTCTGTGTAAGTATCTGGTAAGGTGTACAAGCTGGAAATTTTGAAAATACGGTTCTGTGCTGCATAGTCTTCCAGCCTGGGACCTGAACTTTCATTTGCGACAAAGATTTTTGAGAAATGAAAAAAAACTGACCGAGTTATGACGATTTTTGTGGAGGGTCAGATCACCCTCGTGATCAGATCGTTGAAGTTTGCATTGTTGGAATGCAACGAAAATTGATTTTTTTGCATCATCAACTTCTTACAATCCAACCATTTTTGGCTGCTTCTGGTCACAAGTATCACTCAAATGTTTTTTATAATTCTGTTTATTTTGATACCGTTGACGTATCAACAAATATTTCGGGTAATAAAAAAAAATGTTTTATGGAACGGTGTCAGGTATCGAAATCTATTCCTTCGATGCACTTCAAATTTGGACAGAATATAGTTAATAATATTTGCTGTCGTATGGCCAGACATATTTTGATATATTTACGTATTTGTTAATAACAAATAATTGAAGTTGTGTTTACCTGTTGAAAATCAATTTTTTGTCGTACAGCTTGCCAATGCCGTCATTTTCAAAGTAAAAAAAGTATCCGATCACGAAAGTTCTCTTATCATACTAAAAGTACATTTTTTATTTCAGATCACCTCAGTTGCGAGAACCACCATTCGGCCATGCTGCAATGGTCGGACTTCAAAAAAATACTAATAGCTCCATTGTGTATTAATATTTTCCACTAAAGGAAAACCCAAACTTGGCAAGGTGTATCATCCATATGTAAAATTCCAACTTCGTCACTCCAATGCTCTCATCACAAAACATTATTAAAAACCGACCCCTTTTAGGCTCCAAGTCATGCAGACCCCTACAATGCATCCCGAAGGAACGTATACACATACACGAAAATTGTAAAATATTAATGATGTTGAAGTTGGCATCGTTGGAATGCAGCGAAAGATAATTTTTCTTGCAATGCTCACATTTATGTCGCCAATTTAGGGTACGATACTCACCCAAACGGTTTTTCTCATTCTCATTAGAGATCCCCGATCTTAATCGATGAAAAAATGATAGATCATCATAAAGATAAAGAGATGAAAAGAAAAAAGAAAAAAACTTTCATTTCGAACGATGCAAACTTCAACACCATAAAGATTACCCAGATAGCACTAGCAATCGTAACGAGGATAAAAAAAAGAACTGCAATAATAATGACAACGATCGCTCAACGTAACAAATGGACTACAGAGCAGTGTCTTGTACGAGGCGTATACGTATCGGTAAGTACGTCTTCATAAACGCTTTTGCGATGAAATGCTTCATCTTTTTCTTTCATCGCTGCGCGGACACGTCAGTCCCTCGCCAGTGCTATCATCATCGCGTATAGCCGGCAGCCGTTAAAGGCACATACATACAAGTTGCGAGTACAACTACAAACTGCCTTGCAGTTCTCTCGCTGGTGCAGCCAGCGTAGTACCTCTAAACCAACCACCGTTTGCGTCTCACGCGGAGCAAAAGAGAGAGTTTCGTTACGTTTCACACACAACCCTCGGACGGGAGCGTTCCGCCACGGCCAAAGAGAGATACGATCTTGCCCATATTCCCTTACTTCAACCCTCCACCATCCGCCAGCATCACCGAGAACGCTTCGAGCCATTCTGTATGTGCAGACCTACGTCTGTGTGTTCGGATCTCTGTGTCAGATTTTCTCCGTCTAGTTTGCAGCGGCTAGCGCGAAGATTCCTGCAGTTTATGTACTTGAATCCGACAAGAGGGCGAGAGAAGTACATCACGTTTGCACCTCGCTTGTCGGGAGACCCCCGAGGCTTCGGGGCGTGCGAGAGAAGCTACCGCGGAATCATACTCTCCACCGCAATCTTTTCTCTCTCTTTCTCTCTTCGTTTCCCTTTTGCATAGCTTAATGGGCACACGGGGCATGTTAGTTAAAAGTAGAAAAAAATCTGCTTGATGAGAAAGAACGTCTGGAAAAATCATTCCGGGGATGCACGTTGGTGACGTCTCGGTGTTCACATGATGCACGGAGAGCACAGTGCAATACCGTGCGAAATACTATCGCCTGTCAAAAATAAAGTAATCGTAATTTCGCTGTTACAGTTTGCATCATTGGAATGCAATGAAAGTTCCGCTTTATTTTGATTATCATCTAAAATCTTTTTTTGCAGGGTTTCGTTATGGATTTTGAATAAGGACCCTCAAAAATGTTTCAGTGATTTCCGTAGCCCGAATGTACCGAAAAATAATATGGCAATCCGAAAGAAATCATTTTCGGTGCGTTCCAACGATGCAAACTTCTATACCATATTTTTTATTTCTATACAGAGTCTTTTTTGACAGATCTAAGTTCTACGCCTCTAATGAGGATCTTGAAGAGCATTTGACTCATTTTCGTAGCCATGTACTGTAGAAAAAATGGCAATTTAAAAAAAATATATATTTTTGATACATTTCAATGATTGAAACGTCAATACCACATTTTGTTGTTATCCAAAATCTTTTTTGATAGATTTAGGTTACGGGTCTTTAGCGACAACTTGAAAAAGAGTGACCGTGGTAACCTTGAATTGTCAACAACAAAAAATAGACAATTAAAAATTGTATTTTCGTTGCATTCCGATGGAAAAAACTTTGTTACTATGGGATTTTGTTTATTATATTCCGAGCTCTCGGGAAATAGTTGGCCCGTTGACTTGATCAAGATAGCCCAAGACTGGGAAAGATACAGGGAGAGAGCGAGACAGAGAATCGGAAGGGTAGATGCTTGATGATCAACGCTAGTAAATTATACTTGTTTCACACGGACGCCGGGGCGTGTCCGACCGTTTAGTAAACTCGTGCTATAATGCTGAGCAACTATTATCCGGTATCTCGACACATAAGTGTGTGTGTGTATACACGTTTATATACATATACGTCCATTATATACACACACACGCGTGTATACAATGGACGATCTTCTTTTCAGACCGATCTCGAAAGTACAACGTAATCAGAAATACCAACAGTATACCATTAAATACCAACCGTAACTGTGCACTCATCAAGGCGTCCCACATCTATAAAGTGGTCCACGGAAAAATGACAAAATTTTGGGATTTTTTGTTGTTGAAAAAACTGAATAAGATGTAGCGTTGAAGTTTAGAGGGTTTATTCTACATGTGTTGAAGTACGCAAAAAAGTGTATGAAAAAAATATTAAATGGCAATTCAGTCGTAGCTACACTAAGAGCGTTTTTTAGGCGTTCTGCGGGAAGACGCGGAACTTTCATGGCCTAGGACCTACTTAACACACGGTCATAAGAAAATATGATTTTTCCGCAAAATGCCATAATTTTGAATACTCTTTTCTTTTTTTCGCTTCAAAATCGGCCTTCGTTTGTTGAAAAAATGTCAATTGTTCATGAATCGTAAAAATCGTATATTCGTCTTTAGAGAATCCATCTAAGAAGCTACAGTTAAAATTTCAAGTCAAATGGATGAAAACTGCCGATGTCAAAAACGTGGTGTCGAGAAATACGCTTTAAAGTTTTAAGACTGATTTAGTGATCGTCTACATGACGGAATTGAAGCTCTCATTTGAATTCTGCGTGTATCCACCGAGGCCTACTGATAGTACGCCTTCAGTTGTTAGGTTGTTGCATATTTTTTCTACAACAACTGTAATAGAGAACTTCAAATTGCTACGTCCACCGTCTAAGCTGTTTCGTGTGTTTCGGAACGCTCAGAGATAATCATGAAAATGGGATCTAAAAATGTTTACATTTTTCCCGCGTATAATTCCTTCTGTGTATCATTCGTGAAATGTTTACACATCATTTAAGGCAATAATAAAAACGGTCAACCATTTTTTTTACCCAGATGTAACACCTGATGAAAAATGGCGTTGAAGTTTGCATCATTGGAATGCAACGACAACATTTTTTTCACAATGCCCATTTTTTTCAGATTTAGCCTACAAAGATCACGTAAACATTTGTCAGGTTCGACATATTAAGAAACCGTAGTCTAGATCTGCAAAAAAAAGAATAATTACCTTTTTAAGGAAGTGGACTTTTCACTATATCTCAACGATGCAAACTTCAGCACCATTTACAAAAAGAACACTTCATGCCACCCTTGTCTTTGGCCATGAAAATGGTGTATTTCATCAATTCGAAGATACCTCCCCAAAAGCTCATTTATTCACATACGGAAGGCGATTGTCCTAGAGTGAGTAATAAATATTGGCTCCCTATTAACCAAATACTATTAGTGAATTTCTAAAGTAACAGCGGTTCGGCGTGTTTATCTGGCTAATTCCCTTATTAGGGTGACATGATAGGAGAATACACGGTGCAGAGAGTGTGGCGCGAATTGGATAAGAGTTAAATTGATGCCCTCCCTTTAGCATCCTATTTATCTTCTCTGGGAGAATTTCTCGCGAACGGCATCTTGAGGGTGCAATGCACACACATATATATATATGTACATATCTGGATGATGGTGGTGGTGATGCTCAAGAGGATCGATGCGAATACTCGGGGCTAACAGCAGGGACTGTACTCGGCAGAGCGTCTCTCGCCGGCAACGTGCCCATCGACTCGAGAAATAACGGTCAAGATCTCGACCATATAGTCACTCTTTCTCCCTTTCTCTCCTTCTCTCTCTTGGTCTATCGCTAGTGATGTAGCGCACAGAGTTCGCCGGTCGTGGGGTTCAGGTTCGATTCCCCGATACTGACAAACATATTGCCTTATACCGGGGCAGAACAAATGGCAATATATATTCCAGAGTTGTGCGGCGCGCGGTCTCATCTCTCCAACCCCTCTTCCTCATCCTCTCCTCCTCCTCCGCCTTCTCTCTCGCTCTCTCTCTCTCTCTCTCTCTCTCTCTCTCTCTCTCTCTCTCTCTCTCTCTCTCTCTCTCTCTCTCTCCCTTTCTTCATCGCTGTTAGCTGGCGGGCTC
The DNA here is from genome assembly GCA_963210295.1 of Ophion ellenae. NCBI lineage: Eukaryota > Metazoa > Arthropoda > Insecta > Hymenoptera > Ichneumonidae > Ophion > Ophion ellenae. Next base: position 11,284,469 of record OY723387.1, on the reverse strand, counting down.
TTACAGTCGATCCTTTCCGCGAGTGGTGGCTTCAAGGATCTTCCCGGTGGGTAAGGATCTTCCCAGGTTCCCATGGGGCTAACATGGCAAACCAACAGCGAGCGAGATCCACACTAACTCTCTGTGCTATGTAGCTCGGGGTTAGACCCACACACACCCAGCGAGGCTGCACTGGCGGATGTGAGCACAACCTCGTGCACAGCTATGATGGTCCTCGTTGCGAGTGCGCGCGCGCGAACTCCGGAGGGCCAGCAGGACCAACGAAGGAGACCTCCGAAGCTCCTCTCGTGTACTTGCTCGAGAGCAGAGCGCGAGAGGGAAAACCCCTCGCGCGTTCCTAAAGTTGGCTACTCTCGCGCGGCTCTCCCACGCGAGGCTGCGCTTACTAGACGCCGACGCGGGGCTCCGGCACTATATACCAGTTTGCCTTCTGCTGCTACTTCTACTCCTGTTGCCGGCAAATCAACGTCCCTTCGCAAGAAACCCTGCCGCCGCCTGTATATTCCGAGAGTAACCTCTTTCTCTCTCTCTCTCTCTCTCTCTCTCTCTCTCTCTCTCTCTCTCTCTCTCTCTCTCTCGCTCTCCATCGCCCTCTTTCGCGCTGAGCCGGCACGGCCGTGTCTCTCCGCAATTACCGTAATACATCGTCGCGCCGACATTGCCGAGCGAAATCGAGCCTCGAGGGTCGAAGTACTTTGGTTTATACACACATACATGGGTGCATATGGGAAAAGGTCATTTTAAAGACATTCGACTTCCGTCCGTCTCCACAGTAGGGAGAAAGTCCCGGTAGCCAACATCGTGTGAAGCCCAATGTATTGCGTCTTTGAGATAATCTGAGCATACTCATGAGCACGCACGGAGAGAAAAAGTATCACTTGGATTAAAGGAGTTATTCACTCACAGGTGGCCGGCGGGTTATAAAGATGAAAAAAATATTTGATTATTCCGAGGATCTGTTGGTTTGATGGAATTAATAATATTCGATATAACATTATATGTCATTTTTTGATACAAGTGGTTCGTTAGTGTTCCTAATAATGGATTCCTTCAGGCTAGGTTACGTTTTTCCAATAAGAGGAAGGTTGGTTCAGGGACCGTTGTGTTGCCGAAATCAAATTTGTCGGGGGGACCCCAGATCCTGCAACATCCCTGAAGGGGTTCAATAGGGAGGCTGCATGAAGAGAGTCCACATTGGAATCCAAGGGGATTCCGCGCTATTTCCCGATTAACATTGTTTGAGAATTTTTATTTGCAATTCTCAACCGGTATTTGTTGGATCTCCCAGACAAACATATCCTTCTGTGATCCTGTGCACAAATTCGTTGGGGAGTCCCAGGATGGACCCACATCTCTGTAGGATTTTTTTTAGGACACTGCACATAGTCCTTATTGGGATCCAATTGGATTCTGCAGTGTTCTCCGATGAACGCTGTTTGAGAATTCACACCATGTTAGAATCATGAATGGGTGAAAAATCATGAGAAAACTTCGGGGTGTTGAAACACCACTTGCACGCTTCGTGAGCGTGTACATGTTTCATATTATGTCAAAGTGCAGTCAAATAAATAACAAATGATAATTACCGTATGTTTTTTAGTGATGTGATTCAAATTGATATTTAAGATATACCTACTTTTTGAAGCGATTTATACCTTTTTAAGATCCACTCATTTTGTACGTCTATATATTTTGTTTAGAAAATTCAACGTGCAGAATGCGATGAGGTCCATGCAGAATCGTATCGGATTCTGTTCGACAACGTGGGAATCCTTTAGGATTAAAGCTGGGTTCGTACTTTGAATTTCAATGATCTCGGAGTTTGCATCCTTGGAACGCAATGAAAATTAATTCTCTTCTTCATTGAGAACATTTCTTTTTGGCCGATTACAATGCTGAATTGCAAAAAAAAGCTTTCGAATAATGATGAAAATAAAGAAATAACAAAAAATCGTAGCATTCCAACCATGCAAACTTCAACATCGTGGATTTCAATGGGGAATCCCGATTAGAATCCAATGTACGAGCACGACGTTCCACCATAGGCATCTGATACGATGATCCATTGAATCCCCATCAAATAGCAAGGGCAAGTAATCCAATTGGATTCCCATACTTGTTCTTGGACTTGTAATTGGATTGGAATTTCTGCACACGTCGTTTGAAAAAGTTTCAGGGACATTCTCAAAACAGCCAATTATGCTGACAGCCCACATTACGTACACCAGTTCAAAATATCCTTCCGAATCTATGAGCAAAGGCCACTATTCGGCAACAGGGAGCCAAAATAATGCTCCCCCGCGCGACTGATTACGCTGATTGATTGTGCGACACTTCGAGACATGGAAAAGTTATTCATCACTTTCCTCTGTCAATATCAAGTGAAACTCGCTCAGTCGGTAACCGAAATTGAGAAGTAATATATTAATAAGCAGTTCTTAACAAACTAATATAATATAATATGTATATATCTCTTGCAGATTTTTTCCAAACTAATGTGAAGCGCAATCCATCATGAACGCATATCCTAATCAAAAATTGATATTACTTCGTTTGATTACCTGACACATACTTTCCTCGATACAACGAAAGAATGCTGCGAATTCATTTTCTCTGACTCGATCAAGCATACTCATGTATCAGCCTACAAACGTCCTCCCATTTGGGAAACACAATGAGGTCCAGCTATCCTACCCGTTGATACCAAATCTCTTAGCTCCAATTAACATCGAAGGGAGTTCAACTACAACTCTTCGAGAATGCACCCTGTATCGCACTTGCGCTCGAACATACGTATATGGACATTTGTAAGCGGACACGTACACACGGCCAAACACACGCGCGCGCACACACACACATGGGGCTGTGTACTACACGGAGTGTGAGAAACGCGATTGCAATTCCACCAAGATACTATTAGGACTGTCCCAAGGTGAACCGGCTGTACGGTGGTACACTCAATTATAGCTGGCTCCTGGCAGATAAGGTAGCCGCGATAGCGCGGATACTCTCTCATCGCGATATATACCACCATCACCGTGAACCGTCACCACCGCGGTCCGAGTCATCGGATCGCTTGCGTCCATCTTTCTCTCTCTCGCCCTTTTCTTCTCTCAGATTTACGTTTGATTATTAGACGACATCGCATTTATTTCGATTTTATTCCATTCACTTTATTTAGTCTTAACGCTTCTGTTGTCACACATCTTCGATTCAAACGCGTGAATATTTCGTTGATGTTATTTTCTTCTTATCTTATCGTTCGTCACGTTAATTTTAGGTTTATAATCCATAGATCAAACGAGCCCGCCGAAAGCGGGCAAAGTTTGATCACAATTATTTGAAGTGTCTCGTTCGAAGATAATAATATTGTAGTCATGCTTGTCATGCCTAACTCCACAACGTTTTAGCGTTTAGATTTCCAATTTTTTGGCATGCATCCGCTTTCCTTTCGTTGGTAACGCTCTTCTTTTCATATTGTTACGTGTTCAGTGCTCCAGAATTATTACTCGATGTTGAAGATGATAGTGGGTACAGAATTAAGGGATAATTGGGCGGGAGTACTATCATCTTCGAACGAGACACTTCATATAATTCTGACCAAATTTCGACGGGCTCGTTTGATCTATGAATTATATTACGTGTCTCGATCTCAATGATAATATTGTAAATCGTTAGAGCCACGATAATAATTCAATTTTTTTTTCGTTTACGTAAATATACATATAAACATATTAAACATATTAAGGTTTTTATTTTTAAACAATGAAGACAGTTTATTTCTTCTCTACGATACCATGAACAAAGTTGTCATGAGAGTTTTTAATTGGTCTATTATAAAACTTGAAAAAAGGCTTATGAACGTGGCGACCATCCTGCGCTTTCCCTAATTATTAAAATATCGACTCCTCTCCTGTAGGCTGCGGATCCTGCTGCATGTCGAGTACTGTATGCAGTGAATTATTGTGTATCAATGCCGGCTTTAGTTAAAACTTTCTTAATCCAGTGACCAATGGTCTGAGATGACACTGTTTCAAACGGTTTTCTCGTAGCGATGAATAACTTTTTGTTATTTTCGTTTCTCAAACTTTTAGTCAGATCTATATAATCCAGTATAGCAGAGGCAACACATAATTTGGGCTTTTTTCCTGAAGAAGGGAAGTGACAACTCTGGTTGTATGCATCCAGGTTTTGATGTCTTGATCCGGTCCGGGATTTTGATTTTAACACCTACTGTTGATTTTTTAACGTTATCAATATTTATTACTGCCATAGTTTGGAGTATTTGTGCTGTTGTCAATGCCAGTAATGTTGATACTCTCTCCGTCGCATTTTTAGGTTCACATTCTCGAGGGAAGGCGAGTTTACCATGTAATCTACGACTGACGAGATATTCCACGTCGTGTCGTATTGGGGTGTCATAGGCTTTTGCTTATAAACTCCTTTCATGAATCGTGATATTAGACAGTCCTAATTAATATCAACAGTTGCGATTAAAGCAATTGCTGAACGTGTAGTGTTTAACGTACTATAGTTGGCTCCTTCTTTTAAGCGAAAGTTAAGAAAATTGATGACATCTGGAATTCGAGGATGATGGACATATCCACCTTGTTTGTATACGCAAACTTCCACCAGCGTTTAAGGCAGCTGTTGAGGAAGCAATCGAGTTACCCATTATTTTTTACGCTTCTTCGGATAGTCCTCCCCGCGTGTACGCTGCCCTGATAACTTGCCTGCCACCAGAAAAAGGCGGTTCACCAAGGGATGACTTTTGGTTCTGCAAGAAGATGTCAATAATGTACGATTGGGCTCGAAAACGATGGCCGGCCCCACTAGTAGTGAAGTGAAAAGTAAATACCAAAGCTGTGCGGTCCGTAGAGGTACTAACACGACCGTATACCCGTGCAATGAGAGCAAAGAGAGGAACTGCAGAAAATGTTTCTTCTACCCAGGACACATCCACTATTTAAGCTTCCGCATCAAGAAATCTGGTATAGAACCTAGCACATTTTTTGTTTAGTCGAAATGCAAATAGATGGACGGAAAAGGGTCCAAATTTTTGGTAAATTTTGTTGAAAGCTGATTGTTCTAATTCCCACTCGGAGTCTATGATGATATGTCAAGATGCTTTATCTTCCTCGACGTTTTCTGCTGATGGAACGTCAGAAGCTCATAGGTCATCATGTTTTTTTGTTTACGCCAATGCCAAATTTCGCGCGATAATTTGCTTAAATGTAGACATTTGACTCCTCCGGCTCTATTTCCATAAGCTATGGCTGTTGTGTTGTCTAGTCGCAGTAGGACTTCACAGTCTAACAACATTGATGCAAAGCATTTCAATGCGAAAAAGGCAGCCAACAACTCGAGGTAATTGATGTGGTTTTTTTCTCACATTCACTCCATAAACCGAAAGCTCGAGAACTATTACAATAAAATCCCCAACCTGATAAGGACGTGTTCAAAAAAATTTCCAATTCATAAATCTGCAATTTGATCGGATTTATAACGACAGATCCATTCTGTTTCCACCACTCAAGATCCTATGACATGAACTTGGTTATTAACATTCTTCTCTCATCATCTTCTTCGTTAGCTTTTAGTTCTAAGAACTTTTGTCTTTCAAGTCTCTTGCAGTGAATAAAACCATATGCCACTGCCGGACATGCTGCTGTTAATACTCCCAACAATTGTGCAATTTTTCTTATTCTATAATATTTCCCGACCTTAAACTGGTCAATCAATTCCACAATTTGTTTCTTTTTCTTGATTGGTAAGTTTAGTGAAAGTTCGCTGAGTCAATTATGAATCCTAAGTATTTGCACTGATAATAAACTCTTGTCAAAATTTACAATAAATCCTAATCTTTCTATGTCTTATCGCTTTTCTTATGTTTCTCTCACAAGATTTTTCCGATTTGTTGATAAACAGGAAATCGTCCAGATCCAGGGTTAATAGAATCCCTTGTTCCCTAAATTCTTTCACCACCAGTTTCATAATTTTAGTGAATATATAAGGGCTAGAACATAGACCAAACGGTAGGCAGATAAATTGAAAAAGTTTTCCTTTGAAATAGAAACTTCCGACCGTCCTCACATACAGGAACCAGAAAATAAGCTTCTTTAAGATCTATTGTGCACATATGGTTGTTTTTTGAGTTTAAATTCGACGCCGCTCTCACATCTTCCATTTTAAAGTGTGGAGGATCGATCAATTTGTCCAACTATCTTAAGTTGAAAAAAAAACTACTTGAATCATCGGGTGTTTGTATCAGAAAATAAGGAGATAAATTGTTTTTCACATTATGTGCATTCTTCGACAGTGCCTTTTTTTCAAGAGTTTCTCGATTTCAATTCCAACTTTGTTTTCATCATTTTTGCATAGCTTACGCTCACGTGAGGGTAATACTTGTTTTGGTACCACTATGAATGAAATTTTGTATCATTTTGCATATTTTAATGTCTGATGCGAGTTGTCGCCAGGATTTCTCGAATAATCTGAGACGACGACCAATCTCGAATACTTTCGTTACTTCTTCGATGATGATTGGTTCGTTTCCTTGGTCGACGTCTTGGATGAGTTCTGCGGTGTCCTGTACGTCCCGGCATAGAAATTTAGGAATCGACCTCTGTTGCTGACGAACCTTTGAGTTTGGCCCACCTGCCGATAGTGTGCAGGTGAGTATTTCGAGTTTCCCTGGTTCCTAATCCTCATGAGTGTTTGTTTTTGCGATGTTTTTTCCTTGATATCTGCAAAGGCTCTCTCAATCTGTTTCACACCCTTTACTTTGTCCTTGAGATTATCCCCATACATCGGATTCATTGGAACGCATTCTTTCCACCACAGGTTTAACGCTTTTCCTCAACTGTGGAGTGATGACCGATTTTTTCGCTATCGATTGTTGGTAATAAATGTCCGTTAGAATTTGCCCTGCGGAACTGACGTGATCAATAAGGATTTCCTCATCGATTTCTCCTTCGGGTAGATTTAGCATCAATGATATGGCTGCTGCTCGTAGGGCAGCTATGGCCACCCCAACGCAATTTTGCGTATCCAGAAAGTGTTGATCGCGCTTCTTTGCGATGGTGGTCAGCAATGGCACAATTTTCAGATTTAATTTTGGAGCTTCTGTGAAAAATGTTCCTTTCCAGTCATAGAATTCCAGGATTTATTTTTTTTTTCTTTTCAGGAAGCCCTTCATTTGTCCATTTCAGCCACGTGTTTTTCAGTTCGGGATGGTATCTAACATCCCTGAACTTGCATTCGGTAGGATCTGTTCCCAGAACTTTCAGAGCGTCCTTTTGTGCTGCCTCACTCCGAGAATCATCATTGTGATGACTTTCGTCTGTTACATTTTCTTTTGCCTCGTTTTTGTCAAGAGTCCCCTCATCCGATGAAATATTGAAAAAGGGGATAATCAAGAAAGTACACTTGCTGTGCTACTGTGACGTGCGTTCCTTATTGAAACAAGCGTCAAGTTTCTTTTGTGACCGCGTGGGCCTGGTATTGCCATTTGGGCGTTGCCTCTCAATCTCGTGTGCAGATTTCAGAATACTTAGGTGACTATGGATTTAATATCCCAGTTGACTTACCAGACTCTATTAGTTGTAAGGATTCCGTCGACACCTTTTTTGTAATGTCTTTCTGAATCGTTATGGTGTTTTGTCCTTTTGATCGTGATCGCTTCCGTTTCTTGTGTTCGGGCAATGTCATTCTTCCAATATTACCGCCAAACACTGATTTTTAACACCGTCTTGAAAGAAAAAAACGTGGTGACGTTTCGGCACAACGAAACAATATGAAAAGAAGAGCGTTACCAACGAAAGAAAAGCGGATGCACGCCAAAAAATTGAAAATATAAACGCTAAAACGTTGTGAATTTAGGCATGACAAGCATGACTACAATATTATCATCGAGAACGAGACATGTAATATAATTCAATTTTCATTTATATCGCGTTCTGTTTATTTTTTTCATTTTCCGTTTTATTTTATTTTTATATTTTATATTCTGTCTCATAGCATCTGATATTATTTATTTTTGTTTTATATCGAATCTTTTTTCTCTAATCTTAATTTTTTTACATCAAATCTTTATTTCTTGGATTCTCATTTATTTTTTTCTCATTTCATTTGTATCTGTACATTTGCCCGAGGGTTCACTAGGGCACAATAGACACGATAAATCAATCAATCTTCCCCCCCCCCCCTCTCCCTTTCTTTAGTCTCGTCTTCGAGCGGCTATTGTCTGTATTGGCCAATACGGATAAACGTATTGGCCAATACGTTTATCGTACATCATCTACTGCTCTCCGCATCGCCCTGCTGCTTTACACTCTTCTTCAGAACTCGCCTATTTATATTTATGTATTGTTTCCACTTTTCTTTTCATTGGTGGTCTTAGGGGACTTCGGTCCCAGAGTACGAAATAACAATTCTGTCTCTCCCTCTTTTCCTTATACGTCTCCTCATACAGCTTCTCCTAGAAGCCTCGGAATTGAGGCTCCGGCGTCTCGAAATTGTCGAGATCGCGTTGCACCGAGAGAGCGCACATAATGACGTTTACGTGTAAGCTCAATAATGCGCGCCAGGCCATGTCAAACGATGCGATGCGGAGCGAGGGTAGGGAGGATCATCGGTAGGTCGCGAGTGATCTCCCCGCGCGCGCGGTCTAGCGAAAAGAGATCTCTCATTCCCGACCCGTTGCACGTAGAGCGAAGATACTAATCTCGGTTGTACGAGATCGGTATTGTTAATAGGAAAATCATTTACACAGCCGCGTGCGCGTTTTATACACGTATGCGTACGGTGTACCCGATACTGTACGGTCGTTGAGCGTGTAAACAGGTTGTCCGGTTGGAAAACCGGTGGAACTCGCGCGCGGGCCCTCTGCTGCTGTTGCTGCTGCTCGAGAGAACATCAGCGCAACCGCATCGAGCCGCGCCAGCCGGTGCGAGGTTTCTGATGCATTGCCGGTACGCGAAACTCGCCACTGTGACATGAGAGAGAAACGGATAGGAAGCAAAAGAAAAATGGAGACAGACGAGAGAGAGAGAGAGAGAGAGAGAGAGAGCACGGAGGCTTCCGCTCTCTCTCGCGATGTTACAAGTCTAAAGTATTCTTTCCTTCTTTCTTCGGGCCTCTTCTTTATGCGGTGCGCTTACATGAAAGTGTTCAAGCTTCTTGATGTATTTCCAGTTCGGAGGGAGAAGGAGGGAAAAAGAGTGAGAGGGCAAGAGAGAAAGAGAGGGTTGACATGGTCCCGGTGTGTGTTCGCATTAATTTCGCGTTGAATAGGCTCCGCCTCGGGATCTTGTGGATTTTTCCTTGATCCACTTGAAGAAAGCTATTGACAGTATCTATCTCTACTTAACTCGACTCTAAAGGAGTATCACGGAGGCTGATAGATACATATATATAAACCTAGATAATCCTTCATGTATATATATATATATATATATATATATATATATATATATATATATATACACACACACACGTATATGTGTACAAAGGCAACAGCGTGCTCGTGTTGAAAATATATGTGACACGCTTGAGTTATAATGCAAGGGGGATGAGAAAAGAAGCACTTACCCGGAGGACGGGCGCACGCGGGTTCGCGCGACAAGCCTCGAGATGTGCTCAGAACCGTTATACACACCGGTAAAGAGAGAAAACTCTCTTGGGAACACTCACCTGTAACAGACATAAAACAGAGGACAAATTAATATACGAAAAATCCAACGACGCCGCCGTTTGAGCGCAACGGAGATGGGTTTACAGATTAGACATAGGGATAACCGCTGAATGGTGTATAACGAGACAAAATCAATTGAAAAACAATTAACCCGGAATAGTTTAACGACAGCGGAGAGGTGAGAGATCGCTCGAGAGAAATATGAGCCCCGGATGAAATACAATCGCGCTAGGCGAGAGGTTAATAAATATTAATAATAGGGCGTTGTCATAATGAGAATAATCAATGCGCATCATTCATCATCGGGTATGAAGGTTTGTACGAACTTTCACGAGGAGTCTTATCTCTCTTTCTCAATTGAGCGTTCGATCGAATTCGAAACATCGGGCTCGATGGTGCGAGCCTTTTAATTATAAGTGTTAGGTCTAGGCTTAAAGTTTCAAAAATACAACGCTCATGGCGTAGTTTTATAGTCTAGATCCCTCATTCCAATTGGCAACAAAGATATTGCGAGATTCCAAAAATTGACCGACTTATGAGGATTTCTGTGGAAGGTCAGATCGCAGTCGTCTTGAAGCTTGAATCGCTGGGACCTAACGAGAATTGTTTTTTCCCCCTCAACTTTTTTTTCAATCAAAATATGCTGTTGCAGATTTAGGTTGTCAAACTTAGAAAAGGTCCTGAAAAAACGTTTGCGTCTTCCGCGAAACTCTATCTTAGAAAATGGTGTAAGTCGATGATGGTAGAGTTTACATTGTTTCACCGCAACGAAAATAAATTCAATTGTCCAAATTTTGTTTTCGCCTTTTTAGGCAGTGCAAATGACTCCATCATTTTTTCGTATTCTTACTAGATTTTTCACGTCCTCTTTATATTCTTCACGACCTAAATTTACAAAGAAAAAGCTTTAAAAATGTAATAAGGGGAAAATAGCCCGTACATGGAAGCTACAATAAACGAAGCGTTCGCCGTAGCAGAGACAATAAAAAAATAAAAAAATACAAAGAAAAAGCTTCGCATAATGATAAAAATATAAAAATAAAAAATTACCAAAAAATAGATGCATCCCAAGGATGCAAGCTTCAACGTCATTGTGAGTTGTGTCTCAAAATCTATTCGTCCGATGCCCGGTAACTTCGGAGATTGCATATTTGATAACATTTGCCATCGTATGACCGGCTGATTTTTTGATACGCTTATCTATTTCTCAACAACAAATGATTCAAGTTGTCTTTTTTCCTTTTCCTTCGTTTGTAGGCTGTTGAAAGAAAAATCTTTTTCTTTCTACAGCCTGCCATTTTACCGAATTTCAAAATTAAATAAAAGTATTCCGTCATATTAAAATTTTATCATTATACTAAAAGTACATTTTAAAATGTTTCAGTCTAGATCACTCTGCTTGCCAGAACCACCTGCATGGCTGTACTTGGCCTAAGCAATAATTACTTTATTGTCAACTAGAAATTCCCAATTTTCAAAATTCTCAAACTCAGCAAGATTATATATTAATTTTATGCAAAATCCCGACTTTGTCCCTCCAATACTCGCATCACAAAAAAATATTGAAAACCGATCCGTTTTTTGGGGCCTAAACTGCAGACCCGTTGACGGCGGACGTCACATCGATTATCGGTTATAGATAAAAATGGCATTATCTTGCGGGTCGCGTAGGATAATCAAGCAGCTAGCAGTACTAAGAAAAATCAAACGATATTCATTCAAACACACACGTATATATATATATATATATATATAAATCCATATAAATCCATAAGGTCTAAGGCTCCTCGAACTTTCGTTGCGGCACAAATACGATACGGCTCTCGCAATAACGTACGCCTCTAACATACTTTTTTTCGCCCGCTCGATAAATCGATTCGAGCGCTTAGCATTGAAGGGTAGAGAGCCCGCTTAAGAACACTTGTGCGCGCTCTGCTCGCCATACGTTATATACACTAGATCAGCTTATTGCTCTTCGGGGATGTTCGAGAGGATAGTACAGAAACAAGAAGAACAAGAAGACGGAGTGGAAGAAGAAGACGAAGAGCGAGCCCTCCAACAGGCTAGCCAATTCCGGTTCCCACGTTTACATTTCGTGCATGCGCAATGCTGCCGCTTCTACCGGTGGAGACGTTCCCGATGTGCTCTACGTACACCCATACACATACGTATCCACGAGCACAGAAACAGCGGAATAGAGAGAGGACCCGCGAAGGATGGTGTAGCTGTGCGGGTAGCTCGTTAACCGCATAACGGTAGGTCGCACTGCAGCATTGCACGCTGGTGCATCTCTCTCTCTCTCTCCCTCTCTCTTTCTCTCTCTCTCTCTCTCTCTCTCTCTCTCTCTCTCTCTCTCTTTCTCTCTATCGTGCGAGATGCAGCAACGTGGCGCGCAGGGCTCTCACACACCGGTGGACCTGCTGCTGTTCCTGGACGATGCCTTGGCAAAGGACTAGACGAACCGAACAGCAGGAGGAGGAAGGAGCAAACGAAAAGGACGGAAGAGTCCCGAAGTGGTGGAGTGAGAAAGGATCGAAGTCTTCATGTGCTGGTATCAGCGGAGAGAGTCTTTCAAAGAGGCATTACACAAGAGAGAGAGAGACACTCAGGACACCACCAACAGGACCTTGACTTGTATACGAGGGTCGAAGGGACGGATTATCTCACCGGGCAAGCCTCAGAGAAAGCGAGAGAAAGAGAGAGCGAGAGAGAGAGAGAGAGAGAGAGAGAGAGAGAGAGAGAGAGAGAGAGAGAGAGAGAGCGACCAGAGTTAGAAATTGTGGGTACCTAGGGCTGTATAGAAGCGATCGTACGGGAGGGATACATATAAATGAATAAAGTACGCTATGTATCTTTGTGATGGAGGGTGGTATATTACGTATACAGGGGAGGTGAAGCAGTCGATACATTAGGTACGAGTGCGTGAGACGCCCGACCACAAGAACCCTGTCCATATAGTTCTCACGTCTTTATAAGCCACTCTCCATGGTACTACGCCCTCTCGAGGGTCTCTCTTCCTTCCCCGCTTTCTTAGCGCCCATTTTTGCTCACGATCGTTACGAGGGACAGGTTAAGGACTACGTGGCGAGGGGGTGACCCGAGCGAAAGAGACGTGTCTAGCTGTGATATCGTTGATCGAATGGGGTGGGAGTACACGATTCGACGATTCCGGTCTTTTTTTCTTTTGACTCTGCTCAGCTATCATACCTACCTTCGATACAAACTTGTACACCTGTGTGTGAATTTACGAATGGCGGTGGCCTCGGGAGACACGAATGGGCCAGTCCTCCAGAGACGCTGCGTGAGAGAACTCGGCTATATTCAGCTCTCTTCGAGCAAGTACGCGCGGGCTCTCTCTCTCTCTCTCTCTCTCTCTCTCTCTCTCTCTCTCTCTCTCTCTCTCTCTCTCTTACGCTCTCTCTCTCTCTCTCTTGCTCTGTGCTCGAGTTATACGCGACAGATTTATCTAAGATCGGTATACGAGACGAGGGTGTGCGCTCGGTCTCGAGAATCGCGTCTCCTGGACGTGGTCCTATGTTAATTACTCGTGTAAAGGACCCCGTGCGTGCGTACTCACAGTAATTCATTATGTTTAATAAATCGATCCGGCAGTCGGGAAAAAGAGCTAATGAGAAAGAGAGAGAGAGAGAGAGAGAGAGAGAGAGAGAGAGAGAGGGAGGGAGGGAGGGAGAGAGAAGGAAGGGCTCGTTCTTAGTACTCACGAAGGGCCTTGCATCTATTCCTAGATGAAGTTATAGTTACCCGTGCAAACATTTGTTGGAAGTCCTCAGATCCTAGCACATCTCGTGGGGATTTGACAGGGACGCCGCACGAAGGGAGTCCACATTGGAATCTGGGTGGATTTCGAGCTATTTCCTGATTGGCGTCTTGTGAGCATTTTTTTTTTCGTCGGATCTCCTACAATAAATAGTCTTTCGGGATGCCATGCACAAATTTGTCGGGGGTCCCGTGATGCACCCACATCTGTGTAGGGATTTGTCAGGGATGCCGCACATAGGGAATTCTTATCGGGATCCAATTGGATTCTGCACTGTTCCCCGATGAACGCAAAACTATTTCCGAATTACGTGAAAGTTCGGTTTGTTCGAACTTCCAAACATAAATTCTAGATTCCGCTAAGTAAAACTGGTTGTAACGAAGGTGTTTGGTCGGAACTAGTTTTTACTCGGGAAAACGCGTTTGAACTGAAAACGGATTTTAACTGTCACATATATATTCATATGGAGAATAGTTTGAGTTCGCAAAATTTAAATATCATGTTGGTTATCAGCATAAGGGCTGTTCAAAGCTTGATTATTAACTTTTGTCACGAAGTGTTTATTTTGCGAATAGGGCGATCCTTAAAGTGACTTCTGTATAAATATGCTTACATTTATCCAAAGATGATTTCGAAGACACTGGATTTTGGATGACCTTCCATGTTGGAAGTCGAATATCTTCAAAATGACTCTTTCCCGTATATATTTATACCCAGTAAAACTTATTCTTAATTACTTGGCGTGAAGGCGCCCTCATGCTTGTCTATATATATATATATATATATATATATATATATATATATATATATATATATATATATATATATATATATATATATATATATATATATATATATATATATATATATATATATATATATATATATATATATATATATATATATATATATAGCTACGAAAATTGGAGTCGGTCAGTTTTGATGCCGTTGAAGTTTGCATCGTCAGAATGCAACGATTTTCTTTCTTCATTTTTTAATTCTGCAATTGCATCATCATGCAAAGCCTTTTCTTTGTTAATTGAGGTCGTGAATTTCTAGTTGTTCACAGCCTAAAAGGGTCAAAGAAATGTTGAACAATTAAAAAGGATCAACTTCCGTTGCATTGCAGCGATGCCAACTTCAACATCATCAGTTGTGTATAGAGGATATTATATAATACACCCTCTATAGAAAAAAATGGCCGACTCCAGTTTTCGTTGCTCCGTCTATACGCACACGAAGCACAAAATGGGCATATTTTAAACTTTGCCCAGACTTGGAGCAACACGTTATTTCTGCACGTATCACGCCTCTCCTGTCTCAAGTTGGCAGAGTGTTTCAAAGATACCGAAGGTCTAGGAACTCCGAGACTCTTAACCCCTTTCGTAATATATATCCAGCTGAGGGCTAATGAAGTCTTCCTCGATTCGTTCGCGCCGACACGTATTACACCCTGTCCAGAGAGGATGAATCCCGAGGATTTCTCTAATACTATACGTGGTGGCCACCCCTTTGAATCTCCGTACTTCGAACAGAGATGATGTAGTTTTGGCGCCAAACGTATTATTTCCATAAGAGTTTCAGCAGAATAAATATTGTAATCTAGAGACTGTATGTATGTGTGTGTAATGAATCGCAAAGTCGAAGCAATATCTGCAGTGCCGAGGCTCGTAACGAGTGTGTACCTGAAGAAAGCGCTTTGCGCATCCCTCTCAAACGTCTCGACGTCTAGCCTTTACATGCATACAAAGTATATACCTATATGTGTATATAAATATACAGGGTGGCCCAAAAAGTGAAGTCCAGAAGGAAAATCAAGATGCTCTTATCAATACCTATCCAATCATGCGTTTTATTTTTTTCGATTTTGGATATACACTTAAGAAACTTAACTTCGAAGTACTTAAACTCTTAGAAGTTTTCAACAGCAATTGAGAGTCGTGTGGAATAGTCTAAGTATTTTTTTTACGACGTTGGAGTTTGCATCTTTGGAATGCAACGGAAGTCAATTCTTTTTAGTTGCTCAAAAGTTTGCTTGACCGATTTAGACTACGAAAATCACTCAAACGTTTTTACTTACTCTTATTAGAGATCCACGATCGTAATTTGCATACAAAAGCCTTCGGACAATGAGAAAAATAGAGGAATAAAAACGAGGGAAACAAATCGTTGCAACGAGATTGAAGTTTGCATCGTTGGAATGCAATATAAAAATGACTACTTGTGAATTTATTTTTATGTCTATCGGAAAATTTTGCCGTACGAAAATTTCTCAATTATTTTGTAAGACACTCACTTAGAGATCTAGAATACAAATATGCAAACAATTATTCTGTTTGACAATAAAAATAAGGAAATAAAAATATAAAAAAGAACTTTCGTTGCATTCGAACGATGCAAACTTCAACACCATGTTGTTGCATTTATGCAAACTTCAACGTCATATTTTCTTCGTCATCTGAACTTTAGTGAGTGATCGTCTAACCCATTTCTTCCACTGTTGATAAAAATAAGACATTCGCCTTACTGTTCGGTTGGTCATTTATTTATCGTTCAACAGTGCATTTCGTCAAAAAACACAAGTCAACAAAATCCCGAGGAAAGTACAAACACAAAAGAGGAAAAATTTTAAAAATGATTTTTTCTCGAAAACTAAGCAATATGGTAGAACATACGTGGGGATGGTGCGAATAGGCATTGATAAGAGGCATCCAGATTTTCTTTTTGGACGTCACTTTTTGGCCCACCCTGTACATACATATACATCCACCTCGGCTCTCCCGTCTGTCCGGTGAGGATAATGAAACTTGGCCTTGAATGAATGCATTTCCCTGAGAGTTTACTAATTAACGCCGTCAGCGCCATCAACTCGCGTAAATATTACACGTTTTCTTGTGTGCCCGAATGCGCTCGTGTGTGTGCATTCGTGGCGTATATGTACCGTGAGCTCTCGGGCAAGAAATACCCTCGGGTTGTTAAACCTCCGCGAGCGGAGTTACTTCAAGGCACGCCTGCCTCTTCATCGCCGTCTCTCACGGAGTAAGAATCCTCGCTCATTTCCACATTCGTTCGCACTTGCGTTTTCGCTGCTCCGGTTCTATGCACTCGCCAGACCCGCGCGCGCGCTCCTCATCCATTGTTGCGAATTCAACGAGCCGAAAAACAAACTTACCCACGGGTAACTGTTCCACCGTCGTCTTGCAGAGAATAACGGTTAGCACTTTGCTAGCAGGCAGACTATTGTCTGAGCAGTCGACGCATCGGCTAGCCTTTCGATTCGTAGCAGCAGCGAAAGAGTGCACTTTGTATGCGCATTTATTAAAAAAGACTGGCAGAGTGTTTTCTCAGGTTGGGAAGAGGAAGAACGTCATGCGAGAGAAGTCGAGCGGAGGGCTCGTCGAGGGTGACGCGTCGACTTGGCCGTTTGATGACAGGGCAGATTGATTATTGAAACGGATTGTGTCAAATTTAATTACCGTAAAAATAGGAGGTTCGAACTTGATTTCGCGGGAGGCTGAAGAATTTTATCGTGAACGGAAAATTTGTGATTCGCGATTACGATTTCAGGAAATGGGTGCGTGGTGGGCCACTAACTAATCTTGAATAAAAAAATTACGTTTGAGAATTCAAGGCAGGGCACACTGAGAAAACAGTTTATTTATAGTAAAGAAATATATTTAGTTGGCACTTTTATTCAAATATTCATTAATTGTTACAAAATTGGTTAGTCGTTAAGAAATATTCGTGTTCTCGTGATAAAATTTTGATGACAGGGCACATTGATTATTGAAACGGATTGTGTCCAATTTAATTACCGTAAAAATAGGAGGTTCGAATTTGATTTCGCGGGAGGCTGAAGAATTTTATCGTCAACGGAAAATTTGTGATTCGCGATTACGATTTCAGGAAATGGGTGCGTGGTGGGCCACTTACTAATCTTGAATAAAAAAAAAACAACGTTTGGGAATTCAAGGCAGGGCACACTGAGAAAACAGTTTATTTATAGTAAAGAAATATATTTAGTTAGCACTTTTATTCAAATATTCATTAATTGTTACAAAATTGGTTAGTCGTTAAGAAATATTCGTGTTCTCGTAATAAAATTCTATAGCCATAGTATTTCTTTAAAAATAATTATTTATTTTCTCACTTTTATTTCTCTTAAGGGGTTAGGCCACAGTAACGGGTCTAAAATCATGTGCGAAATTAACAATTTTTTTTCGTATGAAAAAGTGATTCACTCATAAAATTAATTGCACATCTATTTAGTATGAGTATGAAGCTGTTAGAAAATATATATTTTTTTTTTCGACGTACAAAATGGCCGACCACTAATATTTTCTTTTGTTATCTTTTTTTAGGCGCTCCGCGGTGTGACATTTAGCATCCACAATTTTTTACCTAGAACAAAAAACGAAAATTCTCATCAATCTACATTAGAATACCTAGAGAAGTACGTACGGAATTTAAATAATATTGTTTTATTCAAAAGTTGTAGGTATTTGAACTTAAGAAATGAATTTTCACTGAAAAATTTCGTTTTAACTGCTCATGAACTGCTCATAAAATGAAAAGTTTTCGATTAATCAGAAATTCGATGCGTACTTCTCTGCGAAATGCAATTAGGAACATAACTTTTAAATTTAAAGTAAATCGAGTGAAAATTGTTGAAATTATTTGTCCCGCCAATTGGAAAAAAGCTGTTTCGAGAAGTTTCGAGTAATCGGCCATTTTGTACATCGAAAAAAATATACATATTTTCTAATCGCTTGTTATTCATACTAAATAGATGTGTAATTAATTTTATGAGTGAATCACTTTTTCATACGAAAAAAAATGGTTAATTTCGGATATGATTTCATACCCGGTACTGTAGTCTAACCCCTTAACTCTGTAGATGTTTATGGTCATCGAATAACGAGTTGAAATTGTAATACAACAATATGGTTCAAAGGAGTAGAGATTTGTTTACAATTAATATATTTAGATTTGGGGTCGTTGCCGCGACCATCGTGTATTCAATGCGAATGAACATGTCACAACAATTAACTGATCTTCATTCAAAACGACTATCTCGGCCGCATTTGAGCCAAGAGTCAAACAGTTGCCGCGATAACTTCTCGATTTAATGCAAATAAGGATTCATTAACTATTAATGAATCTGTATTCAAAATGTTGGCTCGGTAGTTCTTTGAAATAACAGTCGTACACTTATTACCGAATGAAAATTTGGTAATAATCAAACAATCTTCAGTTGAATCAAATATAACCCTGTTGATAGTTAGCAAATAACTGTTAAAACATCGACGACTCGTCTCAAATAATGATTTGTTAATAGTTAACAAATCTGTACTTGAGATAAGTATCGTACATTTGGCAAGACGGTTTACTTTGTACGCTACCATGGCCCTTTGTCTCAGAAACTCGTTCGTGCGCAAACGCGACGTACATACGATCGAAGTACACCGAAGACTGTGCGTGACCGCACAGTCCACTTTCCTAGAGGATAACAGTTTGTAACCGTGAAAACGTAAATTTAATCTCTGCGCCGATGGCATCAATTAACGATTTGCTTGTTTTGTGGGACCTGCCAAATCTTTAGGAAACTTTCGAAAGTATATATAGAGAATATTAAGGCAGTCCTCTAGTTTCTCGGATCGAAAAAATCGATTTTTTTTCTTCATAAATCACATCTACAACATGTGTAGAAAATGTGTGCCAAAGGATTTTTCGATATTCGAAGTGGTTCACAAGTTTCGGCCCTGGAACGGAGCAGGTATGAGCTTCTCGGAGAGGCTGAGCAATTCAAACACAATAAACCGCCTCTTTCTGAAGCAGTTCAAAAAGTTATAAAGCCAATTTATGAGGATTTATCCAAAGAAGAATTGTTAAGCACCCGTGCGGAAAACTGATAGGGCATCCCTAATAAAAATAAGGGCCTTTCAGTACTTCCCTAGTGCTTTCCCTAGTAGGGATTTCCACAATAGGACCCGACTTGGCCATTATAGGGATTAACCTGTAGGGATTTCCACAATAGGCCCAGACTTGGCCAGTATAGGGATAAACAAGTAGGGATTTCCACAATAGGCCCAGATCTGACTATTATAGCGATAAACCAGTATAAATAGCTTCGGCTACATGGTTGATGGTATTTCAATTATTCAAATCGATTATATGCATCGATCGAATAATATTATCGAACGCAAATTGGGAAAAAGCGTAAGGGCATTAGCAAATAAAAAATCAACGATGAACACAAATATGCAGACAAACATCAGACAGTATTTATTTATCAAATTAAAGAAACCTTTTACATAGATACAAACAATTACTTATGGTTTCACTCATACATGGAGTAATGCTAGCGCATAAGTGTGAACAGTCCCAACATGTTTTCTCGACATTTTTATAGCAACTAATTTCCGCTCAATACTCATCATAGCGAAAATTATTTCTTCTGAAGACTTCGCTGATATTTCCCATTCATAAACTTTATCTGACTGTGTAGGATAAAATTGGTCTTTGTTTTCTAGATCTTTCCCTCAATGGAAATAGATTCTAGTGATTCAGTAGACCGATATATTTTTTTTAATTTCTACTACACATCCATTCCTTAGAATGGATTATTTTTTGTATTAATTTTGTCATGGTAGTTTTTCATAAAGGCTCACATGCAAATACGCAATCACATTTCTACGCACGCACACATACATACACATGTACTCACGCCCACACCTATGCACATGAACAATTACATAAGAACAAATACAGATATACGCTGACTCATAACCATTTCAGCGCCATAAAATATTCGTATCAGTGAATATACGTGTATGATAAGGGGGGATTGTCTTTTTTTTCGCAAAATTTACCGCTTTTTGGGAATTTTTTTGTGAAGAAAGTATACAACGGAAAACTTGTGAAACTTGGCATATAGTTTTATTGATCTGTTTACTACATACAAAAAAATTTTTGAACAATTTTATCAAAAAATCCGCCTCCCACCCCCCTCGACGCGCGATGGTCCTTTTTTGATGGTGTGCACGATTTTTCAAAAACTATTCAACCGATTGCCTTCAAATTTGGACAGAATGCTCAGCTGACATCCTTTTATCATTTGATGAAGCAAAAAAGCAACACGTTTAATAGTTTTTTATTTATAACAAAAAATCGATCAATTTTTTTCGAAAAATCGATACTTCAAGTTCAAAACGTCACCAAATCGTTAATTTTTTTATTTATTTTTTTTCCCTTCATCGAACGATAGCTATATGTGTCTAAAGTAAAATGCTTTTTGGGTTTTTGTTGCAGGATGAACGTGAAGGCTGTAATCGTACACACCATCAAAAAAGGACCATCGCGCGTCGAGGGGGGTGGGAGGCGGATTTTTTGATGAAATTGTTTAAAAAATTTTTTGTATGTAGTAAACAGCTCAATAAAACTATATGCCAAGTTTCACAAGTTTTCCGTTGTATACTTTCTTCACAAAAAAATTCCCAAAAAGCGGTAAATTTGGCGAAAAAAAAGACAATCCCCCCTTATCATACACGTATATTCACTGATACGAATATTTTATGGCGCTGAAATGGTTATGATGAGGCGCCGTTGAGGCATTTTCAGGGCGCTAAAATGGTTTTGATGAGGCCTCATTGAGGCAACTTATAAGGCCCCGGTCGCTGCGGCTTTAATCGCCCTTGTTGACAAAGTGTGACCGGCCGCTAACGGCCCTCATGTGGCTTCCAGATTAGGGCCCGAATAAAGTTAGGGGAATATTATTGGGGCCCGATCACAGCCCCAACTCAATTTCCGCACGGGAACTTCCAAGACGAAGAGGAAGGCCTATTGTATGGTCCAGGTATAGCAGATTGACGGTGAGATGAAATTTTTAGTATAAATCACATGCGCGAACTTTCAAACGCGTTTTTCTCGAAACACCATTTTTCGAAACGGTGACCACGATATTTCAGAAACTACTGCACCGATCTTGTTCAAATTTATACAGCATCTTTAATAGGTTATAAGCCAGCGATTGAACTAGCATTATCATGATTGCTTCGATAGTTTTTTTTGTACGAGCGAAAAACTTAAGAAAAAATGAGTAAAAAATAGAATGTAATTTTCAAAAGTGTATGAAAAAGTCAATTTTTGTAATTTAGAATTCACTCTAGTTCAGTCGCTAGTCTTAAATATGAAGATTAAAATTTCGTTTAGTTTTTTTTATTTCAGATAAGCAGAACAGCCGCAATCTTGGTCACCGTCAAGCACCTTTTTTACTTGATGTCTTCCTGTCGGCCACTATAACCTTTAGTCTATTATATATTTTAACTTCAAAAAATTTGTAAAGCTTATTTAAATGTTAATAAAGATTATGCAAAAACAATGAGATTGATTATTCCGATGCTTTGCCTGTAAAAAATTATTGAAAAAGCCGTTAAAAAACAGCCGAAAAACTAGAGGACCGCGTTAAACGATGCATTAGAGCAGGGGTAGCCAAAACGTCGGTCGCGAGAGCGATCGCCCGCCTATTTTCTGTTGGAGTTGTTCCTTGCTCTACGACGTATTGATGCTACCATCTTTGTTGTCCTCCGATCTTGGCCTTGCTACTTGTAGAGGACAAATCGTTGTTCAACGATTCATCGACTCACAAATCGTTGTTCAACGATTTGTCCACTACAAGTAGCAAGGAACACCTCTCCTTTTCCATGAGAGTTGTTCCTTGTATACTTGCCCACTAGCACTATAGTGCTACATTGATTCAACTGCACGTTCATCTGCCGACAATCAATGAATGACTTTGTCCAAATATTCATTTCGTAACAATACACGAATCTCAAATTGTGCGAATATAAAATATCGTTCACTCAACTATTCTTTACATCTGGAACAACTTTTCCACTGATCTCATTTAATAAATGCCCCAGTTATAGGGAACAAGTATTAATAGTATATTAATAGGAATCATTGGGTTAGACCAACTGTATATCTATTGGCTGTTCAGAACAGGTATGTTCCATTAAAGTACCCATTTCTTGCCTATCACCAAATCTTTATTTGTGACTATTCAGAGGCTCAAATTAATGATTCATTAACTGTAAGAAGATATTTATTTCACTATATCGAACTTCACTATTTGTTAATAGTTAACAAATCCTGGTACATAGAAATATATTGTCCTCTCAGTGCAGTCGATGCATTTTTCGAAAAAGTGCAAGCGAGTGCACACCTCGTACCATCATCGTGAAATGTGCATAGTTGAAATGCAATGAAAATGATTTTTCTTGAATTATCCACGTTTTATACCACGTATACCAAAGTTGAATGGGTATTATTAGGTGGTACACTGATACTTATTATCCTTTTGCACTTGAGAGGTGACTCTCGCTCATCATTCACTATCCGAGCGGAAAAGGCTTCGAGTACAAAGGGTTATTTCACGAATATCGCAAAATCATAAGCCCAAGTGCACCCTATAAGCAGCGCACTTCCCTACGTGGTACAACGCACAGGACGAACTTTTTGGCGAAATACATTCAGGTAATGTCTTCCCGGTCGGAACATTTATATTTCCCAATATGGCGACAGGGGTTAAGAAACCACGAATCACCTGCTTTACTTTTTGCCTCATTAAATAATTTGGCTATTCATTATGCTTAAACCATTAGTTATTGTAATCCCAGTATTTATGACATGCATCATTATCCTCGTCGATTATCACTGATGAAATGAATGCTTTTAATGGTGAATATAATTACACCACATGTATTAGTTTCATCCTAATCAATTATAAATATCGTTGATGAGGTGAAAAGCAAAGTAACTTTACGCAGTGCTTAAAGACAGGCCCCACTTTTCAGGTGTGTCAACGTTCCATGGGAGGGCCCGGTTAGGTAAATCAGACAAGGCAAGTCTGGTCAGGGCCCGACACAAAGTAGGGAATGCCCGGTCACATTTCTGCACGGGCGTATTATGATTGCTGAGTCAATAATCTATGGCGAATTTTACCATTCCCTCTTGTACCATGGGCGTTTTTTTGTAAACACCATGGACTTGTTTAATGCAGTCAACCACGAAGGCAACGAGTGGATCATCCTCCAAAGAAATTAAAAGCGTTTTCATTACGGGGACTCTTGATTATAAATGTGAAGTCAATAAAAAGAATCCAAAACCCCAGTCCCAGACATCCTTCAACCGCGGAGAGCTCGAGGGTCTTTGCATGCACATTTTCACGATTTAAACCAGTAGAGACACGAGAGAGATGTACAAGGATCGGTCGGGCTGAGGAGTGTCGTCTCTCATCACTAGCTGGACACGAGGGCACGCAGATTTCTACGGCCAATCATACCTGCCACTCTGTCGCAATAAACGTTATTTTTCCGCAGTATCCGAGCTTTCGTGTGTGCACACATATGCGAGGGCACGAGTCTTTTGCGCTCTTGCCCTGCTGATTGCGATAAAAATCAGCGAATCGCCATCAATCACGCGGAATTAGAGAAAACGGCAAACGCTCTCTGGCGCATTACTCGCTCTATTGCTCATAGTTTCTTCGTCCCTCGTGAGAGATGTGTCCGTTCGCACGAGAGTCTGCTGCGCCGGCCAACACGACGACGTCTCTCCGCGTCGTGACTCGTTCCTCTCGCTCCTCCACTCTTAGCCTCCCCGCAATCCTCTCGTTCCTCAAGAGCCGATGAGATTTTCTCGTTATCCACGAGCTCATGGACCCCTCAGCGAGTCTATCAGCGTTTCTCGCGTTCTCTTCTCCCTTCCCTGTACTGGACTCTCTCTCTCTCTCTCTCTCTCTCTCTCTCTCTCTCTCTCTCTCTTTCTCTCTCGCTCCATTCAGCAGGCTTGTGTTCACCAACTTCTATTCACCTCTTCCGGACGAAACGCCTTAATCTCTTTTCCATCCATTAGGAAACTTCGCGCTGTGTTGACGGGAAGATACACAGAGAGAGAGAGAGAGAGAGAGAGAGAGAGAGAGAGAGAGAGGAGAGAGAGAGAGAAAGAGAGAGAGAGAGAGAAAGAGAGAGAGAGAGCAGCTCTGTCGCCTCGTTAAAATTGACTGACGTTGCCAAGGATTGAATGAGTAAGATTCTTTTTTTTCTCACTCGACCGTTCTTCACCAAACGCGCAACTATATACTCTTCCAGTTAGTCCGCATATTTCTCATAATTTTTTAATCACCTCAAGAATCTAAGATATTCCATGCGAGTCTCGAGACACGATCTGCCGCAGTGAATTAAATAAATAAGAATTTGAAGAAAAAAAAGACAAATGCAAAAAAAGAAAACGAAGCAACAATCATCCTCGACGGAATTGTGTGAACAGAAGCTCTCAACGTGTTTGATGTGTAGATACGCGATGGTGTATACGTGGTTAACAGGTACTTGGATATTAGTGATCGTGGGAATATAGCACTCGCCTGTCTGCCCTCAGGAGACTCGTACAAACGGCCTCATAAAAAACCCTAATGATATCTGATTGCTCCCCATTCACGTGATGGTACCTGGACTCCTTATGCTTGCTCTGAAGCCACTATGCATGTATATATACAAATAAGTGTGCACCCGTAACATCACACGAACTCTTTTGCGTTATGCGCTCGGGGCACATGACTGACTCTCGCGCGCCAGATATGTTCCCCAAGGGAGTCGTAATAAAGTTACATATATTTCTCGGCAGTTCCACATCGCAGCGAAACCTCGCCAGCTCGAACCTTCCGAACGCCTTGTTTTGTTATTTTTTTGGTGGATTTTAAAGCCTTGTTTTGTTCTGCATTTGATGGATCGAGTGTATGGATTGGATGATAGAAAAGCAACAAATCAGGCGCCAGGCTGAACTGGATTGGATCTGGAGCGTTCGACGTGGAATCACGACATCAAGTTCGGATCGAACGTACGATTTTCTGAGTAGGATGTATCACTGATTCGAGCCTCTTCCTTGATTTTTATAATGATGACGTTGGTATTGGTAATAGGAATATGCCTTCTTCACATGACGTTGAAGTTGACATCCTTGGAATGCAACGTTCTTGTTCCCTTCAATTTTCATTTCTTCTTTTTTTTAAACAAATATTGAAAACCATTTTTGAAAATTAAGGTTGTTAACCTCTAAACGAGTACGTCAAATCGTTTGAGTGATTTTCACGGCCTCAAACGGCCGAACAATTTTTTAGCAATTGAAAAGAATTAACTTCCGTTGCATTTCAACGATGTAGACTTGTAACATCATTTTGTGAATGTGTACGAATTTTTCAGTTACATGTTCCGAATGTCATAACACTGGAACGCTTTTTGGGACGTTCCTCGAAGCTTGCCAATCTTTGTTTGCAAAGAACAGGTTTTGGACATTATTAAAGATATAGTAACTTCGAAAAATGGACGAAGTAACAGTGGAATACTAATGAAGCAAACTTATAGGCCATTTCGTATTCAGGTTTGTGGAACATTGTTTGAAAGGCCATTCAGCCTGGCCTACAACCTAATGAGATTGAAGTTTTGATAGCTGGAACGCAATGATCGAGATTTTATTATTGCGCTATTTTCTTTTGGCTGGTTCGGGCCGTAAAATGCCCAAGCAATTTTTCAAGCTACCTATTCAGAGATCTACAATATTAATCTGCAAAAAAATAGTTTGTATAATAAATAAAATAAAGAAATAAAAATGCAAAAGAGAACTTTCCTTGCATTCCAAGGATGCAAACTACAATATCGTACAATCTAAGGGCCACTAAATTGCTAGTGTTTTTGGATATCGACGTCTATAGAGTAGAAGTTTATCTGATTGAATCGGCTAGTGATTTTTTAATTAGTATCTGAACCGCTTCCTCGGAAAATTGAGAACTGACAAAAAAAACGTTTCAGTTACATAGATCAAATTTGCAGTCAAAGGGAGCTTATTTTTTGTTGATGTCGTGTCAAGTTGTTCATTGTCTCTAACAGCCCCGTTAGGGAAAATGGGTATTCTCCAATGAGTCTTGGGCACAATGAACCAAAAAACCACCAATACGGTTATCTTGACTTAAAATGTACCTGTACCTTCATGACAATAGATGCATCAAAACCCCCACTTCCTGAACCTAAAACCCAAAATAGCCGGTTCTTTCTTTACGATTGGTTGGCACGTATAATCCAAAAGATTGCATTCCCACTTAATATTCAGTTTGGTAAAGACCTTGTTGTTACCAAATATGAAAGAATCAGTAAACCATTCCGTCTCGATCTCTTATTATCGAATCAAACGCTCCACGCTCCCTCTGATTCAAATGATCACCCGATTTTTCGATCGCCTTTGAAAACCGTGCTGAGTATTCGTGACGCAAAGTTGTTGCAACGCGCAAGAGTTGGACGTTGCAGAGATCGTACTCGTGGAGACGCTCGAGGCGAGCTTCCGTCGTCGTGCTCAGCTACGAGACTGATCTCTTTGATTTCGTAAAGATACACACACACACACACAGCAAAGGACCCTAGGTATCTTGCGCTGTGGGAAGGACCCTGGCGAGCTCGTTCCCAGCTTGTGCTCGCCCGTTTCGTCGGGGTGTGGATTGCTAACAAATTTTTTGCTCTGTCTCCCTCTCACTCTGTCTCTCTTTCTCAAATTTTCCAATCAGGCAAAATTGTCTTGAAACGCGTACAATGGGGTAATGGGCTCTAACGATCGTAACATGCGAGATACCGTACCAATCCGAAAGATTAATCGTGTTCAATGATTGACAATCACAGGACAATGGAAGGTTAATTTGGGATGAAATATTGTTTCAATGACTTGAACACTTTGCAATGTTGGAAAAAAAATAATAATATCGGGAATTAAAAGGACGAGATGAATCGACGGATTGTTCGATAAGTTCGATCGATGGAAGGAGCGAGAACGGAGAATGAGATGAGAGACATACGGATCGTACGGCAGATCATAGATCGAACAAGATCTCTCGCACTGATAAGCCTGCCGGCAAATCTCGTACAGAAATATATATGTTGTGGTTGTACTAGATACACTCGCGAATTAGTTAATCTCGAAATATTAACGGAGGATCGAATACAGGTCCCTTCAGGTGTTTGGGATAATTGATGCTGCAATGGAGACAGACCCTTCGACGGTTCAACGAGCGGGTGATAAAAATGAGTCTAATTATATACCTTTAACATTAATTAGTTTCCGAGCAATCGGCGAAATTAATGTTATCTTCAGTTTATCTTGCATGGCAGCGAAGTTTGCATCGCTTGAATACAATGAAAATTAATAGTTCTGAGTTATTTTAATTTCTTCTGGCAGGCTTTGGCTATAAAAAAGACTCAAATACTTTTTAAGATACTTTTTCAGAGATCTACAATATGAATTTGCAAAAAAAGATTTTGTGTAATAATGAAAATCAGAAAACAGAGTATAAAGAAACCAAAACAATGTAGTATGTGGATTAAAAAACAATGCAAATTGAAGTTTGCATCGTGGGAATGCAGCAAGAGTTTTTTTTTCAATCTACATACTACTTTTTATACTACATTTATCTTACTACATTCTATGGCGCTGCATCTTGCTACGTTTCAACTTACTACATTCTATGGCGCTGCATCTTGCTACGTTTCAACTTACTACATTTTATCTTGCTAGATATTGTCTTGTTATGTGTTTTCTTGCTAGATTCTATCTTGCTAGATTTTTTTGCTATAATGTAGCTTGCTACGTTTTATGTTGCTATTTTTATCTTCCTGTAATTTATCTTGATAGATTAAATCTTGCTGCATCATATCTAGTTACATTTTATTTTCCTACATTTAACTTTGCTACAATTTATCTTGCTATATTGTATTTTGTTCCGTTTATCGTGCTACATTTTATCTTGCTAGATCATATCTTCCTACATCATATCTAGCTACATTATATTTTTCTACATTTAACTTTGCTACAATTTATCTTGCTATTTTTTATCTTCCTGCGTTTTATCTTGATAGATTCTATCTCGCTTCTTTATATCTAGTTAAATGTTATTTCGCTACATTTCATTTTGCTACAATGAATCTTTTTATGTATATATGTATTCCTCAGAGGTACGGGGTCCTTCCCCTTTTACCATTCCCTCCTTTATTCCTTCCATTCCTTCCGACATTCACAATCCTTCCAGAGTCCCCCCCCCCCCCAAAATGTTGACCGCAGCCACTCTTTCCTAATGCACTACTGTATCGCATTTGCACGAGGGCCCAGAGAAACTGCGGAAAACCTGGGCCGATGCAGGGGGCTATATTTAGCTGACTTTCAGTTGTATTACCATCAGAAACTCAGACAAACTGCCTCCCACTCAGAGGTTGACGCGCAAACCCGTGCAGGGGCAAGCGGTCACCGCTCCAAGTATTCGCAGCCTCCAATGCTGCTTAACTTCAGTGACCGCCGAGCCCGCACACCGACTGCGCCCCCATCTCTGTCGGTTGCTACAATATATCTTGTTACATTTTATCTCGCCATATTTTATCATGCTACGTTTTATCTCGCCACATTTTATCCATCTACCTTTGATCTTCCTAAATTTCGTCTTCTACATTTTAACTTAAAGCATCGCAACTTGCTACAATGCGGTAATGCCTTGTCAATGTTATCTTAAGTATATGCAAACAAGATAATTTTTAATTTACGATGACACGAGCTTCCGAATAGATCGTAAATTGTCTTCGGATCGAAAATCGTGTACTACTTATCCAATGGAAATGGTAATAATACTCGATCGGTAACTAATCTCTCGACTCTTCGGGCGTCGATACGTCGACACCCATACAGACATACAATCCCCACAGGGATAGAATTACTGTTTTGATTATCGCTACGGCTCGAAGGCAGACAAGCGCAAAAATTGTATTTCAATTCTGCGGAGGCGCCCTTTTGCGACGGAGCCACGTCCGCATAATACGATCTTGTAATAGGATACGGCATTCTTCTCGTCAACGAGTCTCCGCTTCGGGGCGAGCGCGTTTAACGTTAATGACGTGTTTTTAACGACGTGTAAGAGATTACAGAAAGACCGTAATGTGTTGTGATCTCGTTCTTGAGACGTATACGTATACAAGATCGATGTATAGCCGTGTCTTGGCGCGCCAAGTAATATGGGCGGTTCTTTTGTGTTTGCCGGATTCTTACGTAGACATGCCGATGGATCATCGTTTCCCACGGATCCTAACCTCTCACTCCCTCTCTCCCATTCTCTCAACTCACGATCTCTCAATCTCTGCCTCGATGAATATCCATTCTGCATGCCTTCCGATAATATCGCACCTTCCATCAGCGCGACGGAAATCAGCAGAGAACGAACAACAAATATTCTCTTTGTCCACACTCTCCAAAGCGCAACGAATCAAAGAATTCCTTCAAAATTTGGAGCGACGTGCCACGCATTAGTCTGGATTTCGTTCGGGCAATCAGAGGAAAAGAGAGTTGAATAAAAAATTATCATGTTCCTGTACTTGCGGTACACACCCTATCGCAGTCGCGTTATCGGAAAATATCATCGACCACGTCTACCGGCGATAAATAACCGTCGATGTTAATTATCACGAACTATTGCAGCCTCGTGGAATGGCGGTGCAAAGGCTCACCGACAACGGGGTGGAATATACATTATCTCGTGTCGGATATCTCGAAGTGATACGGAGAGGGATGGAGATGAATAAAAACTGTCCGTTCTGCGGATAGATCCATGAATTATTGGCGTCGATTGAGTGTATCGATTAGTGTGACGTCACAGCACTCAAGGGGATTTCCTTAAAGGATCCTCATGCTGCTCGTTCTGTTCGCATATATCATTCACAAACGCTATGGCTGTTGTGAAACACCGTACACGGTTTTGCTGCTGATCAAGAAATGTAGAAAAAAAAACTTTCGATAAATGCTCATCGTTTACTTTGCCGAGGGAGGATACCATAGCAAGACACGTTGGATTTGCGTATGTTACGAATACAGTGAAACTTCGTTTAATCGTTTTGCATTTATACGTTTTTCTCATTTATACGTCAAATTTCTGTAGGCCCGGCAGATTCCGTTCATAAAGATGGTAATAAAGTTTCATTTCGACGTTTTTCACTTATTCGTTTTTCGCGGTTATACGTTATTAATTTTATTTCCCAGCGTCGGTTTCGAGGTTCGATTTTTCTCAGTTATACGTTAATCGCACGTGATATTCTCTCGTCGGAGAAAAGTTCATGTGACTGCGTTTTGATGTTTTGTTGTTTCTGACCTCAACTATGTATTCATGTAATGTGATTAAATATCTCTTAACAATACGTACCTGCCTGTTATTTACTAGTCTAAAACGTTAAAGCTTAGTGTTACAAACTTGCATTAAATAAAAGTTCAAAGCGGAAATTCGGAAACTCGAATTATGCACCAATCGCCATGTCTACTGTTAAAGAGTTTCAGATGCATACTGTATTTCACTTCTACGTTATTCTCACTTTTCCGTCATAATTGATGTACCCCGTGAAAAACGTATCACTGAAGTTTCACTGTATTATAAAATTGTAAATAAAGCTTTCAGCAGGCTGAAAGTAAGCTGGTAGGTCGAGGATACGAAAAATGGGATTTTCGTTTTGCAAGGCCAATGGCGCGCGATATTCTTCAGGTTTCAGAAAGCACTTTGATAAATTCTCAAAGTATAACAGTTTGATTAACTTCAAGGGGTCTGCGTAGGCTTGAAATTCCGAAAGTATGCGACTTTTCGCTCGTGGTTTCATAGCCTAGAGTCTAAACTGTAATGTGCGACAACGGTTTCGTAGAAACTCCGAAAGGTGACGGAGCTACGGCAATTATTTGTGAATGATGTTGAAGTTTACATCGTTAGAGTGCAACGAAAATGAATTTTTTAAACTTGTTTCAATTTTTTTATGACCGACTTAGGCTGTGGAAGGCCCGAAACGCTTTCACGAGTTTTTGTTCGAGATTTACGACTTCAATTTGCAAAAAAAAGGCTTTGGATAATTATAAAATTAAAGGAACGAAAAGTTGGAAGAAAATTCGTTGCGTTACAATGATGCAAACTTCAAAGTTATTATTGTGACTGGTCAGGTCGCCCACTGCGCTATAGCAAGCCTCCCCTTTTTCGTTCGCGTTTTTCTCGAATCTATATTTTATGAAACGGTATAAGTCGTATCTTAAAATGTGTCCGTCCGATTCACTTTAAATTTAACATTTTTCATAGCATGACGGATTGTTTTTCAAAATTT
This sequence comes from Ophion ellenae, assembly GCA_963210295.1. Classification (NCBI taxonomy): domain Eukaryota; kingdom Metazoa; phylum Arthropoda; class Insecta; order Hymenoptera; family Ichneumonidae; genus Ophion; species Ophion ellenae. Next base: position 11,252,797 of record OY723387.1, on the reverse strand, counting down.
CTCGATAACCATTCATTGATAATAAATTTTCAGTTGTTTTTTTGGTTGAAAATCGAACTTTTTTTTGTTACAGCTTGCCATTCTTGTAGATTTCCATTTTCCAAAAAAGTACCTGTTATTGCCCGTATAGAATTTTGAGTCGGGAAAAAGTACTGCCCCTGATCTGCCTTCCCTCGATAATATCAGGCTATGGTCGGGCCTTTCACCCTGGAAAAGGTTTGTAATGTAACGGGTCTAAGGGTAGGTCCCGATCCGCCGTTCCCTTTCTGGGAAACTGATCAAGAACGGGCCGGAGGACAAGCGGTAAATGCCCGAGTCGAAAACGTAACTCATCACCACCTAGCCACAAGCTAGTAAAGTGATGTTTCGAATCGCTATTGGCTAGTCGTCATAGCGATTGACTACCCAGCCTTGTAACGCTTTGGTCCTCTAGTGACTGAATACAAAAAAAATAGATAGTGACTAGATAGAAAGAAATATCTCACGGCTGTATTATATTTCTGACCTAGCCATGACCTAGTTTTTTCAGCTAGCGACTGGGAACAAAAAATTAGGTGGCGATTAGATAAAAAAAATTGCAGCTATATATTTATATTTTCGTGATTTTTTTGCACATTATTTACATCATTCGACCCTTTTACGATATTCTTCATTGTTCATTAATTACGGTTATGATATTTGCGCTATGAATATATTAATGGTTCAATTTTAAATTATCTCAGACAAACGCTTACGCCGTAACGCGGTTTCGATTCCGGGACCTCTGGGTGATGTGACGTTATCCACTGAGCCGGTTCTACTTATTAAATTTTTGACTTTTTTTATCGTTTACATATGTTACACTACGCAATGTCAGATTATTGAAAAATGGGTGGATTAACAAATGTAAATAACATTATCGGATCAATGACTCAATTGCGTTCGCATTGAGAGCGATAATCGCATAGAATTACATAACCTTAAATTGTATTTGTCTGATCATTTATTCCGGCTAGTGCGGTCGCAGTTGGGGAGTGTTGGCTAGGTCATCGCGAGATACCGACTTGAGGATTTTATTCATTCGCAACGTCACCTGTAAATCAAGTTGCTTAACCAACCATGAGCCAGTCGCTCGATGGAACTACACGTATTCACATAACCACACTTTGTCATTTGTGACCAAGATCGGCTGGGCAGTGACTAGCCAAGGGGTGCACAGCCACAGTTAGCTGGCTAGGTTATGGCGAGATACCTACTTGAGAATTTTTGCATTCGCAACACCAGCTGTAACTCAAGTTGCTTAGGCAGCCATGAGCCAATCGCTCGATCGAACTACATGTAGTCACATAACCATACTTTGTAATTTGTGACTAAGATCGGCTGGGCAGTGATTAGCCAAGAGGCGCATAGCCACAGTTAGCTAGTGTTGGCTAGGTCATGGCGTCATGCCCACTTGAGATTTTTTTTTCTTTTGCAAAGCCATCTAAAACTCAAGTTAGCTAGCCAGCCATCAGTCATTTGCTCGATGGAATTACACGTAGTCACATAACCTCACTTTGTCATTTGTGACCAACATCAGCTGGGCAGTGACTGGACAAGGCCTGGATAACAAAACATTCACAATATTACTAGCTCATAGCGAGCCAACCGTTGGTCAGTTCGTATGAGCTCAATTGGGCGAGCCAGTTACTAGGTCGTAACTCAGACAGGCTAGAACAATTTCTACTCGGGTGACCAGGAAACTTGTAGGGAATAGATTGGGAAATAACCAGGAACAAACGAGGAAATTTAAAATGACGTTTCAGCGTTTTTGGAACCCTTAAGGAGCTAAAATCGGGAGTGTATTCAATTTAGTATTTCGACAACTCATTGTTTGTTGGTTACCTACTTGCTAAAGTAATGCATGAGTGGATACATAGGCTTGGTCGCATTTTCTGATAGGCAAATAGACAGAAAAACATACAGAGATCACTATCCAAGCGAAAAAGGCCTAGAGTACAAAGGGTTATTTCACAAGTACCGCTTGGAAGCCACATGGCGGATTGTCGGCGAAATACATTCAGGTAATGTCTTCCCGGCCAGAACATTGATATTTCTCGACATGGCGACAGGGCGTTCAATAATCATGAATTGTCTGCTCTACTTATTTGCCTCATAAAATAATTTGGCTATTCTTTATGCTCAAATCATCAGTTATCGCAATCCCGGTATTTGTAATAAGCATTGCTATCGTCGTCAATTATCATTGATGAAATGGATGCCTTTAATGAATAGAATTACAACAGATGTATTAGTTCAATGCCAATAAGATATAAATATCTTCCATGAGGTGAAAAGCAAAGTAGCTTTCCTTTAGTTCTTAAAGACAGGCTCCACTTTTCAGAACATGTCATTGTTCTGGCCAGGTAGACATTACGTGAAGATGTACTGGCTCGCAATGTATCCCGGCCAGAAGATTGTAATTTCCAAACATAGAGGGTAAGCCGTTAAAAACCATTTTGCGATCTTCCCGGTTTGTTCCATGGGAGGGCCCGGTCAGGTAAATTCGACAAGGCAAGTCTGGTCGGGGCCGGACACACGGTAGGGAATGCCCGGTCACATTTTTGCATGGGTGTTCGCCCTCTAAACCTATCATCCATGCAGCAAGGGCGGTACTTTGTTTTAATAATAATAAATTCATTGGTTATCAATATCTTCAGATTAAAAAACCTTAAACTCGGCAAGACTATGTATTAATTCTGTGTAAGATCCCAACCTCATCTTTTTAAAACGCTAATGAAAAAAAAAAATTGAAATTTGCCCCGTTTTTTGGACCTCAGTCTTCTGCACACCCGTCAATCATTATCGCCCTCAACCTTTTCTTGTTCTCCTACCAATGCGATTACGAGCATACGCTAAGCAATACAAAAAAAACTTTTTTATCTATAAGAAAAACCTGTGTCCCACAATAACCTCGATACCCAATGGCGTTGAAGTTTGCATGGTTGGGATGTCACGAAAATTCTTTAATTTTTCTATTACCTTATCCTTATTATCACCTATAATCTTTTCTTTTAATACTTAAGTTACACGTCCCTAATATAATGATCCTCAAAAGTGTTTCAGTGATTTTCGTAGTCTAAGCGTGCCTGAAAAATGGGGCATTGTGAAAAAAATAATGTTCGTTGCGTTCCAACGATGCAAACTCAAACATCCAACCCTCGCCACAAGATCACCCTAACATCCATTCTCGCCAAACACCCAAAATTTCCGACATGCACGCGAGCGCAGCCGCGGGCAAAACGCCTATATACCAATAAACGCGATTAAAAATTGCAAATGACGTTGCAGCCGCGTGCAAGCGAGCGAATGAGAGGATGAGCAATAACGGGCTCTCGCGCGAGGTTGCTCCCATTGGTCCAGGCATTTCGTGCTCCATACGTATTGCGTTTGCGATTCAAGCGCAACGCGAGAATGCGCATCAACGTGTTTACCCTGGTTTATGCAGCTGCGCGGCTAAATAACCGCGATGTTTCGAGGAAGGGGACACATCGAGAAGACCTGGGATTGGCGGAGCAATTATGCCGCGCAACAGAGAGCAAGAGAGAGAGAGAAAGAGAAGACCGCAAGAATCTCTAACGGAGGCGACTTTTCCGATCGTTCCCTGAGCTGTACGACGTCTCACTGTCGGATGGCCCCTTCTCCTTAGGAGGAGCCTAAGTACGAGCTAAGTAGGTCATCCTATACCATATCTCGCTCGATATGGTGTCCGCGCGCGCGCTCGCGGTTAGCTCTCTGTGAGATCAGACCGCGCGAGCTGGCGAACGTCTACCTTCATCTTACATGCCGTAGACACAAGTTAGTGGTAGGTTCTTTCTACTCTGGCTCCCATTTATATATATATATATACACATGTATATCGGGATAGAGCGTTCTCCTTTCATATCCCCTGCCGCCGTTTTGAGGTGGGGGTGTAGCCAAGGCTCTGCAGTAACGCCAGCTGAGCTTTCGGTCACCTCCCGATTGGCTGACTAGCTTTTTACGTGATCCTCTCTTTTCTCTCACGAAATGTTTTGTATATACGAGGTGACAATTATATGGTGGCCATATTTTTTTTTGGATCTGGTGAGGAGATTTGGAAACCGAGAAAAATGTGACAATTGATGGCTTTTCGGCTCCTCCTTGACAAAAAGAAATAAAGCGTATTTTTGTGATCGGTAGTATTTGCCATAAATAAAGGAGCAGTCTGGAAACAATTTGAGCCATTTTGAGTACAGCGGAATGACGATAATTGAATCGGGAATACGAAACACTGTTGAAAAACTTATTTTTTTATTAGATTTTATTCATCTATTTTAAAATACATCTTGGACAATGACGGACAAAAGACGTTTTCGCGCAGCGTTTCGTATTCGTAATTGAATTGTCTTCATTCTGCTGTATGAATTGTGATGATTATTTTCAAGAATACTCCATTTTTCTGGTGAATACTACTTATCACAAAAATACGATGTAGCTTTTTTCGATGGAGACTTGAAAAACTGTGGAAAATCGTATTTTGGTAGGTCGCTGAATCTTGGCGCAAGGCCCTTAAAAGATTATATTAAAGTTTGCACCGTTGCAATTTAGTTTGAATTTCCAAAATAATTATTTACCGAATTTGAGGTACGTCCATCACTCGAATGTCCTTCAGAGCTGTTATTAGAAATGTCAACATGAACTGGAGAGAAAGTGTTTTACATTATAATGAGAATTGAAAAATAAAAATGAATCTTCGTTGCGTTCCAACGATGCAAACTTCAACATCGTCTTGAGGGCTTACACCTAGTTGACATTTTGAAAATTATATTTAAAACATCATTACACCGATCAACTTAAAATTTTACAAGCTCTTTTTTTTTATTAACAAAACAGTGCTCGAACAAAGGAATTTTTTTTTCGATGCAACGTTTTTTCTTCATCAATGAAAAAAGAGCGTCTTTTTCACCAAAAATCGATACTGGCACTTTGGACGGCGGTCGTTTTTTCAATCAATACCAATATTTTATTAAATCCTTCGTCCAAGCACTAGATAATTTCATGCAAAAACTCAATGTGTTCGATTTCTTCATTTCAGATAATTTGTTTCCGAACAGCAGTGGTCACCACGAAGGACGTTTTTCAAACAGCGGTTTGCACAAACCACTGTATCTACCACATATAGAATTATTTTTCAATAAACATTTTTTAGGAGCACTTGACACCATACCCTTTAGTGTAAAAGAAATTGAAAAACTTGTACACGTTTAGCCAGAAAAAATTCTCGAATCCTTTTTTTTCATGCCGTTGAAGTTTTTACATGGTTGGAATGCAATGAATTTTTTTTATTTCGCCAGTTTCCTCTTGCATATTTAATCAACGAATTTAGCGATCTACAAGAATCTGTGAAACATGATTTTCCATAAAAGGTAATAAAAATCAGAAGTTACAAAGAATTTTCGTTTCATTTTATCAATGCAAACTTCAACCCCATCTTTTTTTCGCTCGCGAGCTAGGAGCAACCCGTTAAGGGCGGAAATACCTTTAGGCGAGGAAAAAATGTACTGACTTTATTTATTTTTTTTTTCAAGAAAGATTTCTTCACCATTTTTTACACTTAGGGTATGTTTTATTTACTATTTTTGGCTGTTACATAGTTTTTTTTATTAATCTTCAAAAAAGGCGAAGATATGGCACGGTCTTCTAAACTAACCGGCGTCAAAAACTTGTCAAAAAATAAAAATACCTCCTATGTTAATGCTATTTTTAAAAAATAGCATTAACATAGAGGAAAACGAGTTAGTACCTAATTTTGGGAAATTTTCCAAAAATCATACATACCATGATAACTCGAAATTCTTAGACTTTGGACTAAGGTAACCTAGGTTAGGTATGTTCCTAGCAAGGTGATCTATCACCCCCTTAAAGCAGCCCTCTAGTGTCTCGGGTCGAAAAAATCGATTTTTTTTCTCATAAATCACATCTACAACATGTGTAGAAAATGTGCGCCAAAGGATTTTTCGATATTCGAAGTGGTTCACAAGTTACGGCCCTGGAACGGAGCAGGTATGAGCTTCTCGGAGAGGCTGAGCAATTCAAACACAATAAACCGCCTCTTTCTGAAGCAGTTCAAAAAGTTATGAACCCAATTTATGAGGATTTATCCAAACAAGAATTGTTAAGCAGATGCCTTGGAGCGGAAACTCAAAATAATAACGAGTCGCTCAATTCGATAATCTGGACTTTTGCTCCGAAGCACCTCCATTCTGGGCCAAAAGTGGTTGAAATTGCCACGTTTCTCGCTGTCATAATCTTCAACGAAGGATTCAAATCTATCCTGAAGACCTTGGAAACCATGGGAGTGAAAATTGGCCCACAAGCTAAAGGATATGTTCAACAGCGTGATAGCTCTCGGATCGACCGTTCAGAAAGGTGCACGAGTGATGTTGTAAAACAGGCCCGAATCGCGAAAAGGGAAGACGGAGCAGCTCTGCGTGATTTCCAAGAAGAAGAGGAAGGCCTATTGTATGGTCCAGGCATAGCAGATTGACGGTGAGATGAAATGTTTAGTATAAATCACATGCGCGAACTTTCAAACGCGTTTTTCTCGAAACACCATTTTTCGAAACGGTGACCACGATATTTCAGAAACTACTGCACCGATCTTGTTCAAATTTATACAGCATCTTTAATATGTTATAAGCCAGCGATTGAAGTAGGATTCTCATGATTGCTTCGATAGTTTTATTTGTACGAGCGAAAAACTTAAGAAAAAATGAGTAAAAAATAGAATGTAATTTTCAAAAGTGTATAAAAAGTCAATTTTTGTAATTTAGAATTCACTCTAGTGCAATCGCTAATCTTAAATATGAAGGTTAAAATGCCGTTTGGTTTTTTTAATTTCAGATAAGCAGAACAGCCGCAATCTTGGTCACCGTCAAGCACCTCTTTTACTTGATGTCTTCCTGTCGGCCACTATAACCTTTATTCTTTTATATATTTTGACTTCAAAAAATGTGTAAAGCTTATTTAAATGTTAATAAAGATTATGCAAAACAATGAGATTGATTATTTCGATGCTTTCCCGTAAAAAAATATTGAAAAAGCCGTAAAAAAACAGCCGAGAAACGAGAGGACCGCGTTTAGGCTTGTCATCGACCTCCCTAACACCCTGTATATATTATGCAGTAAAAGTTACAAATAAATTTCCACCACGCGATGGGGGAAGGAAAGAAAACCAAGAGGAAAAATGGAGATAGGATCACCGCGAGAGAATTTACCTGGGTCCTCGAAGCGCATCGCTCCGGTCTTGCGAAGCTTTATTCAGCAGGCGCGCACGTAGACATAGGTACTGATCAGCGCGACATTAGCACGCTGTCGGTAGGAGGATCGCAGGTGAATATATAATTCGCTCGACGAATTTATACTTAACGTTGCGAATCTCGCCTCCGCAATTCACCGCCAATCAAACTCCCAATTAAGCCACCTATCCGACTCTTGGCACTGATACCCCGTGAATCCTATATAAGAGCTTGATGAATTTAACTCGTGCCACCTCCCTCCCCTGCCCGCTGCCCCGCCGAGAGAACGCATCCGGTACGTGAGAGAGATTTGATCGTCGACGCGAACACGGAAAATCGTTTTGGAACTCTCGCTGTATAAGTCGCTCGGTTGAGTACGCAAATTTCGTGATTTGACTGGAAATAGATCGCGGCAAGCGGGATGCCGTTGACCGCAAGCACACCACTGTGGAAACGACGATTTTCCATTGTCGAGTGCTGTGCATGTGGGGACGCGTTGATGCACGTACAAATCTCGTATATGTAAGTGCAGATATTTGTGTCCGATTCATTTGTCGATATTCGTGTCGACGATACTTGGGTGCTTTCGAACTTCATCCGATAAATGGGACGAGGATTTTGACGAAAAGCCGGTGAGGCGTCTACATTAGCTTTGAACTTTTTAAATAAATATTTTTAATGTATAAAGTTATATAACATAATTATGAGTATTATAAATGTACAAAGTATTAAGGCGGGATACCACTGGGACGGGTTGAAAAAACCGACTTTTTTTTGCATTTTCTCTAAATATACATATTCGAGAATATGTGCAAAAATGTTCAAATTAAGATGTAAAAAATTGACCAAGTTACAGACGATTTAGTGAGAGCAGGTAGCTCAACGATTTACGTATAATAAAAGTTTCAATCGCGTTTTTCTCGAAACAACTTTTCTCGACCTGGCCGGAATCATAACTCTAGCTATAATTGTCCAATTTGTAATTTTTAAAGACTAAAAATCCCACAACTCTGGTAGCTATCGTTGTACGTGGCTGTCTTTGTTTTTTTGAAATTTCGGATTTTTTACACACCGAATATAAGTAAAAATTCCGCCAAAATTACACTTTTTTTCAATACCGGCCATTTTGGGGTTTTTTTTCCCTCGAAGAAACGACTTCTACATTTATATAGATGATAGAACTTTTTATTTTTCAGTTCATTTATTCTTCAATTTATTTTCTTCAGACGAATAATTTGCAAATTATCGATCCGGCCATTGCAACAAATTTTTTTATACAGAAGCTTTATTATGCCTCAATAACGATGTTAATATTCAATTTTTTTCTTTCAATGAATGTCCACCCGACATGATGTCGATGTATGCCTTTCTACCAAATTCCGAATAAATAATCTAGTTGACAAAAAAATCGGAAAAAATAACCTTTTTTCGGACGGTCACAGTGGTGTCCTCCATTGAAATATATAAAATATATTTCAAACACATAAAAACATATATAAATATGTTAAATAAATAAATTTAAGACCCTATGCTTTAAAACTATTTTCATAGCTTAGGGTATATCAAACATTTTGTGAAAATTTAAAGAATTGACCGAGTCATTTTTCGTATCTCTAGTAGTACCTTAACATTTTTTGTCGCTGCATAGTTTTTTCTTCATAAACAAAAATAAAGGGCTTTTTCACCCAGAATCGATACTTTCGTTTTGGACTGCAGCTATTTTTTTTCGAAAATCAATATTTTATTCAATCTTCCGTACAAGCACTAGATAATTTCATGCAAAAACTAAATGTGTTTGATTTTCTCGTTTCGGATTATTATTGGAAGGATGTTATTCAAATAGCTGTCTGCACAAACCATTGTATCTACCACATTTATAAATATTTTTCAATACAAAAATGGTAAAAGGCACTTGGAACTATACTCTATAATGCTAAAAGAAATTGAAAACTAGCACACGTTTTGCCAGAAAAAAATCTCGAAAATTCCTTTTTTTTACGATGTTGAAGTTTGCATCGTTGGAATGCAACGAAATTTTTTTTTTCGCGCGGTTCCTCTGCTAGATTTAACCTACGGAAATCCCATGAACATTTTTTAGGATCCGTATTTAGCGATCTACCAGAACTTGGCAAAACATAATTTTGGACAATGATGGAAATCAGAAATAAGAAGAAAAAAATCGTTGCATGCCAATGATGCAAATTTCAACCCTATGGTTTTTTCCGGTTGCGAGCTAGGTGTAACCCGTTAAGGTGGGGGGGGGGGTTAGGTATTTTTTGGCTTTTTAATTTTATTTTGTCAAATGAATGCTTTATGGGCCTGGCATTGATTATTCGGTGTAAGTATATGAAAAAAACACTCGTTTATTGATGTTTTATTTTTCATTTTCTAGCGTAGAAATCTTTGAAACTTTTAAACGCGTTCAAATTTTGTTTATTTTACGATAACAAAATTTCTGATTTTTTAAATTTAAAATCCGTATTTTAACTTCTAAGTGTAACGAAAAAGTAAAAAACTCAATTAAAAAAAGCCCGACAGCGTTACTTTAAGGAACATATGAACTAATGAAAGCTTTTTGTTTTTTTTTTAAAGGATCCAGTGATGATTTATGCGGTTCACCGCAATGTAACTTTTTTTAAGCGTCTGCGAAGATTTGCTATCAATGGAACATTTCTACATAATTATTAACGAAAATTTTACAGAATGTTCTTCAAATGTCCTTTTATTATATACTAATTACATAAATAAACATATATTAACTGTGTCGTCAAAAAAATTATCGTAAATATGCTTTTTTTATAGCGAATAAACCTTACCCCCCCCCCCCCCCCCCCCTCAATATAATATTCATTATCAGATCGCGAAGTCCAATGGCTTTAAAACTCTCTTTTTTCTATGTGCACCTCGAATACATTTTTGGCAACACTCGTAGTCTCGATGTGTGAGCTGATGAGCAGATCTTCGATACATTCACCTCTGGATGGATTCCTCTAATTTGAATATAAATTCTCGTCTCAGGCGCGTGAGAGCCGATTATTTCGAGCACGACAGTTGGACTCACGCGAGCGCATTCATCGTCCTCGAGAGTTTCTCGGCTTTTAGTTTCGACGTGTCACAATACACACCGTCGAAAGAACACGAATAAGAAACGCTTTGATAAATTGTTCCCGATTCGAGAATACGTAACGAAGCAGCCGCCTGTGCCGCAAGCCTCTCTCTCTCTCTCTCACTCTCTTCGCTTCGTGCTCAGGCTGCACCACAAATGTCAGAGTATGCATGAAGTAGCATCGATTCATCGTGACGCGCACCTGTATCCACCTTGCAGCGCCTTTTAATCTCGTGCCTTGATTTTTTTATTTCGTTCTTTGTTTCGCCTGCGGGCCTTTCCGCGCGCCTCTCGACAATTTCGCTGCTCCCTCGGCCTCGCCGAGGCTCAACAATTAATTACCCTATTCGGCTGGTGATCGCCGGGAGATTTGATGTTTGATAAATCGTCGACGAGTTCTCGCCGAGTATACGAATGTACATTACAAATACGCGTATGGAAAATATTATTTAGCAATCGTATCGCACGGTGGATGAAGAGAATAAAGACAAACAAAACTTTGTTCGGAAGAAAAAGACTTGATTTTTGTCAAGATGGCCATACCGAGAGGGCACCTGTGCGGCTCTGTAGCCCAAGGGCTATGCCACTCGGAATTTGATCCGACCGTGATGTCAAGGGTCGAAAATCTCGCTGTGCTTCATTTTCTCTTTTGTGTTTAGCTTTTTTCAATTTATTTACAAGCTCCCCTATATTAATGTGTTTCTCTCTCGCCTGACCGGAGAACGGATATCTGTGGAAGCGACGGATTCAAAGATTTCACGTTGATGTACGACGCGAGGCGCCACACGAGCGGCACAACGCGTTTATGCATCCGCGTTTCTTTACGGACCCTCGTATATATCCGGACCATAAAACAAACGTTGAGTGTTTCGCGTTAAAGATTAGCACGAAAAATATGACGACGTACGCGTCTGCTTCTAGTTATCTGACTATGCCTATGTGTGTGCGTGTGTGTGTGTGTCTGTAACGTTTGTGTATGTATCTATATACAATCAATGAGTAGAAGGGTTATCTTTAAGTGTACGTACGTGTACTTATGAGAAGTAATGTTAAAAACGGTCTGTGAGTACACGAACTATAAAACAAACCGGGCTCTCTCTCTCTCTCTCTCTCTCTCTCGCTCTCTCTCTTTTTCTATCTGTATTATTATTGCGACTGTATTCTGTATTGGATTATGGGGTCGGTTTAATGAATAAAATACAGCGTCTTATTAATGTAGAGCAATATCTTTTTATTCCGACTTCTTATTCTATCAAGAGTCGTCGAAGGACTGAGACTGAGAGTGAGACTGCAGGAGAAAAGAGTCACATATGCTTCAAGAACAAATCAGACCCAAAACGACTTCTTATATATACTCTTATGTATATTTTCTTTTACTAATGTAAACTGCGTCGCCTCGATAGTTATCGATAGGCCACACGTGCTCTTTATTCTCACTTCATATATACACACATACTCTTCAATAATATAACTAATATTCTTATTTACATTCTCTTATTATAAAAGATTATTTTTGCCATATTCCAACACTCCCACTCAAAAGTAATCTACTAAAATTAATGTCGGATTTTGCTCTTTTGTTTTAACTGGGGATTACAAATTTATATAGTCCAACATTTGTTGCAAGGATTGGGAAAAACCCCTTTTTATAAAAACCCAATCAGACTATTTATTATAAAATAAAATAATAATATTTTCGTATGGTTCGAGTGTTCCGAGTTATAATTCCTCCAGGCCCATTTGTTTCCGGAATTTTGTAAACTGGACTTCTGGTAGAGGCTTTGTGAATACATCCGCTAATTGTTGACCTGTAGGAATATATTGTAAGATTATTACCTTTTGTTCAATCTTTTCTCTGGTGAAGTGATATTTCACATCGATATGCTTTGATCTTTTATGATCAGTAGGATTATTAGCTATCGCCATACATCCGTTGTTGTCTTCGTAAATAACTATGGGAGTCATGATTTCTATATTAATACTTTTCATGAGAGATTTTAGCCAAGAGGCTTCTTTATCCCCTTCATACAGTGCCATATATTCGGCTTCTGTAGAAGATGTGGCAACTGAATTTTGTCTTCTAGTATTCCACGAAATCGTATTTTGATCATATAAATGAAATAAGAATCCCGATGTACTTTTACGGTCAAGCTCATTGCCTGCCCAATCGGAATCCACGAAGCCAACCAGCATATTTTCATATTCACTTCTTTTATAAATCAATTTGAGATTTAATGTTCCTTTAACATATCTCAGAACTCTTTTTAAGCATTGCCATAATTCTTGATTATTTTTGTTTTGATATCTGCTCAGCAAGTTAAGAGATACGCTCAGATCTGGTCGAGTACACAACATTGCGTACATTAAGCATCCTATTAGATTTTTACATGGTGCTTTACAAGTCACCTCTGAATCCAATGCAGTATAATTTAATTTGACTGGCAAAAGAGTACTAACTGCATTACAATCGTCCATGTTGAACTTTTTAAGAATTCTTTGAAGGTATGCGCTTTGATCGTAATCATATTGTTTTTCCTTTCAATATTTATACCCAGGAAGAAGTTTACTTCTTTCATATCAACCATCGAAAATTGATTCATTGAATAACGTATGAAATTCGTCATTGTATTTTCTTCGAAAGTCACAATCAAAATATCGTCCACGTATAGAATTACATAAATGTTTCGGTTCACGTGTCCTCTTTCAAGAATATATAAACAATGATCAACAGAGGAATTTTTAAAGCCGCGTTCTTTTATAACCTTGTCGAAATGTTGAAACCAGCATCGAGCTGATTGTTTCAAACCATATATTGCTTTACTTAATTTACATACGGAATTTTCATTTGCTTTTATTCCTTCAGGTACTTGCATGTAAATTTCCTCTTCCAACAGGCCGTTCGAAAAGGCTGTTTTTACATCCATTTGATGAATCAATAGATTGTTCTGATTCGCGAAAGCTAAGAGAAACCGAAACGTTGTAATCCGTGCTACGGGTGCAAAAGTTTCATTGTAATCTGAAAGATATTGTTGACTAAAACCCTTGGCCACAAGTCTCGCTTTATATTTGGTCGGATTTCCCTGTGCATCATTCTTAATTGTAAACACCTATTTGCAACTTACAATATTTTTGTTTAATGGACAGGTAATTATATCCCAAGTATTGTTTTTTACAAGGGAAGCAATTTCGTCTTTTATTGCTTTCTCCCACTCAAATTTATCATCCCGATCTTTTATTTCTTCATAAGTTTTAGGAACATCAGAAACAACCGACTGTGCACTCATATAAGAATAATATTCTTCATTGTAAGAGATAGCGGGTTTGCTTCTAATACGTGCACTTCGTCGCATCTCGTTTTCATCCGGGCTTTCTTGAGAGTTTGTTTCATCTGTTAATGATGATTTATCGACTTTATCTGCTTGGATATCAGATTTCTCGATTTGACTCTCATTTCTTTTATACGTTTCTGCGTGTTCATTACCTTCTAGTTTTTGTCTTTTATCGACACTAGAATTTTCGTAATAATCGGTTTTATTTATCTTTTCAAGTTGTCTTTTTAAATTGGAATTTTCTGTTTCAATTCCTTCAATCTGTACGAGAGGACGTGATGTTTTGAAATTTATTTCATCAAAAATAACATCGCGAGCAATAATAAAATTATTCGTTTCTGTATTCAGTACTTTATAGCCATTTACCTCGTAGCCAACAAGTATTCCTTTGAATGAACGCTTATCGAATTTACTTTTTCGATTTTTATCGTGAACGTAGATTGTACTACCAAAAACTTTTAAATGTTCGATTCTTGCCTTTTTACTGTACCATAACTCATAAGGAGTTTTGTTTACTGAAAGGGCTTTAGTGGGTGTCTAATTGAGTAGATAGGCTGCAGTTAAAACTGCTTCTCCCCAAAGTTCTTTATTTACTTCTGCCCCGTGTATCATAGCACGTGCTTTCTCTGTTAAAGACTTATTCATGCGTTCTGCCACGGAATTCGGTTGAGGTGTATAGGGTACTGTTAAGTGATATTGAATTCCTCTCTCTGTACAAAAAGACTTAAATTCGTTCGACAAGTATTCTCTCCCATTATCACAATATAAGTGAGCTATTTTGAAATTAAAATGTGCTTCACTTTTAGCAACATAATCTTGGAATGTTTTGAAAACGTCGGATTTTTGACTGAGTGAATAAACAACAGTATAATGGGTAAACTCATCTATGAACGTTACAAAATATCTTTTGTTATCGATTGTTGTGGGCGTGATCGATCCACAGACATCTGAATGAATGATAAATAAAGGTCTTGTGACGTGTGATCGGTCTTTTTCTTTTGAAAAACTTAAACGTGCTTGTTTTCCGTATATACAAGCTTCACAGATTTCATTTGTGGGATTTATAGATTCTATTTCTTTACTATCAAAAAGGAAATTTTTTATTTCTAGGAATTTTGATTTGCTCATGTGACCCAAGCGCTCGTGCCAAAGTTTATATGTCACAATTTTTGTATTTATACTATTGCACATTATCTTTTGTATAATTAAATCAATAGCGTGTAGATTGTGAAGCGACTTACGCTTAGCTATGAGTTTGTCACCTTTTTTAATGGTAGTCTTTTCGTTCTCATCGAAAATTACTTTCATACCAGATTGTTGAATTCGCCGTACTGATAGTAAGTTGTACGGAACTTCGGATGCGTATAACACGTTCTCAAGAATCCCAGATATGCCTTGATCTGTGGTTACGTGTATGGATCCCCTTTTCGTTGCCCATATGACCTCGTCCTTCTTGACGATGGAGATTTTTACTGGTTCCGGCAAATCCGTTGCGACTGAAAATACGTCGTCTCGATTAACGATGTGATCCGTTGCTCCTGAGTCCAGAAGGAATGTCAACTTATCTGTTGTATCATTTTCATTATTAGGTGACATTCCAACTCTGCCCATGAATGCGAAGCTACTGTCTGAATCTTGGATTTGAACAGTTTGGATCGTTCGTTGACGGTCTTCCGAATTTTGTGTCGATTTCATGTAGTAGTAACAATCCCTTTTCTCGTGATTTCGTCGTCCACAGAATTCACACTTTTTACTGTTGTTATAGAAATTATTTTTCTTGTAATTATTATTTCTTCGATTTTGCTGAGGATTAAAAGCTCGTGTGAATTTATTGAAAGATTTTTGTTTAAACTTTTGGGAAGGATTGTTAAATTTCTTTTTATTTCCGTTGTTTTGTTTCTTTGATTGTTGTTGCTGAACCTCTGTTTGGAGAACTTTTCCACTTGTGTCATGTCTTTCGTTTTTAAATTTTATCTCATAGTCCAGTAGTCTTGTTTTTACAAATGCAAGAATCATTTTGTCGTCGGCCATTGTTTGAATTGCAGTGACTACCGGATCATACGAAGTCGGTAAAGTGAGAAGTAATCTTGCGATTTTACTTGTTTCTTTTAACGTTTCTCCGGCTGCTTGAAGTTCGACAATCATTTCATCAAAGTACATGAAATGTTTCGTTAATACGACATCTTCTTTGAATTTAAAAGTAATTAACTTTTTCTCGATAGCCAGTTGAGTTGCCAGGCTTTGCCTTTCGTATAACGAATCTAATTTCCTTATTATTTCTCGTGCAGTATCACTGTTAGTGGCAAACCCGAGTGTTGCATCACTTAAATGTTCGATGATTGCACCTTTTGCAAGTCTTTCTTTCTTTTTCCAGTCATCATTCACAGTTTTTGGTGGATCACTGTCAAGAAATTTTAACGCGTCTTCTTCTCCGATTAATGCTCGAATTCGCATCTTCCATATGCTATACTTTTCATCGTTAAATGGCGTAATGTTTCTTTTCGTTTTCTTATTAATATCGTCACTCATTGTCACTGTTATAGTTTGATTTAAGTTGAGTTAACCACTGTTCACTTTTGAACTTATTTTATGACACTATAGTTTATTCATTTTTTTAATTTTTTTAAAATTAAATTTAGTTTATAAAATTAAGAGGAATATTCGATTCATCTGTGCCTGGGCCCATAACCTATTGGATTATGGGCCCTTAATGAATAAAATTGGATTATGGATCGGTTTAATGAATAAAATACAGCGTCTTATTAATGTAGAGCAATATCTTTTTATTCCGACTTCTTATTCTATCAAGAGTCGTCGAAGGACTGAGACTGAGAGTGAGACTGCAGGAGAAAAGAGTCACATATGCTTCAAGAACAAAGCAGATCCAAAACGACTTCGTATATATACTCTTATGTATATGTTCTTTTACTAATGTAAACTGCGTCGCCTCGATAGTTATCGATAGGCCACACGTGCTCTTTATTCTCACTTCATATATACACACATACTCTTCAATAATATAACTAATATTCTTATTTATATTCTCTTATTATAAAAGATTATTTTTGCCATATTCCAACATTCTGTTTTATACCTTGTATATTCTTACCTATTGTTTGGGCTAAAATTTTGTATTATTTTTTATTTTATATCCGTAGTTTTTTTGCCGTACATTTTGTTTTGTGGGGTAAGAGCACCGGTACCCAGCCCGAACCAGTGGTCAGTCACTTCATATTAAATGATATCTATATACACAGGGAGTCCCTCTCGCCTCTGTCACCCGAAATAACACGGTAATTATGGACGTCACAAAAAAATGTCACAGACAAAAGTTGTACGGTGTGAAAGGGGCCATTAAATGCGACCAATTTCTTCTATTCCGGTGGAGGCGCTGACGCACAGTGAAGGTCACCTCCACTTTTTAAAATGAAATGGTACATTTTTTTCAACCATCTTGTGAAGCACCTCAAGCCGCGTAAAAACATTCGGGGGTCAAATCCATTCAAGGTCATTCGAGGTCACCTATTAAAATGAAATACAAATCTAAATATTTCGGATCACTACCAAATATTTAGTACTGATCCGAGATATTAAGATTTGTATCATCGATACTGACTTTGAATGACTTTGAACGACTATGACCCCCGAATGTTTTTTATGCGGCTTGAGGTGCTCCACAAGATGGTTGAAAAAAATTTACCATTCAATTTAAAAAAAGGGGAGGTGACCATCGCGACCTAAAACTGCTCGCATTTGATGGCCCCCTTCACACCGTACAACTTTTGTCTGGAACATTTTTTTCGGGTTTCAGAGATAAGAGGGACACCCTGAATATTTGAGGCAATGTTGAAGCATAGAACCAGCTGACTACTGGTTAGGGGCTGGGTAGGGTAGGCTGGAGTCGATAGAAGCACGGGTCAAATGAAACAAGTTGAATAACGCGAAAACGGTTAGTGACAGCCGCGCGGCCCCGAGGGGGGAAGGGGCTGCCTTGCGTATCGGAATCGGTCGCTCAATGCCCCCCCCCCCCCTCCCCCCGAGCCCGATGGACATTTTTATGTGTTGCATCGCTTTTTCGACATAATAAACAAGTTTTTTATTATTAGTATCTTGCGTATTGCTTCAAAACTATTGGCCCTCCTTCAGGGTTGTTTACAACCATGATTACGATGAATGTCCTAGTCGAATTTGTTGTGGTCAGTACCTACGGACAACATTTAGGTTTTTTGCTGTTAGATAAATTATTTCAATCGAGGGTGTGAGGCAGTTGAAACTAACGGTTCGGGGTCAATTAAAACGTGTTTCTATTGACTCTGAACAAACATTTCATGCGCCAGCAAGTTTTACAAATCTTGTTTTATTTTTTAGATGCCAAGAAATCGTCCGAAAGGTGAAATAGTATTAAAGAACCTTAATATACTTTCAGTGATACTCAAACTGGAATGAAAAGCATTAAAACTGATTATTGTAATTGAAAGTATATTTAATTCACAACAAACATACTTTATCGCTTCATACACATCATTAACAGTACCTGGGTTTAGTAGGAACATTAGTTCAATCAGCTGAAAACACCTATTTCAACTAACCCAAGGCACTGTTTCGATTGACCCTGACACAGAGTAAAATGAGACGTTTTCCGAGGATTTCTAAATAGCTTTTACCTAAGTTAAGGGCATACGAGAAGCAAAATCAGTAATGCTATTATATAGCCAGATAATCTAGCTATGATTAAAGCCCATTACCAAACAGATAGGGTATGAAATGAAGCCACACTAACCGATTTCCTCAAAAACATTCCAATTGACCCCAGCCTACCCTACTTGCTCTTACCCTATTCTTTCTAATTAATCGCGTTGTAATTTTTAAGTAATTTTTCTTTCAATTTTTGTTATAATGTTTGCCTTTACTGCTACGATGTGTGTATTATTATGCTGACGATTAGGCGTGTTGCCTGCTAATGTTAAGCACATTATAGTGACTTTCCACATAACTATGATGTTCATTAATAACCCCATAGTTCACTAGGTCTTCCTAAATAAAACAAATCAAATCTCTCGCTCTGTCTTTCTCTTTCTCTCACACACTCTCTTTGCCTCTAGCTCTCGCTTTTTCTCTCTCTCTCACTGGTCTCTCTCAGGGTCCTTGTTGACAAGATCAGATAGTAGCCAACGGTAACTGATACAGCCCCGACCGCACGAGGAGAGAGAAAAATGAAGAGAGCGAGGGGGAGTATCTTCCCCTTTAATTTTCACTCCGCGCGAGCCGGACCATCGCCACGGTGTTCGAGCTGCTGGCTTATTTGCTGATGCGTTGCTTGAAATTTCGCCAAGCTTGGCGCGAGCGAGCTCGCGAGCGGGGGCGCGCGAGAGACCGGTCGAGCGCGACTAATCGCGTTATCTCGAGTTAACCCCCGCGACCGGCGAAGATCTTAGTTCGATAAGCTCGTCTCTTGTTGTCTCGCGGGCGCGATACGGCAAAACAACAACGGCTGTACCCTGTACCAGAAGCTCACAAATATATATATATATATATATATATATATATATATATATATATATATATATATATATATATATAAAGAAGAATGATGATTTTGAAGATATACGGCTTCGAGAATCGTCCTTATAGTAGTCTATTGTCCGCAAACTTTGCATTGAGTAAATCCCGATGTCTTCAAAATCACCTTCAGACAAATGTGAGAATACTTATATGTCGGTCATTCGAAGCATCATTCCCGAAAATAAAAAATTCGTTTAAAAAACATTTAAGGAATTACCTTGAAACAGCCAAGTGTGTCCAAATGCCGAATAGTGACGTCCAAAAGAAGATGCCTCGTATAAATACCTGTCCAAATCACCCCCATGTGTGTCCAACGATCTTTTAAGTTTTCAATTTTTCCTCCATTTTTCGTAAGTAAACAAAATTGAAGTCCTAGACCGGCGTCTACATTTTCCTATCGGACGTCACTTGTCGGGTCACCCTGTACATGGGACGTGCAGAACGGTCACAATATAGCTGCCCGCAGCGATATAATTGAAAGAGGTAACGCGCAGCTAACGTCTCAGAAAAAGACGACTTGGTTTCGGTCTCGGTAAGAATATCAGCTGACCGTGAAAGCCCATTGGACTCCTGCAAAGTCGCAAGACTCGTCCTTCCCACTCATCGAGAGCACGCGGAGAACAAAGTTCCGGCCGAGTTCGAGAAACGGAGCGTCGAAGGAAAGACCAAGAACAAATTGACAAAACTTATTTGCAGAATTCCCAGCCTAGATTCTTCAACATATACGCTTTTCTATGATGTTGAGAGCCAGTTATTCTTGTACATTTGTAGATATTATTTTGAAAGAGTAATAAAAATTTTAATGAAGTGAGGTATGGCTTATTTCACCAACAATAACCCAAACAAACAAAAAAGCTGCGCTCGCTCGACACATCGTATTCTGAAAAAAAAATATATAGATATTTCAAAAAACTTTTATACGGGTAATTTTCCTACCATTAACTCAAGCAAACTAAAAAAATTATAGTACAAGTAATTTTCAAATTGTTCAATTTCCATTAGCAAAAGGATCACTAAAAACAAAGCAAAAGATCCACCATCCCGCGTAGAAATGTTGATGGGGCCCAAATCAGGGCCCGATCAGGTTACCTGATTGCTCTGGTAGGACACTAATGAGGCAGCCTGAAAGGGCCCTACTAGGAAATGTAACGTTGTGTCACATATGGACCTGTCCGGGTTGCCTTATCAGGCCCCTATCAGGTTGCCTGATCAGAAAGAAATGCATATAATATTTCAGAAATCCAAAATGGAATGAACCACTTAGTTTAGAGTTCCACTACAATGATTTTGTATCATAATTCGTCATTCCCTGGTCTGCTGAAATGTTTTTGTTCGACGAAAATATTTCGCCTATATTGGAAATCTAACCTCGTACCTACCTACCCAAAGCTACGCACGCTGCCCCTATGCTACAGAGGGCTTGTAATATCTTGGTCCCAGTTATGGCATAAGAGACCAAATGAATTCCTATAATTATTTGTTACATGAAGTATATCAATTAGTTGATATCATTGTGACAATTAAAGAGGTTTATCGAATAACATGCTATAGATTTTTGAAACTCAACATTATATATATATATATATATATATATATATATATATATATATATATATATATATATAATTCCTCTCTCTCTCTTCGCCTTACAAAGCTGCCGAAATCTTTTAACACGCATCCGAGTTGCATAACGTTTTTTATCGTGACAGTCCATAGCACCTTTTTTTAAATAGGATTCAGGAATGCATCGAAACTCCGAAGCTACGATGCTATAAAATCGAAGTTTCCATGTGGAAAATAAGAGGTTATGTGCATCTATCGACTGCTGAGGCAGTTATAGGGCAAGCCTATTTATGGCCTCATCAGGGAAAGCCATAGTAGGGCCTATCAGGGCAAGTCTTGGTAGGGCCCTATCGGCCAAGACTTAGTAGGGCCACATTAGGGATAGCCTTAGTGAGGCCCTATCATGGAAAGCCTTAGTAGGGCCTATCAGGGCAAGCCTTGGTAGGGCCCTATCGGGGAAAGCCTTAGTAGGATCTTATCAGGGGTGGCCTTAGTAGGGCCATTTTAGTATAGCCTGATTTAGGGCCTAAATACTTTCGGCCCGATCGGGGCCGGATCAGGATGTCCGTAATAGGTGTTACCCGTATCACGCCCCGATCGGGGCCTGATCGTGGTCAGGCTAACCCTTAGAAATTTCTACTCGGGATGTCCATCGCCCTCCAGTTCCTCAAGCAGTAGGGAATATAAATGCTTTTCCGAAAACTTAAACTCCGTCCACAAGTCTATTCGATATAATTATCTTTTTATCCAACATAACTTAAATAAATAATCATTTTCATAATTAATTGATAATTGATTGGTCAAATCGAATAAATTCAAGATTCTCAAGTTCACGACTGCATGTGGGCAAAATAAATAAATTGAAAAATCGAGTAGCCATTTAATTACGAAGGCTGCATTACGGAGCATTGCGAGAGGAGATCTGGAATTCACGTGGGAACACACGAACGGGGATGACGAGAGTGCAAGAGGAAGGAGGAAACGAACCAGCGGCCAAGCGTAGAGAAGACGGAAAGGAGCAGAGTGTGGTGTAATTCGCCTCGGCGAAGGATCGCGGCACCGGGGGATATGAGTAAAACGAGAAGCCGGGGGTCATTACCGGGGGAACACCTAGCATGACTTATGGGTGTGTGTGCAAGAGAGACTGCCGGACCGGATCGGTTCTCTCGCTCTTTCTTTTTGTCTCTCGTCGGTAGAACAACGAAGAGGATCCAAGAAGGACGTTGAGAAAGATGCGAGGGGATACTTCAGCTACTTCGGATGCTGAAGATGCTGAGGAAATCGCTTACCAATACCTCTCTCTTGCTCTCTCTTATGGTAGCAACCAATAAATTGATGTATCATTTTGTTTTTGTATTTTGGTACAATTTTGTATTATCTTGTATTTTGTATAACTTTATTTGAGTTTCATGATTATATCTTGATTTCCATGATTTTGTAGGATACTTCATGATTATTGTACGATTTAGTATAAGCCCGAGTGGAAAACGTAACGCATTAGCTAGCCGTTTTAGCTATTGACTACCCAGCCTTGTAACGCTTTCAGTCCTCTAGTAAATGCGTACAAAAAATTAGATGGTGATTCAATAGAAAGAAATATGTCACGGCTGTATAATATTTCTGACCTTTTTTGTGATTTTTTTGTACTTTATTTACATTATTGGACCCTTTTACGAAATTCTTCGTTGTTCATTAATTACGGTTATGATATTCGCGCTGTAAATATATTAATGGTTCAATTTTAAATTATCTCAGACAAACGCTTACGCCAAACATGGTTTCGATCCCGGGACCTCTAGGTGATTAGTTGTGACGTTGCCCACCGACCTTATTTGGGGTTTGGGTTCTACGTGTTTAATTTTTTATTTTTCGTATCGTCTACTTTTTCTACACTACATAATGTTAGATTATTGAAAAATGGGTGGATTTACAAACGTATATAACATTATCGGATCAATGATTTAATTGCGCTCGCATTGACAGTGATAATCGAAGAGAATTACATAACTTTAAATTATATTTGTCTCGTCATTTATTCCGGCTAGTGCGGCCGCAGTTGGTAAGTGTTGGCTAGGTCATCGCGAGATACCGACTTGAGGATTTTTTTTTCATTCGCAAAGTCATCTGTGACTTAAGTTCCTTAGCCAACCATAAGCCAATCGCTCGATGAAACTACACGTACTTACATAACCACACTTTGTCACTTGTGACCCAGATCGGCTGGGCAATGACTAGCCAAAGGGTGCCTAGCCGCAGTTAGCTGGCTATGTCATAGCGAGATACTTATTTGAGAATGTTTTCATCCGCAACGCCATCTGTAATTCAAGTTGCTTAGCCAGCCATGAGCCAATCGCTCGATGGAAATTCACGTAGTCAAATAGCCAAGCTTTGTCATTTGTGACTAAGACCTGCTGGTTAGTGACTAGCCAAGGGGTGCATAGTCGCGGTTAGCTAGTGTTGGCTAGGTCATGGCGACATGCCCACTTCAGACTTTTTTCTCTTGCAAAGCCATCTTAAAGTCAAGTTGGCAAGCCAGCCATGAGTCATTCGCTCGATGGAACTATACGTAGTCACATAACCTCACTTTGTCATTTGTGACCAAGATCGGCTGGGCAGTGACTAGACAAGGGGTTGTATAAGAAAACATTCACAATATTACTAGCTCATAGCGAGCCAACCATTGGTCAGTTCGTATGAGCTCATTTCGGCGAGCCAGTTATTAGGTTGTAACTCAGACAGGCTGCTACAATTTCTACTCGGGAGTCGGTGCGTTCTTCGGTTTGATTCAGTATTTTTCCTGAGTTTCAACGTATATCCTTGAGGGTTTTTAAGTATCATCCTGCTTAATGCCCTTTTCTATCACTGCCTACCCGCACTTCGCTGGTCTAACGTTGATATAATCTTCCGTTGCGTCCACAGCCGTCCCAAGCTAAACCATACCGCATTTTCCGTGGGTACGGGAATACTGGAAAATTCGTACCGGTATAGACGGCCTCATATTCTGCTGTTTCTCTGGTGCACAGACGTTTCACTCACGCATCCACACACATGTCTCAGAAGTTAGCCTTCCACCGACTGGTTGATGCGCCAGCCCGTGCACGGCCAAGTGGTCACCGCTTCGAGTATCGGTCATACACAAACCCTGCTTAGCTCCAAGTACAGCTGGAGGTTGAAGTTTGCATAATTGGGAAACAACGAAAATCCGTTTTAATTTCTCATTTCCATTATTATCCAAAATCATACTTTGCAAATTCGTTGTAGATAGCTGAATAAGAATCCTAAGAAATGTTTGCATGATTGTCGTAGCTCGACTTCGCCAAAGAAAATTTGGGAAATAAAAAATAAATAATGTTCGTTGCATCGCAACGATGCAAACTTCAACGTCATAATTTCAGTATTGTTCTGTATGATTTCTTCGACCGCACTATGATTTTCTATGATTTTTCATGATTCTTTGTGTCTTTGCGGTGATTTCCTAAAATGTTTGTACGATCCTGAATATTTTTACCCACCGCCTCTATCATTTTTAATCAGCCACTCACTGCTTTGGATTGGACAAAGCCGAAGTTGTGTATCATTATACGCTTACCAACTTTGCCCCGAAGTTACTCAAGTAGGGGATAACTAACAAATTGATGCATCAATCAGGCTCTCTCTTCCACTCCATTGAAAGAACAATTGGCAAGAATGAACATACATCCAGGCTCGCTACTATGACTCGCCCAGTAGATCAGTTTTCGTATCCAACCCCGACCAACTTGAGTGATGCGCAATATGTTTCCGTTCCTTCTCTAGGATGAAATCGAAAAATTCCGCAACCCGATAATAAACTCTGCATTGTTGTATCTATTTTTATCGAGTTTTAGCTGCATTCACCATCGTGAACTCCAAGCTTAGCGGTCACCTCTCCAAGTATTCCTCCAGCCCATCGCTGCTAAACACAGCGAATCGCCCACGCGTCCAATAATTTCATATCTCGCCTCTTCGTATTAGTAACATAAAACGTAGAAATCATATGATCCAACCATACGATCCTCATTTTTACAAAACGCTAAAGTTACACCATTACGATTTTACAAAGGAAACAAAACGATGCTACAAAACTTAGGTTCTTATGGACAAAAACAGCAGTTCACTTCGAATCTTCAATCATCGAGCGGGACCGAGCCGATCGCCGGTTGTTACAAAATAAAAGATGAAACGCTCGTGGCTCGTGGAGAAAACGGAAGAGGTCTTCCACCTCTGCAGGCTTCTTGTAACCAAATTGAAAAATTACCGGTCTCTTGCAGCTTCTCTTCCTACATCGCTTCTTACACTGCACCGAATTATTTGGGTGCCTGCCCTCGGATACTCGTGTTTCTGTGTAATGTACTCACACGTACTTGTATATACTTATGTATGCATATACATATATTTTTTTTATATACACCCCGTGGGCTTTTTCATATTCAATCCTTCACCAGCGTGACTTCCTTTCTCTACCTTTTTTTTATCTCCCGGACTTGTGCCGTTTCACAGCTTTCGTCGTTTACCCGCCCCCTCTCGTCACTGAGTCCAAAAGTAACGCCGGCTGCTCCCGCTCGCGATCCGTGGACGCGTGTGGGCGTGAAGAATTTAAAAAAAGGAGAAAAAAGAACGATAGTTGAAGGGTCCACGGGCGGACGAGTTTGATAAATGGAAGTAAAAGAACAACGGTTCTCTCTCTCTCTCTCTCTCTCTCTCTCTCTCTCTTCCGGCCAGTAGTGATTTATGAGAGCACGCGCAAGTAGAGTACTATATCTATAATACGTATATATTCCATACAATACGTAAGAGAGAAAAAGTACTTATATATATTCAATGCGGATATCTCGGTGATGAGAAAATGAAAGTCTGGCAACGGATTTGAGGCCAGAGAAAAATATAGTCCTGAGTTTTTATCATTTTCGTCGGCTGCAATCGACCCTATGATGTTGAGGTTTGTGTCGTTGGAATGCAACGAAAGTTAATTTTTCTTCTTTCGCTTACATTTTTTTGCCGACTTAGGTCACAAAAATCACCGAAACGGTTATTCTTATCGTCATTAGACATCTACGACCTTAATTATGCAAAAAAAAAAATAATGTATAAAATAAAAATGAAGAAATGAAGCAGAACGTTCGTTCTACTCCAACGCTGCAAACTTCAACGCCAACCGACCCTGCCGATTAAAGGATAATTAATCCAGCGCCAAAGCGATTTGTTTGCTTTATTTCGCTTTGTTAAACCTAGCAATTTTGGTGCTGAAATTTGCATTATTGGAGTGCAACGATAATTCTTGGTTTTTGAATTTTATCCTTACTATTATCCAAAATATTTGTTTGCAACTTCAGGCTACACGTCTCCAATGTATGGATCCCCAAAACCGTTTCAGTGATTTTCGTAGCCGAATGTGAAAAAAATCAGGCATTACGAAAAAAAAACTATTTCCGTTGCATTCCAATGATCCAAACTTCAACACTATTTTCAATTCTACCCGACATTTGTCACTTGTCACTTAAGAAAAATTTCAAAAATTTTAATTTTTTTATTGTTTTTGATTCCATTAGCCTGAACGGTTAGGAATATTTTAAGCTTTACAGAATTGAAAAATTCTAAAAGTTGTTAAAGTTACAGCATTAAGAGCGTAAGGCGCGCACGAGCGTTTTTCCACGATTCACTTTTTTGAACCTTGTGAAAGTTCTAACTCTTGAACGAAGGTTCAGATCACTTTGAAATTTTTACAACATATTCTTAGTATCATCACCTATCGTGTTAACCACAGAAACAAACATTTCAATGACACAGAAAAAATATAAAAAATAAAATACTGACAGAAAATGGAGTAAAAAAATTTTAAGTTTCGAATTTTTATTGTAATAATTTTTTTACATGATATTGTTGGTTCACACTGAAGATACATTCATTATGCAATTATGAATATGTTCATTTTTTTCAGACACCCACATCGATGCCAAGAACTTTCACCATCAACGCGCGCGCAAAAAAATATTATATTGCTTTATTATGTTATATCTTCGCTAGTTATTGATATTTCTGCTTTTTTTATATCTACTTAACCATGTGCATAAATGATCTGTAAAAAATGTTGTCAATATATGCGTCATTTTTTTTAACCGCGTCTAGAAAAGTACCTTGGGAAATCGGCAAAATTGCGTAAATAAGGCCTTAATTATTTCCAGTTCCCAAGAGACCCGGAGTGTTACCCTCAGCACCTTTCACCCTCGTCGAGCACCGAATTGGTACGAGGGCAAACTGGACAGGAAAACTGTGGCAAACCCGTGCCGATACAGGCCACCGGTTGCCGATTTTCAGTTGTGCTCATCATCGGAAGCTCAGCGGAATTGCTTACGGTTCGGTGGTCAGCGCCAGTGCGCTGCTGAGCGGTCACTTCTCCAAGTACCGGCCCAAGCCAACCCTGCTTGAGTCGGGAGATCGCCGAGGTATTTTTGATCACTGTTTATTCGACTATTGCCCAATGTATCAGTATCACAGCCAGTGATTGCCGCGATTTTCACTGCACGATCGCCTGTCCAAGGTGTACCAGACGCCACATTTTCTGGCCATTGGTTCCCAATTAATTTGGTCTCCTAATGAGACACTTGGGGAGTGCGACGAGACGAGTACAACGGCGAAAGACCGAACGCGCATGAGCGACAAAAGACACCGCACACGGTGATTACTTCTCTAAGTAATATAGGCGAACTCGTTTAACGAGCAGCATTTAGCGCTCGCCCTCGATCGTAATGTGGACACCGCGAGCAGCGTCCTCAAGGGATTGCGAGCGCTCGCTCACGTTATTCTACAGTGTGTCGCACCGCGGCCCATAATCGCGCGCAAGAGGCGCTTACACGCTACTCCAAACCGCCAGGAGACACCAGCACGTACCACCCGCCGATAAATCATCGCACCTCGCGCTCACTTCGTAATATGCATTTTCAGTCGAGAGCTGCTCCCCGGCCACCGGGATTAACGAGACTCCGACGTGAGTGAAACGGTTCCGCCCTTTCGTATGAGAGTGCAAAAAAAAACGGGGAACAAAAAACATTCGTTCGAAACGGCGTCCAGCAGGACAATTAAAGAGGACGCGGGAAAAGAAAGTTGCCGGGCGCACAATAATTGCGGTAGTTTGATCAGGTGGATCGATACCATCGATGGTGTTGACGTTTCATTGGAACGCAACGAATACCCTTTCAGACATCTTATTTTCTTCATTTTTATTATTGTAGATCGTTTTTTAAATAAATTTATATTCCAGATCGCTTAAAAGTATCACGAAAAATGTTTAAGGGATTTTTGTCGGCGAAATCCGGCTAGGGAAATCAAAGAAATCCGGAAATATTAATTTTCATTGCGTTCCAAAGATGCTGTTCTTCCCCGACTCGCAGCTGGAGGGCTCGTAATCGTAGGAAGTCCGAGCTACCGTATATTCACTTGGTTGTTTCGGATAGGGAATTGGATGATCGCGGAGATAACGATAGATGATTGTTTCGTTTATCTACTTTAAATATATTTAAATGAACAATGAAGAAAACGTAGGTGGTTAGTGATTCCGAATACAAATTGTCTCTGGATTGATAAGCATCGAAGATGCCTGATGCACGCAATGTTATGCTCGACGGCTTTTTTGTCTTGTCGACCTTCTTGTTCCGAGGTTTGACGTGTACTGGTTCTTGCGTTGATGAATTTGGCGTCATCTCGCTAAGATATTTTGCGGCAAAACCCCCTGTACATGGTGAGGGTGGCGTTAGCCGTGTGCTGCAAAAAATCTAAACCCATATGCGTGAATATGGATGGCGAATCTTCAACCCTTGGCCCTTAAGGGGGATTGTCTTTTTTTCGCAAAATTTACCGCTTTTTGGGAATTTTTTTGTGAAGAAAGTATACAACGGAAAACTTGTGAAACTTGGCATATAGTTTTATTAATCTGTTTACTACATACAAAAAATTTTTTAAACAATTTCATCGAAAAATCCGCCTCCCACCCCCCTCGACGCGCGATGGTCCTTTTTTGATGGTGTGCACGATTTCTCAAAAACTATTCAACCGATTGCCTTCAAATTTGGACAGAATGCTCAGCTGACATCCTTTTATCGTTTGATGAAGCAAAAAAGCAATAAGTTTAATAGTTTTTTATTTATAACAAAAAGTCGATCAATTTTTTTCGAAAAATCGATACTTCAAGTTCAAAACGTCACCAAATCGTCAATTTTTTTTCCCTTCATCGAACGATAGCTATATGTGTCTAAAGTAAAATGCTTTTTGGGTTTTTGTTGCAGGATGAACGTGAAGGCTGTAATCGTGCACACCATCAAAAAAGGACCATCGCGCGTCGAAGAGGGTGGGAGGCGGATTTTTTGATGAACTTGTTTAAAAAATTTTTTGTATGTAGTAAACAGATCAATAAAACTATATGCCAAGTTTCACAAGTTTTCCGTTGTATACTTTCTTCACAAAAAAATTTCCAAAAAGCGGTAAATTTTGCGAAAAAAAAGACAATCCCCCCTTAAGGGGCTAAACCAGTGTGACACTTTTAAAAAATCGATTTTTTTTGCCTTTTTCGACAGTTTATACTTTCAAGAATATCATTATAATTTATATCATTTATATCAATATCATTTTATCTTGCAAAAATCGATAGTTAAATATTTAAACGCGTTTTTCTTGAAATGAGATTTTTCAAATTTGCTCAGATTGTAACTCAAAGAGCTATTATCCGATTGGCTTGAAATTTGAATTGAGTTCTTTTGAACATATTTACTCTACAATGACGTAGGATATTTTTGATTGGATGAAAATTGACGATTTTGCTTTTTTTCATAACTACGCCATTTTGTTAGATTTTTATATTTTTCGAACTCTCTACGTCATTGTACAGGAAATACCTTCCAGCTTAACAACATTTTTTCCTTTTTCGATTTCAGCTACTCAATCGGCCGGAATCGTGTCAGCAGTTGAGGAACTTTTCTTTTCAGCGCCTCCAAAGGCAGCGCAAAAGTCGCTTAGATCTCAATATTTTTCTATGAAAAAAAAATGTAATATAGGTCAAATATAGCCAAATATATTCTTAATTTTCCGAAACATTTAATTGAGTAGTTTTCTTCCAAAAAATTCCCGAAAATGACCCAAATTTTCAGCGTTCCCACTGGTATAGCCCCTTAACTAGCGATATAATGTTAAACCAGAGCCTTCGTTTGCTGCCTCGAGCACGCTAATCCAAAGTGGTTCTTCTTATGCCGTAGTTAGCACCATAAAAAATACACGATGAAAATCCTGCAGTTCTGCCTGATGATAAGCGACAGTGTTGAATTTTGCACTGCTCAAGTGCAAACAAAATTCCCTCTATTTTGAATCTTCTACGTTTTGATTGTTGTCCAAAATAATTTTCGATCGATTTAACTTGTAGGTCTCCAATAAGCACCTTTAGCACACGTTTAAGGAGAGATATACACCTAGATGGTCGAGGTTAAAGATTTAGAAGCTATGAACATTCCGTCGACCCTAGAAGACCTAGACTATGGGCCTGGTATCGATTCCATGTAAGTTGACAAATTTCATGATCTATTCATTCCCAAATTTTCAAACACGTTTTTCGCAAAACCACGTTTTTTAAATCGGTACCCAAAATTTCTCGAAAACCAATGAACCGATTACCTTGAGGTTTGTTGTGGTTATTCTATACACCATTATCTAGTACTTGTCATAGGATTTTTTTCCATTACTTAGTTTTTGTTCTATAGGCAAAATAATAACTAATTTTTGGCCCAAAAATCGCTATTTATGTTCAAACGTCCGCCATTTTGTCATAAATCGATATTTTCAAAATCGGCTATGACAAGTACTAGATTATAGTATCTAATTTAATAATCTTTTTGGTGTTTTTATCAGATGATTTTTGAAGAAACGCCAGTGGGTACCGTATACGCAGATTTTTTTACAACGCTCTAAGGATCATACAATATCCTTGTATATTTTTGATATTCTTAAATGAAGAAAATTAAACATATTTTTGAATGTATATACTTTTAGATAATTAAAACCCCAATCCGAAATTACAAATAGTTTTCCTTGAAAAAATTCACAAAAATTACCTTTTTCCGGCTCCTAGGCGTATATCTCCCCTTAAGGAATTGTTGATGTGGGAAAAAATTATAATTTTCGATTAGTTCCAATGATGCAAACTTCAATATTATAATGAGCGTAGGAGTTGTGGTGAAGTCGTTTCGGTACCTCCAAGTGCAATGGAACATACTTCGGAAAAACGCTTTTAAATTTTTTGTTTCTATCGTGACAAGTAGGGATTCCGTCGCACTGAAGTAGCAGAGCAGAGGCTGCGTGCCTCATCCGAAGTACGTGACATCAGCCTGTTGAAAATAATTTTTGCGTATTTAAGGTGTACAAAGTCTTACAGAAGTGGCGATAAAATTTGGACGCACTATTAGGATGTTTATTCTGAGCTTGCCAAATTTCCGATCGATGCACCACATGTTTGAAGAAATAGAAGACTTTTAATTTGGAGCAGTATTGTATGCTCTCTCATGGGAAGTAATTTTACTGTGAGATATTATGAGGAAAAGCATAGTGAAAAAATAGTACAAAGTGTTTGATTTTTGTATGGGTAATTTACGTATAGACGAAAGTTATTGGCAAATTTTACAATCATTCACTAAATAATTGTCGTGTAATTAATTGTAACGTACTGAAGATATGGTCTGGAAGTTTGCAACGTTGAAATGCAACGAAAATTCCTTTGTTTTTTTATCAACTCTGCTATCACTCGAAATATTTTTTAGCATATTTAGAATTTCGTAGCCTAAAAATGCAAAAAAAATGGAAGACAACTTAACGATTCAGCAAAATGAATTTTGGTTGCATTCCAACAATGTAGACTTCAACATCATCCGGAATTCTGCTTAATTCCTCGTTAGGCTCTTCTTTCCAAGTCGTCTCTCAACATCTATTTGTTCGATACACTTCAATTTCGGACAGAGCATAGTTTATAACATTTTCTACCCTACCACAGGATGAAGTAAAAAAAAAATATGTTTATATATTCGTCAATCACAGATTATTGAAGTTGTTTTTTTTTGTCGAAAATCAAACTTTTTTCTACAGGTAGCTATTTGCGTACCTTTCAGAATTTCAAAAATGTATCCGGCCATGCGAAAGTTTTATAATTATACTAAAAGTACATTTTTTATTTCAGGTCAACTTGGTTCTAAAACCCACCGTCACCGATTGGGCATGCAGCAACGGCGGCGCTTTATTTAAATAATAATCACTTCAACGTTTACGAACATTTTCCAATTTAAACAAAAACTCACGCTTAGCAAGACTATCTATCAACTGTGTGTAAAATCTCGCCCGCCTCATCCTTACACTCTTGTCGGAAAACAATATTGAAAATCGACCTGTAATTCGCTAATAATTGAGTGGCACGAAAATTGCGGTGTTCCCAAAGCACAGAATATTCACCCTCAGGAGTTTTGTCCCAATAAAGTTCAATATTTACAAATACAGTTTGGAGCAGTCATTAAAAATATACTTTCGACTAGAATTTCGAGGTCTCGTCTGCCTTCTATGGGCCTCACGACCTCGTACTGTACATCTTTGAAATATATCTAAGAATTTCATATTTCTATGTATGTTCAAATTTTTAAGGAATGAAAAACATATTGTTTAATATGTTATCCATATCATAAATCATATTGTGTCAGAAAGCGAGGGGCAAATTATGTCACTTTTACCCTTCATCCCTTCCACCCAGCATGTACGCAGGTTTCATAATGGTGGTTTATTTCGTTGTTCTATCATTTTAAATCTCTAAGTAATAAATATCCTTATCCAACTTACTCGCTAATATTTGGCTGTTTGGTTCATCGTCTTGTGACTCGTCTTACCAGATTGCTTTCTTTATAAAAAATATTTATTTTCGGTTATTATATGATCTTTTTTGGTATTGTAGTTATTGTTAAGTTGTCCCTTTATTGTTGAGTTGCCTGTACGCAGTTTGAACTAAATACGGTCTATCTGAGAGGGACCGCTGACCACCCTGATGTTAGAGTTCTATGCCTAGGTCTCGGGAACACTTGAAAAACGACAAAAAAAAAACGGCAACGATTGCCGGACCTTGACGTTTGATAAATACAAGGTGGAGAGGGCACGTCAGAATTTATTATCGTTCCGGAAAAGAGACGAGGAGTCGCCTCTCGCGGTGCACTTATACATGCATCGTGGCGTGCTACTATATGGCCGTTGGTGTAGGGGCGGGACGCGTGCCGGAAGTCTCGGTGAGGCGCAGCTTGAAAAATTACGTATCGGACGCGCGGGCGTCCTTCCCGACTCTCTCATCTCGCTGTCACGATGGGTATGTGCGCGAAAAAATCGTGGCTATGCATAACCGCCTCGAGTTTGGAGCTGTCGACGAGCCCATGCAGCGGCCACGTCATTTTGTAATTTGGTAGTTGTCCCGAAGGCTCTCGTCGAGAGCAAATACGTTCAATGAGAATTAAACGGAACAAAAAAAAATATTTGGTTGCAACGCGAGGAAAGTTTGCTCGGAGGTACCTTGCAATCAAAGTCCCCGCGCTGTTTTCGAATCGCGATCGATCGATAATCAATTTACATCTTTTTTCATCGGTATGTATACACAGGGTGGCCTGAAAAGTAACGCGCAAAAGGGCAATCTAAATGCATCGTATCTATCTAGATACCTATTCAAATTACTCCCGTGTATGTTCTAGGATATTTTTTAATTTTCAAGAAAAAAAAAACATTTTTTTCCGCGTTTTCCGGTAGCATAGGTTTTCATGTTATTTCTGTTTTGTGTTTGTACTTTTCTTTTAGAATTTTTTTAAAGCAATTTGGAGCCGCTTAAACTGGTAGGTATAAGTCTTTTTTAGATCTCAACTTTAGGTATAAGTCTTAAACTGGAGGAGCCGCTTAAACTGGTAGGTATAAGTCTTTTTTAGATCTCAACTTTGGTGACTTTTCCTGTCAGACCTATTTTTTTTATTTGGATCAAAATCTGAAGAATTTAGGGTAGTGTCCAGTTGGTCATTTATTTGTTGCTTAACAGTGCACTCCACAATGATAACACGAGTAAGAAAAATAGTGAAGAAAGTACACACACAGAAGGGACAAACAGAGAAATGATTTTGTATCCAAGGCTAAAAAAGATCGTAGACCATAAGAAAAGTGACTCGGATAGGTATTGTTACAAGGAATCTAGAATTTTCTTTGCGACGTCACTTTTCGGCTCACCCTGTATATGTATAGGGAAAGGTGATTTCGAAAACATTCGACTTCGAGTATCGTCCTGATCAGCCAAAAGTTCTCATATTCACCATCATCTCGCCCCCCCCCCCCCCCCCCTCCCTCTGAGCAGAAATGTTTTGGGGAGCCTCCAGATCCTACCACATCCCTATAAGGATTTGATAGGGACGCCGCATCTAGGGAGTCTACATTAGAATTCCAAGCTTTTTACCGATTTACGTTGGTTGACAACTTTTTATTTTAAATTCACAAACGGTATTGGTTGGATCGCCAAAAAAAGAATCCTTTTGTGATCCCGTGCAGAAATTTGTTGGGGATTCCCAGGATGCACCCACATCTCTATAGGAATTTGTTAGGGACACCTCATAGGGATCCAATCGGATTCTGCATTGTTCCCTGATGAGCGCCGTTTGAGAATTACCAGGTTTGAATCGAAAATATGTGAAACGGCACGAGAAAAAACTCGGTGTGTTGAAACATAACCTACACGCTTTGTGAGCATGTATGTGTGTGGTGATATGTCAAAGTGCAGTAAAATAAATAACAAACGATAATCACGGTGGATATTGAGTGGTATGATACAAATTAATTTTTAAGATATATTTTTTTAAGGGGTCAATCTAAAATTTTCGAAAAAAGGACCTCAAAAATGATGTCCCAGAAGATTATGGCCGGGAAAAATCTCTACGTACTCGGTTGTCGAATTTTAGTACAAGGCCGCTTGGTCCGCAGCGAGCGGACTCAAAACTTCAAACGCGTTCATCTCAAAACTGCATTTTTTAAGTCGGCCGGAAACATAACTCAAACAATTTTCAACCGATTCAATTGAAATGTTGAATATATATATTTTGAAAAATACATCATCTGTGGAAGTACGTAGGTTTTTTTTTTATATTGCATAGTTCATTTGTTATCAACAATTATCTGACGATTTTTTAGGCAAAATTTTCACTTCCCACATTAGAAGTGCGCCATTTGGCCAAAAATCAATATATCGAAAAAATCCTACGTACTTCTATGGCAGTTATTATGCATAATCGGAAAAAATCATTTGCTCATTATAATTAAAAAATTACAGGAGTTGTTTGTCCGGCCGTGAACTCTGGAAAAACGAAGACGTCATCGCAAAAACGCTGCACAGCCACCATTTTGAAATTAATCGCTTCAAAAAAATTATTGTATACAGTCACTGATATGTATCATAAACACCCTTTTTTTTAATCTCGATTTATTTTGTAGTTATTCTGAAAAAAAACCCAAAAAGCCTATTTTTTCGGCCTCTAGAGTGGCCTAAAGGCTTAAGTGATTTATACTTATTTTAACCCTTAGTAGTCATACTTAGCTAGAACCACGTTATAGTCATACTCGGTCCATGGAACCCAGACGTTTTCAAATTGTCATAAATATTGAAATAATGCATGGAGCGATATGAAAAAAATAATGAGGTATAATTTGAATCTTGTTGAATACAAGGATATTAGTTAGAAATAAAAAATTAAATTTTAAATAAGCAAAACAAATTATGCAAAAAAGAGGTGTAAAATCACTTTTTTAAATAAAAATTGCTGTAACTCTTGTAATTATTGACAAAAAAATGGTTTTATAATCTGGAAACAATGTACTTTGAAATAGACATCGCGGTTTCTGTGGACTTTTCAAAAAGTATATTTATTTTATCCAACGCAGGTGCGATTTAGAAGGAAAGAATGAAACGCTTACGCATATAAAAAAATGTGTGTTTTATTGGAAACCAAAAGTTGTACGGCATCAAAATAATTTGTTTGGGTCCCGTGGACCCAGTGTGACTATTAAGGGTTAACCCTATGTAGACACACTGGGTCATTTTGACCCGGACGAATTTGAAATGAGAAGTCCACTTACCCAAAATTGAAAGTCTTCAAGAATTTTTTACAGCAATTCAATTCTATATTTTCCGAATTTCAATTATGCAGACATATTGAGAAATGTTTAGAGTGTATCCATGTTTTTTTTTACTAAAAACCGACCGACGGTTTGATACTGGCAGGATTCCCTACTGGAATCCTGCCAGTTGGGAATCCCCATTTGGATTCCAGTGGGGAATCCTGCCAGTGGGCAATCCCCATTTGGATTGCAATGTGGAATCCCGATTAAAATCTAATGTACGAGCGTGACGTTTTAGTATAGGAATCCAATACGACAATCCTTTGGATGTCAACCGAGAAGTAAGGACGAGTATGGGAATCCAATTGGATCCCTACGACAATTTCTGCGCGGGCCAATGCCTTCGAAATCACGTTTGGATGAATGGAAACATATGAATTGAAAGTTCATTTCAAGCAGTTCTCTGCTTGAAATGAACTTTCTCCCATCAAACTCCACGGGTTGATAAAACAAACCTCGAAGACTATTCTCAAAACAGCCAGATGTGCTGCTGATAGCTAACATTATACAGACATAATAACACACACACACACACACACACACACACACACACACACACACACACACACACACACACACACTCATATATATATATATATATATATATATATATATATATATATATATATTCGTCTTTCGCAACTGTAACAAAAACGAAAGAGAGAACCAGAACAAGAGAGCCAGAGAACGAAACAGAGGTAGAGAATGCCAACCTCTTAATTATTCACCAGCCACTTCGGTTTTTTTTTTCGAAAATGATCGATGACTCTCATCCGCAGACAGCCACCTCTTGTGTGAGTTCTTCCGTTTGTTTTTTTTTCTTCTTTTTATTCCTTCACGATTCTATCTCGGCCTTTCCGCGTTGAGAAGCGCGCGATCGCGTAACATGGATTTATCTTTATGCGAGGGGAGGCGTAACGAGAAAGTGCGAAAAGAAACTCTACGCCGTGTGCAAATACGGGACCATCGAGGGCGTGTTCGCTGAGGGAAAGGGCTGAAATGGAACGGAGCATCAAAGCAGAGGCATAACATTTTGGTATTTATGATTGCAAAAAAAAAAGGTATATGCACACACATCGTCCACGAAATGTCGACAAGAAATTTGCAAGTATTAAAACGTCCCGAGACCGATATCGAGGATGAAGAATGGCAAGGAAAAATTCACCGCGAGATATATCGATGCGCGCTCTTGTGTGGAAAGCTCCGCGCATTACTCATCCGGTTATTAATCGGTTTACCTTTTTCGTAATTTGACCAGTCCGCGGCTCATAAATTTGTAAATTTATTGGGAAATAGATAAGGCATGATGTTTACTCGTGCAATATATATGTATGTATGTTGTACGGCTGGAACGTTGCTTTTTCTGATCGGTCGCGCAATTTTTTGCGAGATAACTTCTTGGTCGATAATTCATGACGGTCAATCACGAGCGATTATTTTTTTTTTTTAATTTTTATATGTTCTTGAAACCACGGCTTGTTGGGATATTTTTTTTTTCACGTACCCATTACCGTATTTTTTGTACTTTAGTAACCGAACAAAATGTAGCACGATATTCAATCAAAATTAATTACAATACAGTAAAAATGTGGGTGATTTAATAAAAGTATATTATATTAGCGTAACTAAAGCATCGCATCGTTGAAATGCGATGAGAATTACTTTGCAGTTTTTTTAGTTCCTCTATTTTTCAGACTGTGAGAAATAATTGCGTTTGCAGTTTTGACCTGTGAATTCTCGACGAAGATCTAAAAAAAAAAACTGTCAAGAGTTTTTGCGGGTGGTCCAAATAGCTCGAAGAACAACTTCTGTGACTTGAATAAACAAATTTGTATGGCATTCTTTGGTTCGCATCACTGGGGTGCGATGTTTTTTAGTTGTTTCTTTTCCTCTATTTTTACTGTTATCCAAATTTTTTTCGTCGGGTCCAAGCTTATGACATTGACGTTTGCAGAATTGGAATGCAACGAAATTCATTTCATCTTGTCAATCATCATCTTCCCTCATCTCGTTATTTTCATCAACATCCAAAATCGTTTTTGCTGATTTAGGTGATCGAGCCCGAATGAGGATTCTCTAAAACATCTGAGTGATTTTCGCAGCCTGAATCCGTCAGAAATGCCATCGATTCGAACATGATATATTTCCGTTGCGTTCCAAGGATGCAGACTTCAGTGTCGTTTTAGGTTGTAGCTCTCCGATAAGGATTTCGAAAATAATTGAGCAATCGCCTTTGACGTGCTAAAAAGAATTGGCAATAACAAAAAAGTATTTTCTTTGTGTTCCACCGATGGCACTCCATTTTCTCTCATTGACTCATTGAATGAAGATCACCCAATTCGCTTGAACATCCTCGCAGACCAAATTGCCATCACTCATCTAGTATACGCGTGTGATTCAGTATCACCGTAAATTCAGAAACTCGGTTCCAGCAGGTGGGCGCCGTACAAAGACAAAGGGAAACATGGAAACAAAGTATCATCTACCGGGAAAGGCACCTCGGTGTATGTACACAGGTTGGATTTTATCTATTTCTCTCGAGTACGGAGATTCAAAGTACACAATAGTGCGCGGTATGTGTGTATCCAATGGCGAAGGATCGCGCAACACGCTGAACAATGGCCGAGCACGCCCGTACCGTATTATTATTCGGTTATTAATCAAGCTTTCTTACGGCCACACCTGTCAGGCTCCGGTAGCGAAAAAAAATCTCTTTTTACCAAGCCGTCTCCTTCGACTTCGCGGCATCAAGAATCTCAAGGCACTTCCAGCGTTCACCACGTAAAGCGTGCGAAAAAAATTTACCGCTTGATTTTTTTAGATGTCTGTATTGATTGTACGACATAACTGTCAACTACGTTCCTCGTTATTGTCGTCACTCGCGATCATCACAGCCTTCAACTTCACATCTTCTTGTGCATGTTGAGTCTTATACCGCGACAACGATCTGTATATTGTTTCTTCGCAAAATTCGTTTTAAGTTATGCGGAACAGCATAATGTGTGTGTGTATATATATATATATATATATATATATATATATATATATATATATATATATATATATATATATATATATATATATATATATATAAGTAAATTAACACATGAACGGTAAAAGTCCAAGGATAGGATCGTAGAAGCCGAAAAGGGCATGCCAAGAAAAATTGAAAATACATATTATTTGTAAATATTTAACATTTTTCATGTATAGTTTTTAATATCAATGTTTCGAAATATATATGTTACCGGAAATGTAAATATAAAATACAGGTATTATACATTATTCCTAGGAAATTTATAAAATGCCAAGCTAATTGAAAAAAAGTGAGAAATATTTTATCAATACATATAATCCCTAGGAGTTGTATGCAATCTCTAGGTATTTTATAAACTTACTAACGGGTTTCAGGAAGTGTATGAAATAGCTAAACACCGGTGAGTTTGTTTGGGTTTGGTTAGCCCAAAAAAACACACAAACATTTTGATGAAGCACAACCTTTCTTGCAACTGCACTTTTTGAATCCTTGGCCGGTCCCAGTTGATCGTAAACCCAAACAAAACCAAACTTCGTCAAGAGATCTTAGTAAACAAGTATGCATCTGAAGTCACCGTCGGGCTGCGACTGAAAATCTATCAAGTAGAGCTGCCACCGGGAGGGAGTTGACCTCAGACGCTAGAATAGGCTTCACAACAATGCCTCTTTAGTATTGCTTACACAATACTAAAAATTCGGAATTATATACAATTCCTATGGAATGTTTATAGTCTGATTTGTTTAACATATCCTGAGCATTTTAGGTAGTATATATATTTCCTAGGAAGCATACATAATGCCGAGTTCAATACATTTCCGGAAACACATATATCAAATTGTTATCTCACATTTTTCGAGAAGGGCAAGCCAACGAAAATTAAACGATTAAACGAGCTTGCCCGCAAGTGAAGTTCTATAGTAATCGCATGCAGCGCCTCTTTCGAAGAGATCACTCAGTAGTACCCTCACTTCATGTCGTTGTCAACACATATTTATAGCCATCTTGAAACTATTTTCTCGTTACCGCGATGACCGCGTGTTGTGACGTATTCTTTATTAGTTCAAAGCTCTACCATTGTGTCCACGGGGATATCGGAGCTGTGGGGACTTTGCGTGGAAAATAATTTGAAACCCTAGATATTGACGTCGCCTTGAAGGTTCAAATTGGCTTTTCTTTTCATCAATGACGAAGTTAATACAAAACGAGTCGTTCCCAGACTTTGAGACAATCTTGGTAAGAATTTCCGATTAAAAGTAGATCGTCCGAGTATTTTACAGAAACTATAGAGCTTATAATTTTAGTAAATATAAAGGGTGCTATGTACAAACCAAACGATAAGCAACAAAACTCAAATAGATCTTCCCCAAAGTAAAACAGCAAGAATTTTCTATGCGATATTTTGATTGGGACGACGTAGTATGCGTCTGTTAGACCCAGGGTTCCAAGGACGAAAAACGAAGAACACCCCTATTTTCGAGGGTGCGTTTTACCCCTTAAAACCGCTTTTCCACGGATAAAAAAATATGTGTCTCTTAGTTTTTTATACTCTCCCACATAAAAAAACTTTCAACAAAATCGCAGGAGGACACCAAAGTGTTGTTCCTGGTGACATCTGTACTCCTTCTATATGACCAGTGAAGTTCACTGAGAGCCGATCTTTGGTAGGTACCTCGTTTAAGAGGCAATCCTACACCAGATATCCAGTTCAAAATGACCGAGCCCGAGGTAATAAGTGTCTATCTGTTTTGGAAATATTTAAGACGACCCACCACGGTATTTACGGAATTTAGTATCGTTTCTCTCGTAAGTTATAGTGGCGTTTGGGTTCTGGCTTCCCGAAACCCGAGTTTCGCGGATTCGAGCTCTTTTTGGGTCCGCCGTCGTCCTTGTCCGAGTTTTGTATGCCTTTTGACGGTACGGACTCTTGAGGTTTTTTTGACGATTCATTGAACGTCGACTTCGGTGACGCCTTGCTTGAGTCCTTTAATGCACGCTCTAAGCTTTTCGCCGTCTTGAGGTTTTCTTCTAGTTGATTTTGAATAGCCAATCGTCAAGTACTGTGGCATTGAGAGTGTACTTAACCGCCGAATTAAGGTTAGGAAGAATGAGGGCTTTTCTTGTGAGTTTGCTCTCGTTGCATATCTACCAGCAGCCTGTCCATATCACTGAATTTTCCCAGGGGTATGAAATTATTAAGTGTCTGTCCTTTTACCAACTCCGAGAGGGTTGTTCCCAAAACGGCGAAGCAAATTGACACCTTATCTTATTTGGCGACCAAGCGAGAGTCTCTGCTGCAAACTGGTTCCTGGAGAGATGCTTTTACTTCCGGATTTCACTTCGGCGGATTGATACACGTACAATTTTCTGGCCTACCGTACTTCTTTAATAACGAGCATCTCTCTTCCTTCGGAAGTCCGGCTCTAAAGAGATCGAGGCCTCGGGCCTGGTCCGGTATGTATTTCCGAACGGCATATTTCTCGCATACGAGAAGTAAATCTATGTAATGAATTTACGTATAATTTCAGGTGCAGTACACGCCGCGGGCTGGCCATCGCATGTGTGTAAAGGGTTTCTATTCCTGACGCCTGACACAAATCGTGAGCTTACCTCGATGTGAACATCTTAAAATCCTTGTCTGTTCTCCGACTTGTTTTTCCAATGGCCGACTCGTTTCTTCCAACGGTCTTCTTTTCCCTCCTCCTTTGGAGAGGAACGATGTTTTTCTCTCTTACCCATCCTGGGTGGATGCGTTTTTTTAAAAATGCATATGGCTTTTTGACACAAAGATAAGGAATGAAGAATACGCCACAACACGCGGTCGTTGTGGTAACAAGAGAAAGTCTTAAGATGGCTATAAACATGCGGCGACGTCGACATGAAGTGAGGGTACTACTAGGCGATCTCGAGGAAGAGGCGCGGAATACATTTGTTACTTCCCATTTTTCGAAGAATATAAATATAGTATAAATCATTGTTAAATATATTGTTAAATATGAATCATCGTTGTATCCAATTTTCCCTGGCATGCTCTATCTAGTTTTGACTGCCCCATCCCTCTGACTGCGCTCCCCTGGTGTCACTTCACTTATTCGAGTTCCTAATCATCTTATCCCAATTCCTTTCTTTCCTCCTGTCCTTCCTACAGCCATGATGTCAACATCTGCATCGCTGGAATCCAATGAAAATACAATTTTTTCCTAAATCATTAACTCTTAAACATCCCAATTTGTTGGCAGTTTTGGCTACGAGTATCGCGTGTAAGTCGTTCGGGATAATTTCTAAATTTTACAACCTAAAGGCTGCAAAAAAAGAATTCAAGCAATAAGAAAGTTTAAAAAAATCGTTGCGCGCCAACGATGCAAACTTCAAGGGGATCTCACAGCCCCTCTCTTTCCTAATGCCCAACTGTATCACATTTGCACGAGGACACACGGAAACTGTTTAAAACCCACGCCGGAGCTGCTTACTGGCCTTTAGCTGCGGTTACCCATCCAAGTATTGGCCATTTGAAAATACTGAATTTCCCTCTAATTACAGCAAAAA
Organism: Ophion ellenae; assembly: GCA_963210295.1. Classification (NCBI taxonomy): domain Eukaryota; kingdom Metazoa; phylum Arthropoda; class Insecta; order Hymenoptera; family Ichneumonidae; genus Ophion; species Ophion ellenae. The sequence goes on along the minus strand of OY723387.1, from coordinate 11,210,164 downwards.
TCCAATGATTTCCTCGCGCCAGGCGTGCTTTGGGGCAGATGGCCTTTGACGCTTTGCCTTAACGGGTTACCTATGCCTAGTTGTAACAGTCGAAACCAGCTCATTTTTGAGATTTTTTATAAGAAAATCGTGATGATAAATTTCTACAAGATTGTGTATTTGAAAAAGTATCATCTGGAGAACACCCTGTAATTTTTTTGTGTAAAAATATTCAAATATGATCGATTTGTGAGCAATGCCCTTCTGAACCAGTTTATCTAATATAACAAAAATCAGACTTCGTTAGTAAATATACTAATAAGTTTATGCAATGATTAATTAAAGTAATTTCCGGAATTCAAGTTTGAAAAAAATAGAGCGTGATCAATGTGAGTGTTAATTTTTGTAAAAAAATTAGCATTTTTCGTTCATCGAATCGAAAGTATACATCGGGAAAAAAATCCTTCGATCCAAAACTATATGTTGACATCTAGAAAGTAGTGGTTTTCGAAATATTTCGCTCACCGACTTTGAAAACCTCCTTTCAAGTAAAAAAAGACCTCAACGTTTCGGGCAACGCTCCAGCGTTCAGAAGGACGTCAACACAAATCTGTTAATTTTAAACCGATTACCTCGAAATTCTCAGTGCCATTTATAAGATGATATAGTGTAAAAATATATGTCTCAAAAAGAGTGATTTTTCGACTTTTACAACTAGGCATCACCACTTAAGGGGCTACACCAGTGTGACACTTTAAAAAAATCGATTTTTTTGCCTTTTTCGACAGTTTATACTTTCAAGAATATCATTATCATTTATATCATTTATATAAATATCATTTCATCTTGTAACTCGACATTGTAACTCGAAGAGCAATTATCCGATTGACTTGAAATTTCAACTGAGTACTCTTGAATATATTTACTCTACAATGACGTAAAATATTTTTGATTGAATAAAAATTGACGATTTGGCATTGAAAAAAACGACCATTTTATAGGCAAGAAAACAGACTTTTTTCATAACTACGCCATTTTGTTCGATGTTGATATTTTGCAAAAATCCTACGTCATTGTACAGGAAATACCTTCCAGTTTAACGACATTTTTTCCTTTTTCGGTTTCAGCTACTCAATCGGCCGGAATCATGTCGGCAGTGGAGGAACTTTTTGGCGCCTCCGAAGGCAGCGCATAAGTCGCTTGGATCTCAATATTTTTCTATGAAAAAATGATGTAATATAGGTCATATATAGCCAAATATATTTTTAATTGTCCGAAAAATTTAATTGAGTACTTTTCTTCCAAAAAATCCCCGAAAATCACCAAAATATTCAGCGTTCACACTGGTATAGCTCCTTAACGGCGCAAAAACAAGTTTTCCCCCGATAAGCAGCCTAGTAGTCTCGTATAAGCTATCGTATAAGAGCTTAGTGATTTCGTGCAGCATCACAGGAGCGAAGGGTGCATACATTTTCCGTCTCTCTGCTTCTCTCTCGCGACAGACGAAGTTGGAAAACGTCCGCACCTTATACCCATGTATTTAATGAACGTATGGGCAAACGCACATGTGCATATGTATATCTATATACGGCAGCGCGCATTACGTCTTTAAAGGTTAAAATAGGAATACCGTCGCATCGAAGCGGTGCGCGCGACACGGCGCGTAACGTCGAGGGAAATTTAGCGGAGGCAAAGAGAGTGTTTTTTTCTAAATTATTTCTTAAACAGGCGCGGAGAGATGCACTTTTCGTATATCGGGAGATGTTCGTGTGCAAGAGGAAGACGAGGCGGAGGAGCAGTGCGCGAACTCTCGACGCGCTTTACGATATTGCCTTACACCCGCGGGACTGCTAACTTCTCCTGACTTATCCAGAGAGGGCCCTCCTCTTCTTCCGCACCGAGACGGCGCGAGACACACACGGCGCACGCTCTCGCATCGCGCGCGTGGTTGACAGCGTGCGGTGTCATTAGAATTTTCATTGCCGCAATTACGGGTACGCGCACCGGGCACACGTGTAATTGGCCTCCCGTGGTGAGATTCCCTCGGCGACGGCCGGTATATACCTCGCGAAAGGGCAAGAATTTTCTTCGCTTGTGCGCGCCTTCAATGTGTGGCTTTGAACGTATTTTCTTCGCGGTGCCCCGCACGAGTCGGTCCCTCTTCGCTTCCTCTCTGCTTCTTCTCTCTCTCTGTCTCTCTTTCTATCTTCGTGCGCGTTTGTGTCAAGTGGAACAAGAAAGAGAGAGAGAGAGAGAGAGAGAGAGAGAGAGAGAGAGAGAGGAGGGAAGTGATCCGCACTCGATTTTCTGTCAGATAGAGAGGGAGAAGGGTCACCAGAGAATTTCCTCGGTCAAAGAACCACCAACGGAGATTCGAGCTCGCGTCTTTCCCCGTATGAGCCGGGATCTCGACACAAGTTATCCACATAGCCGTTAGCCGCTACATTTCAGCATGTTTGTGCCGTTGTTTGCAACGAGCAAACGACTGCATGGGTGTGCGCGTGTGTGTGGTTCTTGCGACGACACGAGCACTCATATTCCGTACTCTTTTTTCTTTCGTGTGGTAAAGGAACTCGTAAGAACGTAGGCAGAGAAACGGTTGAACTCATATTTGCGCAGAGCGAGAGAGAGAGAGAGAGAGAGAGAGAGAGAGAGAGAGAGAGAGAAAGCGAGAGCAAGAGAGCAAATATAGCTTGTGACAGCTTCCTCTCTCGTCATCTTCTTTTAGCATCTCTCTCTCTCTCTCTCTCTCTCTCTCCCTCTCTCTCTCTTTCTCGTTTACGTCATCTGCGCATTTATCGTAACATTAACTTAACAACGAACCACAAACGAAGGTACGACCGACTGAGAGAGCCAAAGCTCTGGAGAAAACGAGCAAGAAAGAGGGAAGAGAGAGAGAGAGAGAGAGAGACGCGAGGGAACCGTGGCACAAGCTCCAGGTGACATTAGTGACCACTAACGGCTTTTCCCGACAGTGATTAGACGAGATAGCAAAAGGTAGCCCTGCGCAATACCCACGCAATTTCATATATCAAACGTGCGCATTGCATTTTTAGTCAGTCTCTCCTGGAAATGAGTTCGAATCTACATTATATACGACGGACGAATGAGCATGCATAATAACGAGCCTTTGATAACCGGGGGATTTTTTTCAACCATAAAGTACGGAGTCAGCAGGTATTATTATTTCTACGATGTTGCAGCGCTGTAGATGACACAGATTGCAAAGATCCAGTATAGACCGAATCTTGCCAACATGTATCTGGATACAAAGTTGCACACTGATCGAGTCATCAATGTTTTTGCGAAAGTCCATTCAAAAACATCCACGCACGCAACCCCTGATGAAAATATTAATCGCTCGATTAATATGGTTTAAATACTCTTAAGGAGGTACGGTGATGGGCATGCTAGTAAACTTAGAGTCTATTTCACGCCGCAATACCGCCACGTTTTAGATATATGTATATGGCCTATTTTTCGAGGAATATTCTTTAAGTATTGAATTTCGAGTTTCCTATTATTTTTATAATATGGAAACAACCTTAATAATCTACTACTCGACTTCAGTAGTACACCATATCGTTGACGTTTAGCATCGTCGCATTTTCGTTGGCTGTCATCGTTTCCACGCGCCCGGCTTATTATTTTTTGTAGCCGGTTAACATGGAGAATGAAAATCCCTTGCGGAAAATTGATAGGGCATCCCTCGTAAAAATGAGGGCCTTTAAGGGCTTATTTGAGGCTTTCCCTATGAGGGAAGGTTCAAATAAGCCCTTGAAGGCCTTTATATGGCATGCCTGACAGGGATTGCCAGAATCGGACCAGGTTTGGGCATTACAGGAAACGGACCAGTATACATAGCTTGGACTAAATCGTTTGTGGTATTTTAATTACTACACTCAATTATTCGATAATAGGTAATAATAGGATAAAAACGTGAGGGCATTAAAAATTATTATATATTCCATTTGCAAATCCTTCAAAAAATTACAAATTATTTTTATTGCCTTATTCACTCATGGAGTGATTCCAGCGCGTATGTTTGAACAATCCCATTCGGTTTTTTTTTACATTTTGATAGTGACTATTTTCGCCGAATACTTTACACATGAAAAATTATTTCGCGTTGTGATAGTTAATATAACAAGGATATTAACTAGCATAGGGGTAGCATAGGGGCAGCGTGCGTAGCTATGAGTAGATAGGTACTAGGTTCAATACCGATATAGGTGAAATATTTTCTTCGAAAAAAATCATTCCGAAAGGCCAGGGCATGACGAATTACGATACAAAATCGTTGTGGTAAACTCTCAATTAAGTGCTTAATTTCATTTTGGGTTTATGAAATATTTTATGCACATAGTACACTTAGATTTACAGTGTACATTGTAACCAAATAAAGATTTATTTGAATCGAATCTTTATTTATTCGAATTGAGTATATTTGATGTTTAAAAAGAATAGCGGAAGCGAATAAAAAATATCTTTGAAACAAATAAGATCGTAGTAGGCCGTGAAACGAGGAAAAACCTATCTCATTTAAATAGATCCTATTTAAATCAATTTAAAAAATTTGGCAGTGTATCGTGACCTTATATAAACGGACACATATATGCAGAAACACATACATTTCCACACAGGTGAGCATATCCATTGACAGGGATAACTTATGGGCACACCATGGTTTACATGAGGCGTCGATCAGGCATCCTTGAAGGCCCTCATTATTCTGCCTTTAATGGCCCTCAGTAGCAAAGTGTGACCGGCCACTAAGGGCCCATGTGAGTCTACCCGATTAGGGCCCTATTAAAGTTAGGGAAATTCTATATGGGCCCGACCAAAGCCCTAGTTCAATTTCCGCACGGGATACTGTGGAAGTTTATCAAAAGAGTAACGGGATTGTACCTGAAGTCCAGTTTAGAGACAAATGTAGATTCTGACGGACAAGAATTAGAAAATGAAAAGATAATATTGCGATTGCAAATAAAAAACGTCGCGTTGAAGTTAACCTCAATGTCCAATGTCCAATGTCCAATCTGTCCAAAGTCAAAACATATTTCATCGATTGTTATGTTATTTTTCCCTTTCCCAATTTTCACAATATTTGCAGGTATAAAAAGGAATGTTTATTTTATATGACGGTTCTCCCATGCTAAATTTATATATAGATGCGTTGTATAGCTACATGTCGCCAGAAAAATTGAGATGCCTTTGCTGTACGTAAAAGAACTTCAAGTAAATATCGACGAAAGGCCCTTTATAATCCATTAAAAAATGTACGGCTACGCACAATTATATTTTAAATTCGCGTTGAAAATATCCGATAGACGAATCAAATTTGCGCGGGTATCCGGCGTTGCCACACGTCGAGCAAGATGGCTGCTGTTACGTCACGAGAAGTCTCGCTCTCCGAAAATTTCGGTTTTTGCGACTTTATTTCTAAATGTATTGCTTATTTCTGCGGTGAGCTTTCCAATTCAAGGTGCCTTATCGATCACAATGATTCAACGAACGCAACCATCAGTTTACGTGTTTCTCGGCTCCAAGTAGCACAAAAAAATCGATGTATGAGAGGACAGGCACATTTGGTCGTCTACGTGTGACTAATTCACCAACTTCAACAATTAATAACTCGGAGAGTGTACGGTAAATCTCGTGGAAACTCCGCATACGCATTAACGAAGGTCTCGACAATGCTATAAAAAAAAATCGGGATTTTATCTTGAACTTGCTCCAATCACCGTACCTCCTTAAGGATGACCATACCAGGCCAACAGTCGATATAGGGGCTTTGGACTCGATGAAAAAAAGTATTTTATTAAAAACTAAGTTCCCGAAAAAATCGCAAAAGAAAGATCAAGAACTTTTTAAAAATCAATACCCAATGGCGGCACACTTGCGCACTGGAATTTTTTAATTTTCTAGATTAAACCTCGAGTGAAATACCGAAGTATTTTTTTTTTAAATCTAGACTTAACACACTGGAGACGCAGAACCGATGTTTTTAAATATTAATATGCGAAGAAACATAAACCCGGCCAATTCCATCGCTACTTAACGAAAAAAATTTGTTTTATTAAAAGTTAATAGCATAAAGATTTTCAGAGGTATCGTCAAAATCACTGGTACTTCTTCCGTGTGTTATATCTACAATACGAAACATTTTGATATTTTTTTCCACGGACATTTTTTAAAATAGAAAAAATGCCACTACTGATTTGTCCATTGTGAAGAAATATGTTGATGAAACCCAATTGAGGTTTCAATTAGTTCCTATGTTCCAACGTCTACCCTTGCGGGTTTTTACGTACAACCCTTCCCAATTGAACCCTTTCCTATCACTCCCTACCTAACTTCACTTGCGTCCATGGTAACTAATCTAACCACTAATCTAACCTAACTTCCGTTGCGTCCATAGTCGTCTTAAGCTACACTATACTGCATATGCCGTGGGTACGGGGAAACTGTGGAAAACCCGTACCGGTATAGACGGCCCTATATTCTTCGGATTCTCTGGTGCACAGACGTTAACTTAAGTTTCTACACCACGGTATCAGAAGTATTAGCTGGTTGATGCGCCAGCCGGTGCACGACTAAGCGGTCACCGCTCCAAGTATTGGCCGCGTACAATGCTGCTTAACTCGAACAAGAGCCGAACCCCGACCGCCCATCCACCAATGCCGGTCATTGCAAAAAAACAATTTTTAATCAATATTACGCCTGTAAAGTTTGAGGAACCAGGCCTACATTTTGAATAGAATTGAGTAATTCCTTCGAAATCGACTTCAAGTTTTTCCATACGAAGTTCGACCTAACATCGTGATGCTACTGATCAACTTTGGATGAGTAGCCCAATCCGACGATTCTCGTCAGTTCGATGTTTCCAGATCGAAGTTGATAGATATTCGGCAAGTTTGATGGATCACTATGACATTGGTGATGCCCTGGTTGCAACGGTGTGTTGTATTACAATGCAGCTCCGCCGGTCTGACGGCCGGCTGCGACAGAGGTAAAGAGAGCGGATAGTCGGTACTGGTCGCATTGTTCTCTCGGAGCGATGCCGGCGTCGCGGTCGCGAGATGAGAGGCAGGATCGGACAACCGAGCCGCACAAGCCAACTCATATTTTCCTCGTGCATTATAAGAGCTATAATGCACAGGCTATAGAGAGGCGCAGCATCAGCAACGGCAGCAGGAGCAGCAGCAGAAGGCGAAGCAAAAGCAGAAGCAAAAGTGTACGGGAGACTGGTGGAGTGCGAGGCAAGTCCCAGAGCTCTCCTCGAGGACGGTGCAGATGCAAATGCTCGTCCCCGTACGTGCTCGTTTCGCGAGATTCCGTTTGTCGGCTGCCAGGATGAGTCTCAGCCATGGACCATTGAATTTATATTCCCAGATGAAAAGAGGAAACTCTGCATGCTCCGTAGCTGATCCCTTTTACCCTTCTGCCTTTCTCCACTTGTCCTTTTTTTTCGGAGGCGTTCTCCGTCTGGCACCATTTTTGCTCACGCACTTGCTCAGGCCATTGCTGTTGCCACGATGGCAACCGGCACCCGATTCAATCGATTTCACAGTACCGAGCCGCTCTATCATCAGAACAGGCTGAAGGCACGCGGAGCATCGCTGATTTCGAAACAAATAATAATGAGGCACTCTCGAAGGTGCGTTAAACGCACTCGCATAATCTATAAATCATACGCGTTATGTCACCGTTCCGCCATCAACGACGACTTGCATAGGCTAACTCTAGGCCGCCGCGGCGATATCACACGGACGCTAAATTACAGTGAATTCAATGACAAATAGAGCTGCCTTTAGGAGACCAGGAATGAATGCGCTTCCGCGCCAAAGGTGCGGACTGGCTTCCTCGTTTGTTCTACCACTGTTCTGTCTATGCGATGATAAACGCAACCACTAGGGGCACTTGGATCTTTGGGCGCCGACTCACAGGCGCCTCCGATCCCACCATGATCTATGGCTTGAACATGCTCGAGCAAAAATCTAGCGGCAAACTTTTGTGGCAATTGCAGGAGTCCAGTTATCCGCAACATTGCGATCCAATGCTTGATTCACTTATCTAGACAGCAAGCACTAGAAGCAGGAAGACGAACTATCCAAAATCTCTGCCCCTGTGATTCTTGCTAAGACGTAGACGTAGCGGCTGAGGGTGATCACTAATTGTCCTATAAGACCGATCTCCATATGCATCAAAGATCCTAGCGGACTTTGGATATCTCCCATGCTGAGCAGCGTTGGGCTCTAGAATGGGTGACCGCTTAGCTCACTGGTTTGTCTGTAGACCAGTAGGCAGTTCCACCGAGTATTCCCTTTCAGTTTCCCTGTGCCCTCTGGCAAATCAAATACAGTAATTCATCAGGAAACGTTTCTCAGGAACTGCAAATACCACCGCGACAAGTGTGGCATAAAAGTGAAAGGGATGGGATCGTAAAAGCCCGCAAGGACACACGGATGAGAAACAGAGAAACAAAAAAAGTATAACATTCACATCAATTTTCTCGGCATTCGACTTCCATGGTAACAAAGACGATTATTCAGCAGTGAGTCAGCGATATCTCCATAATCGTTAGGGTATCACGAGAGCAAGGATTATTAGTCTACGATTGGCGAGTTACATTCACGATACAAATACGCGGCCACGTTTTCCCCTCGGCCATTCTCTGTCATTATATTCACGGGACGGTCCACGAACAGCCCGACAGTTAGTGATATTTCCATAATATTGTGACGACGTGCACGGTTTTAACGTACGACATGTATACGTTATGTTGCCACGAAAGGCCGAAGTAGATGAAGAAGAAGAATAAGAAGAGCAGCGCATAGTTAGCGGCACGAGTTAACATGTGACGCAGGTAGAATACTAAAGTCTTCCATGGGAGAGCCAAGAAAGAGAGGGAGAGAGAATAAGGCGAGGCAAGTAGTGGATCAACAACGAGACTCGTACCACTGTATCCCCCCCGCTCACTCAGTGCATTCTGACTGCAGTATGCACTCCGCGAAGGACTCCGAGAGCCGCTCCCGCTCGACGCTCCATATAGCTCTGATTTGCCCGTTCGTTACGCCAAGGAACGTAGGGAGAGAACTTCGTTCTTTCGCTGGGTGCATCGTTCTCCCATTTCAAACGAACACACACACACACATACATAGACAGCCCTTGAGAGAACTCGCGCATCGATGAGAACGAGCTGAATGGTTGATAGCTTACGAATAGGTATAACGATCGAATCGCATCGTCTAGAGCCTCTGCGCCCACGCATCCGGACGGAGATTCTCATTTTGTTGCTCGTATATGGAGTCTATCGATAAAACCCAACGAAGCAGGATATGCCCCTGCAAGGATTATCGACATTGCGGGGCCATCACGTTCCTGGCCCAACACAGGTGCAGTCGCGATATCTTCGACGAGGATTAAGCGCCAGCGGCTACCCGACCACCTTCTCCATGCCGAACCGATACATTCCGGCAGACCCGGCAAAGATCTTGCCTGATTCCCCGGAGTAGGACGATAGAGAGACGAGAGAAAGATCCCAACGGGGAATTTGGATTTATTTCTCCAGGCAGACGCCGACGACAACGCCGTGTACCGGAGAAACACAACGCGGATAATCCGAAGGGGGCCGTTAATCAGAACGGTACAACCACGGGCGCGTGTACCCTGCACAATGCAACGAAACGTATGGCGAAGAAAAGGCAGGCGACGGGGGAGACCAGATGAATCTCTTAGCTACTGGCGCACACCACCATGCTCGCGGAAAAAGCTCGCTGTGGAACTCTTTTTGCAATTATTCTGTGGTCTCGAATATGGCGTGTTGAAATTATTCTCATCAGGGCTGTAGCTGGGTTGGCGATTCGCTCTTCTAGGCCTTTGGAACGTTTCTTTGGCAAGGAGTAGCTGTTGAACGCGCCCTTGATCGCTTTTATGGCAGGAATTCGGTTGAGTGTATGGCGGGAGTAGATTCTGGGAGCATATGAAGTTTTGCATATGAAGGTTTCATGAAAAATCCATTTTCTATTTATTTATAACAAAAATGGTCATGTTTATCGATTGCTGATTGAAAATAAATCATCCTTGATTTAAAAAATTGAACGCATTTAGTTTCTACGTGAAATTTCCTTGTGCTTGGACGAAGGATTTAATATAATACTGATGTTTTTTAACTGTCGCAGTCCAAAATAATTGTATCGATTTTCAGTGAAAAACGCTCTATTTTCGTTAATAAAAAAAATCTCTGCATCGAAAAAAACCATCGTTCAAGCACTGTTTTTCGATGTGTAAACGAAGCTCGTAAAATTTAAGGTTGATCGATGCAGTGATTTTTTAGATATCATGGTCACTGATGGTGAGAAATTAATTTTCCAACAAGCACGTTTAAGGCTGTATTCTTTCAAGAAATCTTGTAAAGAAATTTGAACAAATCGATATTTTGGCGTTTTCTTAGAGTATAGACCCTTAAAAATACGTTTTCAAATGGAAATTTCGGACTTTCCTATATTTACGCCAACAAGTGAGACCAGAATAGAATCGACCGGTTGAAGTTACGAACTTCAGAAGCTTCTAATTCAGCTAGAACTGCGTGCAGGGAAGAACGAGCTTCAGAAAATCATAATTCCGAAGTTGAGGAAGGCACACTTTGCGAGGCAGAAATGGCCGATGAATATAAAGTATGACATGCCATTATACCACTTAGACAGTTGCGGTTGCCTGAAATTGTACTCAAAACTTTAAACACGTTTTTCTCGTGGTCTTTTTCAACCTGGTTGACATAAGATCGCGACTTCTATTTAACCGATTGACTTCAAATTTGGTATGGACTGTCAGTATATATCCCTCTATCTTCCCGACTTTGGGAATTGTAGAACTATTATCAACATTAAAAAAAATAGATAACTTTGAAAATGATATTCTTATCGATCGAGAATATTGGTTTTATTTCTGTTTCAGATAAACAGGAGCTTTGGAATCATGTCAACCGCCTCGACTCGTTTATTTCACGACCATTTGAAGAGGTCTCTAACTTTTTCAATTATTTTTTTTCAGCACATTTTTGTGTGGGTCCTTGAAACATTAATGAAAAGACTGTAAAAAATATTTTCTATTCTATTCAAGCCCAAAAAAATGCTCGAAATTGAGACAAATAGACAGAACAATACTGCCTTAAAGTTCGCCGGTTCGCGGAACCTACCTAAAAACGCCCATAGTTCACTCAATTTCGAACAGATCGAGTAGAAATCAGAGAATATTTTCGACTCTTCGAGAATCCGTCGAAGCCGAAAATTCGATATTTTCAAAAAATGTCAACAAGGTGGTAAGTCCATCGAAATTCCCTTGCACGAAAAAATATCGCCCGGTAGTTTCATCATCCGACGTGGTCTGTTCAGAAGTCTCTGTCGCCCGAACGAGGCTCAGCCCATGCGGCGGTCTCTCCGTTGTCACGGCGTGCAGCCGAAGATTTCAGAAACTGCCGAGTCTCTCTGGGTGCAGCCGGTGCAGATACCTCTCCTCTCGCGGCTCTCCGGTTCGTTTATCATGTTGCACTCGCTGCTGTTGCGCATCTCGCATGTACACAAGTTGCGCAAGCGAAAAGTACGTGCAGCCATCACACGGCAACGTATGTATAAGTAAGCTCACGTGTGTACAGATATCTAAATATCGTACAAGAGTTAGCACAAGTTCGCGGATGAGAGGGATCGGTACCCCATAAGCCGAGGAGAGATGACGATGCTCGTGAATGCGAGCGGCAGGCAGGACTTGTATCTCTCTCGATTTTATAAGCGGCATGTAAGGAGCGGCGGGCAGAGGCGAGTGCACTACTACTCTCCGGCAGAAGGATCGGTAGTAGTGTGTATCAGCGATGCTGGTAGTAGTATGCGCTCGCGTGCCGTAAATTTTCGAGCTCGTGCGCGATCACCGTATGAGCTCGCGGGGTACGTGTGCCACGAGTTTGCACGAAGTGTGCCAGATATCTCTGGCAGCAGTTAAGCTCGTGGCGGGCCCTCTCGCAAAAGAATCCGGCGACTTGATGACGGTGGACTTGTGTGTGTGTGTGTGTGTGTGAGTGTGTACGTCCCATCCGTGATCTGCCTCACCACCGAGTTTTAGCTTTCGATGATGGGCTCCTCGTCGCCCATTGCTCGGCAGCGAAGGATCTGGCCGAAATCCATAGGGCGAGAGAGCAAGAGAGAAAGAGGCCGTCAGCAGCGCTCCTTCGCTATAGTCGGAGAAGATAAATAAATCGCGGCGAAGAAGAGGACGAAGAAAAAGACCGCCAGGAGGAAAGTCAGCGGAGGTAGTTTGCCCGTGCGCGAGCACGGCCTTCGACATTTAATCGAGCTCTTATTACGAGATGAGACACGTTACCCCCGAGTGCAGGCTTTTAGCGAAACGTCGGCGCGGCGTCGATCGTTGCACCGCCGGCGATCTCTTTGCCATATGGGATGCGCACGTGGATACTGTTACGCTGTAAAACGCGCGCGCCGCACCCAATTATTTATCCGTACGCTTGTATATATACGTGCATCATACCGAACGAAATGAAACTGCGAAATTGTAGCTAACTCATCGCGATGTCTTGGCGTGCTATATTACGTAGCTCTATGAGCTATGACCGACTAAACGCAAGGAGAAAGTTCCATTATAATTACTCGACGCGTCGACACACTCGCGCCGCCTTCCTCTCGAGTCCAGTAAGGAGCTTTCCATTAATTTTGTTCAATTGACGTGACGCGATGGGGATCGAGCGTCTGGTGTAGGGGAAGGAGGCCCAAAGCGAGCACCCGGCCTAAAACGGCCATCCTCCATAAGACTACCGTTTTAAAACTTACCGCGGTTTCGCGACGCGTGGACGGTGCCCCCTCCCGCCCGACTTGCCGCAGTTGCGGAGCTTAACCCTTTAACTGCCATTGTGGCAAATTTGCTATGTTCACTTTGACCCCGTCGATAAAAGCGTAAAGACGCTATAGCGGACAAGCTACTTCACAATTCCATCAATCTATGCTAGATGCAGGTACAAATGCCGGGACAGCTTGAAATTCAAAAGTAAACATATGAATTAGGTTAATATGGCAAAAATGTTGTGGTGAAAATTTACGACGCTTGCCCCGGCACTCGATCTGCTGCCCGTTTTTTGTCCTAAAAAGTACATAAATGGACATTCTTGAAATATTTTTTGATAGAATTGCCCGACTAGAAATGTTGCTACGGGGCAGACTAGAGCTGCATCCGGCATACCGTATCCCGTACCACGGCACGGTACAGGCTGCCGGATGAGAGCTTCACCGGGCGTGAAACGCTTTTTTGAATCTGGCCATGACGCGGATACCGGTAACGTAACTGATCCGTACATCTTTTCAGGCTCTGATCCGGTTGCCGTATCTATGCCTGAAATGAAAAGAATCCCAAAATTACGAATAAAAAAAATTCTGGTAGTATTTTTTGTTTCCATATGCGTTATTTATGATTCTGCCTATATGATAATTGGAAGAAAACATATTCTGCCTCGTTGAAGTTTTTTACCTCCCCTCGGAATTGAACCACGTCTTCTTATTCTAAAGCTGAGCGCGCTACCTATTTAGCCATTCCAACACTTGTGTAAACTCCTTTTTTTCCTTGGGTATTATTATCATTCTAATTCTATTCTAAAGAATGTCAATAATTTTATCCATGGGGTTGAAGATTGCATCGCGGCAATGTAACAATAATTCTGTTTCAACCGGATTTTTACTGAATATTTAGGCTGTGAAAATAACTCACACGTTTTCACATATTGTCATTAGCGTGTTACGACCGGAATTTGCAAAAAAAGGCATTTGATGATTTTGTAAAAAAATAAATTATTTGTACTAATGAAATTTTATTGATTTGATTTGATTGATTACCTTCTTGATGATGACAAAAATAAACGAATGAAAAGGGAAGAAGAAAAAAGCGTTGCATTCCCACGATACAACTGCAAATTTATTTTTATTCGTTCTTTGTATCTTAATTTGATGATGACGGCGTCCGCATGGACACCATATTACTTTAATTAGAATCTTGCCGAAATTATGCACGCAGCAACTCAGTTGTTTACTTTGATGGCCCCGAATAAGGTTCTCTGGTAGACATGCGGCGCAAATCAGACATGCACTTCGAAGTGCATGGCGGATTGGCACCGGATGTCTACTGGATTAGCCAACCTCGGAGCACGGATGGGAAAAGGAAAATCGATCAGGCCGTGGACAGGTAACCGTAACAGAGCCATGTGAGGGACGCGTTGCGAGTCGTCTGACGTAGACCTGATTGATGCTGCTTCCTTACCTCGGTATCTGGGTACTACTGATGCGGCGGAAATACGGCGCCGATCAGGCACGGACTTCGCCGCCGTAACTAGGTCCTCGCAACATTACTTGATTCAGGACTGATCGGTTTGTCTTTGTTACACCCGTTCTCCGGATTCACTGATCCAGTAAATATCCAGCACAGATCAGGCGGGCGCTTCTATGGCATTCCGGACCGTATCTTCAAACCGGCCTGATCAGTGATCCGGCTGCCGGAACAACATTTCCAGTCGGGTGTGTGAAGGAAGCTTAAGTGGACGAATTAGGCTTTGAAGATTTTTTTATTGAATTAGAATAATAATTCGAAACGAGCGGGTAGTAGCAAATTTGCTACAGTCCGAAAATACTACTTCCCAGGCCCTTATCGACAAAATTATGGTTGGACTTTCATATTTAACCCTTTTTTAGCTATACTACCAGAGGAAATGCTTTTGAGCCATCCGGAAATAGGCGTGGCCGTTAAAGGGTTAAATGCGGCCGACTGCGCGGCTCGTGTGGCAAAAAAAAACAAAAATCCACGTGTTTTGAAGAAAAAAAAAGCAAAGTATGTACATCGTGTTTTGTCTATTTGTGAGTAAAATAGATCAATACTAAAATGTGACTATTGTTTTATGCCTATTTCACTTTGTTTTATTCATATTTGCGTAAATGTATTCCAATCATTTGTTGGCTAGGTTTGATGAAAACGTTAAGTGGCGCAAAAGGGCAAAGCGGACAGGGCAAAGCATGCACGTGCCCGCTATGCCCAGTATAAAAGATGGCTATGTGAAATTAAGATGATAATAGAAAATAGAAGATGGCTATGTGGCTTTGTTCTAATAATTTTCCTATTTATTTATCTATGTAGGACCTGACCAAAACGCTATTATTTATTGCAACTATGTTTTTTACATGTTTGAAAGTGGTATTACCTTCTTATAACGATATCCACTATTATTTTCAGATGGGCAGCTTCTTGGGATGAGAGCCTAACGAAGGATTTAAAAACGACGGAAAAGCCAAAACGGTAAAATAGAAAAATAACAAACTACAGACAAGGAAAATTAGGGGGCGTCCATTAATTACGTGAGGCGTTTGGGGGGGGGGGGGGGGGGTTCGAGCGAAATCTCACCCAATGTCACGTGGGGGAGAGGGGAGCTTCGGCCAATATCACGTAATTTTGGTAATTTTTATCACGTAGGGAGAGTCTCCCTACTACTTTACATGGTGGAGTAAATGGTACTACAACCGCAGTTACTTCTACTACAATTTATTTTCCGTGAACATATGCATTTTGAAAAATCTCACGTGAGATTAGGGGAGGGGGGAGGGGGTCGAGCAAAATCTCACGACATCTCACCAGGGGGAGAGGGGGGGTCGACAAATCGCCAAAATCACCTCAGGTAATTAATAAATGCCCCCTTACGTGTGCATTATATGCAACGAACCATACATAGATCCTTCCACCGAAGACTGGATTCAATGCAATGAACGAAAATCGAACGTTTCTTTTGAGAGCTGGTCAGTTTCGTCAATTTCAAAATTTCAAAAAACTATCCGATCATACAAAAGTTTTATTATTATACTAAACGTACTTTTTTTTATTTTCCATTTCAGGCAACTCTATGGCCATAACCAGGTACACCGATTGGCCATACAACAACAGTGGTTCTTCGTTAAAATGATAACAACATTGTTGGTCAATAGTTTTCAATGTGAAAAAATTCAAACTTAGCAAGACTATGGGTTAATTGTGTATGAAACTTCGACCTAGTCATCCCGATACTCTCATCAGGAAAAAGAGTTGAAAGTCTTAGAGGTTTTTCCAACTCCAATGAAAAAGTGTTTCTCATAATAACATTGCTATCTAACCCTGAACACCAGGTGACCCTAAAACCATGACCCCATACACATTACCAAGCTTCGAGATACATCTCACAAAAGCTACGACCGGAAGCTCCTCAGTCATAATAAGAACAGCAGCAATTACCAAAATCATGTATTCGGGTTGCATTTAGCTGGATCCGGATAAGCTCCATATACGTACATCAATCCAATTCGCTTTTCTCAAGACTACCAGTCGAGCCTGGAGAGAAAAGTGAATTTCGATCATTTTTCCTAGATACCCAATTGATAGAATGAAAATTCCGCGCTAGTAGCATCTGTTCTCCATACCTTTACACATAAGTGGACTTCTTTTCCCAATATTTCGTCACAAAATGGCATCGCTGAAGCTGGCCGAAGCGAGTAATCTTTATCCAATAGCGTCCCACGGCCTTATGAAAGAATCTTGTGAAAAACATTGTAAAGATACTTGAAGCTATGCAGAATGGACGGACTTTCCATTCTATCAACTGGGTACTCTTCAACAGTCGAAATTCACCTCCTTTGCGCTCTAAACTGGTAAGCACCCTTAAGGTAGTCAATGCCAAGACGATTGTTTCTCAAGCCAACCATTGAGGGAGTACATCAGAGTGTTTGTGTTCAGTAAGCGCTTTATTCCGAAGTGAGTCGGGCGTCCACAAGATACCTTTGTATTACACGTAAGCGCATAGGTCCTATTTGCAAAGGTATGGCCCGAAGTACCTGTGCACGCGGGGCACGGCTTCAGGATCGAGCGATCGAGCGATCGGGCAACCGTCGAACAGTTCCTGGTTCACCTGTGCTCGGTGTTCGACGTTATAAATACATATATATATATATATTTACGTCCGCGATGCGCGCTTGGTGTACATGTATACGTTTCACCTGGCTGCTGCGCCACTCCCGCCTTGTGGTACCACCTCCGCGACATGCCGCCTTTTCACTCCCGGCGTTATTATCAAAGTTCACGTCGAGGACGCGCGCCCGTGAGCGTTCGGCCAAATTACCATATACCGTATAGGTCAGGCGGGCAGGAGGGGGCGGCGACGTTTCGCCTCAGCCTCGGGTTAGGAATCGTGCGATGCCTCGCTACATGCCTGATGCTTTTTCTTCTTTTTTTCAATTTTTCGTTTATACATCTTCGTGCGTATGATTCATGTTTATTCCTCTTCGATTCTCTTGCGGACCATCAGTGCATCAAGGTGTGACGACATCCAGCGTCGACGATGGCTCTGTCCTCACTCGTGGGTGGACTCCGGACAGGATCACTTTGAACAAAGATTGTTGACATAACGAGTCTTTCGGCTAAACCTCGAGAAATCATTGTGTTTTTTTTCTTTTGCGAGGATGCGCCGTCGCGTGATAACCGACAATGAACTGCCATAGACGCTTAAAAGCGACGGCATAACTCCGTGGCTATTAAGTATTTTATGTTTCGCACAAAAGCCATACGGGAGAAAGATGACGGCAAAGGAACAGAAGAGATTGAAGAGCATGTGGATGTGTTCGGGCCATAAGTGGATATCAGAAGGACGGAGTGTGCGTACGAGGATGAAGGATGATCCAATCAATCTCGTGTGACGCCTCCGGAAGTTTTCAGCTTCGCACCTATCCAAGCCAAATGAGAAAAGGGAATGCAGCGAGAGAGGCGAAAAAGAGGCTTATTGGTTGGTACGGAATTACTGGGATGTAGCGCTCACATGTGCAGAATTATAATGTGTTCGTCTTAAGGGGAGAGAAGAGACCTCGGTTGACCCGCATGACCGACCTGATGCGGCACCAGGGTATCTATGTACTTGTATAAACGGAAAAAATTATGCTGAAGTTTGCATCATTGGAATGCAACGAAAGTTAATTTTTTTCTGCTGCTCACGTTTACTTCGTCGTTTTAGGGTATGGATATGATCTAAACGGTTTTTCTCATTCTCAATAAAGTTCTACGATCTTAATCTATAAAAAGATAGATAGATCATAATGAAGATCAAAATTCAATGCCGTCAGGAAAAAGGGTTTTTGAAGCCATTCGACTTCAAGAACCATCCTTATAATAGTAAATTGCCTCTTTACTCAATATTATCCAAATCATAATGTCTTAAAATCCAGCTTTGCACGAATGTGAGCATGTTGACATGTAATGGCAGTTCCCAGGACCACCCTTATTCCAAAATCAACGTTCCACAATGAAAATTGATGTGCTGCTAGTCGACAGCAGATAAATGAATAAGATATATCGGATTAAGGGTTAAGTAGCAAGGTTAATACGAAGAAGAAAAACGTTTATACAGCTTTATACTATCACATCCGGAAGGGATGAGAGCATAAACTTTCGTTTCCCTCTTTGTTGCCTACGCCTACTGCAATACCACGGGATGAGGGTAAAATGGAGAGTGTTTTTGTCGTTTGCGGTACAAGGCCCTTCACTCTCGGCCTGGTGTGCTCGCTCTACCAATCGTTGGTGAGACGCTTGCGAGATTTTTCGATAGTGCGGGTATTTGCTTCAGGATTGCGAAAGGCACTTCGCGTGAAATAAAATGTGAACTTGGCGCGAGCATGATGAATTCAGACTGTTATTCGCGGACCGAGGATAGAAATTATACAAGGGCAAATAGAAGAACTTTTGAGATCCGAAAAATGAAGACTGTCCGTATAGGTAATAGTCGATATAAGATCGATTCGAATGGAAGTTGATGGGAGACTACTCGTTCGACTGCTGGATTGAGACTGCTTCGTACTTTTGGCCCACTGGCCCTTCTTGATCCGCATTCGATTTTCGATAGAGCGGGAGTAGGGAGGATCTTTGATTTCTCTTCTTAGAGGGAATGGCAGTGAAAGAAAGGCAAATTTGCCCCTTATGCTCTGTGGGCGCATGATGTGCGTAGCCTAAATTCGATGTTGAATCATTCGCGATAGCGCAGCGCCAGCTGGGTTCGTATAATCCGGATGTCTTCTGATTTTTGGTCACACTCTGCTCTGTTTACCGAGTTGACTTTCTGACTTATTAGGGGAGGGTTTTCCTTGCACGCAGGCCTCTCTTTGTTCCCATGCAGATGGGCAAGCGTCAGTTCGTGAACGTCCATTGGTAGATGGATTTCCACATCGTTCAAGTCGCTGTTTGATTTTTCGTTCAACAGCTCGTCGTGGAATATACGCCTAGACTCATGTTCTTATGAAAATCTAGAGGAGCAGACCTCCATGTTGCTCAAGTCGCTGTTTAGTTTATTGTTCATGACTTTTCGTGGAATATGCGCTTCGGACCGTGTTCTTGGTGAAAGCCAAGTGGATAAGAAAAGTATATGGCTGAAGGTGTTGCTTTCGTGCATATATCGCTGCGCTTTGAATATGCGTGAGGAACGTACGCACAACGCCCTCTTTCATGCTGTTACTCATCTTATGTCTAGATTTATACATTGTAACGTTGCGTAACGAATATCGAGACTATCCGAGAAAGGTGAGGTAAGCGGACTGGCGTGGCTCAGTGATCAGACCGGTCGACCGGCAATCGAAAGGTCCCGGGCTCGAATCCCGGCCCAGAAGCGCACCGCATTTTTTCTCGGATAGTTTTCTTGGAGTTTTCGGGGGATTACAACATATACATATATTGGGGGATAATTAGGGATATTGGGAATAACCAAGGAAAGAGTGTCCCCTGCATATTGGCTAGGATGTAACAATACAGGCTCACAGTCAGATCACCAGAGAGATAACATCGAAAATTCGGTCACTTTATTCATTAAAGCGAAATATTTATCAAATTATGGATCATCAATTAAAGGTTGATAATTGAATCAAATCAACATTGACAAAAAATTATTGAAGTAAAGATTATTTATAAAAGGTAATGACACTGTTCTCCATCATTGGCCATTGTATTGCCGCTGTCTTTTTGAAAAGGAAATCGCCCTCTCTCGGTCCCAAAGTGAGGGGAAATTCTCGACGTGTTCACTTTCACATACCAAGGATTCGTTTGCATCGTTGGAATACAACAGAAATATATTTTCCTACGTATTTAGACTACGAAAATTATTGGAACATTTTTGAAGATCCTTATTAAAAATCGATAACCAAAACCGGAAAAAAACATCTTAGATAGTTATAAAAATAACGAAATGAGGGAAATCAAGAAGAATTTTCGCTGCAATTTAACGATGCAAGCTTAAACACCATAAGGGTTCAGGGAAAAAAAATAGCTTTTTTTACGCAAACTGTGCTAGAACAGACAGACAAAGTTACCAAAAACCGATAGATTTCTCCTCAGCATCCTACTCTAGCTCTTAGCCACTAGCTACTTCTGGGCTCAAGCTTCGCTTAGCCTAGAAAGCCTAAAGCAAAGAACCTAGAAAGAGCCAAAGTTTAGAGACTTTTTTCTAACTTCCAACGTATGCCCTTGCAAGTTTTCACATATTACCCTTCCCAATTGCATCTTCCTATCACTCCCTACGCATATCTAACCTAACATCCGTTGCATCCACAGCCGTCTTAAGCTACTCTATACCGTATTTTTCGAGGGCACGGTGAAACTGTGGAAAACCCGTACCGGTATAAACAACCCCATATTTTTCTGATTCTTTGATGCACTGACGTTTTACTCAAGTATCTACAGCAAGGTCTCAAAAGTAAGAGGCTTCCGCTGGCTGGTTCATGCGCCAGCCGGTGAACGGCTAAGCGGTCACCGCTCCGAGTATCGGCCACGCACAACGCTGCTTAACTCGAAGTATCGGCGGAGCCGAACCCCGACCGCCCATGCACCAGTGTCGGTAATGTCCAGAGACTAAAATTTCATAATATTGGTGAGGGATGTATATGATTACGCACATACCCATAGCTCTGTCATTGGATAGTGACCACAAAAGCCAACAGCAATGGGCACAATGGGTACAAACGCAACGAAATTATTCGAAGCATCTCTGGGTCTCGGTCAATCCTGTTCAACGATGAAGCAGCCAGCACACGCGGACATTTGCCGAGCATAGTCACCCCCGCGTAGCAATTTTACGAAACCCCAATTACGGCGATTGTCCGCAATGCGGGCTTCGCGCGCTCGAGTTCCACTGCTGCCGGCACTTGCTAGCAGCAACAGCAGCAGCCGCGGCAAGCGCAGCAGCTGCACGGCCAAAGTGTCCTGGCACGTCCCGGGGTTGAGCCATCCCTTCTACTCTCTACCTCCGTTGCGCCTACAACATTTTATAAACTCGGCACGATCCTTCCGCCAAAGCCCTACCTACCCTATATACACCTGCAATGCAGTTCGCGCAGTGTATGCGGAGGTTAATTCCTGCGGGCAAAACGATCTACATATATTTCGGTACATGTATAGTATTCTTTGCTAGGTTTGGGCTACACGGGTATGGAGAACCGGGGGCTGATCCACCAGTCACTAATACGACGGTTTTAATTAGCATTTTGGAACGTCGAGTTCTGCTGGCAGCGAGTGGTCTTTGATATACGTCACGGGCAATCCTTTCGTATCTCTAATGTCCGGAGTTTAATCGATTCCTGTCTGATTCCTGCAATCGTTATAGCTTATTCCAGTTCTGCATTTGTGGTAGAAACAACCTGCTCAAAAGACAAAAAATATTGGAATGCAACGAAAGAGGCTCTTTGGTATGTTCGTTTCCGTTTTTTTATTCCAGGTAATGTTTGTTTGCAGATTTATATCGTGAATCTCTAAAGGAATGTTAAAAAAATGGGTGAAGGATTTTTGTCGATAAAATCTGCCAAAAGAAATTAGAGCAATTCAGAAATCTAGGATTTCATTCCATTCTAACGATGCAAACTTGGATTTTGCTAAAGAATTGAGAACATTTTGGCTGGAGCAAAGAAAAAACTTTGGCATTTATCGCATCGAAGTTTCTCGGTGGCCCGTTGTAGCATCATTAGGTTGAAGTTTACGTTACGATTTTTTGAAAATTTAAATAATTGACCGAGTTTTGACGTTTTCTGTGAGGGCCAGATCACCCACTGCGCTATGGCGAATCGCCTCACTGCAGTTTATCTTATTTTCTTTTGCGTTTTCGTCGAACATATGTTGGATGAAACAGTGTAAGCCGTATGTCAAAATCTATTCGTCCGATTCCGGAGCATCGTTTATAATATTTTCTATCATACGACCGAATGATTTTTTGAATACGTTTATCCATTTATTAATAACAACTGTTTTTTTTTCGTAAAAAATCGACCTTTTTCTACAGCTTGTCTTTTTTGTAACTTTCAAAATTTCAAAAAGGTATTCCGACATATGTAAGTTTAATTATTATACTGCGAGTAGATTTTGTCATTTTTTATTTCAGATCATCCTAGTTGTTGGAACAACCTACACCGATTGGCCGAGCAACTGCAGCATTTTGTTAAAATAATCATAAATCCATTATTTATCGATATTTTTCAATTAAAAAAACTCAAATTTGGCAAGGCCATGTATAAAATGTGGATAAATTCCCGACGTCGTTATCCCAATACTCCCATCGAAAAAAATATTGATAATCGAACTCCAAGCTTATACCCGTTGAAGTTCGTCGGAGTGCAATGAAAATTCTTTATTATTATGCCTCAATTTCTTTTCAGCACATCTAGGTTAAAAAAAAGCTCTCGAGCATTTGTTAGCATCTTCATTCGACGTCAATAATCTGAAGCCGCCAAAAATGTTTGAATAATGATCAAAACAAATAAATGAGAATATAAAAAAGAAGGTTCGCCGCGTCCCAACGATGCAAGCTTCAACTGCATGAAAAATCAAAGTGGTATACGAGCAAGAGTTCGTGTGGGAGAGTCCGAAGTTGCATTGGACAAAAGGGTATTGTCCGTACGTTGCTCGGACTTGTAAGCGTTTTGTAATCTTTACGGTATCGATGGTTTGGGAACATTACCGCGTCATTGACGGAACTGAAGGGGAACGATAGCAAAAGCCGTACATCCCGAGATAAGAGATAAGCGATATAGAACCGAGCATCTATTAGGCGCACTCGTCCGAGCCTATTCGTTGGCTCGAGTGTAGGAGGATGCTGGATGAGTTGTGCTTCATTGTCGGGGCGGCATACCATTAGAATACATTAGGATGGAGAGAGAAACAGAGAGAGAGAGAGAGCGGGCCCTCGTGTTGGACTTGGAGAGATGCGCGAGACCGCCTGAAGACGGTCCAAAACGCGTTACAGCTTTATGTGCAGTCCTCCACAGACCGGAGAATACGATGATTAAACGTTCATGAGAGACCACAGAGAGAGGCCGAGCGCGAGTCCATCCTTCGATGATCTCGCCTGTGCGGTTCGTTGTCTCGCGATGAAGGTGCACCGGGATTCTTCTCCCTATCTCTCTCTGGAAATAGGGGCGTGGATGATAAACGTCCGAGATGATACGACTAAGCATGTACAATCTTTTTTTCCCCTGCCGTGTGTGTTCGTACTCGCGTGTGCACAGCGTTTATTAACTAATGGCCGCTTTATTATCTAGGACGCGAAACACTGGCAAATTTTCCCGCTCAGAGCGTGTCCTCTCCATCAAGATATTAGCACGCCTCACGTAGGTTAGGACCATAGTGGCAAAACCTATTCTCTTCTCTTAGAGGCATCAGAATGCCCGGGAAATGCAGGGGACTGCGATGAGAAAATTGGTGGCGGGTATACGTCACGAAAGCAATTCGTTGCGGAATGTCACTTTGTTTGTATCTTGCTGACATTATAAAAGCGTAGTGCTCGTGTGTACATACGTTTGTAGGCTGAAGATAAGTTGTCAGAGATGATGTCGATGTTTGCATCGTTGTAATGCAACGAAAGTTCATCATTTTGCCATCGTTCATTTCTTACCATTCCTTTTTTTTTGCAGTTTTAAGTTGCGAGAATCTCGCGAGCGTTTTTTAAAAGAAATTTTCTGACTTTTACAACTCAAGTCTGCAAAAAAAAATTTGATTGACAATAAAGTAGAAAAAAGAACAAATTCGTTACGTTCCAACGGTGCAAACTTCAAGGCAATTGGTAAATTTAGAATTGGAAGCTAAGAGGATATCTATCAATTTCTACGGTGTTGAAGTTTGGATCGTTGGAACGCAATGCAAGTATTTTATTTGTATGACCCAATTTTTTCGCCACATTTGGGCTCCAGAGTCATTGAAACTTTTTTAGCGATCCTTGTTAGAGATCTATAACCGAAATCTGCGAAATAAAAGATTTCGGATGATAGGAAAAATAGATAAATGAAAAAGTAAGAATTGTAATGAAAATTTTCGTTGCATCCCAGCGATGCAAACTTCAACACCATTAAAAATGAATGAATGTAATGGTCAAGAGTTTTCGTTGCATTGCAGCGATGCAAACTTCAACACCGTGCTGATTCTTCCCTGGACATGTGAAAATAACCGCTTTCAAAATAGCACACTGCAGCTACGCTTTGCTGTGGTAAACTCATAAGATGCAGCGGCGATTTTTCTCAGCCAAAACTAGCATCGCGAATGCATGTTTGCATTGTTGTGATGCAACGAAAATTCATCCAATCGTTTTGGCGGTTTTTGGCTACAATGGATCGCGCAAACGTTTTTCAGGACCTTTTCGAAGTTTTACAGCCTAAATTTTCCCAAAACTATTTTAGGTGTTGAAAAAGTGAAAAAAAGGAATTTTCATTGCGTTCCAACGATGCACACTGCAATGCAATAAATTCGCTAATGACCGACAATCGTGTTTTATCGACGTCACGTGGAAAGATACGCGACTTTTTTTGGATTGACATTGAGCCTCTGTCAATCGCGTGTCTACGATCCTCCGTGCCTGTCTTTTGCTCTCCCACCCTCGCATTATTTCTTCATCCCCACTAATCTAATCGTTTAAAAGAACGGTCGAATAATGATATTCGATCCTTCGAACCGTTAATATCCTTGGTACAATCTAGCACGCGCACGAAGCGTGAATCCGATCCGTGTGTTTCGTTAACGATTCTCGGCCAACCTCGCCCGCCAAGAACATCCGTGTGTCCATATATATGTGTGTGTCCATGAGCGTGTGCACAGGAATATAAAACAAACGAGGCAGGACTCCAAGAGAGTCCGTATGAAGATGGAGAAATTTTATTGCTTAGTCAGCGTGACTTCGGAGAAGAGAGAGATGCTGAGCGCGTGCGGGGTAATGCTCTCTTTCAGATCCTTATTTCTCAATCTGTTTGACACGATGATTTTTGTTTTTTAGCCCAGACGGCGCACAGATCCGCGATCCAAAAAAATAGACGATCGATCGTTCGTTATTGTCCCACTGTCCGTGACACAGTTCGATGCAACAATTGTAAAGTCCTAGTGGCCTGCATAATCTTGAAATTTCAACAATACAATTTTTATTGCACGACTCAATAGCCTAGATGCCTAGCTACAATCTGCATGAAAGATTTTGAAAAGCGTCCAAAAACGAGAATTGAAAAGTATCCCGTTATACGAAAATTTTATTATTATGCTAAAACCCATATAGGGTCGCCTGTCGTAACAAAAATGCCAGCATTCAGCCATTAAACGGTTTTCTGATAATCGGCCAATAATTCGTCGACCAGCATTGGGGTACTGTAGGCGAATGAACGGCTTGCCAGATCTATGCCAGCCATTCGTGGGCCAATACTATCGCACCGATAATATGGCGATCAGCATTGGGGTATCTAGGCGGATGAACGGCTTGCCAGATCTATGCCAGCCATTGGTGGGCCAATACCATTCTTGCCAGATCAATTCCAGCCATTGATGGTTTGTTTTTGAGCGTTTTGCATATGCAGGTCGTTAAACTGTAACACGTAAAAACAAGGGATCAGGTTTCGAAAAGCATATTGCACTGATGAAGCTGAAATTTTGCACCGACCTTCTTTTCAATATTTTAAGAGAACCTTTAAAAGGATATTGGCCACTAGCAATAGTTTTCGATATATCGTATATTGAAATTATTTATTGTACTGCGCTTCTACTATATTAAATAAACCCAAACAAACCCATCCCACATGGCAAGTGATATACGGGCGAGCACTGTTTGCCAGGAAGCAGCGCGGCCGGAGGAGTAGGGGGTATCTATCGGATATATAGATATACTCGTATGGCGTGAAATAATAAACTTTACAATGCGATATATCGAAAACTATTGCTAATCGTCAAAAATCCGTTGACGGTTTCTCTTAGGATAATGAGAGAAAGTTCGGTGCAAAATTTCAGCTCGATCAGAGGAGTATGCTTTTCGGAACTTCACCCAAAACGAGCGAGTTATTTTTACAGCCTAAATGGATCAAAAAAATTGTCGGTAAACTTTAATGTCACGAATAAAATTATCGGCATAAAAGTGAGGACCGAATAAACGATGGATTCTGTAAGTGTTAGAATGGCTAAGTGGGTAGGGCGCTCGACACTAGAACGAAAGGTGCAGGTTCGATCCCGATGAGAGGAAAAAACTTGAACAATTCAGAAAGCGTTTTTAATGCAATTATTCTATGTCCATGGACATAAGTAAAGCATAAGAAAACAAAAAAGATACTACCAGAATTTTTATATCCATAATTTGTCAATGTTTTGTTTTTCATTTCCCGCAGAAGATCCGGCAGCCGTTGCTGGGCCAATATGGGCGTATGATAGTTGGCCAAGTCTTAGCAGCCATTCATGGTTTACCATTACCAACCATGCATGGTGCGGATCTGGCCCGTTTACATAGCCATTACCGCGCCATCGTTCGTTCTCTGGCAACCAGTCGTGGGCCATTACTGTGCCGATTGTAAAACCCTATTTGGGAAGTCCACTTTTCATTTGTTATTCCTGCTCATCCTAGTTGCCAGACCCATGTACGCCGATTGGCCATGCAGCAATGGCGGCACTTCGTTTCAATAATAACGTCATCGTTCATCAATGTTTGTCAATTAAAAAAAAAACTCAAACTTGGCACGACCATGTATCAATTATGTTTGAGATCCCAATTCCGTCAGCCCAATACGCTCACGGTAAATAAATCTTGAAGATTAACCTCTTTTTTTAGTGCCAAGCTTATGCAGACCCGTTGAAAAATCGTTTGTCCATGAGTGCCAATCGAACGTTCCGTCGTTCGCAACATGCTTGCTTTGGAGGAGTCACCAAGACTTTCATTAAAGAGCCGCTCTTCCCGGCGGCAATTTCATTAATAATGTGCACGCCTTATGAAACTCATAAATTGAGCGTTACCGAGCTTACGAGCGCGAACGGAATACGCGCGACCAACGAGTGAATAAAATTTGTCACGAATATCTCATCTACGATGCTATAACGCTCGTACGGGACACTTATTTTACAAGCACGGTGCGTGGCAGTTTAGTGAGCTCTCGCGAGATACTGGAAGATCCGCGCGTAGGAAGAGTTTGAATTTACGATGCTGGTGGAAGCGTTTCGTGAGAGCTGTGTATAACGGATTTACGATTATAGTGCACACACATGCACACACACACACACACACACACACACACACACACACACACACACACACACACACACACACACACACACATATATATATATATATATATATACTAGCTTTCGCCCGCGACTTCGTCCGCGTGGATTTCGAAATTTTTGTTGAAATACTTTCCAACCCCTTAAGGGATGCATTTTTCTAAACGCTGAAATACGTTATTCTAAATTTATAGCCCCCCCCCCCATTCCCCCCTTAAGGGGGAATACCCCCCTTAAGGGTTGATTTTCCAAAAGCGCTGAAACACGTCATTTGTTTCAAATAATTTCCAGTATTTAATGTTTGGTCATAGATGAGGCGTCCAAAGATAGCTTATTTGTGTGTGACACAAGTGTTATTTGCCTATAAGCAAAAGAAGAATGGTTATTCATATCGACGCCCAGCACTCAACACAATTCGAATGGAAATGGTATTTCATTTCAAACTAACTCATCAATTACTAATCACGGTCACAATCACTATTTGTTATTATTGAGGATTGAGGGCAGTAAAAATCACAAATTATTTTGTTTTGCCGTCAATATGATTTTTGTTGTAAAGCCAACGAAAACGATGTTGTCGTTGGTGCTGCTTCTCTAATTTCATAATGCTTTGTACACACGCGTAGCGTGTATGGTAATGTGATTTCAAAAAGTTGTTCTACAGCGCTATCTAGGGGCGAATTAAGGCAAAATTGATATCGCGAAATCAATGACTAACTATTAAATATTCTTTGTATGAATTATTGATGATCGCAAGTTATCAATGACTAACTAATCAATCTATAATCGAAAATATTCTCCATACTCAAATACCTGTATATACCAATTTTCATAGCGATCAGTTAAACGGTGTAGAAGTTTATGCGCTGCAGCGCCATCTAGTGGCGAGTTACAACGAAGTGAATAGCATAAGAACCTTCTCCATGAAAAAACACTTATATGTGCCAACTTTCGTGGTGATCGGTCAACCGGTGCCGGAGTCTATAAATCTCAAATATATATACCGACATCCATTTTCATATAAATAGATATAGATATTTACGCATTAGGGCATGTCAAAAAAACGTTTGCATGTCGCTGCGAGTCTTTCACTTATGGATCTTAAGTTGGCGTCATCGAGACGCAATGGAAATTTAAAAAAAATTCTAATTCATTGAACATCTGAGCTCTAGTTTCGTGAAAAATATCGTAAAATACATCTTTTGTTTCCGACCACCGGGATCCTTCTCCCACCCACTCTTATCGAGGGGTGAATGTCGAAAAAATCTCATTCCCCGCGGGTTGGAAATAATCATTTTTTTATTGGCGTTCTATGTATCGTTGCCCAAAAGGAGCCTGGAAAAAATACGAACGATTTTCATCCTCCGGAACCAACCCTTGTCGGCGGGGGGGTTGTAAAATCCTATCTCTCGTGAGTTAAAGATATAATTTCTTTTTATTGGTGGGGGAAAAATGTTTCCCCTAGGAGGAACCAAAAGCATATCGTCATCTCTCACCCCCGAGGTAAATGTGCAGGAATTTTATGACGTTTCTCAAAAAAGAAAGTATCTGGCAACCAACTCAAGAGGATGCCTCGTTATTTTTCCTTTCTTCCCCATCGGAGCCCCTTCTCAAGAATCAAAGGGAGATTACTTCTAATTGAGCTGAAAAGTAGAAGACCCAAAAAAACGATAACACATTTTCGTTGATACGCCCTAATCTATAAATACAATTGACTAATTCCGATGACAACGTAACTGGAAGTCAGTAAATTATAGTCACGTGTATCGAAACAGGTTTTCCTCAAATTCTTTGCGCCCTTGTGCAATTGCGCTACAGCAAGTGCATATTAGGAAAGACTGGCTGTGGGCACCACTCGGGGGTGGCTCTCACGAACTGGAAATAGAGAACTCGAACTTTGCATCGTTGGAACTCAATGCATTTTTCCTCCTATTTTTGTCGTCAGATTTAAGTTACAAAAATCGCTAAAATACTTTTATGGATCTTTATTTGGAAATATACAATCTAAATCGATGGAAAAACATTTTTGTATGATAATGAAAATGAGAAAATGCAATGATAAAAAAAATTGATTGAATTCGAACGATGCAAACTTCAACAGCATCACGATTGAGGAGTACAACTAAGAGGATAGGATTCAAAGGGACATTGGTAGATGTCCATACGCATGTCTATATGCATGCAAAAATATATTGTGTTACCCTGCATTTCTCATTCATTTCCAAAATGAGAAAAAGCAGAGGACCTACCCCTGCAACGTCAATTCTTCCTCAAAGACAGCAAATAAAGTTCAATTTTTTCTCCCATCACCAAACAATACGTACAGTCCAATTTTCAGCTTCGAACCGAAAATAATGATATCAGATACGTTTTTTTTCTCCATTTCAACAGATCGGAAAAGGATTGCGAAAAAATCGTGCCGACTATCTCTCGAATTGCCTGCGCCTCCTGCGACTCCCACGTTCTCTCGAGTGGTTATATCCACAAAAGAAAGACGTGAAAATAAATAGCCAAGGGATCTCGGGGGGTGCAGTGGAGAGCGAAAAGGGAGGGGAGCCCTGTGGGAGCGGGCGCTAGGGGCCCGGTCGCCGATCGTGAGCACGCGAGAGCCACACGGCAGCAAAGCACACCGGGTTGCCCCGCGGTCCTCTCGTACACTCGCGCAAACCCCTCGATCCGTAGGCTCTCCTGCAGAACACGCTCACACTTGATCCTTATTTACATTGTCGATAGAAAGCGCAATAAAGGCGGACGAGAAGATAAACGTGAAAAAAAACGAGATACAAATTTCGTTATGAA
This sequence comes from Ophion ellenae, assembly GCA_963210295.1. NCBI lineage: Eukaryota > Metazoa > Arthropoda > Insecta > Hymenoptera > Ichneumonidae > Ophion > Ophion ellenae. The sequence goes on along the minus strand of OY723387.1, from coordinate 11,179,798 downwards.
CCTGCCGTGAAACTCAATATCCGCTTGGCTGCACCGCGATAGCAACCTGGGAGATTCTGATCCTTGCGCCGGGCGCAGTTGGTGTTACAGCGCGTTTCCTGGAGCCGTCATGTAGCCTTTCGATTAACGGCAGACTGTATTGCAATTGAATACGTGAGATCAGCGTCAAAAGAGAGCTAATGACGAATGAGATGATGGGAAAGGACAATGCAGTCTGGATGACGATTCTACCACCAATAAGACTCCGCGTTGACTTCTTGATTTGGCGTAGAGCGTGCGGCATTCGCGAAAATACGTGAGAGCCAAATTAACACTGCCTCTTGTCTATCGGAAGAGGACTAATCCTTAATTAGCTCAACTAATTGCCCGCTGACTCGCGATCACGCGGGTTTGTTCGTTTGTTCGCGTTCGCCCGAGTAAAAGGTTACCTCGCGTCGAGTGATTTATCAAGCTCGCGAGGTCTCTTTGCTCTTCCGTCTTAATTGAATGCAAGTCGGAGAGAAAGAGAGAGAATGGTCGCGAGAATCTCGCCTCGATCTCTCGCTCTCTTACGAGCGGGCACAAGCGAGCGCCTCTGATGAGACTTCGCGATCACGCCAGTAGCCGTCTCGATCGTGAATGGATGAGGAAAGAAAGAATGTCGAAAAAAAGAAGAATCAACTATATATATATATATATATATATATATATATATATGATCACACTGTGTTGGCATCGAACTAGATTTTCCTTCTCGATACCTCGATACCCGCTCCCCCCTTTTCTCACTTTTCTCAGGCAGCATCTCTCAGGATCGTGTATCTCCTTAAAACGCCGAGAGTCGAGAGAATCCCTAGCCCTCTTCTTTCCCAAGATATTAGATATCGCACATACCCACGCCGTTCTCCCAACCATGAGACCGGCGCTCACACGGGATCATAGGGAGACTCCGGCTAACCGGAAGCTGCAACACGCGAGAAACGTGTTGAGAATCCGAGCAATGTGCAGAGCCATGTAAAGCGGAAGAGCCGTAGGGGATAGATCGTACCGCTGCCAGAAGGTACTCGAATACCGCACGTCATAGGGAGAGGATGAAGATGAACCCTGCCTGTGGTGTGGTCCCGGCATGTGCCATCGGTTTCCAGAATACAGAGCTATCCGAGGCTTCCTTTTTCTGATAGGAAGTATATTGTCCGCCAAGGAAATGCAGTAGATAGGCAAACGGTCCATCGTTCTCAATAATACCTGGGCGGACAGCAGCTAGGAATGATCATTATCATCAGTTTTCCTTTTTCTGATAAGAAGTATATCATCAGCCAAGGTAACGCGGTCGATAGGCAAGCGGTTCATCGGTGTTCAAGATACCTTGAGTAACAGGGAGCTGCCGGCAATGATCATCATCAGCAGGCTGGACGAAGTCTGCCTGCAGAGTGGACAAATAGATAAGTGGACCCCGTCACAGGTTCTACTCTCATTTCCAAAAGAGCCCTGAATCGTCCAAGTGCAACCGTTGCGCGGCTTACCGCTTTCATCCCAATTACCCTTCATCATTTACGTCCTTCACCTAAGGCCTCAGAGCTAAGTGTCTTCGATACTCTGTGATCTTGGCAGCTCGTACGAATTTTCACGAGGGGATAAAATCTCGGACCTCTCGAACGCAATGCGCCTTATGTATATCTATATGTACAACCAATAAATCTTTCCGTCGATGGAATAAATTGGAGAGTCGAATTACAAAGCACCAAACCTGCCCGAAGCGTCGAAGGTGTGTTCGACCACGCCCGGCTTTCCTCCACCAGATACGAGGACAGCATCAGGCCCAGGGTACAAGGGAGAGGAAGAGAGACGAGGGGAGAGAGAAAGATTGCACACGGTAAACGAGAGGTTATAAGCGCGTCTTCGCGGTAAATTGCATCGGTACTAATAAACACGCAGAAACCGTAATAGCTCGCATCAGCCTGTGCTCAACGGGCCACCGCCTGCTCTTTCACTACAGCCCGCTCTTCATATACACGTGGGATTCTTACGCTGAGACTTTTAGCACTGTGACAAATGCTTAATAACTGCAAAATTTTCAAAAAATTGGGGACACTTGTACGCCGTAATTATATGTCATTAGTAAAGCAGTTTTCGCGATGATTCCCTGCGCCATGAATAACCGCAGGGCACTCGTTCGGGTTTCTTAACCTACGCCGTGTGCGCGGTATTTTTATAGAATTTTTTTTCTTCATACGATCTTTGAATTAATTGCAACTTCGAGAGCTTTCAGTCATGCCTTTCTCTTCCTCTTCTTTCATTTCATCCCGTTATATATCTCTTCTTCACTTCCTCTATGTTTGCTCTTTCTTCGTACGTTCAAGTTGAATCTGCGGAGTAAAACGCTCGTAGACTATACTTGCGATAATGATGGACATAGACCCTCCCCCTTGTGGTGAGGTCCGTGGGATAACGTGAGCCATTCGTAAGATATATATATATATATATATATATATATATATATATATATACATCGTACATCACGCGATATATTCATTCTCATCGGTTCTGCCTTCTGTCCCTCCATAATTCTTTAAAGGAATTTCGAGATTTTTTAAATAAAAACCAATATGGACTGGAATTCTTAAGTTCCCAGCGACAATTCGCTGTTATTCTTACGAGGTATTGAAGTTTGCCTCGTTGGAGTGCAACGCAGACATATGCCTACCATCCCTATTATGAGCCATATCCCTATCACGAAAACTATCATGCATATCATGAGGACTTTCACTGACGCATCCTTTAATGGCGGTGCCTCAGCCTAGTTAGAGGTGCGTTAAGAGCTTGCAAAAAGAGATAGATGGAGGAACCCAAACTTTAGGGGTCAACATTGGCTCGTGAGTGGTAGCTATGTCAATGATAAATCTCAGTAGCAACGCAATTAATGGAAAACAGTCGGGAGCGATGGTATTGAAGTTTCAAAGATTTTGAATAATACAAATCAAGAAGAATGTTTGATCCAAGCATCAACACTTCTTATTCCGTTCTATGATGAATGGAATGTCGCAATGGTGTGTCATCCGCGCACACATGCAATACGAAATTTTCTATCGGAAAAGAGTAAAAGTGGGTTGCAAATTCAGTGTTTACTTTCAACTTCGGAGAGTAAATATACCCAGTTGCCGTCTCTTGGAGGCGGTCGCCATTCAGCTGTTGATATTATCCTAATTCTCCGCGCCACCGTCTCAAAACCCCATTTCGAAAGCACTTGGTTCCCGAACATTCTCGTCTTGGGTTTCCCTCCTTGCACCAAGACTGCGTATGTATCCGCAATAAAAGGATGACCCGTTTCATCATATTGTTCGTATCCTTTTTGCTAATGAAGCGTGAAAGACAACGCCAATGGCTACGAAAAAATGATCAATGACTTCTCAAGGGGTAGCGAATGTCCGTGATGTTTACGACTGACAAGTGTCTGGCTACATTACCCGAAGTTATGCCCAGGAAGGATGCGCAGCGTGAGCACTTTGAGGATTTTGCCTCGGTCTTGTACGAGGACTCGGATCGTCCAGCCAAGCTCTTGCATGGTCAGAGATTGAACGCGAGTAACGAGGGAAGTTTACAGTGGTGGTTTTGCTTCTTACACGTGAAATTAGATGGCGAGGCTTGCAGTGGGGATCTCTAACGAGCTGGCCGAAAAAGCGGATTTATGCGACGTCGCCCGAAGAACGGAGAAAGATCGTGGGGATCGTACGATGACGCAGGTGAGACGGTGAGAGCCGTGCAAGCACTTGGGAACTGTATCGCAGGGCGAAGAGAGCCTGCGGAAAGAGTCGCACACGTACATACGTACTGGTGATCCTGGGTTGCTCGTCTTCGTCTCTAATCATAAGAGAGGCGTATAGCAAAAGGTGTGTGCTGCTCGTTCAACATCCTGCGTTCATCTATACACATATAGCGATATAGCGATACATATATCTATACACAGCAAGCGAACTTTACACGCGGCTCATTAACATGCATTCACACCGCAATATTTATCACGCCCGCTCCTCTCCGGATACTCGGTACCCGCGCGAACCAAGGGGAATCCCCCTTGTATATCTAGTACGTTGTTACTTGCACTATGTACAACTTGAGCAACACGGAGTTACCCCGCGCCTGAGTTAGAGCATGCACGGACCATCCTCCGGAGCTCCGGGACATATATTATAGCGGGCGACCACACATCCTGATCTTAGATAAGCTGGCGAGCATGAGAGAAATTATTAGAAAATAGAAAATTGCCCGTGAATGGAAAAGCGGTGGACGCATTACGAAAAGCGGATCAGCTGACTCAATCGAGTAGAAACCGAAAAATGACGTGTAGCAGACGTGTTTTTTCCGTGCTCGCCAAGTAGCTATAAGGCTGAAAGATGTCATTGGAGGCCGGAAAAAGTGCGGTGAAGCCACAGCCTGGGGTGTCAAGTTTCATATTTCGGATAAGGATTTCTCTTTTGGAGGATCTGGCCAGTGAAGACATAGAGCTAATTTGACGAAAGTGAGTCTAGAAGATTTTGCCATGTATGGGTACATATTTGAGGTTGGAGACACTGGGGAAAGCTACGCAGAAGTATCATAGGCCAGATGTTAATCTTCCTCGATAGCTGTGTTGTGTTGAAATTTCTACTGTTGGAATGCAAATAGTGTTTTTCCTAACTCCCAATTTTTGTTTACCCAATCGAGCTGCAAAATCACTTAAATGTTTCTAAGGATTCTCATATAAGGCATCTGTGACCTAAATTTGCAAAAAAATATTGTTTTACCTAAATCCCAATTTTTTGGCCCAATTGAGTTGCAAAGTCACTTGAAAGTTTTTAAGGATTCTCACATTAGACACCTGTAACCTAAATTTTCAAAATATGATTTTGGGTGATAACAAAAATAGATACCTAAATAAAAGAAAAGAATTTTCGTTGCATCCCGATTATGCAAACTGCAACACCATATAGCTGTTGAATACCAGTGCATCATGAATCAAGGAATCGGTTGATGGGATAACGACCTGCGGCTTGTTCCGGTGACTTTCTGGTTGATTAGTTGGACGGGTAATGTTTTGTCCTTCGTTCATCGAACAAATCAGCCGTGGTTATCGAATGATACTCCCCAAAATCTAGCGTCCCTGATGACATGCAGATATAATGGGGTAATCATGATCTCTGTAGCATGATCATCATCCTGAGCCACTTTTCCCGCCTCTTGGTAAATCACGTCTGATATCGTAACCTAACGATCATAGTCGTTTAATTTCCACAGCGAGAATTGCACGCTCGTTTCCCAGGGCCTTTATCTGAACTGCCCGAGCGTATCTACCCAGTTTAAGTACGAAACTCGATCACACAAGGCAAACACATTTTTGATTGGGCTAAGTCAGTGTCATCTTTAAAATGACAGATAATTCCAGTGCCAGTGATGAAAATTTCTTCGATCTACCCGTATACTCTCATCCAAAAGTTTTGTATCCGTTTTCCCGTACGATGTCCTCCAACAACCCCCACTACGGCTTCATAGTCTTGGTGGACTCTCTCGTCATTTGCGCTCACTCCCAGCTGTTTTTTCAGCAAGGACCGCGCGAAGAAACGTTAGCGACAAGCCGCCAAAGTATATAGCGAAAAAAAATCAACATTCAATTTATTATCGACGCATCGTCCTCGAAGACCTCAAGGTTGTTGGAGACTCGCGGGGCAATTAGAGATCGGGCTTACGCCCTGGTTCGCAAAGTGCCCGTCTCCCTCGATTCTTCTACTGTTCCCCTTGTCATTCCTCCTCGATCTCTCTCGTTCTCGCGTGTTCTACCTAGATCGTTCGAATAATCACCTGGTGGATGCCGAAGTGACACACGACGGGGAGAAAGATACCTGGCGACTACCGTACCGCAAACATCAAAACCGTATAGATGGAGACTGCGCGCGGCATCAGCGCCGAACGAGCTGACACTTTGGCAATGGTAAGAGAGGGAGAGAGAAAGAATGAGGAGATGGAGGGAGATAAAAATGACCTCGTGGGCGTCATTTACACAGGCATTTAAATATATCGGAAACAGCCAACCTGACTCGTACATACTTTTTTTTCCGCGTCTTAAGTATTGGCAGAATATAAAGTCCGCAGTTGGATTCGAAAAAAATATAAACGTCCGTTTGAATAAAAAATACCCGCGTCCAGGCGAGTATACGATTTGAGTTTCTCGCAGGCAGCAAAGATGTTCCGATCAATTTTATGGCCGCTACACGTGCACGGCGAAAGAGGGGAGGATAAATTTACGATTTATGCAGATAGACGTAATAGCAATGGAGAATTTAGTCGTAATGGTAATAATTCCCAATTGACGATTATTGTTTCATCGATACGTTCAGTAATAGTCACGGATTTCCCTCGATTCGGCGAAGATCCATGGAGTACCGTACCACGTAGCTCGATTAGTACGTATACCTCTGGTACGTCCACAATTCTCTAAGCGTTATTTTCCCATGGAGGATCGCTTAAATCGCCGATTTACCATGAGGTGTGCAACCGCTTGATGGAAAGTACAAACATGTATGGGTGCCGTAAAACAGAGTGTATGCACGTTATCGGAGGTAAAGTCCGAGTCGTACGAAGCTTTCCACGACCACCACCTCCAACACCAGAGCTCGGACGATTATGTACAAATTATGGGTAATCAGCTGGGGAAATGAGAATCCACCTTGCTTCGAGGAATGCATTAATAACATCATATTCCTTGCATTGCTTCTATCGGCTGTCCTGCTTCTTGCTGTCTCTCTTTCTCTCACTCGTACACAGTGACCCTCTGTTTAGTTCTCTCCCTCTCTCTCTCTCTCGCTCTCTCTCTTTCTCTCGCAAGCCCTAATGATCGCTCTGTACGTGCCAAAACGCGAAATTACATTCTCGCGCGTACATCGCAAGCGCTGGAGTTCGAGCAAAAGACAAATAAATAAGCACACGAATACGTACACGTGTGCATCGGCTCTGCACGTTGGATCCTTTCGTTCCGCAGTCAATTCCCCCCAACATCATTTCATTCCGATGTTCAGCCGATCACGTGATTCGTGAATTTTCACAAATCGCGAAAGAGCGAAGACCGTACGAGAAGAACTGCATGACGGATAATTAATCACGTTGCGCGACCCAACCTTAACGACTTTAACACTAAACGAAACGAAGAGAGCCTGATCGTATGAGACGAGTGGAGTTCTTTGATGCCTTTGACTACATCGGCATACGTGTCAGCGCAGCATTGAAGGTGATTCGACACGTTGCGCTTGGATGACGATGTTGAAGTTTGCACCTATGGAATGCAATGGTAGTTCATTTTTTTAATCATGTATTGTTATCATCGAAATTTTGTTGGCACTTTTGAGCTGCGAGAATGTCTCGACTGTTTTTAGGACGTTTTCTCAATTAGTGGACTAAATAAAAAATAAAAATGATTTTTCATCGCCTTCCAATGATGCAGGCTCCAAGACAATCTTAAATGGTATGGATATTTTTCAGTATGTTATTATGTTTATTGTCATTATCAATTGCTTCTTCATTGGAGAAATGTACGAAGATATTACCCTACAGCTATTGCGATCTCCCATTTCGAGCAGTAATAGCTTAGGCCAATACTGGGTTAGATGACCCTTTTGCCGATTACTGAGCGGTCGACATGTCTCCAGAGTTTCCTATGGTAAGACGTCTAAAATTTTCAATAAGAGGGTGATTCGTTAGGTAATCTGATTCGATGTGAAAGAGAACAATCTGAGTTATTTTGTATCTTATTTTTCGTTTAGTTTTCGACATAATCCTTTCGACTTTAGAATGACGTGTGACTATAGTTTTCGTCCATTGGAAGTAAGCTTCAAAATCATATATACAGATCTCGTTGTCATCCTCCACCTATCCAACCACCCTCGACCAACTGCCTTTAGTACCACAAGTTTTCCACAATTTCTCTGTACCCTCGCGACAAATGCGATACAATGGAGCATTGACAAAGAGTTGGCCGTGGGCAAGACTCTGGGTCTCCGAGAAACTGGACATAGCAAAGGGTGAGTGAAAAGTGTAAAGAATTCAATCGTATATCCTGCAAGAACATACGAACGAACATCAGAAATTAAACGTATAGATCTCAATGCCTCCCAATCAGGATGAGTATAAAGATGATAGGATTGAAGTTTGGATCGTTGGTATGCAATGAAAATTCCTTTCAATTCCTGCTTTTAATAACCAAAAATCGGAATTTGTAGATTTAGGGTGTAGATCGCTAAATGACGATTCTCACAAAAGTTCGCGTGATTTTTAGAGCTTCAATCTGTCGAACAGTTCTCTCCAAGTTTGCATCAATGGAACGAAACGAAAAATCTTCGATCCCATTTTTGTTACTACTCAAAGGTTGCAAATGTTGGTTGTGAGGCTTAGAAGAAATCTTAATAAACGTTTAAAGCATTTCCCTTAGTTCAAAAATGCCAAGAATGTTGGATCCCAACAAGTTAATGATTTAAAAGAATATACATTTTCGCTGCATTCCAACGATGCCACCAACAACCAGTCGTGCCGTTAATAATACATCGAAAAATAATTTCGCTCCAGCTTATTGTCAACCTGATTGCAGGGAACGTTTGGTACTGGCTGTTCATAGGCTCGTATGTCACGTCGTGACATAAGGGAGCTGTAGTAAAAGTGTACACGCGCCGGTCGTGCACCGATCGCGGCATCATCCTCCGTTATCGCATCGATGCAAATTAATAGCAGGAATCGGGCGTGCATAATGCGCGTGTAGTTGATATACAGATATATGAAGAGAGCGGAGAGAGTGCTGCATACGCGTCGGAACGATTCATGAATTATACATTGCTCGGATGACTGATCTCAGCCCGCATGCACATAGCGATAGTCTCCAGCCTACCTAACGACAAACGACAAGAGATTGCACATTGGGACTATGCACACTAGTCGGAATCGCCGAAAAGTCGGCAAAAGTACACCAAGGTTGAGATTTTACAGAAATTTCGGAATTTAATGTTTTCGAGATCGATGATCACGAATCTGAAGTGAAATTTGCAAAATTCAAAATGGCGGATCCAATATGGCAGACCAGAAGCACAACATTTTATTGAATTCGAGGAAAGATCTGTGTACTCGTGATTTCGAAGCCGCTGATCACGAATCTGAAGTCAAATTTGTAAAATTCAAAATGGCGGTTCCAACATGGTCGACCGATACCACATTTTATTGAATCCAAGTAAAGCTCTGTGTACTCGTATTTTCGATGTTGCTGGTCACGAATCTGAATTCAAATTTGTAAAATTCAAGACTCAATATGGTTGACTACATAAACAGATTCACCCATGGCTATGGGTGAATTTAATCGCGGAAAGAACAATATCATACGAAACACAAAATTGAGAAGCACATTTACCCGAAGGCATCTGCTATTGCAATATCAAAGCCCGTTACTATCATCCCAAAAAAGGACTAATTAGTGCAGTTGCTGACCTACCTCTTTTCCGTCTGATTGCGCACGTTGTCACCGTAAAGAAAACGGTATGCGAGTGCGCTTTCATGCACCTGTATACCTCAGGGTGTGTCCAGGTGAAGATATTTTTGGTTACACCAAGCGGAATATTGCACAGTAAGGTTACCAACTTCGTGACCATAATACAGACTCACTCACGTTTATCCAATGTTCCTCAATGGATGTTCTCGGCACATATACATGTGTACAGTTCTTTCTTCCTGGATGTGAGTTCGCATGTACCAGCTCCGTATACGCCAGCAATGACTTGATGAATTTTGAAAAATATCTACGGATGACTATCAGCGCGAAAAAAATTATCCATCTCGACTGTTCAGAGCAATAAGTCTCACAATTTTGCCAATCAAATGCGTCATAATGCGGATTCCAGTCTTCGACAGTCTATACGACTTTCCACCAAGAGTTCTAGCTTCGTTATGAGAAAAATCACGCGAGAAAGAGCGTAAAATGAGAATTCTTGGTAAAGAAAAAAAAGTTATTATGTCTGTTGGTTTGGCGATATCCCTTAAATATTCACGGGATTTGTAAGAAAAAAAAAACGAAAAAGACGAGAACACAAGAGGGTGACAAGTTTGCGGACTGTTGCACGCGACATTCTTGGTTTATTGCAAAAAGGTATTCATGGATCGTCTCTACCAACACGCACACATAAGTGTATATATATATATATATATGCATATCTATGATAACGGGGAATATCGATTTCACTACTAGGAGTTTTATACCATACATCTGAACACGACGACACGCCAAAATATAGATTCGCGTGACATCGCGCACTTCGACTGTGCCAAGATGGCCAGAGACACACTAGGTAAGTGCGCCATTTTAGCGAAGATACGATTTTCGCTACGCCACCAACTTTTTTCGTTTTTACTGCCATGACACATCACACACTAGCATATTCATACGAATAATTCTGGACGTTTCATGAAAAAGTTTCCCATCGCGATCAGTGCTGTCACGATCGCCGAGTGATGCGGTTTTTCGTGAGCGGCAAACTTGCCTGGATGTACAATCTAGACGAGTTTGTAATCCCAATGCAAAAAAGGGAGCTCATACACGTATTTCATGGGCTTAAAGTTTGGAAGGCTACGATTTTGCTTAAGGCCCAATTTTTATAATATTCGAAAATCATATTTTGTAAACCTGGCTTCAAGATCGCTGAATAAAGACCGTAAAAAATGATCGCGTGATTTTTATAGCTCAAAACTTTCAAAAGAAATTTTCGAATATCCGAAAGAAAATATTTCGTTGCATTCCAACAAACTTGTTGATGCAAACTTCGACATCATTATATTTTTTAGGACAACAGCTAGGATTGATGAGCGCTGTTCTTCGGCGACATTCTTTATCACGTTTCGTGCAAAATCTTAGTCCCCATGCAGAAATTGTCGTAGGGATCCGATTGGATTCCCATACTTGGTCCTACTTCCTAATAGGGACCCAATGGGTTGTCACCTTGGATTCCTGTGCTGAGACGTCACGTTTATACATTGGATTGTCATCGGAATTCTCCATTGGTATGTACGAATTCAATTTAAATCCTAAACGATTCCCAGGGAGACAACCTATATGCGATGTGTCAAACAAATCCCTGTAGATGTACATCTCGGGACTCCCCAACAAATTTGTGCACGGGACCACGGAAGGATATTTTTTTCGGAAGAGCCAACGAAGTTCAACGAAGTAAATTGGGAAATAGTGCGGAACCCACTCGGATTCCAACGAGGACTACTTGCGTGCGGCGATCCTATCAAAGCCCTACAGGGATGTGGTAGGATCTAGAGACTCCCCAACAAATTTGTGTACGGGTCCACCATGAGAAAAATCTGGTGCACTTTGTCCAATGAATCTGATAGGCTGAAGGGTGAAGGAGAGAGTCTGATAAATACGACGTCTAGCGGGACAAGGAGGTATATTAGGAGACAAGGGGGCAGGGACCTTTGCGTTATAGCACTTTATAGAGAAACATTAAGCGTATATAGCGTCGAGAAATGATTGCCACTTACACGTTGCACATGTTACAACGGGGTTCGATGTGGGAGAACGCGTGGCCAGCTTGCGCGAGCTAACGGGACTTGCTATATGTGCACATCTCTCTCTCTCTCTCTCTCTCTCTTCCTCTCTCGCTTTAGACATTTGACTCTCATCATTGTCATCGTCGTCGTTGTTACCGTCATCTCTTTCCAGGCCTGCGCACGCACTCTAGACTCAAGGGTGTGAGCTGTTATTTCCAACAATGACTGGTGCATTCGCGATTACAGATAGCTGATGGAGGCATTGAGTTCTTTCCTCTTTGGTAGGCCGTGACTTGTGTTGCTGCACTCGGTACGATTGTTAAGACCCAAAGGGAACAAGTTTCACATGTACTCATTTTTTTACAGTCACTGAATCATTGAACTTTCCATTATACCAAGAACGGTCCATGCGCAAGAACTGAAAACAGTCCACTATGATTATTCCAGCAAGTTTATTCCCGTCGAACAACTTGACAATCTTGGCACATTTGACAATTCGGCAATTTGCTACGAATATAGTAACTTTGCCGAAAGTTGTAACATCCGATAGACACTCATTGGGCGTATACTGATACAACAAGGTATCGACACATTGAGCGCATACCTTCGTTAAATTAGCGGGTAGGATAAATTCATTTAGATTCTCGATCACCTGCGTTAGAAAAAATCCGGTCCTGCAAGGAAGTTGATGCCTGATTATGCCACTTCCAACGGAGCAGCTCCTCCCAAGTTGATCGGATAATAACACGTTACGCATGCAACACGCGTGTATCAGCGCTCTTTTTAATTTATCTACAAACATCTTGAGGCTTTAACGACGCGTTACGTTCGATCTACGCATCCTGATTAGATGGTTCATTAGTAATGATAGCTCAATAATCAAGGCGCACCCTAGTTACGCGCCAGACATATAAATCATATAGAAATTCCCTGCTGGCTGCGTGTGCCTGATGCTTATTTCTGCGCTGAGCGTGCATGCGTGTGCATGGACGAGTACTCGTAACTATCATACTCCGTGTCGAGTGGATCTCACTAATTCGCGCGACGTTGGACCCCCGGGGTCTCTCGTCTTTGCAAGTGCAACGCCATAGCAGGCATTATATCACGAAGCGTATGGCAGTGTCTATTATTCAATGTTTTTATATGGTGATCAAAGTAGCGGATGAAGTAACGACGTTTTTTTTTCACACATATGGCTATATATATATTTTTTTTTCACACGTACTTTGTACGTAGCAAGTTTGGTGGACGATAATCACTATTATTATTATGATGATTGTTATAGTGATTATTATGAGGGAATGACGCGGAGACGCCGATGGTCAGATATATCAGTAGTGCCTGCAGGTATATAGATAGTACCACTATTATAATAATCTATCTGCTATAGTACTACGAGAATACTATAGACTCCGGACTCGTGGGAAGTGCCCGCACCCTGTACCAACGGAACAAACTTCTATACGTACATGTATATACGTCGCTAGACACGGCAATCATGCAGACCAGAACCTCCCCTTCTCCTCATCCAATGGTAATGATAACTATCCAACGTAATTGTAAATTCGTTACGCCCTCAATAGAGCGGTCTATTTGCGAGTCATTACTCCGATTTTCCATTAGGTCCACTCTCTCGTATGGATACTACGTAACTCAACGCTGTACTCCCCATTGGGAATATAATACGACGCGAGAACGACCAATACCTGTCTGCTGGTGTGTGTGTGTGTGTGTGTGGGTGTGTGTGTGCATCGCGATCCCTGTTCGACTCCTGCGATCTTCCGGTTTGGCATTTGCCGGGGACACGAACGCTGGACGAGATCGATCGAATAAATTACGATCAGAATTGAAACTTTAAATCAATCTCACATTCTCTCATATCTGTCCCTTGACGGGAAGACAAGCGAGGAGATTGATAAATCTTGCGCTTTTCAGGGCCATCAGAGGTAAATAGTTACTACAGCTCCCCCGGGGAATCGCCGAATTGCCTCTGTCTTTTGTATCACTATGGAAACGCATGCAGTTTCGATGGCCCTTCGATCTTGTAGCAGTAACTGACGTTCGGCCACATCTCTCGTCTCATTCTTCATGGTGGTTGCAGCTACATCGGTGCATCAGCACTCTCAGCTGAGCGCGGTACAACACTCGAGAGCTCGCTTCTTGCTTCAACACCATGGGAACTCGGGAGATCGTGCCCGTATGTAGATGGCGAGAGCTGAAGGCACCCGAGGTGTCTCAAACCACACCAAGCGGTCCTCCGTTCTGCCTCACGAAGGTGGTCTATTAGTTCTTGACTGTGCTCTCGCCCTTTCTCTCCTCTTCTTCTTCCGATCCTTTTCTTTCACTCGTTGCAGCAAGGCACACCGTCGCGCACATTGCAGCGCTCCTGCTCCCGCCGCTGCCCATATCTGCGATCTATCCGATAAGATGCAACAATACAGGAAGTCGCGCCGCGCGCGCAAACTGTACGGCTCTCGTATATGTGCATGTGTACACCCTGTGTGTATGTGTGTGTGTGCAAAGGTGCCTGCATATTGACCAACAGACCCTACAAACGTTTCGTTCCAGAACTTCCCGACCCTTAGACTTTCCTTTTTCCCAATCCTGTACGATTGCGCCTCGCAGATCGAGAGAAACTCTCGCGAATCAAACACAATCCGTAAACCGGAAGATTGACGGTCTCGATAAGATAGAGACACACTCGGTCGACGAAGCCGGGTAAATTAACAATTACGCGTTGCGTATATGGTGCGTGAGCTCCTTCCAACCGAGCTTTGATGCCTTATACGCCTGATCGCATTCCAATGAGCGCATCCTCTTCCCATTTTGCCTTGGGATACCCTCTGCTGAGTTCTTTGAGCTTCTTCATTGATATTACTGGAGCGAATCCTGTGTAAAGTTTTGATTCAGTTGCTTCATTCAGACGTTACGATAAGATTCAAAAATCATCGCGGAGGGACCTAGCAGGGTTGAAACGATGTTCACATTTCACCACATATCTCGCAATCGACACGAGAGATTCGGGTAAATCTGAAGTCATTTTGTAGCTATTTTAATTGACTAATCGATGTTCTACTAGAAATAACTCTAGGAATTACGTACCGTGTAAAAAGATCATTTAAGCAAATAAATCGTTTTGTTTCAACTCTCTTTATATCGAGACAAGTTGAAACAGCTATCGAGGTGAGTTGAAACGCCTGAACATTGATACAAAATATGAGTATAAATTGTCTCAAAACACATTGTTTTTGTTAACTTTATTGAAAATTTAAAAACTCAACCTCGACATTAATCTAACCAAGTCTCACTTTTTTATTCAGTCCGACAAATTTTTATAAGTTATAACTGAAACGAATATAAACTCACGAATCTCACGAAATTAAATAGTAAGATATGGAAAAACAAAAATGAATTGAAGGAGAAACTTTATGGCGAGAAAGCAAATCAATCTGTATTCTGACAAACAATTGTGACATGCATATGAAAGTTCTCCACCAGTACAGGCTTCGTGCGACCATGCTTTGCACTCCAGGCATTGCACCCACTTTTCATTTGGTCTGCTGTTTGAATACGATTCTATACAATACACACAAAAATACCCTTCCTCGTCTTCACATTCCAAGTTTTCTTTGTGTTTGATCTTTCATCCCGTAAAATAACCTCTTCAGCGGCGAGCTCATATATTTCTCGGCTCGCCATACCTCTTTCTGTTTTCCTAATATATTTATTCGGCATCTGAAATAAAAAAATGCAAGCCTTGCAAACCACACCACAAAATATAAACGTGTGAAAACATTAGTGCAACCGAGGTAAGTCCGAACACCTTGTTTCAACCCTCCTAAGCGTCAAAAATGCGATGTCACTTGATTTGGAAATCACTACTGATAAAGAGTATTGCAAGATAACAAATTCAATATGACAAATCGAATGCTCAGTTAGTAAGCTTCCAAACAATGCATATCACATATCATCAAATATATAAACAAGGTAACTCAAGCTTACGGATCGTCCATTAATCACGTGAGGTTTTTTGGCCACTTTGTAAGCGCCCTCCCTCGCCCATGGTGATGTGGGGTCGTCCATAATTTACGTGAGGCTCAAATAGGGGGGGGGGGAGAGGATTTGGATAACAGAAACCTCACCACATATCACTATGAGTGAGGGGGGGCCTCAAAACGTGGCCAAAAAACCTCACGTGATTAATGGACGATCCCTTAATAAAAAATACTTACTTTTGCCGATGGTTTTTGGCGCAAGTATCGATGTGACGCAACTGAACTCGCAAAGGCACCGGAGCGAACTAACAAGTGGCGCGCGTCGTAGGAATGAAAAAAATGACATTGTTGCCAGCTCGCTAACAATCACATTCACCGAGCTATTGACATTGTTTCAACTCACTTCTGTGTGAACCCTTCTAGGTCTCCCCTACGAGCAGGCGTACTTGAAAAAAGTTCAAGGCGTTGCATCTGAGCAGGGAAAATGTCGACCGCTTTTTTATTGCCTTAAACGATGTATAAACATCATAAGAGTGATATACAGAAAGAATTATACATGAAACATTTTTTTAATAATTTTCAAAATTCATTTTCCGAAACGCCTCCGAGCGTTCCGAAACGCACCAAACAGCCTAAACTGTGTAAGTTGCAATTAAGAATCGTTGCGTCCAATCCTTGTACAAAAAATATGCAACGACCTGTCAACTGAAGACCTGATGTCAAAATGCCGACGCGGGTACACACAGAACTCAAATGAGAGCTTCAACTCCGCCGTGTAGACGATAGCTCCTAAATCAGTTTTGAAACGTTAAACGCGTTTTTCTTGCAACCACGTTTTTTGAAAATAAGGAGAACGCATAATTCGGGCAGCTTTCATCCGATTGACTCGAAGTTTTGACTGTAGCTTCTTAGATAGCTTTTCTAAATAAGTGCACACGATGTTTACAATTCACCGACAGTTCTCGTTTCTATAAACAGATCAAGGCCGATCTTTTAGGAACCAAAAATTATTTAAATGATGCCATTTTGCGAAAAATCCATATTTGTTATTAATCGTACTTTCCGAGCAGAAGTAATGTAAATGACGAAAATTTGTTTCGGTCTAGGTGCTAAAGTGTATAAGTTTCGCATCCCCCCGCAGAGTGCCTAAAAACGCTCTTAGGGTAGCTACGACTGCGCCGCAATATTGTATTTTTTTCATGAAGAATTTTTTTTTTCTATAAGTCAACATATCTTCCTTGATATTGCAAAACGTTTTATGTCAATAACCAATCAGAACGCTCCATTCAGCTGATGTAATACCTTACGCGACCCCAAGCCGCAACTTTTCGATATTGCGATGAGTTCTTTGGATCTCTTGTAAAGTCGTCTGAAAATCACATAGAACGAATCGCAATATCAACGAGGATATGTAGAAAAAACCCTCCAAACCTCATTGCGATTGCTTTCCAAGTATTCTCAAAAAACATCCCAAACGTCCTCATTTTTCGGTGAGCATCGTAGATGTGACGCCTCAACGGCCATCGGCAGTATCAGGTATTACCGATTACCGCAAAGCATGCAACAAGATTATTATCGATAACAGTCCGCTTTACCGGTTTCCTATCGAACCCAAAATGAATAAAGTTGATAAACATAGCATTGAAATTAGCTACCAACATAAAACAAAAGGTTTTTTTTCGTCCATGAAGCATCGAACTGATATTCCGTGTCATCAAATAATAGTCTGCCCTTCGCCCTCTCGCTTTACGACGATCCCTATCTCCTCTATTCTATTCGTGATCCTACGTGACGACACGATCACGAGGGTTCGGTGAGATCGTGAAATAAGTAGCGTGACGTTGGAAAAGTTCCGAAGCAGCGAATCGAAAGTGGGAGATGGACGCGAATTCTCGGATAACTTTGTAGCAGGTACTATCCAGTGGAGAGCCAGTATCAAGAGCGAATAAGCATAGTTTACCGGTGCTGGCCTTATGCTGTGCTCCTTGTATCGCTTTGCCACCTCCACCTTGTGTCGTCGTCGTCGTTGCCGTCGTCGGCTAGTCCTGGGTATCTGCATGGGCCAACCCACGCGCGGGGATTCCACGGATGCAAATTCGCCGGCTGAGCTATCGTCGGATCGTGAGTCTCCGGGTGGAGCGGAGATACAACGTAGAGAACCGGCGAATAAAGCCGGTCCGGGTTCTATCTACTCTTGTCCTCATCGTCGTTGTCGTTGTTGGACCGTTGCACTTGCACCACGACCCGCGGATGCATGATGTATATCCGCCACCGGGACGCAGTCGCGAATATGCAAACCAGCATTGCGCTTCTCGTGGCGTGCACCCGCAGGGGTCAGCCTCCGGTCATGACTGTGGTCCAAGCACCGCTTCTCCATACCACACTACACCATCACCATTATACCCAGAGGGGTTATTGCACCTCTCCGGAAACATTCGCCGATAATGGGGGAAACGAGCACCAGGCTACATGCTGTAGGTGTATGCCGTATGTGAACTGTGCGCTCTCCTGTCAGCTCATCCCTCCATATAGGCGCTGTCTCCCTATGTGCTTGCCTGCTCTTTCGCATCGGGCTGTAAAGCTCCAAAATTTGCAGGAGTAATGGACCCGTGCATATTACCATAAGCCAATAGAAAATCCGAAGCAGTATAAATTACAACAGACCTCCAAATGGAATTCCTCAATTTCCTAGGGGGGATTGGATTGACATGATACCAATCACAGGGATGCGGTATGTTTCCTAATCTCTTCACATCAACCCTGTAGCTCTCGACATACTAAACGATTTTCTGGCCCCATAGGGTCATCGATTCAAAAAACATGCGGTAAAAAATAGATGCGATGAAAGAGAGGTGAAAGGGCACAGAGCAACGTCAGTAACATGGGTCTGACGATTGTTCTTTGGGAAGATGAATACGAGGCATATAGCTGAGCTTCCCTGCTGGGCACAGTCAAATATCTCTCGTCACAGATACCGGGCATTTATGTATGTTTGTATTGTTTTCATGCAGTCAAGGCATTGTACCGTGTAATGTACCCGCTCGATAGTCAAAATAAGCGTGGCACAACGCAGCACATTCCGGTCGGCTTAGCGGGGAGGATGAAAAATATGCCGGGACAGTTCGTTCAGTGTAGTCCGAGCTTCAAGCTGGTCTGCAGATGGATGTAAGTGGCATTGAGAGCAAGATCGCATAATGTCAGAGAAAAATAAAGAATAACGTGAACGTGGTCAAAACGATGGGTATGTAGATATAACGTGAGGAGGATGAGTAGAAACTGAGGAATACATGTGTGAGAAATGTACAAGTTCCGTCGGAATGGTTGGACGCCAGGATCACTCCCTCGGACTTTAACGATCTCCTATGGCAGTTATCCACTTGCGCGCTGCAGATCACCGGTGCTACTGGGTCAAGCGCCGGCGCTCAGGGGCACGGGAACCCGCTCGCTCGACATGCTTTTTATTCTGCTTCTTGCTTGCTTGTTCACTTCTTCGTCTCACTTGTACTGCTCCTCTGCCTTGCTCTTGGCGCAATTTGAATGGCCAAGGACTGTATCGCCGACGCTTCCACGGTATGGAAAAAGCCCATCTTCAGCATCTCCGAACAAAGTGCAGATCGTTTCATCGTCTCACGTAATTTCGTCCGTGGAGCGTAACTTTGCCACACCAGATCTGCCCATCACGACTCCACTGTACGGTTCCGTGCGGATTATGATTGTTTCTGATTGGGTATACCTTTTCTACCTACGCTGTTGATGGGAAGAGTAGAGATCAATCAGTCGAACTACCAAAGCCCTCAATGATTCACCGCCAACAGATATAATACGATGGGCAGACTTATATCCTTGTATTATACTAAATGTGCAACGATGCGATTCCCAGCTGTACGACGCAGTTCTGGAATGTTAGATAAAATATTGCTTCGACCGTCGAGTAAAACGTTCATTTTATCAGGTCCATGTCTTTTCAAACTCATGGGTTGCTTTGCCAAACTAAAATTCCTCGACCGTGCCGAACTCTTTCCGGATTGCTCTGAGTGAGTTTTGGAAATACACAAATTTCATATTGCGAATTGAGTCGCATCGTAGAAGCGCTGATCAGGTATAGGTTTCCCCCTAGAATATTGTCTTTGATGCGAGAGACCTTTCGATTATTTCCAGACATGTACCAGTTATTGAACTTCCTTATAGAATCGTAGGTAAACGTTCGTGATAATGCATACACCGGATTGAATGGTGTATGCAGTCTCATCTCAGACTGGCGTCGGCAACGTCTCTCGTCTCTCTGACGACCCTACTATCTATGGCGTCCCAGTCGTCGCTAGCGATGGAGCGCCAGTATGGGGAGCCAAGGTGGATGATGCTGCTCGGGTGCGAGCGCTGGTGCTGTGCTAGTGGGGGCGTGCGATAGTTCAAGTCGTGAGCGGACAGCCCCGCCCGACACGACCGCGGAGCATCTCCGTTCTGACCCCCGCTGACTTACCACGGGTCTCGCCGACTCCCCTCAAGCCTCACCGCGCACGGGACCCACCAGCAATATCCCACCAAACCCAGCAATCTTCCCCTCCGCGATTCACTGTCTGGTCGAGTGCGCTCGGTGTATTGCACTGCCAGCGTACTTTTCCTCGACAATATATCACTTTAGGCTTAGGGCACATGTGCTTTGCAAGCAATCACTGTGCCAACAGCTCTGTCCGAAAATTTGTCGTCCAGGATAGCTAGCTTGGGTGCAAACTACGATGACAAACAAGTGAATGCAAATTGCTAAAAATAATGACTAGAATGGTGCTGCGTTATACAATGAAAATTCGACCTCTGAATCGACTTCAAAAACTGCAGACAAGTTAAATCAGACAACCTCATTTTGCTCTGATTAGGCTGTCGAGAGTACAGGTATCCACTGGGATATAATTAGCTGTAGCTATGCAGGAGGCAACCCAAGAAGGAGAAGCAGTGATAAGTGTGGGAAGGGTAAGTTCTCTGCGGTCTTATATCATGTGAGTACGAATAAGGCGAGACGCAGAAGACGTTATACTGAATACACCGAGGAAACCCCGCTCTTCGGAAACACAGAATAATGTGGGGAACCACAGCCAATCCAGCTGTTTAGTACGAGCAGTGCACTGGCGGAAACTTGGTTCACTCGAGATCCGATATAGCTCCACCTACCCAGGAACCTGCTTGCCTGTCTGGTCTACATAGACGAGGAGCGTTGAACCCAGGAAGTGCGGCTGCGAAACAGTGATTCCTCAAAGAAACTCTCTTCAGGCTCATAGTGCTGACGTTGTAAACAGCCAAGGGTACAAAGATTCTACTGGAAAGAGAAACTATTTTTCGAGCTAAAGGAATCTTGGTGATTAGGATGGTAGCATAATTCACAAGATTGATTTGAAATTCCACTCACGTACCCCGTGTTCTTCAGTTTGAGTTTATACAGCGCCCAAAAGCGAAGAACCTACTGAGTTTTCTCACCTAGTTCTTATCATCCCTCAATCTCAAGCTTCGCCACCATCGTATCTTCGATTTGTCGCTTTTTCTGTCGCAACATAAGTGTAATCTTACCATCGCATCTAGTAATCTGGTAAAACGTGTAACGTATCAACATTTGATCGGGCAAGAACGGCACGCCACGCTGATCGAGGCCGTACACCAAGACGCAAATCGTTAGTCAATGTACATACGGTACTGTGCAAGAATGGGAAGAGCGCCAAGACGTCAGACCGTTCCCTCTCCAACGGCGATTGCGGATGGGAAGTCCGGACTGCGCTGAGAGATAGTAGAAGCAGCAAGAGAAAAAGAAGAAAGAGAGGGCACGATATACTCGGGGAGGCCGCGAAGGTCACAGGGCTAAGGCACTTCTCACGCCCTCGCCGTGTCGGTGGAACACCCCACTTAGACGAGCCATCCGTACGTATACGTACGTAGTTCTTAACGCGAGCGATTAGTATACGTGCTTAATTGCCGTTAACGTGCGTGCGTGACGGTAGGTATTGATCATCCAGAGTTTTCTCGCCGGAGCAGTGCGCAAGAAAAAGCATCAATGTACCAGCGGCCGGGTGAGGGTGGGAGGGGGCGATTATTCTCTTTCCTCTCGACTGCCTGATAAATTGTCGGTTAAAGTTGCCGAGTTGAGTTAGGATGCAGCAATACCGATAAACAGATAGAGTAATGTTTACGATTGAATATATAGATCAGCAATGGCGAATGAGTATCGGCTGCTGGAGTCAAAGATACACACAATGTGTAAGGTATTTCGAACGGCAAGGTTGAAAAGTATTTTCGGCCTGAACGTGGCCTACACATGCAGCTGCAGATGAGAAGCAAAATCTGAATGATATAATACTTGCTTGGCACGATTCACAGTATCCTGAGTATGAATAGTCACTGGGTTCTGAGCGAGAGAGGTTGATAAATCGGACAATCACTCTTTCGCAACACCCGCTCCCATGCCTTTAGCTGCAATCAAAGTAATGATTCAGTAAACTTACTGGCAGAGAGAAACTGTCTCGTTGGCCTAATTAATGACGATGCAGGATAAATATATGGCATATAATAATGTTAGAGAATCGCGAGTACTAAATTTATCACTGAGGATCCTCAACGAGCTCAACCCACTCATAGAATCAAACGCCTGTCGAATAATTCCACTCGTGTGTTGTCTTCTCACTGGTGTGATAATTCTCAGCAGGACAACAAGAACGCCTATCGTATTGCATAATTAGCCAATTAAATGAGCCAACGAAACGCGACCATGTGTTAACGATAGTCATAACGATTGGTCGATCCGATGGGAGATTAGATGAGCTTTTTCCAGCTTCTTTATCTTTGATCCTGCGAGCCCCCGAAGTCCAACTTACAATTCACCAGTTCCGAAGCACGGACTTGATCGTCATTGTAATGTGATGGTTTTTTGTTTCGGGAACAGAAACCCGCGATAGATATTACGGTACTGTATCGGCGGACATAAAATAATACTGTACGGTGGATCCAATAGATTTTATCTTGACATGGATGAAGGGGCAGCCCGAGCGATATGACCACATTGCCTATTGCTACTTGGCTTACGCCGCGAGCAGCTACCGCACCACTGCCTCGACCGCATAGGATCCTAGCACTGCCTGCACGCTTCACCTCGCAATCCGTTTGCGGTTCGATACGATTTATCTCGATCGGCAAAGCGTGCTGCTGTTGGTGCTATGTGTGCTGAAGCAACGACGAACAGTTGAGCTCCCGAGTGGCGTAACTACTTCGGGAGCCGCTAAATCCTTGTAGCGCATTCTCGACGATTTCGATCGTGCCGCTTGAATTCTACTATTAAAAGCGGATAATGATTTACACGTAGTACAAGAGGATCATTTCCGATAGGTAATAATAACGGGGACTGATTAGATGGAAACAGCAAAATAAAAAACAAGTACTGGACGTAGAAGGCTAGTCACTTTTTTCCTACTTTATCGTACGTCACCAGCATTCCAGGTTGGAATTGGAAAATCACAAAAGTGCTGGATACAAAGACCTATTGATTTTTCCACTATCTTCTCATACGTCACCAGCCTTCCAGGTTGGAACAGGAAACTCAAAAAGTGCTGGACGCAGAGGGCTAGTCATTTTCCCTTCATCTTTTCGTACGTCATTAGCATTCCTGATTGGAGCCGGGAAATCAAAGAAGTGATGGGCGTAGAGACCTAGTAATTTTTTCCCCATCTTCCCGTATGTCCCCAGAATTCCAGACGCATTTTATTCTCGAGTGTGAAGAGGATCGCTGCATTACATGACCGTGGTACCGGTACGTTAATACGGTAACGCATTATCTAGATCGTTCAGTGTGCACGCGGTGCCTGTAGCTTCCGGCGGGCCTGAAGAAACGACGTGAAGCAGCACGAGTAATTAATCAAAGACAATCAAACTCTGGGAGCGGCCGCTCGTACCAGCTCCCAACAAACGGGACGTAACATACGTCTGCGCGCAGTAACGTGTTACCCTTTTCCAATCCACCGTATTTGTTCCTCGTGCATTGAGAAATCCTTCAACCTCTCATACGCGCAGTGATCGCTCGTGTTTGAATCACGAAGGCACATTTACTGCGTCTCGTAATCATCTTATGAGGATCGAATTAATATCAAAAGATCTGTTCCCTATTAGCTTCATTGCTCCATTGATGTACCGTTGAAAAAGAAACGGATTCATGAGCGCACGCTTAGACATTTCCGTTACCTGGGCAATGTTTGATTTTCCACTTTGTTCTCGTTGTTCTTCAAGTTCAAAGTTGTCATATTCTCTCCACCTCTGGAATGGATGTTCTGCATCTTCAGACCAACCCCACGAATGCACGTCATTTTCCTCTCTGGAAACGTTTCAATGATCGGAGCACCGAGAATTCAGAGGAAAAATCGCAGAGGACGAGAACGTATCAGAAGATTTGCACTGCTATACTGTGAACCACCTTATGAAGCACGATCAATCGAAAATGCACAATACACAGAAGATTCACTCTTCGCCGGGAAATACGTATACTTTGAAAGACTCGATGCATGAATATACCCAGCAATGGGGTTTGCGTGCCAAACACTTCGACAAAAAAAAAACCAAGAAATATACTTATCTTCGGCGGCCCCCAAGTGTTTTACCGCAAAATAACGTAGGTATTACTCGTAAAGCAATTGGTATTCGTTGGCGCTTCGAGTTCATAATGTTCGATTCTCTTTAGACTTGTACCTCGTTTGCCGTTGGAGCGCGCGAGAGTATGCGGAATTTTAAACGACCGTCGAATCGTCGGATCGCCGGTACATATACAGACTCCACTTCGGATTTCTTGCTCATGGGTGCGCGCTCGAGAGCTTCGCCAACAATGAGCGAGGAATCGCTGCTATACATACGGTATACTTTGCCTGAGAAAATTACCCCTTGTATTCGCCCTTCGCTTAAACGGGTGAAAGTTGCAAGTCGCCTCTGCCTGTCTCGCTTGTATCTCTCTTCCATCAAAAAAGAACGAGCGGTAGGATACATCAGGCAAGTGGAATACAATGGTTTAACTCTGCACCAGCGTCATAAGCTTGACATCGCGTGTCGCGGGAATGCTGAAAGTGCCTTTCCCGATGTGCTTTTCTCCGCCCCCGCTGGCTGGTGAATTATAAAAGCAACCGTAACGAGGGAACGCACGCTCCCGCTCTGTAACTTTTCAGTCACTCTATGAAGCGCTCGTCCGATATTCGCTGTTGCAATAATGGTGATAAAACGGATCATTGATTGAACATCAAGTCGCGCTTCATCCGGGATTTGACAGCAGCTGATGACATTCTTGTCCAGCGACGAAGTGGAACATTCTAGGCTGATGACGTCTTCAGCAGTTCATTTTAGTATGACACTTATCAAGCTTTCGGGCTGACAAAATGCTGCCAGTGAAGCGGTACTCTTCGGAAGTGCTGCACTTGCGTCTGTCGCGTTGGACAAGCACTTCAGCGAATATATAACCCACATGATCCAATACCCAGCTGCATTCAGTGCTTTGTTCAATTGATCGTCGTTCAAATACACTCACTGTTGAATCATCAGCGTGCGGAATGACAATTACGATGAGAGCGGTTCTTTGTCAATGGTTCGATAATGGGCGACTAAGTGGACGCTGAAAATCGACTAACGATGCGAGCATGGCTGGCGAGAGGCACCGACAAGTGAGAAAAACGCTCCGAGAGTGCGGAAGAGAAAGAGAGAGAAAGAGAGGGAGAGAGAGAGAGAAGAGAGAAAGTGAGGTAGGAGGACAAAGAGTGAGAGGTCGAAGAGGAAAAAGAGACAGCCCCTGGTGCGAAAATTACAAGCCAGCACGCGCGAAACGGCAAACATGCCGAGAGTGCGAGAGATTACACGCTTGGGTACTACCGTGGCGCATTCTCTCCGCCAGCGTGAAGAATTGCGACGCATCGTCGTAATAACACACGGGGTGCCAGCGTTCGATTATCGAACCTATACACACACACGCGCGGAATACTCGACATTGCGGTCACAGATTGTTGCTACTTCGACGACCACAGCCATCGGAGCTATTTCAATTTAGGTCCCTATAACACTAAAGGTGAAAATCATGTAAATTTCATGGAATTGCTTTGCGAGACTCTCGAGTTAGGGGAGGTTGGGGCTGGTTTTGACATTTTTATCAAACGTACCTATACTACTAGATGTCGTCTTTGGAATAACTAGGCTTTTAAAATATATTTTTCATATGAAGCAATTAATAAGATTTCAATATATGTGCATGATTTAATTATGAGTTTGACGCAACTATTAGAACTTAATGTTTAAAATAAAAATGACAGTGTATCTTTTTGCCCCACATCAGGGGTTAGTTGTAACGAGGCGTAAGATATGACAAGAAATAAACTGGCTTACCGACCAGTCTTTCATTTTGAGAATCATCATCAGAATCATTGTTTTTTCAATAAAAAATATGTAGGCGGTGAACAGTCTTTAGATACCTAGCTTACTAACAAAAACATAGAACATGTTTACTTCACTACAAAATATAATTCTTTTAATCTTCAAAACAATAACGAAAATCAACTTAAAGTAATCAAACATGAAAAATAAACTAAACCACAGAGTAATTGATCGGAATAATCACTATCGCAAGTGATGCACACGTAAATCGTGGTATTTCCAGAGACACATTTCACGTGGGAGCATTTTTCGCAATTAGTGCACGGTACCCATTCTTCACCAGAAAGACTTTGATCGAACAGACCCCAAGAGCCGAGAGAAAAATATCCATCTTTCTCTTCTTAAGACTCGATCGGAATTTTCCTTATTACGCCTTTCTTATTATCTTTCGTTTTCTTTGGAGGGCCCTCCGGCTTTACCGTTTTTTTGTTTTGCTCCTCAGCTGAGGCGTTCTTCACTCGATATATTATATGGGGCAGGTTTTGTCATGTCACTACCTCCCCCGATATTTGTAACTTTTAAACCCATCACCAAAATTGACCATTAAAAAATGCACGATATTTTTTTTCAGTTATTTTAGCTACAAAATCTTGGTTTTAGACGATAAAGAAGGCATGCCGTGATGCATGTCACAATGATGCATGTCATAACGATGCAAGTCACAACGATGCATGTCACAACGATGCATGCCACAATGATGCATGTCACAACGATGCATGTCACAATGATGCATGCCACAATGATGCATGTCACAATGATGCATGTCATGACACTATCTTAATACTGTAATAATAATAGCGGCAGGTGCAGCCTAAAATTATTGAATATCAAAAAAGTTACAAATCTGCATTTATTTTGCACCAACGCACGCGGATTCTCTTGTCAACAGATACGGCACAAGCAGCATCCATTACGTTAAGTGCATCATGACCGCATCTTTCCCCTCTTTCTAAAATTGCTGTAGCTCCACTTCTTGATTGGACATTTCTGTAACTTTTTACCCCTGTAACGGCGAACCCCAGCCTCCCCTACTTGTTATTTTGTATAAGAGCCGATGAGAGCACGGTGGAGGGATAATAGCGAGGTATGTCGCACGGGTACGGTACAATCGAGCTACGGCTATTTCTCGCGCCAGGAAGAATACGGAATTCTGGTGCCGGAATTCCGAATACTTACGACTTATCGCTCGCGTCTATCGAGAAGGTGCGACCTATGGGGCTTTGTATCGTTCGTGCATTTTTACGCGCCTGCAGATCGTTCAAATCGCTTCGTGGTGCAAAGACGCCCGCGCGATCTTCTACTCGCCGGCCCAACACCTCTGACCTTTATTTTCTCGTAAGCGACCTACGACGATAGAGCAACCGAGGATTGGCTCCGCGATGTGGTCTATCGGTGATGCTGCGTTTGAGGATTGAATTTTCATAGAAACTCACCGGTAGATGCGCACAGCGGAGGCGGCGTGGGCGTAGTCGAAGGCGAGGGAATTCTCCCAGCTGTGGTAATTAATGCCGCTGCTGGACTGTAACGAGGCACCTGCAGCACAACCGGAGTCTTCACCGACAGGTCCACGGGTTCAAGCTGTACCGGAGGTCCCGCCGCCTGTTGGAACGAAAAGAAACAACGAGGTTGAAAAATAAAATTGGTCGTAGTTTTCTGGCTGTATACCTCCGACCGTGTTCATCGTTATTCATTTTTGTCTAGTGTCATTGGTTGGAACTTGGAACGGAAATAAAACTTACGCAATACTTTTTGGGAAGATTTTTTTCATTCTCATTAAGAAAGCTTTGTTTTCGTGAAACTTGATTTTGAGATCTAGATACAAATGCTTTCAAATGTCCGGAAATTAAAAAAAAACCTTAAAACCTTTTCCATTTTTTGAGATTCCTCGCTGAATTTTTGCACGCCAATAGTGTATATAGGATGTTCGTAATAATTGATTTTTCTAAAAATCGGTCGAGCGCTTCTTAAGGGTGATTTTTAAGGGAGTTTGAATTTTCAGAAAAATATATTTATGCACCCCATAATTCACTATTTTTTAGATGGCTTGTCAAAGTTCTGTTCGAAAATAAAGTGCCATGCAAGATATACGCGGACAAACTTCTGCAGAAATCGATTAGAGTTCAGATTTCCAAAAAGGAATTTGATTGAATAAAAGGGCTTTATGCTGTAAATTTCTCAATATCAGTCGTGATTTAATTTAACGAGAATCAGTAAAAGAGTTCAGTTGCAAAGCGAGTCTACACTTTCAATGAAACATGTCCCCGATATAACTTTCTGACGGTGTTGAAGTTTGCATCGTTGGAACGCAACGAAAGCTCTTTTTTACATTTTATTTTCCTTATTTTTTATTATTATCGAACATCTTTGAAAATGTTTAAAGAAATGTTGTAGGCAAAATCGACAAAAGAAAGTAAAGGAATTTGAAAACATCAATTTTCATTGCATTCCAACCATGCAAACTTCAACCTCATACTTAATAAAAACTTGGTATACGCGAATAGTATTTTAGTTTCGGTGTAATCTACAAAAGTATGAAGATTTAAAGTGAATATGAATTTCTGAAATTCGAAAAAAAACTAATGGTAATATTTTTTCATGTAAGCAAAAAAACTTTATTATACAGAACGCCATCGGGAATTTTAGCAATTTGTTTATTTCACCGTTAAAGTCGACTATATGAGCAAGCTTGTTTCTTTTCCATGAAGCTTCCTCAATAAGGACGCCACTAGAAGACAGACCTACAAAGGTGCAGCTTTGCGTAAACAAAAAACCTCTTCAAATGATCAACGTTAAGACCGAAATGAATTAACGAAGAAGCAATTTGCAGCTTTGATTTGTCTATCAGTTGCTCACGTATATGTATCCTGCAGCTGGGAGAAATGAACATTTCGTCAGCAATGACGTTAGTTAAGTAACAACGTCTCAACTAGATGCACGTAGACCTTACTAATTTGCCAAAGTATCCCGTACGAAAAATAGGTTAATTTCATGCAGTTACGTGGACAAAAAGTTGTACTATAAACAGCTTATCGTCGATTTTTATATATTGCCTACACACGCTGTCGGATCTTAATACCGTGAAGATTCTCAGCTTCATATTTAGCATGTATATTGTGAAGAAAATACAGAACGTGCGGGTCTACATAGCGGCAATGGGAGTCACGGGACGTCGATTCTCTCTGACGTATAGAACACATGACGAGGACGATGAAGAAGATGAAGAAGAAGAAGAAGAACCGTGCATAATACCTAATGAGCCTATCCACGTAATAACGCGTAATTGCCCCGAGCGTGCTCGATCCCCGTCGATAATTCTAAGCACGTCTCTGCGCTCTGTACACGCTCGGTTGAACTTACGGGGAAAGGCCATAGCGAATATCCCAACATTATCATACACACAGACTCCGAGCATCATCTGCCACACGACTTTTAATAACATTATTATTTCGTGACACTATTCTCGTCTATCCTTCTTCTTGTCGCACCTCCCCCGCCCCATCGCGTCTCGAATTAGTAAGACAATCATCCAGTTCCTAAAAGGTGCAGAACGACAGAATCAACGAGCCGTGTCCCTCGAAGTCGAAAGGTGAAAAAAGTGGTTTCGCAACGGCTAACAAATTCGTTTGGGACGAACGAAATTCAAGATCCGCACACGTACAAGATTATTCCGTCTCACTCCGTCCATAGCTTCTCGCGTACGTTCGTCAGACCACCACGGAGCCTTGCCACTTTTTCACGTCCAACTTCGCGTGGTGATCCCTCCGGGAATATCGCATGGAGTTATCTTTTTGTTGGCCGCGACACCGCACCCAGCCGAAACAGGTACCGGATCGGCATTGCAAGTGGCATGGTGAACGGACGTGTATTTGTGTCGAGAAGCCCGAAGACTCGAGAAATCAAACAAGATCGTTCTCTTTTCGCGGGAACTTGTCTTTCTCATCCGCCCGTCTGCCCTCCCGCTGCCGGGAACGGGATAAGTGGTAAGCAGGTTTGAAGGGAGACGACTTATACACCCGATCGTTTCGTCAAGCGTGATTTCATCCTGTTCCGCAATTCTGACGTATTCGACCACAAGATACAACGAAAACGAGCGAACCTCCCGATTTGAATCCTCCACACGTTCATCCCCGATCTCGTTATAGACGTCAAACTCGGCGTATTTTATGCGGATGATGATGATGATGGGAGGGAGACAGCGAGAAACGGACAACTCAATTCCGCGTACGAAGAAATGTTTATGACACCCAGCATGAACATCTTTATTTGGTCGTTGCGTTCGCTCTTGGTTCGTTATTCCTGTTGAAAAACACTGCCGACATGTCGAATGACAGCAATCAGCAACCAAGAAACACAAGCGTACGCGTTAAACGAGAAAACTAATGGACTGAGAGTTATCCGATGTCTCCAAACCGTATTTTCTCCCTTCAAGCGGATACTTATTGACCCTGCTATTGAACAAATTCCAGACAACAGTGGTTCCGTACGTAGAAAGTACAGTTTTGGAGAATAGGTGTATATGATAATTGGGAGTCGTTGACTTCTTGGGCGGTAATGTTCTCTGCACATTCGCGGTATCCCGATGCCAAAAGCAGTAAAGTCACCTAGTGAATGCTTGAGTGAAGAGGTACCCACTTCGCCGAAGCATTTCCAGTCTAAATCCGAATTGAGAGCATGAAGGCACCTCAAATGAGGCAGTCAATCGGTTGAGGCGTTTCCAAAGCATGTGCTGCTATCGGACTTATAGGTAAGTTGGTAACCATATGCTTATTTTGAAGACAATCAAAAAGAATTGTCAGTTTTGCATCTCTGCTGGAAGACTATTATCAGACTGTGGAATTTGGGAGCGGTGAGCAACAAAAATGAGATGATTTTAGGCAGACTAAGTGTCTTCAGCCAGGCGGAAACTTGGTCGATCCATCACTCCCCAAACGTATCAACATATAGTAGAAATGTATGAGTGGATAAAATCCATTACGCCAACAATACAGGCTTCAATGCGGGTTGGTTGAAGAAATCTTCCTATTGACGATTAACAGTACGGAACAATGATACGACGAGGCAGAAAAAAGCGAAGTGAACAGTTGGCGAGACTGATAGTTCAATGAAGAGCTATAAAAGAGATTGCCTTCGAGGAGTATGAAAGCGTCTCATTTCTTCTCCGTGTACAGTACAGTAGACGGTACTGATGAGAAGCATCTCATCACGAGAAAACTCGGTCGAACTTGTCATTGATCGAGCGAGTAGGAAGAGCTCGGCCAGAGATGAAGGAGCGTAAGAACCAAAGAAGACGAAGAAGCGGAAAAAAGAAGAAGAAGAAGAAGAGGACGGTTGCGACGGTAAAGGAAAGATGGTACATTTCCTTGCCCGCTTTCTGGTGCACCCACGCTCTCCCGAGCGGTCTCATCCGCTATGAAAATATGAATAAGCGAGGCCGGGAGGGCGTGCTCTCTACCGCAAAGTCATCCCCTTTGTAAAGGCCTTAGCTACGAGTATTCTGTACTGGCTCTCTCCTATGTGTCCTCTGTGCATGAGCATATGATCCGCTATGAGTGCCCGCGGAGTACATAGAAAGGGGGCCCAACCCTTTGCGAATAAAGAGAGCTGCTACGGTGAGGAAGATCAAAGCGGGCGCGTGAAGGAAAGAGCTCTTGAGCGTCTGTTGCTCTCCCTCTCTCTCTCTCTCTCTCTCTCTATCTATCTATCTCTCTCTCTTTGTAACCATGCGAACTTTCAGTGGGCTGCTTATACATGTACCTACCGCCACGAGCTTCAGGCGCCTATTAGACCAAGCTCTAAATATAGTTGACGCGTAGTTGCAAAGTAGAACTGCGTGACTTGCTTAAGAAACAGTTTATTAGGGACATTAATTAAAATCAACGGGAATTTGCTTCCTTCGTCTCTCATCGCCTATACAATTATCGGATTGCGCACGTTCGCTGTCGCTAGATCTCGCCAAACAAACTCTCAATGTTTTTGCAGGCATTTCAAAAGCTATCATGTCGATATCATCGACGTTTATCATGTACCTAAGATGAATTGGACGAAAATTTACTTCTTTTGCCGGCATCCCAAAAGATTCTTAGTCTAAATCGTCAAGGCAGATCATGTCAAATGATCATGTTAGATGATGTCAAGAGAAACATTGACCAGTATGTAAGGAATGGATTTTAGGGTCGTATCGTATTGCGAATCATACCAAGGTTATCATGGAAAATTTTAGATTAAAAAAGCCGTTTTCTATGTAGTTCATACATACTCATCAGCAGAAAAAAAAACTTTGTCGCGTTTAGCCAGACACAAAATCTGAAATGATAGATCTCGGCTTAGCATCGTATTTTTTACACTACCATTTGTACTGCATCTGGAAAAAGCGAATGTAGAGACAGACACTATAATTTTACAATGTTAATATAAACATCAAACGATTAGTTACTAAAAAATCAATCTCGAGACTCATCTCCCTGAATGAGGGCTTTTCCAAAGTCCACACCAGGCTAAGATGCTTCCGCGCACCTCAAAAACAGCATAAACCACCCCGTGCCCGTAGAATTCTCAAGCATGTCTTCAAGATAAAATTTACAAATTGATACATGTTTAATAGTCGCTTATTCGATATTGAAGACACAGCTAATTTTAAAAAAATGACGGATAGATTAATAAAGAAATTTAAAAAAAAACGAAATTCACCTGTTGTCTGAAACGTCAGTGGGCATCTGTTGATTCGTTGTCTTTTGTCTCGGCCATATTACAGGCAACATAAATATCGTAATGCATCAAGCGTAGGTATGATCCTGATGCTGGTATGCTTTCAATGTTATATCTATACATTTCAGTGTTACGGCTTGCATATGCTGATACTGGCTGCCTGTATACAGGGGATGTGTACTACACGGCCCGTAGTTCTTAAGTAGCGATACATTACGAGGCTCATGAGGAACGAGGGAGATGGAGGAACATTACAATATGCATTCGTGACGATGAGGGGCTGCCTTTCTCGAACCACACATGCACACATACACACGGTGTGCTTCTCGGCTTCGATTACGTCTATAAATCACATCCCTGCACACCAGGCACTGCAAAGTTATCGTGAACGTAAGAATTTCGTCATGTTCTATGGGTCTTAGTTCGACTGTCCGCGAATTAGTGTCATCTTCAATTTAGGGAAGATACGCTAAACGGGAATTTTCTTGCATTGGAGCGTTACTCGGAAAACCACAAGAGTCTCAACGGCGATAATGCAAGTTAATATTTCTGAATTCCTTTAACTTTTGGCTTATCTTGCCGACAAAAGTCCCGCTAGCATTTTTTACGATATTCATTTAGAATTCTACGAAATAAATTTGCAAAATTTATTTTAAAATATAAATATTGTACAATAATAAAAATCAGGGAGTGAGAATATAAAAAAGACTTCGCGTTGCATTCCAACGATGCAAACTTAAATCCAATAACAAACGAAGGTTAAAAAGTACCGTGTGCAGATATGTGTGTGTAAAGAAAAAGTAACGCAAGATAATGCACTATAATACTCGATGATTAAACGATTCAGATCGTGCGAATCGATCTCGGAACGAGCCGAAATGAATCAAAAAAAATATAGGCGTACCGTTGACTTTTGATCTTTTGATACGCAAAATTCATGCTAGTTAGTTAACCGATCGTACTTAACGTGAATTAATCGTTTCAGCGAGCGAGAGGAGTAGCGCGAGAGTGTCGATCAAAATGTGAAAGCGAAAGATACAGGGCACGATGAATTTCAATATTTCGTACGTATCACTTATATCGTTTTTTTCCATATCATCTCCATCTAGTCGCAGCGTGCGATGATAAGTGATTGATGTGGAGGATCAGGAGTTGGGTTCGCGGCGAATTCACGGGTGTTGTGGTCGATCGTGAGAAATCTTGCCGCAGCAACATTGGACGCAGTGTATGAGGCAAAGGAAGGACGGCAGCGATGTAGGATAGTTTGTAAAACAGTGGTGAAAAAGGAGACGATACAAAAAATTGTGGTGTGAATACGTACGTAGGAAAGACGCGGAAGGCTCTAATTATATGGGTTGTACTCGGAGCATTGAGCTCTGGTTACTAGAGGCTGGAAACGCTACCGAGACCGCGGAAGCGACCGTTGGCTGTACACGAGCACACCGGTGAGAGTCTTCACCTCTTTTCTCCCGTAACAACTCCATTAACACGTTCTTCGATCTAATTACGTGCGGTCAGCTAAGATATAATCGTCGTTCTCTCTCTCTCTCTCTCTCTCTCACCCCCCCCCCCCCCCCCATGCGAACGACATAGCGTTTCTTCATTTACCCTAAAAAGTAGGTAACATAGAAGGCTGCATTAGTCAAATCTAAATAAACCATAGCACGATGACGACACTTCCAAAATTTGTCCGAAACGAATCGCTGGACAACCCACGACGCACGAATAGTGAAACAAAAGTGAACAAAAGAAAACTTTCAACCATTTCACATTGTTTTCGCGAAGATTTTTTGATAACGTTATTTCGTGGGATATAAATCTACCGGTGTAGCGATTATAGTGATAATTGCACGAAGAGATGAAGCTCATCAACGTTGAGAGCGGGAGAAGAGCAAGGGGATATTATATTTCGGGCCCCAATTAAATTTCTTTCCAACGCTCGCAAACATCGGGCATGCGCACGGACTCCCCTCGTAGTAATAATATTTAATGGTCGAAAAACATTTTTTGTGCTTAAAGCGTTTCGCGTCGGTCAGCATTAAAATCAACGAATATAATGATCCGTTATTAGAGCGAGTTGCTGTTTCAACGCTGTTCAAGATTAAACACTCGTCTGGAGGAGTAGGAGAGAGGAGGGAAAAAGAGAGAGAGAGAGAGAGAGAGAGAGAGAGAGAGAGAGAGAGAGAGAGAGAGAGAGAGAGAGAGAAGGGAAGGAAACGTATGGTACCGTACGTGGCAAACGAGTGTTTCGAGATGTTTATAACTCTCGTCGAGAGATGTATGAAAGATTCGGTAATTGGCACGATTGAATCATTAAGCGCCTTTGATATATAATCGTTGACATACAACATTATGGAGTCCTTATACTCGTCCGTTGATCGTCGGTAGCTGAAATTATGAACGATCAGTAATGGCAAATCAGCTCCATCGAACAGTCCTTTTTTTAAATCTTTCTTTCTTTTAATTAGTTTTTTGCTCAAGTCGAAACCTTCTGCCGTGTATTCGTCATAAGCGGTGAAAGAGTTATCCGTCTAGGGAGTTGTAAAAACTATGCAGGTGTTTAGCAAACGTTAAGGCCTTATATACCCTGAAAAAATATTTTCTTTTTTTATTGGCTTAAATTATGTATGAACATCATAAGAATGATATGGTTACTACTTACAAACATCCCAAGAATGATACGGTCCAAAGAAAAATGGTTTGAAAACTTCAAACGCGTTTTCCTTGAAACCATGTTTTCAAAATCGGGCGGGCTCGTAGTGCCTACAATTTTCAACCGATTGACTTGAAATTTCGACTGTATAGCTTCTTAAATGGATTTCCTGGCAATGTACACACTATTTTTACGATCGACTAACAATTACTGCTTTTATACACAAATTAAAGTCATTTGTCAGTCTAAAGGGCGACTTTTTTTCAACACACTGCCAAATCTGCATACATAAGTATTTTCTAGTAATCATATGTACTTCGCTAAAAATCTTATGTAGATTACGAAATTGTTTTTTTCCCTAGGTGCTCATGTACGTCTTCAACGAGTCCGGTCGTGGAGGGCCTAAAAAAGCGTTCTCGTTCTACCGGCCACTGTGTCGCTATTTTGTATTTTTTTTTAACTAAACATTGATTGGAGTACCTAAAGATATGTGAAATAAACCCTCCAAACCTCATTTAGATTGCTTCATCAGTATTAAAAAAAAAGAAAATCCAAAAAAGCCTTATTGTCCGACCATCCATAGACATATACGGCCTTAATCGGAGCAATCAAATCATTACGAACGTTTTGCAAAATTTCTTTCCAATTTTTTCGCATTATACCATCTTATTCTTTTCACGTTTTACTTCACATCCGTCACTGTAAGTAATTTGCGCGCGACCGAGTGCCGACCGGTCACCCATCCAAGTATCGGCTCAGACTCACGCTGTTTGAAACGGGCCTGTCCAATAGTGTCGATACGACAAAACACAAGGATTTCGGCGACGAACCAAATTGTGGAAGATGTTCGCACGATGCGTTATTTCGTCACACGGAGCAGGGAGAATCCTCTCGAACATAAGCGCAGGAGCATGTCTCGGGAGATTGCGCTTATCGTCGTATATCGAAGTGTGAGCGGTTCCGGGTTCTCGGCGTCGTTGTCGTCGTCGTCGTTTTTCTTATACTTCTTGAGAATTTATTCAAATTTACCGTAACCTAACGCCTCTTGTCTCGTACGCGTGCGTTACGCACGAGCCCGTCTACCACTCCGAATATACATTGCGTTCAATTAACGAGCAATTCCAATGACGAAACTCCCTTCGGGTATAGGGAAAACTAATGAAGAAGATGAAACGAAGAAAACAAAAATACACGAAACGTTTAAACTATTGGTATAGCATCGAAGTTTGCACCGTAGGAGTGCAAGGGAAATTCATTTTTTAAATGACTGTCTTGTTATCGTCCCATTGTTTTTACCCTTATCATACAAACTGTCGTCACTACAAGAACCACACGAACGTTTTTTAGGATTTTTTCTCAATTATTTAACCTGAATCCGCAAATAAATAGTTTGGCACACTCAGACAACAAGAATCACAAAAATATTATTGAGGATCCTTATTCAAAGTCTATAATAAAAAATAACGATTTTTTAAAATAAAATAAAGAAATGGCGAAAATTAATATTATTAAGGATTTCTGTGGCTCAACGAAACGGAATAGTTTTTTGGGATTATTTTGGTATCCTAAAGAAGCAAGATGAGGTTTGGCAGATTTCTTCTACATGTGTTGACGTGTACAAAATTTTTATTTTTAAAAATGAAAAACAATACCCAATGGCGGTTCAGTCATAGCTACACTAGAGCGTTTTTTAGGCGGTCTGGGAAGGGCGCAGAACTTTTATAGATTAGCACCTAAAACAACAACAAAAATTGGTTCGTCATTCACATTAGTTCTTCTAGGGTACACACGATTATTGGAAAATACAGTTTTTTTTTCGCAAAGTGGCCTCATTTGCACTAATTTCTTTTCGCTAGACAATCCGCCTCAATTTATTTATAAAACCGAGAATGATAGGTGAACCGTAAGAATCGTATGTACGTCTCTAGAGAACTTATTTAAGAAGCTACATTTAAAATTTCAAGTAAATTGGGTGAAAACTGCCCGAATTATGCGGTTTCCCGATTTCAAAAACGTGGTTTCAAGAAAAACACGTTTGAAGTTTCAAAACTGATTTTGAAGCTATGGTCCACACGATGGAATTGAAGCTTTTATTTGAATGTTGCATCTACCCACCGCGGCATTTTGATAGAAGGTCTTCAGTTGTTAGATTGCCGTGCAGAAATGTGACCGGGCGTTCCCTACTTTGTGTCCGGCCCTGACCAGTCTTGCCTTCTCTGATTTACCTGACCGGGCCTTCTCATAGAACAAACCGGGAAGATCGCTAAATCGTTTGTTTACGGCTTACCCTCTATGTTTATAAATTACAATATTCTGGGCGGAATACATTGTGAGCTAGTACATCTTCACGTAATGTCTACCCGGCCAGAACATTGACATGTTCTGAAAAGTGGAGCCTGTCTTGAAGAACTAAAGTAAAGCTACTTTGCTCTTCACCTCATCAAAAATATTTATAATTGATTAGAATGAAACTAATACATCTGTTGAAATTCTATTCATCATTAAAAGTATTCATTTCATTAATGATAATCGACGAACATAACAATGCTTATTATAAATACCGAGTTTACGATAACTGATGATTCAAGCATTAAGAATAGCCAAATTATTTTGTGAGGCAAAAAAGTAAAGCAGGTCATTCGTGGTTTTTGAACGTCTTGTCCCCATGTTGAGAAATATCAATGTTCTGGCCGGGAAGACATCACCTGAATGTATTTCGCCAACAATCCGCCAGGTGGCTACAAACGAAGCGCTTCGCATAAGCCAGGTACCACCGTACGAGGATAAAAGTTCATCCTCTGAGTTGTACCACGTACAGAAGTGTTATGCTTACAGCGTGCACTTACGTTTGTGATTTTGCGATACTTGCGAAATAACCCTTTGCACTCTAGGCCTTTTTCGCTCGGATAGTGATCTGTGTACGTTTTTCTGTCTCTTAGTTCATCAGGAAATGCGAGCAAACGTATGTATACACTCATATACCACCTTAGCAAGTAGATAACAAAAAACAATATGTTGTCGAAAAACTAAATTGAATACACTCCCGATTTTATCTCCACAAGGATTTCGAAAACGCTGAAACGTCATTTTTTATTTTCTCGTTTATTCCTGTTTATTTCCGATTTATTCCCTACAACTTTCCTGGTTATTTACCGCTTGTTCTCCGGCCCGTTCCTGATCAGTTCCCCAGAAAGGGAACGGCGGATCGCGACCTAGCCGTTACATTGTGAACCTATTCCAGGGTGGAAGACCCGACTAGAGCCTAATATTATCTAGGGAAGGCAGATCAGGAGCAGTCCTTTTTTCCGACTCAAATTTCTACACGGGTTGTTGTATATTTTGTCTACAACGACTGGACTAAACGACTCCAAATTGCTACTTTCACCGTCTAGGCTGTTTCGTGCGTTTCGGAACGCTCGGAGGTGCTTCGGAAAATGAGCTCTCAACGATGTTTAAGCATTTTGTTCGCGTATAATTCCTTTTGTATATTATTCTTATGGTGTTTATACATCATTTAAGGAACTATACCAGTGTGAACGCTGACATTTGTGCGATTTTCGGGATTTTTTTGGAGGCAAAGTACTCAATTAAATGTTTCGGAAAATTACGAATATATTTGGCTATATTTGACCTATATTACATATTTTTTTCATAGAAAAGTATTGAGATCCAAGCGACTTATGCGCTGCCTTCCGAAGCGGCAAAAAAAAAGTTCCTCCACTGCTGACATGATTCCGGCCGATTGAGTAGCTGAAACCGGAAAAGGAAAAAATGTCGTTAAACTGGAAGGTATTTCCTGTACAATGACGTAGGATTTTCGAAAAGTATCAAATTATAACAAAATGGCGTAGTTATGAAAAAAAAATCTGTTTTCTAGCCTATAAAATGGTCGTTTTTTTCAATGCCAAATCGTCAATTTTTATCCAACCAAAAATATCCTACGTCATTATAGAGTAAATAGATTCAAGAGTTCAGTTCAGTTCAGTTCAGTTCAGTTCAAATTTCAAGTCAATCGGATAATTGCTCTTTGAGTTACAATGTCAGCAAATTTTTAAAATCTCATTTCGAGAAAAACGCGTTTGAAGATTTAACTATCGATTTTTGCAAGATAAAATTATAGAGATACAGCCTTGAAATTTTTACAGGATATTCTTGAAAGTATAAACTGTCGAAAAGGGCAAAAAAATCGATTCTTTCAAAGTGTCACACTGGTATAGCCCTTTAAGCCAACAAAAATAAACGGGTCAAAAATTTTGTTCTCAGATGTAACGCTTCTAACTAGCCAGGCTCTGCGATGGAATGTAAGAATTAGTAAGAAACAGCCAAAGACAGGGAACATAAAATAGATAGATGTATCTGCAAGGAAACTATTCCTTGCGTTGCCGATAGAACGAGAGAAGCGAAGAAAAAGATGGAGAAAGAGAGTAGACAAATGCGAGAGATCTCATTGGCGCGACCAGTACGATGGTCCACTCTTCGGCTCATCTCAAAGATCTGCGGCATCGGAACTAATCGCGAAATGTGAAGATATGCCGCAGCCACAACGGTAATCCACGTCCAGACTGCATAAAGCCACTCTATTCTCGATATCTAATGCGCTATCCAAATAGGTACATCTATGCATGCATATATACAGAAACAGATGTGCGCGTGTGTCTATACGTGTCCGTATATTGAATAAAAGAGAGAAGACCTACCGATCGGCGGGGAGACGATCGGGTGGTGAGAGAGGTGCGCTTTATCGTGCCGAAGGCTTTTTCACCATAGCGGTGTCCCTACAGAGGATCCCGTTAAGGCGGCTCCTTCGCCTTCTATACAACCGCGCGGTGGGACTTCTGTTTTCTGCCGCGTGACCACGAGCGAGAGACATCACATCGCGTATACGGTGCACAACCTATACAAGAGCGAGAGAAAACGCGAACGGACAATGTGCTTGTATCGAGCGCAAAGTGGAAATGACATTTCATCCACTCACTGCAGATATATATATATATATATATATATATATATATATATATATGTGTGTGTGTGTGTGTATGTGTGCATAAGTGACGAAAGATGATTTTCAAGACATTCGACTGCAAGGACAGTCCTTGTAGTAACCTATCGTCCCCAAAACAAAAACTTATCCACATGTCACCACAATCACCTTTGGATAATTTAAAGGATGCTTGCAGAAAAATGATGTCAGGACCACCCTGTCGTCAAAATCAACGATACGTTTAGAGAAGAATCAAAGGAGTGGCTTGAAAACAACCATATGTGGAAACCTGTGCAGACATTTGTTGGGGCGTCCGCAGATCCTACCATATCCCTATAGGGATTTCATGGCGATACCGCACGTAGGGAGTCCACATTGGAATTCAAGTGGATCCCGCGGTATTTCCCGATTGACGTCGTTTGAGAAATTCTTATTCGATATTCTCAACCAGAATTTGTTGGAATTCCAAAAAATATCGTATCGTGATCCCGTGCACAAATTCGTTGATTCCTAAGATGTATCCACACCTTTATAGGGATTCATTAGGGACACCACACACAGGGAATCCTCATTGGGATCCAATTGGATTCTGCACTGTTCCCCGATGAACGCCGTTTGAGAATTCTTACCACGTTCGGAACGAAAATATGTGAAAAGTCACGAGAAAAAACTCGGCGTGTTGAAACATAATCTGCACGCAAGCGTGTACGTGTGTGGTGATATTATATCAAAGTGCAGTAAAATAAATAACAAATGATAATAACAGTGGATGTTCAGTGGTGCGATTCATATCGGTTTTTTAGATATACTTTTTTAAGCGATTGATACTTTTTATAATAAAATGTATACGTTTGTGAGATCCATTCATTTTGTATATCTATATATTTCGTTTAGTAAACTCAACGTACAGAATGCGATGGGATCCATCAAGAATCGTATTGGATTCTGTTCGATAATGTGGGGATCCTTTGGATTTCGAATTGTATTCGTACATTGGATTCCAATGGAGAAATTCGATTAGAATAGGGATCTAAAGCGATGACCCATTACATCAGTATCCGGAAATAGGGACAAGTATGGGAAACCAATTGGATCCTTACGACAATTCCTGCGCGACTAGTCATCGTCATGATATTTGCATCGTTGGAATGCAACGGAAATTGCGATTGTTTTTTTTCAATTCTGTGATCACCCCACATATCTATTTGCAAATGTAGATTGTGAAACTTAGGAAAGTTTCCAGAAAACGTTTGCTCAACTTCCATAGCCGGACAATGCCAAAAAAATTTGGAAGCCAAGTTAATGATTCGACAAAATGAATTTTTGCTACATTTGAACGATGCAAACCTCACCATTATTGATATTTAACATTATATAGATATAAGGAGTTCGAAATGCCCTTCCTTCACATGGAGTGGACATTCTAGCATCTCCATATGGAAATGGACATTTCGAACGTATTGGACCTATATAATGTTGACTTTTGCTACATCTGGTTGTTTTCAAGACGTTCCTTTAATATATATTGTACGCGTTAATTGAATGAAGCGCGTATGCGTTGATATAAACGTGTGATATATCGAGAGAAAGAAAGACAAGAACGAAGACGAAGCATCGTCTCGTTATCGCTACCCGTAGACTCCGTCGAGAGCAAGACTCGTGGGTCTGATGTCCCTGGCTTGAAGCTTCGGTGTGGAGTCTGAATAAAAAAGCACGTGAACTCTCGTGACCGAGAGATCTCAGTGGCGTATGCTTGTTCCACATATATGTACATGGACAAATACATATACGTAGCCTCTGGAACACCTGCCATGACACCTCAAGAGAACTCGGTACACTGCCAACGGTGAGAACG
Organism: Ophion ellenae; assembly: GCA_963210295.1. Lineage (NCBI taxonomy): Eukaryota > Metazoa > Arthropoda > Insecta > Hymenoptera > Ichneumonidae > Ophion > Ophion ellenae. Next base: position 11,137,649 of record OY723387.1, on the reverse strand, counting down.
CTATATTAAGGGTATTACATACACCTGAGGCGGCTAAAAGAAAGATTATGTTTCAGATTTTTTCGTGTATAAAACTGAATTCTATTGAACAACCATGATATACATTTTAAAGTATGACATTTTATCTACATTGTGTGGAAATTTGGTTGAAAAATTTCAAACGGTAGAAAAGTTACAGTCGTTTGCCTGGGACGCGTTCTTGTTGACAGCGTTTGCTGTGTCAGACGTTCCATTGCCATTTTTTTACTTAAAAAAAAAATATATATTTGTTTCTTACAGTAAATGGATAAAATGGGAAAAAACTTATCGAGGCGGAATTTAAACATTTCATTTTTTCGGGTCTTGGCAGTCACTGGTGTGCGATACGTCAGGACCGCGCGGTAACACTTCGACCTGTCGGGGTTGTAAGGCCCGATTTATACTCTGGCGGTGACGTAGTCCCTTGGTATCATCGTCAGGGAAATTAATCACCAACGACTTGATTTTTGTTTAGGAAGGGAAATTAGTTGTTGAAGACGAGGCCCAGAACAAATATCATTTATTTGAAAATTCAACGCTTTACAACTAATCACTTACGGTGTACTTGTTGTGATGATAATGAGTATTAGATCTTGTGCTTGAGAGTAGTCTCAAGGCACAGTGTAATTTTGATATGTTTTTTCGACGCGAGATGATCTCAACTGTTGCCCAGTAGGTCTTAATGCATCTCGGTTGAGTTGAAGTTATATACCTTGTGCTTGAGAGTAGTCTTAAGGCACAGCGTGATACTTTTTAGTCACGAGACGATCTCAACTGTTCTCCAGTAGTTCTTGATGCGTCTCGGTCGAGGTGAGCTTCTAACCTGAAGATTCGTAGTTGGTGATGAGAAGTCCTCAAAAAAGGAGAAGGGTGAGACTCTGCCTTCCATGCAGTTATCATTGGTGCAAAATTAAGAGTGGGAGGATTTTTTCTCATCACCAATCACGAAAAGAAGTTTTTGGTAGGAAAGAAGGGTGCAACGTGGACATCGCTGTCGGACCCAAGCTCGACCGTAGGGCGAATCCCGTGACGCGCTAGTCGCCATAATAAAAAGATTTCCGCGCTTGTTTCGAGAGTCGAGTGATGCGCAGAGGTTAATCCCTTCATTAGGGTGTGCGACTATGCTGGTCAGATAGTCCTCGAGGATAGTCCATGCTGTTTTGCGCGTGTACCTTTTTGTTCACAAATTCTTAAAACATTTCTTTACGGCAATGAAGACTATGCGGCTTAAACTGTAAAGAGATTAAAAATCGTCGCATCTGCGTGCCGAATGTAGCGATTGTTCGATTCGAGCGAAGTGACACGTACAACGCTGCCCGCGGAGCCGCTCGTAATTCGGGAAATTCCCTTTTTTTATTGGTCCTTAGGCTAGAGAGGTTGTCGTGTCCAAAAGAGCGATATTATTTGGCTATAGGCGTTCTTGAATACATTATCGTCTAACAATTAAAACTACAAACATGTCCCATGCGACGGAACAACTGGAATAGAACAGACGTTTTTTGCAATGCCAAATCGTCAATTTTCATCCAATCAAAAATATCCTACGTCATTGTAGAGTAAATATATTCAGGAGCACTCAGTTTAAATTTCAAGTCAATCGGATAAATGCTCTTTGAGTTCCAATGTCAGCAAATTTGAAAAATCTCATTTTGAGAAAAACGCGTTCAAAGATTTAACTATCGATCTTTGCAAGATAAAATGATATTTATCATAAAAACTGCTAATTACAAGATATTCTTGAAAATATAAACTGTCGGAAAAGGCAAAAAAACCGTTTTTTTAAGTGTCACACTGGTATAGCCCCTTAACGTTTGAGCACCTTTTTGAAAAATCGATATTTTCAACCTACCCAGGTAAGCCCTCAATGAAAGCGCCCACCCTAGAATTTGCAACTACATTTAACCAGATTTATATCGACCACAAAAGGTACACGACCCTACGGTCTTTTCGCCTGGCGCGTAAATGTTTCTTCATGGTCAGATTCAACACTAGATGAGGAATTTTGATTCGTCGGCTGATTCGTCCACATCTCTCCTGGCTCGAAGCAGCACCGAAGACATAGACGAATCGAAGTGAAACGTAACGGCCGCGCTGTTATATCGAGCGTGACAGCTCGGAATGAGATCCAAACACAACGGTAGCAAAAGCAATGTAAAAGGGTCGTTGGATCCTAGCCATCGAAGATATTACGGAAGCACGTTGGGTATAGAACAACGTGCAGGTGTCTTCAAAAGTTCACTCGAGTACACTTTCACGGCGCTCTTTTAATGGCGGGCGTTAAAGGAGAGCTTTTAATTCTTTTGTTCGTAGGCGGTGTACCGATACACCTCGTTATAGGCATATATATATATACGTAGAGAAAGAGACTACATTCAACGCAGACTACAATAGTGGGAGTTGGATGATGGTCGGTATTGTGGTCGATCAGCCTGACGGATTCGATCATCGCGGTATACACTTCTTTCGCTACTGGTGTATATGCCTTTCTTCCATCAGTGGGTTCTTTCTTTTCATGCTCTTCGCGATTGAACGCAGCTCCTTGGGTGCGCCGGTGTTCTTTGGAACCGCAATAATTGATTAGCCGGCTGAATGTAAAGATTAACTTGCACTGAATGATAATGATATTAAATCTCGAATTAAGAGATGAAGTGGACCGAGACATTGGGCCTTGTGTGCGCGTGTACGTGTAAGCGGAACACGTAGTGACTCGCGCACTTTGCTTCTGCGAAGATGATCCCTCGGTTATTTTCCCATCGAGAAGTCTGGAGCGATCAAGAAGCGAGAAATGATGATCGCGTTCTATATTTCTTTTCCCACAGCCACCGAACAAAACCTTATTTAACGTTCGCGCGAGGTCAAATGTATCGACAAGTTTTTACGCTATTCGTTTTAAAATTTTTTTTTTAAATAATTCTTTTAGATCACCCATTGCGTCGATCTAGCAGCCGAGGAATGAAAAGATATAGCGTGAGCTCAGACTCTTCCATCGTCCATTCTTACGAAGAATCTCGTTCTTTCCCAAATTCACGTTTAATTATCGCCCCGAGGCAAGCGTATCCAACGATAAATGTGTTCCAAAGCATTCTCCCGCAACAGCTTCGCGTTTTATATGATTCGCTTTTTTTTTGTTCCCCCTTCTCTGCCATTCCTTCTTGAGTGTGTTGATCCTAATGAATGGTTGCGCGCCAGTTCTTTTTGGGCGGCTCGCAAGAACGAGCCTTTTAATCGAAAGCTTCTCTAGGTCCGGGCGCGCCAAGCGGAGGAGAAAAATATCGTATGTGTGATTCGACGATTCGGGGATCATTAAGCAAAGCTCTGTGAACAGTTTGTTCGCGTTCAGACGAACGCGAAGGTGCGAAATCAATTGTTAATTGTAATACCGGGATGGGCACGACAAATTTACGGGGCTATACCAGTGTGAGCGCTGAAAATTTGGGTGATTTTGGGGAATTTTTTTGAAGAAAAGTACTCCATTAAATGTTTCGGAAAATTAAGAATATATTTGGCTATATTGGACCTATATTACATAATTTTTTCATAGAAAAATATTGAGATCCAAGCGACTTATGCGCTGCCTTGGAAGGCGCTGAAAAAAAGTTCCTCCACTGCTGACATGATTCCGGCTGATTGAGTAGCTGAAACCGAAAAAGGAAAAAAATGTTGTTAAACTGGAAGGTATCTCCTGTACAATGACGTAGGATTTTCGAAAAATATCAAAATCTAACAAAATGCCGTAGTTATGAAAGAAGTCTGTTTTCTTGCCTATAAAATGGTCGTTTTTTCAATGCCAAATTGTCAATTTCCATCCAATCGAAAATATCCTACGCCATTATAGAGTAAATATTTTCAAGAGTACTCAGTTCAAATTTCAAGTCAATCGGATAATTGCTCTTTGAGTGACAATGTCTTCTTTGAAAAATCCCATTTCGAGAAAAACGCGTTTAAATATTTAACTATCGATTTTTGCAAGATAAAATGATTAGAGATACGGCCTTGAAATTTTGAAAGGATATTCTTGAAAGTATGAACTGTCGGAAAAGACAACAAAAAATCGATTGTTTTATAGTGTCACACTGGTATAGCCCCTTAAGATTGGAAAGAAAAGTTTCAAATCTGCAAAAAAAAACACCGAGTTCGCGGTGGTATTTGAAAGACTTGAAAAAAAGCAGCGAGTTCCTTAGTGCTTTTTTCTTAGTGTTTGCTACTTTTTCGGGACAAGGCAATAGATATTTCTTGGAGGGACTCGAAACAGATTTACCTTTAATTTGCCTCTAAGGATTTTTTTTCCGCTTCATCCCGAAAGGGTATTCAGTTTCGGAGGGGGTTACACCTAGCCCGCGGCCGGAAAAAAATACGAATTTTCGTGAATTTTTCTTGGGAAAACGTGAGCAGGTTTACATTTTTTGTTTTACACCGAAAGAATTTTTTTTGTTTTACATCGAAAATTCATGGTTTCAAGTATCTTTTACAATTTCTGTTCTGAAAACTATTTATGAATGTGGTAGATACAATGAAATGTGCAGAACGCTGTTTGAAAAACGTCATTCGCGGTGATCATTGCTATTCGGAAATAAAAAAATCAAACGCATGCAGTTTTTGCATGAAATTGTCTAGTACTTGGACGAAGGATTCAAGAAATTATTGATTTTTGAAAAAAATGGCCGTTTCGTTTATGGAAAAAAATGATGCGTCGAAAAAAATTCCTTTATTCAAGCACTGTTTTTCGATATGTGAGGAAACTCGTTAAATTTTAAGTTGATCTATGCAGTGATTTTTGGGATACCGTGGTCACCGATTTCGAAAAAGTCATTTTGCAAAAGGCGTTTAACATTCGCCGGCTCGCGGGATCTACCTATACGCCCACGACGCCTCCGATTTTGAACGGATCGAGATGAAACTTCCAGAGAATATTTTTGAAATATTATGTTTCGAGAGCCCATTGAAAACCAAAAAACATTATGTTCGAAAATTTCAACTACGTGGGGCCCCTCAAGCAATGCAGTTTCAGAAAATCTACCGTAACTCGAGAACTAACGGACTTGGAGTTCGATCATTGAAACGCAACGAATAATATGTTTTCTTCTTAATTTTCGTCAACACTAAAATATTTATTTTCTAATTTAGGTTATAAAATCCTAAAGAAACGTGTGATTTTCGTAATCTAAGAGTGCATAAAGTGGATGATACCGAGTGATTATAAACAAAAAAAACTTAGTTGAACTTACATGACGATAACTATGGGGTTCAAAATAAAACCTCAAAACGAACAAAAGTAAGATTAATCGAAATTGAATACACTAGTGTTCGAGGAAAACGATATTTAGTTTTTGTGGCTGCTTCCAGCTGAAAAGCTCCGAAAAGTGCGTCCATACTCTGCACCGGTAATATACATCACTGGGCCTACAATGACGGGCTAATAGAATTTAAGCAGCTATTGATTACGTTGTAAATCGAAGAAATAGGAACGCCATCACCAGTGCTCTGAACTTCACGTCGGGGCGCACGTGAGAGCAATCGATGCTGTGGCAATTACCGTTTAGTGACTTGGAAAAGAGAAAAATCAACAGCTCTGATTGTAATTTAGTGGAGCATCCGTAATCATCGGATGCCTTTGCAACGGGACATATCCCTGAATCACTTCTGATTCACGTTGCGGTCCGATTCACTTCGCCTCCGAGTATCGCCATATAATTGTCCCACCACCACAAAGCTTCTCGCGATGATCGGAACTTTCAACCCGAGCACACAATCCGCGTTAAGGAACTGCGGTGTGCGGTTGCGGGTCATTGCCACAAGTTCGTATTAGATCTCGCGATGATAGCGTGTGTACACGACTGTACAGGAGCTCTCAATTAAAATCCTTCCCAGATCAGCGGCAAAGAATGTAGTAAATTGTCGGTTGCGATCTTTGCACAGGCCCAGAAGATTCTTTCGTAGGTACTACGGCATAAAGGACGTGCTGCTCGAGCATTTGTTTTTTCTCCTTCCTCAATCATTCGACTTCACATAGCAATCGACAAATTCCTTCTATTTTTCGTCCGTAGGTCTTAGCCGCTGGTCAATTATCGTAGCCAACTGGCCAACATGCCAACTGGCAACTCGCGTAACGTTCATTTAATCGATTTCAGTTCACTTAATCAACGTTTTTTAACGCCCGCGCGAAACGGTTCTTTCGTAAACGGAGCCGGACGTCAATTCGGTCCTCGTGCGACCATATTGAGCAACGAGCAATTCGTTCTGTGTTAATGGCTCGTAGTCGCTCGTGTTGTGCTCCCTTGCAATGAAAACGGCGAGGCAAACGCCGGATACGTAGTGTCCTTGCGGAGCAACCCATAATTACGCCCGTGTTTCGATCCAGCGTGAGGCCTATCCTTGGATTTCAAATTGGTTGATCGACAGTCGACGATAGAAAATGGGAGAGGCCGACTCGCCACCGGTTCGCACGTACAATTTGATAAATCGCACCTGACACTCATCTACCACCGAGTGTTGCTGCCTGTACGACGTAAATAGTTTCTGATCGTCTTCCGTATACGATTGATTGATCGCTTTGTTGATTCTTCGCGGCACAATTAACTCTTGGAGTTTGTAACTTCCGGATCACCTTGCGCCGAAAATGATGCGCTTATTTGAATCTACGAGCGTTCCGATGGTTGAAATTCTACCAAGCTTAATTTCAGCCATCAAAAGAGGAAAACCTGAATCAGAGAGGCTACGGCAAGTTAGGCAGGTCTTTGAAATTGCTCGTACGTTAGCGTTGGTAAAATTGACGTGGATGTAATGAGGTGAGCAACGAGAAAGTGTGCTCGCAATTGTTTCGTCTATCAGGCTCCTAATGATGGTCGTCAATGTCCGCTGATAAAGTCGACAGGTAACACACCTGTGATGAGTGACAACGTCTCGGGCAGAGAAGAAGGAGAGAGAGAGAGAGAGGAGCACGAGAGTTGGGCTCTTCGCTGGATGGTATAGGTGATGTGTTCGCGTAGTTTACCAGCTGTTGAACCGCCGCGTTATATAGCATCTTTTCTCCCCCAGTGAACTATACCTTGATGCAACGTGTGTTTACGAGGCAGGGGGGCACGGTGCGCATCTTGGTTGAGAAGTGCATCATCGCTCGCGAAGAAGGGGGAAGGAGGGAGAGAGATGAAGAGATAGAGAGAGAAACCACCACGATGATAAATCACGTCGGCCTTGCTTTTGCTGTATAGTCTCCAACTTTCGTGGATGCGCAACGGGAGAGTGCACAGTTTCTATATGGCGGGTGCAACGGTCGTGCAATTTTACTTCCACAATAAATACGATCGCGAGGAGCCTCGCCTTGCCTTGCGGCTGAAAAAATCTTATAATATAAATTATGTCGCATCTATATAAGCGTAGTATTGCGACCGTCATTCAAAGAGGCTGAGTTTGACAAATGTGGAAGCACAAAAAATTGTATAGAAAATTCATGTTCTAGTCATCTAATCGTGGTATCAGACCAATGGCGCCCAAAAGGGGTGTTTGTTTTTTTCAATCAGAACATCGTAAACCGATAAATGCATTATAACATATATCAGTGTCCTTGCTCGTGACACTGATATATGTTTTTGGCCACCGTTATCCTAAAATGCCAAGGAGTCTCCAGATATTTTGCGTTGATTTGGAACGGCTACTGATTTCAAAACCAATTGAGTGATGAATGAAACTTCTTATAAAAAACACTTCAAAGTACTTGCGAGCCCCAGACAAATCCAAAGCAACTATTTGGTCATCGTTATTCCATTGTAGGTGTGTGATGAATGCCAAATAACGAAAAAACGAAAAGGTATCAGGCATTAGATCAGGTATCGAATGAAGACATCGGTGGACGCTGTCTTTCGATATTGACCATCTATCAAGCAAAAACTCAATGATGATCGTCACCTGCCAGCGACCCTCTCTCTCTCTCTCTCTCCCCTCCCCTCTCTCTCTCCCCTCCCCTCTCTCTCTCTTCTCTCTCTTTCCTACTTTTCTCAGCGTGTACACGAAGGCGCCAGATTGATTTTTTCAAGAGCTTCAGGCGCGTTCCAACGTTACTTGCGATATGAAGCGTGCAATAAACCGTAAAAGACCGAAGTTGCCAGTTTACACGAAACGAGTACCGAGGAGTAGCGTATAAAAGGAGGTTCTTGGCAAGCCCACGTTGCACGCCAGATGTTGCAAACGAGTGGAGAAGACTGCAACTATACTGACTCGACACGTTTCCCCGACACATTGAGCGTACAACGAAAAATGAACTAGCGAAGAAAGAAAAAAAAACGCGCATTTTACACATGTTAGTTTCCACTTTCGTGTATTAACGGACTTCACGCGGATGTTCGTGTCATATCATGGTTCAAATCTTCCCGGAAGCAACACGCGCGGATATTTAAACATACCTCTATGTCATATCATTGCCTACCCTATTCACTAACATTAGCGATGTCCCTGTCGGTATGCCGCTACTGCTATCCCCCGTGTCAAGCAGCAAAAGCTAGGTCCAATACATGGATGGGTGACTGCTAAACAGCGCACAGGCTTTCCAGTTTCCCTGTGCCCCGGTGCGAATTTCACCAACTAATGTATCGGGAAATACTTCTTATGATCAACACTGCAGAGCAGAGTCTCGCTAGAACTAAAAATGTTGAAGTGCCAGTTGTAAGGGAAAAGTAAAAAGAACCGGTTCATAGATGTCCAAAACGGCATATGGTTCAACATTGTAAATAAATAAAAATACACGACTTTACATCTCCATGACTTATCATTTATCAAATCACTTCCAATCCAATATAAAAAAAAAGACATTTCCCATAGAAGCCGCACAGAAAACCCCCTCGTTCAACAGACAAAGTCCCCAGCCTACCAGAAAATTTCTAAACGAACAATGAGACCTGCACAATACACGGATATCTTCGTTCTACGAAAAGTGCCCCACCTATACATCCGCGCGAATTCCGAGCTCGGCTGTCCCGCACGCTCAACATGAGGTGGAATACAAGCACGTGGGCTCTCTTGTTAAGGCATATTATACATATCCGCAAAGAATCGATGAGGAACATAACGGGAGAAAAAACCCTCAGGAGCTGCGCCCGAGATCGAGATGAGCAATAGTGGCAAAGTGTACACGGGGGGGATCCGCGTGTGGGTCGCGTGTGAATCGGCAACGAATCACGCCTTCGCGAATCTCGATACATACCATAGAAGAATGGATATCACCGCGTACACGGCCGCCACACCAGTCTACGGACGAAGGAAAACGATAGATTCGCGCAATATAATACGCGAGATGGGCAGGATTAAAAAATTATGAAAAAGGAGCGAGAGGAACACGCTCCTTGATTTTTCCTGGAGACGTGACGCTGTTGAGATGGAGGATATCGAGAGGCTCTTGCTGGTAGCCTCGCCGACGGCCTTCCCTATACACATACATGCAGAAACCGCCCGCGAAGCGAAGACTCACCTCTCCATTGTCCCTCGAAGAGAGATCGAGACGAGAGCAGGACGAGTGTATGTATTATACTTATGTGTGCCTACGTATGTGCATGTATGTTTGCACTATGAAAGATAAAAAAGGATAGAGAGAAGGTGGAATACCCGGCATGTCTGTCTCTGGGCGCTGCCACACCTCGCACGAGATTCACCTTCTTCGATCACCCGCTCCTTTCGAGCTGGTGTGCGTAAATGTAAATTCACGGACGCCTCGACGGACAACGCCTTTCTTCCTCTCTCTCTCCTTCTACTCTCGGGTCGATTTTTCTCGAGTCCCTCAACTCCGACGTGACGTCCCGGGGTCCTGGAGAGTCCGCCGTGAAAAAGGAAGAAATCGTGGACAGATGAGACTCGCTCTCTTTCTCTCACGAGTCTCAGGGATGACGACTCGTGACGCATAGCAACGTAAAAAAAAGTTCGGAAACAAGACACCCCGCGAAGTTTCATTGAAAAATGTCCAGGGTGTTTCGTCCTCACAGTCAAATATTGTGAATCTGCTGAGGGTTCGAAGGACCTGTGGTATTTTGGTATGGCGAGCCAAAGGCTATATGCGATGCGAAGGATATCTGGAAAATTGGAGTCCGGGGGATGTTCTTCGTATTCTGGAGGTAGTCCCGACCGCCGGGAGATCCTTCGACGATCCTTCAAAGGATTATACAGGCTGTACAGGATGTAAAGCATGTACCATCATGATGATAAATGCCTGGGTCTCTGCACATAGGAAGAAATGCTGCAAACGACAACCCCTCATTGTTGAATACCAGCGTCCGATCGCACTATCATGCACCATTGAGGTTCACCGGAACTTGGACTGATGTTTACTACGTGGATCAGAGTCTGAACCCTGGAGTTGGACGCGGTTCGTACAATGGGACAATCTCGCAGCCGGGTCCGAGCTTTCAACATGAGCAAAAGAGTCTCTCAGCGCGCAGAGCAGGTAGAGATTTCTACGATTTTCACGTGAAAGTATACACGCCGTGTATGAGGCGTGCTCGGGTGCTGAGAGATGCGTATACTCTACGGTACGGACCAGCAGAGATTCTGCTGGCGCAAGACCGAGTGCAGAGTGCGCGTTTACGATACGCGGTTGACCTACGACCCGGTGAACGTTGAGGTGCGCGTTGGAGCTGCCGCGCGTAGCTCCACCACGCAGCACAGAGAGATTTTACTTCTTGACTCGTGGCAATCTCTGAAGTCCAAGCCCGTTGTACGTGTGTGTGAGAAAGCGAGAACGAGAGAGGGGGGAGATAGAGAGAGAGAATCTCGCTATATAATAGCGAGAAACGTTTACCAGAGTCCATGAAGACTGCTTCGTCGGTCGTTGGGACGTCTGGGTGCGCTCCCTCGGACATGGGGCGTACGCTTCATATACCTTATTATATACTACGTCAGCTCTCGCCAGGTATATAGCTTGCTCGTTGTCATTCTCCCGTTATCGCAATGCGCTGATCGCAAGCGCAAATGCACAAAATATATTATATACACGGAGCATCGCGTCTCGACAATTTTACAAAATGTAGGAAGCGAAGACCGTTGTGAAAGAACGCGAAGCGTCTTCGCGCACGTTGACTTCCCCCCTATCATTTCGCAGTCACTTCGTACAAACGCTTCCACATGCCTTGTATTCTTTTTCACCTATTCACCGGCGATAATGACGCGCGTGAGGCTGCACGATAGCGGCCTCCATTTTCCGGCCAACGGATCAGCGATGTTTGCCGGCAGGCCGTTTTTCCAAGTGCCATTGGGAGGACAAGACATGCGAGTTCAAGTATGAAAGTACTGATAGGCTATTGTGGAACAGAGTCTCCTATTAAGAGGTGGAAAAACAGGTCGACCTTTGTCCAAATAGTGGCCGGTTACAATGAACGATTAAACTATCCTTTGAACACTCATTGAGGCACTAAACTTGAGCTGGTGATCAAGCCTTCCGCAACAAGGTGTTCTAGCGGTGGTTAAACACGTCTGAAAGACTCGTCAAGTGATCGAGCCTGCGTCACATCGGTCACGATCGATTGGTCGGTCGTTGCGAATTGGTGCTACTATACAGCAGGTGTGTTCGTGCAGTAGCGAAAACGGCTGATTCACCGACATCACATCAGCGCCACGAAGTGTCCCATAAACGTTTATCCTGGTGTGGATAGTTCGGTACGTGTACCAGGAAAAGAGTCGGCGAAACGTTTGCGATATAGCGGGAGCAACGAGAGAGTTGGTACTTACTGTAAGAATTCTAGCGGCCTTTTCCCGGAGAACGAGCTATTGCTTCCAGGTCCCAACGGAGGGTATGTGCGCGCCAATCTGTATATACAAGTGCAACAGGAGAATACATCTGGAACTCGAAGCTAAAGAATCGCGCCTGTGTGTGTTGTGTTTGGCTTTTTTACCCCGTGAATATCACGAGTGCCTTTGAGATTCCTTTTAATTAGCAGCTTTGCCTTCCTATGCTCGTAGTTTAGCCGATAACGCACGAGGCGAAGACAAAACGTAGAGTACGCGTGAATGTACGATGATTCCAAACACTACGATACTTGCAGACTGGTGCGATCGAATCGACATACACCAAACATCGGTCGAAGGAAAATCGTGCGGATCACAGAAGATACATCGGTGCTAGACCTTGAGTTGCCAAATTTAGTCAGCGTTGTTGAACTCTTCAACATGTGGATAAAGCACAGTGCTATCCCACAGTGAAATGGGTGGTTAGTTTGGAGGAAGTTGGCTCTGCTAGAGTCCAATGAATAACTGATGAGCTCCACTCTACACCGAAATACGTGTCCGCAGTTTGCCCATTCACCAACTATGAAGTATCCAGAATAGAGGCATTATGGGTTGTGATAACTCCGAGACATTTAATAGTCCTGCTCTCCTGTAGACGTCTGGTCTATCGATGCAAAGTAATGACTTTATCGTATAGTGCCAAATTATCAGCTCGTTTTTGTTTCTCCAGGAAAGTATTGAAAACCGCTCAACTACTAGAGCATTTTTCATCGTTGAAGCAGAAGGACTAAAAGTCCAATGGCAACATACGAACGCTCTCATTGTCAAAGTGTAGGAATTTATTTTTCAATGCGTGGAAGCCTCATTGGAAATTGTTAACTATTTTTCCATGCAAACGGCACGAGCTCAACAAAAATCCTGCATCACGCTTGATTCTCGCATCAAAGAACGACAAAATGATTCATAAAAGTCAACAATGATTTACAAAGTACTAGCCGCTACTTGTCTGTGGTTGCCTGAGTCGTAAATATATTTCATCGGAATAGAATTTTTGCAGCCATAAACTTCGCCTCACTTAAAACCGAATTTTCTTGAAAGCAATCCATTTTCTCTGCGCCTTTCTGTTTCTCTAATTTCTGGAAATCATTCGCGATGGTGTAATCATCAGCAGGTTGCCCACTGTACCGGTATCCAGCCGGGGTGTTCGGTTTTCTCACTCTCATCGACTTCCTCTTCCTCTCTCGCTCTTCCCCGTAGCCTTCCTTCTCTCGGTGTTTATACTCCCCGCGATCCCACAGTCTGTCCAAACGTTTTCCTTTAACGGACAGTGCACGCGGACACCCGTGGCGAGAGTAGCGCGAATAAGCGCCCCGATCGAACGCTGGTGGATGTACCCCATGGCTTTGCAGGTGTGTATGTATATGTGGCGGTGTGTGTGTGCGCTCGTGTAGGTACAATGACTGATTCAGCATTGCGAGAGACAGAGAGGATGAGCTTTGAGAGTGACCGAAGAGGGAGAAAGAAAGAAGAATATATATACGCACGCAATAAAAGGAGAAATAAAGTAGTCGAATAGAAAAGAGAAAAGAAGAAGAATGCGCCAATGCCAAGTATATCCTATATAGCTGTTGATGTTGCTGCTGAGCTAGGAGACTCGGAATTCCAACTATCGGAAGCAATCGCGAAATGGTCGGGCAATAATTTAGAAGTAGTAGGTAGGTAGAGGTATATCCTCGCCCTCCGCCGCCGACGCCGACGGGCTCTCCTTCGTTTATAGTCCTGCAGAGCTGTACTCGACCAGCCGTCCTTTGGCCACATCGATTCTGCAGGTGAAAAAACTGAATGCTATCGCAGGATAATAGTACAGAAGTCGCTTCACCGAAGGCAATGGACGGTAGGCTGAGTTCACCGAGTCTTGGTGACATTGAACTGGCACTGAAAAACAGCAGCTGTGATTTGCACTATCATGTGATCGGTGACCTAACGACCTCTTGAAAAAAAAAAAAAAAAATTTGGGTGAATTACTTGCGCGGAAATTTTGTACATCGTTGATCCGGTGAAATAACGCCTTACAGGTATAACAATGAAAATTAATTAATAAAAATGTACAAGAGAACATTCGTTGCATTCGACCGATGCAAACGTTAGCATCATATAAACAAAATAAGACAATGAAGATATGATAGAGCACTTTCGGTGCATTCCAACATTGCAACCTTCAACACCACCCTAAGAACCAAAAAATCGTCAGTTGCCATGTTTGTTTTAGAGTAGAAGAAACAGTACGGAACTTAATTGCATCTCCGCTCGGGGGAAAAGAGATTTTACATGGAATAGAGTGAGTCAGCTTTGATTCGTTGAGAACACCGAAATAGACATCAAGGAAGCGTATACGTAAATCCCCAAAGTAACAAATCGAACGTTCGGTCTGACTATTACTTGCTTACTTCACTATAGATTTTCTAACCCTCGTATTTGCATACCTGAAGCAAGAAACTCATCGTCAAGCAATTGTAATCAGATATTCTCACAGGGACCACACCCCGCTGGTGGACTCGCGGCAGCAAGATCACACGATGCACACAACAAAAAGTGCATTACCGTATGCCCACACGTCTGTGTGTTTAGAGAAGAGCTCGGTCGAGAGTGAGAGAGGCTCTCATCGAATGCCTCGACGTTAACGGGCAATGGAAGAGAGGACGTCGAGGCAGGTAGGTGTATGTAAACCGACGGCACAATGTAGCGAATCGACTGAGAATAAGGAAGAATAGGAGTCGAGGAGGATGCCACCAGACATTGCGGACCATGAGGACCCGGCTTGAAGAAACGCCGAGATTGGTTGCCAGACCTGCGCACGATGAACAGAGACGCGAGGGAGCGGCATAAATGAAGAAATCGCGAATGAGGGATGATGCTCGAGATTATTGGTGACTGTCTCTGCGCGGCGTTGAGTAATGTCCGTGCGAGATGAGGATGGTAGGAGTGCCTGCCTGTGTATGTGTAGGTATCTATGACAATTGGAGAACACACACCACTTTGCGAATCGTTGATGAATCCAGAATACGTCCAGGGTATTGGTCTGGTGCGGTCTTGGATGCCGGACTGCGCTCTTGGGTTGCAGTAGCGACAAGAACTCCGCAAGGCTGAAGCGGTGGCATCGATCCCGAGACTGCCGGGCGCGGACTAACTCGCGCGGGTTGCTCGCGCTCCTCTCTGGCCGTTAATGAGTCATGTTTAATTGGCGTGGGAAGCCTGCGGGTATATAAGTCCGCACACAACTACGGCTAACGGAATCCCGGGGCTCTTCCCTCGTACCTTTGCTGGTGATGCGCACTCGGATCTAGTCTACAGGTATCTGCAGCTAGGATGCACGTGTATACAGTGATGCAGCATGCTATACGTATGCACAATAAGCGTACGTATGTGCTCAAACGTAGTACTGTACCCGCACCCGAGAGGAGAGAGCGGAGGAGAGTTGAAGGAATCTTGGAAGGAACGGTCTTGAGATTCTGTGATGCAAAGGTGGACACGGTCAATGTCGACGCTACATTAAACACATACATATACCGTGGGCTCTTTGAGCTTGGTTGATTCTTCATGGTTGTCGCGTTTCATGCACCGTTGCTCAAGCATTCAAAGATTCTATCGTAGATTTAGTGGGGGGAGACGATTTTATTCAAATTTACGCGCGTGCATCGGAAAGGATGGGAGAAAGAGATAGACAGGGGGAAGGGAAGGTGAAGAGGAGACACCTCTGCACGATCTTAGAGATTCTTCGAAAGTCCCTCAGAATATCAAGATTCTCTATAATGAATCTCTTGCACAACCTTATTAACCGTTGGACAGTATTAGTTTTCATTTGGGCACGGTATATCAAGCCGACATCTGAATCAGTGTACGAAAACACGGACCAGGAAAAAGCTGAAATCAAGAGAAAGAAAGACTGATTTCGATCTCTATGACTACTACGATCAATCTTCATTATATAGTAAAAGCGAGCGTGTAGCAGTCCGTGTGCTGTCTGAGACAAGGACGTCCCTAATATGTGTAAAGAATGCTGGAACTCTATGAGAAATCACACCCAACGACGGCCCCATTGTGCATGGTAATATATCTATACGCATACACCGTTACGCGCAGGGCCTTCTGAGGACGACCAACAAACCTCACGGTCAATTTGCTCTTGCTACACATCTAGATAAATCAAGTAACGTAACCTGTTTTGTCACCACACGTGACACCTAAATATTTTTCCCGGAATTCAGAATGTAACACACGAACTTGTCCATTTCAAATTAATACCAGTTTTCCACGTTTTTGATCGACTGCCATCAAAAGATTCGCTTCTGGCAATCGTTAGCAGGCACTCGATCATCGAGTTTATGTGTCCATATTGAAATGGCACGTTTGATCTCGCGGTCAAAGTCACTTTTACCAGGATGAGCACTTCCTGAGTCCCTTGTAAAAGGACGCCAGTTTGCTCATTGTGCCTCCAACGATGTTCCATACGGCTAAGCAATCATTTGACGAAGAATCCTTTGGAACTTCGAATTCAGCAGATGCTGCGTCACCTCCAAATATCCATTTTTTTTCGTCCATGTTGCTTTGATTGCACGTTTCATCATTTCGGGGAACAATATTTTCTTCCATTTCCACCGTAGACTTGTTGCTGACCAAAACAACTACAACACTTTCTACAGCGCTTCTACGTTAGTTTATTAAACTGAAAATCCTGTACCATATTCACTGCAATGACGACAAAAGCGAATGAAAGTTCTAGGACTGTTTCTAAGCCAGCATCTCAAGGTATGAAATTTCGTCATTATGGTCATCCTTGTTCCGGTTACTTTCAGCAAACTTTTTCACGGCTATGCTGTATCTACGTAACTGCTGTAGTAACCGCGAGCAGAGAGACGTTCTTATGCATTTGCTTTTGCGGGATGTCTACCTCTCTCTCTCTCTCTCTCTCTCTCTCTCTCTCTCTCTCTCTGGCTGTCCCTTTTTCTCTTCTGAGACTGTGCATCCATTAGCAACCAAACGTGCAATATGTGGTCACAACCGTGGAGTTCCGACAACAAGCTTTACGATTCGGGTGCCATCACGTTCCTCCAGTGTAGCCTATTCTAGTCACAGTGTCGGTTTGATGGCGCGACATAGTGAACGAGCGAGTTTCCATCCTGGGCAAACTAGAACCGCGAAGTTGCGCACGACTGAGTCGCGTATACAACACACTTTGCGGTGCGAGTCCGTACGTACAGTTTGCAGCTAGATGTGCTGTTTTCGATGCACACCCGTAGAAGTGGCCAAGGGGTAAACGGATGGAGACATGAGTGCACTGCTCACTGCGTATTGTTTTAAACAACCTTTTTTTAATTGCCTGATCTCGAGACGCTCGTACGTCTCTTGATTATCCTGCTATGGGTAATGTCTTCGTGGCAAGTGTACCCACAATCAGTCATTCACATAACGCAGATATTCGTCAATTGTGGAAAAGCAGAGGCTCGAGATAAGACATCACGTGTAATTACTTCCTCGTTAAAAACGTGCAATGCGAGATGTGCGCCGGATATATTGTTGTTACTCACCTCCCTAGACCTTGGGGCCCCCAGGATGCAGGGGCTGTCCGGGCGGCGGGGCGCGCTGGCCCACCGCTTGCTCGAGAGCTCGCTCTCCTCCTGGAAAAAAAGAACAGATGGCTATCAGGTGACGGAATTGTCTCGAAGAAATCCTTCCCCACGTTCGTAAATGTTATACGCATTTTCAAAAGCAGTAATAGACACGAGTAACGGAGCCTCGTGTAACCAATGGAGCATCCATTCATGCACGTGATGTCTTCGATGAATGCACCAATGTATCTCTCGGGGTATCCGGGAGCCGAGCGCTTTTACCTGCTTACTTCACTGGCACGTTAATGAATCAATTAGTCGCCAGTGGGACGAAATGAAGCGCGAGAGTGAGTTCTCGTGCTGTTGGACTCTCTCGGAAGACCAAAGCACCACGAGACACAGGGGAAGGAGTGGAAAGCAGGAGGTTCAGCAGTTGCCGGTTTGTTGGCGATGGCGTGTGTTCCAGAGACCGAGGAGAGAACACCCGCACCAAGAGACACTGGCGGACATGCCTGCATATAAGAGTCGGCCACGGAGGGTCTCTGGTGGGCGCATCACGCTGATGGTGTCATGGCGGAATAATTAAGATCGCATCTTGGCACAGCGTCAACGGAGATTGTCGCCACAGCACGCCGAATGCGCTGTGCTTCGGGCGCTCTTTACGATGAACAGTTCACAAGAGATTGAAATGTATCCCTATACGGAAACTTTTGCATGCGGGTTTCTGTGTGTGTGTGTGTGTGTGTGTGTGTGTGCGTGCGTGCGCGTGTGTGTGTGTGTGTGTGTGTGTGTGTGTGTGTGTGTGTGTGTTTGCGGTTCGTGCGACTAGCATAGCGCGAAACGGAGAATTATCCCCCAAGAATGAACACATGCACATTCCCAACTTGTCTTTTACAATGCCGAGGGGGCCCAAGCCTTGCTCGCACGCGAGCGTAGTTATTAAAACGTTAAAACAATTATGCGCCAGCGACGAAGACACGACGCCCGTGACATGCTGGGCACTCTGGTGTCTCTCCACAAGCAAAAATACACAATAATTACTCCGCGACTTCTTGCAAATGGCAAAGACGAAGGGGTCAGGGCTCGTAACTTTCAAAACCGTGTCTACCAACGAAATGGACCACCGGCGAATACGACACGATAAATCCATCCTCCACCAGGCTTGGTTTTTCTATATATTCATCAATTAACGTACATCCGAAGGAACTTCGGAACGGACCATTGAAATATTATAGATAGATGTTCTGAGCTACTAGCTGGACTCGCTTCATCATCATTGTGGGAGATTCGTGATCTTTTGCGCAATACGCAATTGAGCAAATAGGTATTGCATTAAATTAGATTAAGTTTATTAGTGCAACTAGGACAGAATGGGTCCTTTGGCACACAATCTTACTTTTTCTTGCAGTACGAAGAAAATACACAAAGAATAAAATAAAAGATTCAATACAGAAACAAAAGAAAAAGTAACTCCATATAAATAAAAGTAAAGTAAAGAGAAATATGCAGATTAGAAACGCAAACGAAACATCATCATCTGATCTCCATACAGTGCAAAGCATAATACAGAGAAATAACAACAGACTCGATACATCAAGAAAGAAGAAATAACCTTACATAAGACCACAAAAATACGAAATCAAAGCGCAAGAGAATAAAAGAAAGTATAACCCGGTGTGGGGCGTGAAATACTTTTGGTTGGACATTGCTCTTTGTGTCTCGTTGAACTGCATAGACCATATGGCCATAAACCGAAAACTCGGTACGATATGCCGTGATCTCTAATATTATATACGTGTACAAACAAAAGTCATATATAAATATGCATATATGTATGTAAGTGTGATTGTAAGGAGTGGAATTATTACGCAGCTGTAGCGCAACCGATGTTACACGCCTACTTTCGCCAGATTTCTCCTATTTTCCGTAATGCACCGGGATTGCATTTGAAATTGAGTCGGCCACGTTCCAAGCCTCGTATTCTTGCGGGCTAGACGGAGAGACAGATAAAAAGAGAGAGAGAGAGGGAGCAAGGAGCAAAAAGGCAAGGTACGCCAGGGTGTATGTATCGTAAAGTCTGTATACGAGAGGTTACACCGCGGGACTATACGCGAACGGGAGCGCGGCAATCACGTTCCGCGTCAAAATATCCCAATGCAGAAATGCCGGCCACTAATGATTTCATAAAGCTCCTCGATATACGATTGGACAAGGAAGTTATTATAACGCAATCCGTATTACCCTCGATCTATAACGCCAAATGATGTACGAGCGATTTCGTATGTAGGTACCTGTTTGCGATTCATCACTCCGCGTGCGTTTATCGCTCCAGCTGCGCGCATATTGTAAAATACACATGTGAAATTCGACAAAAATGAAATGTCGGCGCGCAAGTGCCATGCCGATTGGCACATTGAATCCATGGATTGCTTCTTCCTAGCTGGGCTTTCCCATGCCCCTTGCGATTTTACTGGAGGGTTCTCGATTAGCATTTGTTATTTTATGACTCTTTGCGTAAAACGCACCATGTATCCCGCAGTGAACTGCAAATGCGAGTTGAGCCCGCACTATTGAATAATGAATCATCTAACGGGTAAAGACGGAGGTTCGTTAGAGTGTCGATTGCGCGGACGCATGTCGAGCCTCGAGCCAGCCTGGCATGAGCGGAAAGGTACTTGCCGTTGATACTTTAGGAGTTTGTCAACAACCCGCAATTTCTGGACTGAGCGGCATACGAGTGGTGTTTTTTTTTCTTTCTATTTTTCACTCGGGTGCACAGAAAAATGTGGAATGCGAAAATCCGTGAAAAAATTTGAAGACGAAATGTTTCGGTCGAAACCTGTCACTGGAAGTGCGGATCTTACCATTCGGTGAGGGATGTCTATAGTTTTATAGCCTGGCATCTTGCCTTTCATATGCGATAAAGATTTAGTAAAAATTCTAGGAGTTGACCGAGTTATGGCAATTTTCGTGAAGGATCAGATCGCCCACTGCGCTATGGCGAACCGCTTGGCTGCGATTTATCCTTTTTTCCGTTGGGCTTTTCTTGAAACTGTTTTGAGAAATGGTGTAAGTCGTATCTCAAAATCTATTCCTTTGATTGACTTCAAATACGGACGGAGCATCGTTCATAACATTTTCTATCGTATGATTGGACCGTTTTTGTTGTAAATATGTTTATCCATTTGTCAATAGCAAATGATTGAAGGTGCTTCTGTGGTCAAATATGGAACTTTTCTTATACAGCTTCCCATGTTCGTAATTTTCAAAATGTCTAAAAAGTATCCCATCATACGAAAATTTAATTATTATACTAAAAGTTCATTTTTTATTTCAGGTTGACCTAGTTGCCAGAGGGTCCGACACCGATAAGCCATTCAGCCACAGCGGCCCTTTGTTCAAATAATAATAACTTCGTTGTTTATCAATATTTTTTCCAAAAAAAAACTCAAACTCGGCAAGACTATGTATTAATTCTGTGTAAAATCCCGACTTCGCCATCTTAATCCTCCCTTCCGAAAAAAATATTAAAATCGCTCGCTTTTCGGCCCCATGCAGACCCGTCTCAAATATGGTTGTGGATTTTTCACAGACCACAGATGCCAAAAGGAATTAAAGCAATTCGAAAAAATGATCTTCCATAGCATTCCAACTATGCAAATTTCACCCTCATAGGAATACCATCAAGGGGTATCCACACACTGGCCCAATGACACAATAACGCCCGGCCAATCATACACGGCGAAAAAAAAAACGCAGACCAATAGACTGGCGCGTCAGGATCTCCAAGCGCAAGAAAAAGGAAGCCTCGATGGATCACTGTATCCTGATCCTCTCATTTTTCATCCTGCACTCGTACTACTCATCTCTTACCGCGCTTTCCCACGCCATATGCCTCTTACTTTAGTTCAGAAAGCACAAAGCGTTCGAAGAGAGTCGTTAATGGTTCACGACTTTTGAAAACTCGAGCATCCTAATGGATATTCTAACGCTTTGCGCGAGCACCCGCGCGCCCGCGCGCGTAATCCGTATAACCAGGCAGCTCTCTGTTGCTCTCTCGGAGCAGTCATAAATTATGACTCGGACTCATAAAAACATGACTATGAAAATGATTTGCGACGCGGCGTAGCCAAACGCGTATATGTGGATATATATATATAGATGTCTAGTACGCGCGAGGCGCGTGTTACATTCGCAAGCGTCTAGTATAGGCCCGAGCCCGAAAGAAAACTTTATAATATATACATATATATATATATATATGCCTGAAATGGTATCGAATCTCGATATTACGGGCGCTGCTTCACTCTCTCCGGTAACCCTATTTCCCGTGTGTGCAATACGGAGCTGCCTCACTTTATTATATATTTGCGGCAGATCGACCGACGATCACCAACCAATCTTTGCTAATCCATATGTATATATAAACGAAAAGGTGATTCTGCAGCTTTCGACTTCGAAGACTGTCCTCATATTATCTAATTATCTCCATGCTCAACCTTATGTGATCTGAAACTTTTCAAAACCACCACAGATATATAATCATAGTCATATAAAGATAATTCAAGGATGGTCATATGCCCAAAATCAAAAACTCTTTTGAAAAAAAAAAACATTAAGGACCGCCCTTTCCTGTATATATGGCGGTATATATATGTATGTTAGGTCTACCAGGCATTTCGTTCCGATTTTGAATTATTTAAAATAGAGGTGTATTTTTAAAAAATTTCATTTATACATATTCTTGAAGGATCAATAAACATGTATTAACAAATTCAGGAAGAAAACTCGAACAGTTTGAAAGTTATTTCATCCTGAAAATCATGTCGAAAGCAGCGGTCTAGACAGCAATATTACGGCGTTACATCTAGGTGGCTCACCGAAAAATGACTTTTTTGGATTTTTTTTTTTGACAATATTGAAAACGCTATGAAAATGAGTTTTGGGGTGTTTATTCTACATGTGTTGGCGTATACAAAGAGAGAAAATGTATGAAAAAAACGAGGTGGTGGCTCAGTCGTAGCTATAGCAAGACCGTTTTTTCGGCGCTCCGCAGGAGGACGCAGAACTTTTATGGATTAGGGGCCGTGCATAAATTACCTCATTTTAAAATAGGGAGGTCTGGTCGCTGGATGACGGTAACGATAATTGAATTATGACGATAGGACGGATAGGATGATTTCGGGGGGGTGTTAATATCAGCAAAAATCGATGATGTAATATATGGGCGGCCCCTTGGCCGCTTGTACGAAAAAAATAGTTTTTCAGTCATTTACCTTATTTTTGCTAAAGAAGTACACATGATTATTGAAGAATATGGTTTTGCTTACAAAAGGAGAATTGTTGATGATTCGTAAAGAGCATGGGTACTTCCTCAAAGAATCTATCTAAAAAACTACAGTTAAAGTTTCAAGTCAATCGGATCAAAAGTGGCCGAATTATGCGTCCTCCCGATTGAAAAAAGACCGTTTCGAAAGAAACACGTTTGACGTTTCAAGACGAATAAAGAAGCTATCGTCCATACGACGGAATTAAAGCTCATATTTGAATTTTGCGAATACCCACAGAAGCATTTTGATGGTAGGTTCAGTTGTCAAATCGTATATTTTTTGTTCAACGACTGGTCTAAACGACTCCAAATTGCTACTTTCACCGTCTAGGCCGTTTTCTCCGTTTCGGAACGCTCGGAGGCACTTCGGAAAATGAGCTCTAAACATTTTTCCCTCGTATTCCTTTTGTATGTGGCTGATTCTCCCTAAATGATCACTTTGCAGGCCAACGAAATGTATAAACGAAAGTATTTCATTTTTTTCACTTAAAAATTGCAATTGACTTCACTTCTAATAGATGAAGCATAGTTCCCTGTGCGTCACACTGATTTTTCAGTTTTGAAAGAATGTATCATGATCGAAAGATATAGTAGTACCAGAGGAATGATGCAAACCTTTTCCTATCAAGTTTTTATTGGTTCATTTAACATCTTCTCTTTTTTCTTTGGAAAAGCTCGCTCTTTTAATTTCAACTTCTGTCTTCCAACAGGATCCTATTTAAGCCTTTCGTATCTCCGTTTTTTAGCTTCTCTTTTTCTACGGAGCCTTTTTCCTTTCGATAGCAGCATGGCAATAATCTAAAAAAAATCATTTTTATGTCACCCTATGCATATCCACACATGCATGCCCAAGATGGTGTAATTCCTCTGGCGCATCCGTCATGGCTTTGGATCTCATATGTCAGAGGGAACCCGGAGGAATGACGATTGAAACGAAGACTTATTTAATTGAAAAATGGCTCTGTTAAGAATTACCAGTGGAATGACTCCCTCGCCTGTGACACCGCCTCATAACACGCAAAGTTTGTAGAAAAAAAGCGTAAGATATAAAAATGATACGACACAATCAGTCTCTTCGGAAAAATAGATCTAGAAAGCACTGTACTGGCGAGCATGATCATCTAGCGCCACCCATCACACAATATATGCACTGATGTACAGCTCTTGGAAAATGATTGAGAAAAACGATTACAAAATTTCGTTTTTTATTGTGAGATACCTGTGCGTATTATTTTTTTATTTTTTAAAGACGAATTGAATAAATGCCCAATGGTTTCAATGATTTTTTTCTGGTGTTCTTGACATTTTAGTGCATCTTCAGCTTGCTAGTGTATAGGAAATCTGGAAACTTAGATACTGTCCAGAAGAATGATCTTCATAGTCGAAAGACAAAACAAAAAAAAAGATAACGACGATTCTCTGCGAAATCTGTTTTGTACTGAGATTTCTAAGTATTTCAAACTGTTGTATTCCAAACAAAAAACCTACAGACTAATCGAATATCATTTAATAAAAAAGTCAGATTACATGCCAGATGATCATTTCGGGAGAATGGCCCATATAATTCTTGTGATGATCATAAATCATTTAAGCCAATAAAAAACCGTCCAAATTTATTTACTCATCAGAGGTCACGCCTTGATTTGTTTAAATGTATCTATTTGGTTTGGTAAATATCAGCAAATGTATCGAAAATGTATTATTAAAAAAAAACTAAAACACTAACGTAACCTCGCGATAGACCTAATATAAACACGTATACACGCACGAAACTCGTGAAAGCAATAATATAGTGTAATGAGAAATGTGCATACGGCTACTATTGCGCTCTCTTTCGTTGCAGATCTTGCGAAATTTTTGCGCGTATATATACCCTGTATTAGCGCGAAATATTTATAATATTAATATTAATTGTGCAATGAAATTTATAATACGAACATGACGGGCATTCCCTCTGAAGAGGAGGGGGCTGGAGGCAGGGAGGTAGAGCTTGAATATGTCCGATTAGAAAGGCTGGAACATGTGCAGCCCGCGTACACCGCGACCACAGAGGCAGAGAGAGAGAGGCCCTTCACGAAAGAGTGATCGCCTCGAGAGAACCTGAATTATATATATATATATATATATATATATATATATATATATATATATATATATACCTGTGCTTTCCTAAAGCACCCGGTCTTACGCGGAACCAATTATCTCTCGACGTATAGATAATCTTAGATTTTTCACGTCCATACATCGAACCAATTGTTTGCGCCACGAGACTCAATTACATAATTTCTGGCTGCTCAACAACCTGCACACCATACGCACTCCGCCACTATAACTATGGGCTATTTCGTGCACAGATGTTTACACGGCAAATATCGCACTGGAGCGAGACAGCAACCACAAGCAGGAAGGATAATAATGCCGCTGTACGGCAATTACTGATAATCAAAAATTAAAGCAACGTACGAGTTGGTATATGAGAGTCAAGAGTGAGAGTGGGGCAAACAAAATTGCCAAGGAAATGGAATTGATATTAATCTGATGGTTCAAGCCATTATTTCATTCGGATTATCTTTTAGCGTGTTACGATGTCGAAGTCTGCATCCTTGGAGCACAATGAATCTCCAATGAGAATTCTCAAAAAGCGTTTGAATGATGTTCGCAGCGTTTATCCGCTGGAAAAATTGGGTAATTGAGACAAAGCAATTTACATTGCATTTAAGGCCTTAGGCCACAGTAACGGGTATAAAATCATGTGCGAATTGAACAATTTTTTTTCGTATGAAAAAGTGATTCATTCATTAAATGGATTACACATCTATTTAGTATGAATATCAAGCTGTTAGAAAATATATTTTTTTAGAAAAAAAGTTAGAAAAAAAATTATCGTGTTCCTATAGTTAATAATGATGTCATAAAAAAATATTTGCATTATAAACAGTAATATATTATATTGTTTATGTTATCTTCATTAACAAATAAAAGTGTTGGTTCATTTATAACTAATTAAAAACTTTCTTCGATTAAAAATTACTGCCAAATAAAAATTTGTGCGATGAATTTGGAACGATGCGGTGTTGCCATATGTCTTCTTATTATAGGGGACAAATATTTTTTACGGAAAATTATACTGTCTAAATTCCAATGCAGACCCTGCAGTGTTAAAAGTTGCAACTTTAAAACCCAATATCTCTCAATCTAAATAGTCGACAGTTCTGAAATTTCACTCAAGCATGCATAATGATATGAAAAATGTCTGGTTAAAATTTGAAGAAAATCTATAGAAATCAAGATTGCGCGCTCGTACTACCTTACGGAGTTAGACTACCGTGAAAATGACGAACGCTCGATCCTCGCTTGAGGCAAATCTAATTGGAGAGGCAGGTCCAAAATATGGTCCAGAAATTACAGATTGAAGATAAACTTGAGATTATAACCATATATCTGATAGATAAACTTCAAACGGATTTTTCTCGAAACTATGCTTTTAAAAACGGTGTACACGATTTTACCACATCTAATTAACGGATCGACTTGAAATTTGATACACTTATTCAATGTAATGGTAGTTTAGTCTTGACCGACATTTTTTTTCAACATTTTTTTTCATTAGGTGTAAAAATAATCATATGATTTACCTTCGAAAAGTCGAAAAAAAATCGAACATTTTTTTGATGATTGAAACACGATAACGAAAAATCTCGGTCAAGTCTTAGCCAATATTATCTATTTTAAGAACAAACTATTTTTTATGATTTCAGATCAACCGGGTGGCCAAAATGAAGTACACCGTTATGTCCCTCACCTTCAAAGGTTCTTTACGAGATTGCTCAGAACTTTTTCACTTATTAATATTTGTAAATAAAATTTGTTACACAATTTTGATGATGTATATACAAACAAATGTCCGAACGATTTTTCAATCATCTTACTAATACCTTCAAAATGATTTTTTTAATAACCCTGATTTTTGGGTTGCCTTAAGAAGTAGCCTTAAGAATGCAAACTCCAACATCATAAGACATAATGAGGAAGAAACTGACGTATAGTGTTTACAAGGTACATGGATTGATCAGTCTTCAAACTGGTATTGAAAGGGTAACGATTATTTTTTAGGGTATGCTTGGTATGTCGATACATATGGACCAATGAAGACAGTACTGGATTATTGAGTAGAACACTTGTAACGGGTAACTCAATTTGAAGATCGGCGGAGTTGGAAGTGCTGGAGGTACGAAGGTACCCAATCAGGTTCGACTCTGACAAGCTGGCAGAATACAATCGCGAAAATGGTATTCCACATAGATCAAACCAAGTCATCTTTAGGCTTTAGTTAGGTCCACTGTTGAAAAACTTTAGTGCTCTTCTGGCTTAGCCGAAAATCAAATCAGGAAAGTGCCGGCTTAAATCAAGCTGGCTAGAATTGTAATAAGACGGCTAATTTTACAATTGTGTATCCATCAAAAGTAGATGTTGTTCAATTGAATTTCACGCTCAGTTGATTTGGAAGGAAATCACGGGAACCTTGCTATTGCGAGCTGATCAGAAAGCATCACAAAGAGCTCAATTTGCACGTACGCGGAATCTTATTCAAGTGATTTTTTCCTCCAAGTGCACTGCCCACCAGATTGAAGCTCCCAATATAATTTCGGTAATTATGTCCCGCCAGTTTGCCAAAAGGCAGCTTCGGTTACAATAATCGAAGCCTTTCGACGGGTGGTCTCCTTGATAGTTCTGTGAATATGCCTTCACGAAAAGCGACTGATTGTGAGCCCAATTCTTTCAACTCCAATCCTCCAATTGCCCGTAACAGGACACACCATTCGATCGAAGCCTCAATCGGAGAGTAAACTTTACGATTTTACGAACGTGATATCGTTACGTCGAGTTTCTCGACTCATTCGACAATCCTAACACGGCTCTCTCGCTCTCTCTCGCTCCCTTTCCCTCTCCTTCTCTCTGTCTTGGAGGAGGAAGAAGCTCGTATCGCCGAAGTTGCAGGATTCCATTCGGCAGTATCGCGAAAGGCAAACGTGGGCTCGCGAGTAATGACATTCGTTAAAATAACTCCAGCCAATGGACCGGGAACGGCGTCCTCTCCCTGCTGTTTCTATATCGTTGACGTATCTTTTTTTTTTATTCTCGTACCTCGGGCCGAGCCAGCTACCGGTATTTTTTTATCGCATGCTGCGGCCACTTCGTTGAGACGAAACCACAGAGGCGCGGTTCGCCAAAGCCGGGGTATCGCGAAGCTCTTTCGCTGTATAAGCGCGGGCCCGATATCTTCTCGTCTTTTTGGTCCTCATCGCCATGAGAATCATTCAATTAGCGGTGGCGCGGATCGCGCTGATGGACCTCTCACCCATCCACCCCGCAAACCGGTCGATAAATTCGTCAAAAACTCGTCGATCCTCCATAACTCTTGGATATGGCTCGAGCACCACAATTAGAACGTGCAAAAACGTATAGCGAGATCCAAATTGTCATTCGCCGTCCCGCGACATCTCATTTTGTTCCATCAGGTGCGCGTGCGTATATCGTAGCGGCAAGTCGAGGGAATCGTTATACACGCTCACCCTTCTCGCAATAATTGAGCTGTTTATTTTAAGGCGATATATATATTTTTTTCTCGCCGTTTCAAGAGAAAGAACATTCGGACTCGGTAAGAGCTCAAAGGGATACACATCACAAATCGTGCCTTCGTTATTTTTATTTTCGTACAAATCATCGTTTTTCGACACGCACATTAAAATTTATATCCATTAAGGTCGAAGTAATTGATTTTTAACGAATTGCCATTCATGGTGTCGCCGTCGTTCGTTGAAGATCAAGCGATCCTCGATCGAGAGGGTTTGAAGGGGAAGATCTATAATTTTGCTGTTGTTCCCAAAAATAGCACGACGTTGAAGTTTGCATCGTTGGTCAGCAGTGAAAATTATTATTTTTCAACTACCGTAATTTCTTTTCGCAAATGTTCGTTCCGGAAAGCCGTCAAGCATTTTTTAACTCGCTTATTTAGAGATCTAGAATTGAAGTCTGCAAAAAAGATTTTGTGAAATAATACAAATGAAGAAATAAAAATAGAAAGAACAATTTTCGTTGCATTCCATCAATGCAAACTTCAAGACCATAAAATCGCTTTACTCGGTCACCAATTATCAAAACTAATGATCCAAGGTGAGCCAGGGACACGTTTGTGTCATTATCGGTAGATTGTTAGATCGTAGAACCAAACCTGAACATTTTTCCCCCTGGAGGAAGGTCTTCCCAATGTTAGAAGATTAAACATTCGAATTGAAGATAACATTTAGAATTCTCAAACAGAAGAATAAGCATGTACGGGTGGACGACATCTGCTCATAAAATAGAACATGATTATTTATGTTTTGTCTATGAACATTTATAATGAGTGGACATATAAATGGGACTGGCGATACTGATGATGTTGAAGTTAGCATCGTGGGAACGCAACGGGAATTCTCCTTGATTCTTTAACTCCTTTATTTTTAATATCGCCTAACATTTTATGGTGTTGAACTTTGTATCGTAAGAGCGCAACGAAAGATCTCTTCTACATTTTATTTTCCTTCTTTGTATTATTATAGAATATATTTTTTTATAGATTGATATTCTCTATTGCGAAATGAATATCGTATACAAGGGTTGAGGGGTTTCTGTTGGCAAAACTTGCCAAAAGAAATCGAACGAATTCACAAATATTAATTTTCCTTGCAGTCCAACGATGTAAACTTCAACCTTATAAAATCTTTTAGTGCAGGTTTTGGTTCTAGATGTTTAGTAAGGGTCCTCAAAAATGTCTCACAAGGAACATCACTTAAGTGTCCACTTTCGATTTAGTTGAAACTCATATATGTGATAAAGCATTGAAAGCTATTAACCCCTTAGTTTATTTTATCGGTGAAAAAATAGTTTTAAAGGGGGAACACCACCCCTCGAAGAAAGCCGTGTCGAGGGGTGATTTTGCAGTTTTACCCATAATCAGTCCACCGCTCTGAATGAAATAAAGACCGAAATTCTTCCAATGTAAAGCGATGAAAAATTCACTGTAAAATTATGTAAAAGAAATCAAATTAAGGGGTAACACGCCTTTCTTTGTGGGCTGGTTTCCCTCTTAGACTCGTTTTTCCACCGGTAAAAAAAAATACGTGTCTCATCATTTTTAATGCTTTATCAAATATATCAGTTGCAACAAAATCGAAGGCGGACACTTGAGTGATGTTTCTTGCCAGTGATTTTCGCACCCTAAATGTGCCAACAAAACGACGACGAAAGGAATTAAAAAATATATTTATGTTGCATTCCAACTTCAATACCATTGATACTGACTTTCCATGAAACGCCTAACTACTGACAATCCTCATTCGCTGCAAAAACAAGTGTGTTATTTTTACATACTTTAGGTGTGTAATAGCTGTAGACACTTTTTACACGTTTTAGCGTGTGTGAAAAATATTAGTGTAAAAATAATACGGATAGATGCGTTAAAACAACACACTTACGTGTGTTATCTTCTAACACGCGGTAAAACGTGTAAAAAGTGTCTACAGCCATTTACATATTCAAAGTCTGTAAAAACAACACACATTTTTTGCAGTACTGTATATAAATGGAATGCGCCGGAATAATAAATTGAATAAAAAAAAGGTGTTTATCGTCAAAATATATGCATTTATTGAACTGAACTCTACAGTACTTATATATTAATGTGTAGTATGTACAGGGTGTCCAATAGGAAGTTGCTAAAACCAAATAAGTGTGTCTTCCCTTCATAAATTCAATAGGGGTCCCTTTTTCTAAGGCGCATATCTGAAACCCCGTAGTTTTATTCCAGCCCTGGTTGAAGCAAGTACGCGCGCGTCAAAATGAGTGAGCTCACCACGGAAGAAAAAGTATATCTTACGGTGTGCTTCTTCTCGAGGGGAAAAATTCATAGTAATGCGTATAGAGGGTTTCGTACTAAGTTTGGAACTCATAGACTTGCCAGCGAAAACACTCCGAAAAGGTAAGAATTGAATATTTATTCATATTCATCTGTCATACAACTTGTGTTTCAATTAAGGTAAACTGCATTGAAGTCATTTTACGTTAATTTTTGTAGGATAATCGATGACTTCGTGAAGTATGGTACACTCCAGGACCGTAGACACGAGTTGTCAGGTCCATCTGTTACGGTGACTGCACCAGAGAAGATCAACGAAGTTGAGAATTATTTCAAACAAAATCCAAATGATTCGATTCGGAAAGCTGCTCAAGAATCAAAGATAACCAAATCATTACAAAACATTTTGAAATATTTTTTAAAGTTTCATCTGTATAAAATAAGCACTCATCAATTGTTAACTGAACATGCCATGACGAAACGCATCGAATTTTGTAACACTATTAGGGAATGTTTGAAGCCGAAGAACTTAATGAGAAATTGATTATTTATCCCGATGAAGCACATTTTTGGATGGATGGGTACGTAAACAAGCAAAATTACCGGTTTTGGGGAACGGAAAATCCCAACATATCGCTAGCGATTTTTTCATGTGGGGTTACATTAAAGATCATTATTACGCTAAAAAGCCCAGCACAGTAGAAGAACTGATCGCCGTCATGCAGGAAGTGGTTCGCGGCATTACGAACGATATGTTGGACACAGTTTTTCACAGTTTTCAAAAGAGAATTAATTTTTGTGCACAATCTAACGGTTCGCACTTCGAAAATATCTATCATTAATCACTGTACTTTTTCGTTATTTTTATAAGATGTAATAAATTGACATAAAAAATATTTGACTGGGTTTCATTTATGTGCGTTTAAAACTGCAGAGTTTCCTCTATTTAAAGCAATTTGGCTTTTCTGATTCTGTGCACGTGTTTTAAAATGACAGTCGATTAGTTTCAGCAACTTCCTATTGGACACCCTGTATGAAAGGTGTCACTGTTTTTGTTGTCTTCGCATAGAACTTCGCGTACCCGAGTAGAAATTGTGCTAGCCCGTCTGAGTTACGACCTAGTAACTGGCTCGGCCAATTGGGCTCATACGAACTAACCAATGGTTGACTCGCCATGAGCTAGTAATATTGGGAATGTTTTGTTATTCGTCTACTTGTCTAGTCACTGCCCAGCTGGTCTTGGTGAACAAATGACAAAATAAGGTTATGTGACTACGGCGTAGTTCCATCGAGCGAATGACTAATGGCTGGCTAGCTAACTTCAGTTTTAGATCGCTTTGCAAAAGAAAAAAATTCTCAAGTGGGCATGACGCCATGACCTAGCCAACACTAGCTAACTGCGGCTATGCGCCCCTTGGCTAGTCACTGCCCAGCCGAGTTTGGTCACGAATAATGAAGTGTGGTTATGTGACTATGTGTAGTTCTATCGAGCGATTCGCTTATGGCTGGCTAAGCAACTTGAGTTACAGATGGCGTTGCGAATGCGAAAACTTTCAAGTAGGTATCTCGCCATGACCTAGTCAGCTAACTGCGGCTGTGCACCCCTTGCCTAGTCACTGCCCAGCCGATCTTGGTCACAAATGGCAAAGTGTGGTTATTTGACTACGTGTAGTTCCATCGAGCGACTGGCGGCTTATGGTTGGTTAAGCAACTTGAGTTACGGATGACGTTGCGAATGAATAAAATCCTCAAGTCGGTATCTCGCGATGACGTAAGCAACACTTCCCAACTGCGGCCGCACTAGCCGAAATAAATGATCGGGAAAATACAATTTAAGGTTATGTAATTCCATGCGATTATCGCTCTCAATGCGAACGCAATTGTGTCATTGATCCGATAATGTTATTTACATTTGTTAATCCACCCATTTTTCAATAATCTGACATTGTGTAGTGTAACGTATGTAGACGATAAGAAAATTCAGAAATTAAACAAGTAGAACTGGCTCAGTGGACAACGTCATTAATATATTTACAGCGCAAATATCATAACCCTAATTAATGAACGATGAAGAATATCGTATAACGGTCCAATGATGTAAATAATATGCAAAAAAAATCACGAAAATATAAATATATAGACCCAATTTTTTTTTTATCTAATCGCCACCTAATTTTTTGTTCCTAATCGCCAGCTGAAAAAACTCGGTAATGGCTAGGTCAGAAATACAGCCGTGAGATATTTCTTTCCATCTAGTCACCATCTAATTGTATGTATTCAGTCACTAGAGGGCCACAGCGTTAAAAGGCTGGGTAGTCGATCGCTAAGATCGCTAAGCTAATGGCGATTCGAAACATCACTTTACTAGCTAGTGGCTAGGCGGTGATGAGTTACGTTTTCCATTGGGGTACAGCCTCACGCTGATGGCCGCTTTTTGCTTGTCGGTGATGGCCTCGAAGCAAAAATGCGTCGCTAAAGATTCAACGCAGCTAACAAGGTTTTGGAAAATAGATTCAAATTTCAGGTTCTACCATGCGACAATCTTAAAAATGATCTATAAATGAAACGAAAAGTTAAGACCAAATGTGGTCTTCAATTAACCGGTTGATAAATCGATGTCAAATCAACTAATGACTTTCACGTGATGCCGTAACCAAGGTGATTTTTTAAACATATGATCAATAACTCGCAATTAGCACACTTAAACTGTGTTGGTTTTTCCCGGGTTACTTTCGCTCATGTGTTGCTATTAACGTGTGTTGTTTAGGCCAATGTGTGTAAATTTGCGTCTTGTATGTTGATTCTACACGCCTTATGTGTGTTTGAATAAGCGTGTTATTGATGCGGACAGCTACGAAGGTGTGTAATTGTAACGTATTACGTGTTACCAAATGCATAAGTGTATAGAATCGACATGGCAACGCGTGTCTAGCCTTTGTGTTACTTCCACATACTTTGAACACACGTCAAACACGCCTAGTTTTTACAGTGTACCACTCACGGGCCAATACCGACCCCCAAGGTTTGGGTTCCTCAATCCATTTCTTCTTGCAAGCTCTCAACCCACCTCACACCCAAATAGGGTTTTACAATCGGCACAGTAATGGCCCACGACTGGTTGCCAGAGAATAAACGATGGCGCGGTAATGGCTATGTAAACGAGCCAGATCCGCACCATGCATGATTGGTAATCATGCATGCCATGATCATGAATGGCTGCTAAGACTTGGCCAACTATCATACGCCCATATTGGCCCAGCAACGGCCGCCGGATCTTCTGCCGGAAATGAAAAACAAAAAATTGACAAATTATGAATATAAAAATTCTAGTAGTATCTTTTTTGTTTTCTTATGCTTTACTTATGTCCATGTACATAGAATAATTCCGTTAAAAACGCTTTCTGCATTGTTCAAGTTTTTACCTTTCATCGGGATCGAACCTGCGCCTTTCGTTCTAGTGTCGAGCACCCTACCCATTTAGCCATTCTAACACTTACAGAATCCATCGTTTGTTCGTTCGTTACTTTTATGCCGATAATTTTATTCGTGACATTAAAGTTTACCGACAACGTTTTTGGTCCATTTAGGCTGTAGAAATAACTCGCTCGTTTTGGGTGAAGTTCCGAAAAGCATAGTCCTCTAATCGAGCTGAAATTTTGCCCCGAACTTCCTCTCATTATCCTAAGAGAAATCGTTAACGGATTTTTGACGACTAGCAATAGTTTTCGATATATCGCATTGTAAAGTTTATTATTTCACGCTTTACGAGTAAATCTATATATCCGATAGATACCCCCCACTCCTCCGGCCGCGCTGCTTCCTAGCAAACAGTGCTCGCCCGTATGTGCATATGACTTGCCATGTGGGATGGGTTTGTTTGGGTTTATTTAATATAGTAGAAGCGCAGTACAATAAATAACTTTCAATATACGATATATCGAAAACTATTGCTAGTCGCCAATATCCTTTTAAAGGTTCTCTTAAAATATTGAAAAGAAGGTCGGTGCAAAATTTCAGCTTTATCAGTGGGATATGCTTTTCGAAACCTTATCTCTTGTTTTTACGTGTTACAGTTTAACGACCTACATTTGCAAAACGCCCAAAAACAAACCATCAATGGCTGGAATAGATCTGGCAAGCCGTTCATCCGCCTGCGATACCCCAATGCTGATCGCCATATTATCGGTGCCATGGTATTGGCCCACCAATAGCTGGCATAGATCTGGCAAGCCGTTCATCCGCATACGATACCCCAATGCTGATCGCCATATTATCGGTGCGATAGTATTGGCCCACGAATGGCTGGCATATATCTGGCAAGCCGTTCATCCGCCCACAGAACCCCAATGCTGGTCGACGAATTATTGGCCGATTATCAGCAAACCGTTTAATGGCTGAATGCTGGAATTTTTGTTACGACAGGCGACCCTATACCCATGTACGTATTGCAAACTGGCTTGGTATTGGCACTGTACTGGTGCCAGAGCTGCCAATACTGGCAGGCATCTGGTACTTGGACGAGAGCCAAGCCTTGCCCAAGTCGGAATGAGTATTGAGACAACGTTGGTTTGTTAACACCGGTCCAAGTTATGGCGGCGTGAGTCGGCCCGACACTGTTTACGGGTATTGGCTCAGAATAAGTGCCCAGTTTTGGGCCAGATATCATTGCCAGTCTTGAGACAAACCCTAAATCAGTACTTTGCCGGTACATGCCCGTGTATAGACTGAGGACTTGGCTTAGTCTTGGCTCAGTACTGATGCCAGGGCTGCTAATACGGGCAGGCTCCCAAGGGCCAAGCCTTGCCCAAGTCGGAATCACTATTGGGACAAAATTGGTTTGTTAACACCGGTCCAAGTTATGGCGGCGTGAATCGGCCCGACACTGTTTACGGGTATTGGCTCAGAATAAGTGCCCAGTTTTCGGCCAGATATTGTAGCCAGTCTTGAGACAAACAGTAAATCAGTACTTTGCTGGTATATGCCCATGTATAGACTGGAAACTTGGCTCAGTACTGACGCCAGTACTGGCCGGATACTGAATGCTAATATTGGGTCAAATCGTGTAAACAATACTGGCCCAATTCCGAAATGATAACACCGGTCCTCCGCTTGGCAAGCGTTGGCATAGTATTGGTGACTAGTACCGGCTGCCAATATTGGGCCAGAGTTGCGGCGTGTTCCCGGTCACCGGCATCAGATAAACATCGGCTGGTTGTCGAAAATATTTCCACCGCAGTAGTTTTTTTTTTTCCCGATCGTATCTAAAAAATATCTGAAATAAAAAAAATTATTTCATTGCACCCAGTTCTAAAAATTATATTAGTAAAAATTTGAAAAATATTTACCATTCATACGTATGTACGTTATTGTCGCACTGAAGGATTTTTTCGTTATACCGTTCGCGCCTGGTTTCCCCGTGGCCGAGTATTTTTCCTGCACCGCCTTTGATATCAGGCCAGCGATCACATTGCGGATAACACCTTTTCCGTCGGTCGGTGAACCCACCAAGGATCTCATCACCTCCATCTAAACAGAATTGAAAAATATAGCCACTTCCAGAGTATTTAGTATGAATTAAGATGCTCTTCTGTAATTTTACATCAGCATACATAATTTCGGTCAAAGTAAATAACATTGTATTTACCAAAGCGTTTTCTTTCCCCTTGTCCTCCGAGACTCCCTGATCAAATTGAACAAATTCTTTAAAATAAATGATAGAATAAGTAAAGAAAATATAAGAGACAGAGAGAGAGAGAGAGAGAGAGAGAGAGAGAGAGAGAGAGAGAGAGAGAGAGAGAGAGAGACAGAAAGATAGCGCAGTCCCACAGCAAGTAAGGAACGGAGAGAAAATAAATGAATTGTTTATTATGCCTTAACATGCAGTAGACAAAAAATACAAAATAAAATGAAAAAACAAGTAAAAGAAAAATTCTTTGTATATCTTACCTGGTTCACCTTATAGAACGTTCGAATTTTTATAGCACACTTAGAGCACTCGAATTCGTGTTAAGACGAGAAAAATTGATTTATAATAATAGAAAAAGTGTACTGTATAAAAACGAATGGGAATAGATGAAAAGCACTTGGGGATTGAAACAAGTTCACACGTAGACGGCACGAGAAAGACTGATGCCCAACGCTGCCAAAGAAATCCTAATTCTTTGTTGACGCTGAGCGTGGATCAGCGTGTGGGTATATAGGTGCATATACTCACACGAAGTGTATACTTGCCGCGGAGGGACAGTATGCGGGAAGAAAACAATCTTCAACCGTGTGCGCCCGACGTAGCGAATGACCACTGACACACACGCATTGTGTCGAGGCATAACAATGTCTGCCTCGACGCAAGAAGGCGCGAGAGCCGCCAGAGTCGCGGCGTACGTTCAGAACGAACACGCGAAATAGTGAAATAAAATTACATCGTCTACTTAGCCAATTTATGGATATCCGTAAGGAGACAGAAGAGTCCAGAGGAGTCTGTAATGGTTCGGGATTCTCTCCAAATGTTATAGCAACTTTACTTTTACAATACTTTGTGTAAAAAAATCACCACAGTATCTTGATATATGCAAAAATTAGAGCAGTTTGACATATTTCGAAAGTGTCCAAAATTCATTCCCTAAATTCAATACCAGCCGTCATTTCATGATACTCTATTTGTAAAAAAAAAAATTTACAAAATTCTGAAATTTTTTGCAAATTAACGTGGTCACAGACATTTCTTTTAAATTAAAAAATGCTGTTAAATTTGTAATTTTTTAGTTCTCTCGACAAAATTTGCAGGGAATAAAGAGATTGTACAGATTAACATCTGAGCGACACAGGAGCCCTTCAACCCAAACCGTTCTCGAGTTACAGACGTTTCAATTTTACAGTGCCAGAACGTACATGCGTGCGCATACGCACACAGGCGCACATGCACGCAGACATTGTTTGTGAATTTGATTTTTCGAGGTTTTGGGACATTTTGAGCACGTTGATATTGAAAACTGAAAAAAAATGTTTTCATCGTCACAAAGTTTCTCTATGAGGAAGCAAAACTTACATTTTTCATTCAATCCATATTTTTTGGACTGGCACCGTACTGATAAAATTGTCTGCCAATACCGAGGCAGTACTAAACCGAAGACTCGTTAACCAAGACTGGAATGGTAATGTTGCCACTGCTGGGGCAGTACTTCCAGCCAAGACCCACCCAACCTTCGTTACCATGACTGGCACTGTACTAATAACATTGTTTACTAATACTGGGGCAGTGCTTAACCGAAGACTCGGTAACTAAGACTGGCATGGTACTGTTGCCAATGCCGGGGGACTACTTTCAGCCGAGACGCAACCAACCTTGCTTACTAAGACTGGCACTGTACTAATAAAATTGTTTATCAATACTAGGACAGTATTTAACCCAAGACTCGGTGACCATCACTGGCATGGTACTGTTGCCAATGCTGGGGCAGTACTTCCAGCCGAGACTGAACCAACCTTGGTTACTAAGACTGGCACTGAACTAATAAAATTGTTTACCAATACTGGGGAAGTACTTAACCCAAGACTCGGTAACCAAGCCTGGCATGGTACTGTTGCCAATGCTAGCGCAGTACCTCCAGCCGAGACTGAACCAACCTCGGTTACCAAGACTGGCATGGTACTGTTGCCAATGCTAGGGCAGTACCTTCAGCCGAGACTCAACCAATCTTGGTTACCAAGACTGGCACCGAACTAATAAAATTGTTTACCAATACTGGGGCAGTACTTAACCCAAGACTCGGTAACCAAGACTGGCGTGGTACTGTTGCCAATGCTAGCGCAGTACCTCCAGCCGAGACTGAATCAACCTTGGTTACCAAGACTGGCACCGAACTAATAAAATTGTTTACCAATACTGGGGCAGTGCTTAACCCAAGACTCGGTAACCAAGACTGGCATGGTACTGTTGCCAATGCTAGCGCAGTACCTCCAGCCGAGACTGAACCAACCTTGGTTACCAAGACTGGCACTGAACTAATAAAATTGTTTACCAATACTGGGGAAGTACTTAACCCAAGACTCGGTAACTAAGACTGGCGTGGTACTGTTGCCAATGCTAGCGCAGTACCTTCAGCCGAGACTGAACCAACCTTGGTTACCAAGACTGGCGCCGCACTGATAAAATTGTTTACCAATACTGGGGCAGTACTACACCCAAGACTGGGTAGCTAAGACGGGCATGGCACTGATACGTTCAGTTGTCAGTACTGGCGTAGTACCTCCAGCCGAGACTCAACCATACGTGGTAACCAGGACTGGCACCCTACTGATAAAATAGTTTACCATTACTGGGCCAGTACTTCACCCAAGACTCAGTAACCCAGACTGGGACGGTGCTGATACGTTCGGTTTCCAATACTGGGGCAGTACCGCCAACTGAGAGTCGGTCGCCAGAACTTGCACAACTCTGGGCCGTATTGGCAACTCTGGCGGAATACCGACATTCGCACATGGGTATGGGCACCACGCTCAACCCACCCCACGCCATCAAAGGATGCGTCGGTGAAAGTCCTCAGGATCGGCTCCAGGACCACGCGGGGGGCACGAGTTGATTTTTACGGGGGCGCTGGGGAGGGAAATAGCGCGCTGGCACGTTTGCATACGAAAGTGAGGGGCTGCTACAACCTCACAGTGGTTTCAAGGAACGGTTGGACGCGCAAGTTGTCTATAAATTGTAATTTATATCATCTGCCGTGCTATGCATACGTACGTAAGAGTACGCCTGTTCCGCGTGGCTCGCGGAGCAGAGCAATCAGGTAAATCATGCAACACAGCCTCGGTGGCACGTGTTCCTCGGTTACATATTGGATTACCATCACGATGGATTTTCGCTGCTAACGTTCGCTTTCTCGGGGGCGCGTCTGTCCCCGCGTTGATGCGGAACGCGACCGTCACTAGTTTCGCGATAGAGCGATCTATCATTAGGGGCTACAAGATGCACGCTGAACTTTCCTAGCAATCCCCATTACTTTTGTATCGTGTCCAACGAGCGATAAGTCTGCCAAAAACCACCTCGTGCAATTACACTTCACCTCGACTCGTGTTTTACACAATCTTTTTTCTCCAATTTACATACAGGGCGACTATTTTAAGGCCATGGGCTTTTTAAGGCTCTGGTGCGGAAATTTTAAGGCCGAGAAAAATATGACATTCAATGATTTTTCAAGTCCTATACGAAAAAAAATATACCGTATTTTTTTGATGAGTAGCATTCGTCAGGAAAAATTGAGCATTTGGGGAAAAAATCGAAATTCTCTTTTGAGTTCAGCAGAATTACAATAATTCAATTCCGAATACGAAATACTGTTTAAACACTTTTTCTTATGGAATTAAATTCCATTAAGGGGAGAGATCCCTTTAGGCAGCCGAAAATAAGCGAATTTTCAAGATTTTTTG
The DNA here is from genome assembly GCA_963210295.1 of Ophion ellenae. Lineage (NCBI taxonomy): Eukaryota > Metazoa > Arthropoda > Insecta > Hymenoptera > Ichneumonidae > Ophion > Ophion ellenae. The sequence continues at coordinate 11,097,676 of OY723387.1, read as the reverse complement.
AGCCGGAGCTATTTATTCTTCATAATTAAAATGTTATGTACATATTATTACATATTACAACTTAGCATCTGTTGCATTCCTCTGAGACATCAGAGCATAGAAGTTTTAGCTTTCTAAAACCTGCACGTTCTATGTGAACCTAAAAAATCCAAACAAACGTGAAAATTCGAAAAACGATACGCGTTAAAAAAAGTGTTCTTTTTTCATGAAATGTTTACTATAGGAATTGTTAATAAAAGAGTAAAAAACAATTATTTTCAAGGAACTTTAGGTTCACATAGACGGTAATTCTGTTTTCTAATAGTGTGCAAAATTTCCAAATGCTCGATCAGATATTTTTTTAATTATCTTGTACCAGGTGCACGAGGAAGTGGTTGCCAGGAAAACGCGTTTAAAGGTTCAAGACTCAAAATACATTTATGATAATTTTTTTCGCTCGACGACGCACAAAAAAGGTTTCACAGGAGTGTTTTCTTGACGATGCACAAAAAAGGTTTCACAGGAGTGTTCTCTTGACGATGCACAAAAAAGGTTTAACAGGAGTCTTTCGTATTTGGAACTCAATCATCTTCATCCTGCGGTACTCAGGATGAAGTTTTGATTTTTTTCCAGAATGCTCATTTTTTTCTGGCCATTTACTACTCGTCGCAAAAATGCACGATATTTTTTTCCTCCGAGCACGCGAAAAACTATTAAAAATCATATTTACCTCAGTCGCGAAATATCCGCGCAACACCCTGTATAAATATTATTTGACCTCGTGTAATCGTGACATTAACAGGTTGATTGATGGATACGTTAAAAGGTGGTTCAAGGCACTCGGGCGAACTCTGCAACCCCCGAGGTTTAATTGAACCCCGGCTATGTTTTACCAAAGTAAAAAAAACGAAGATACACGTGTATCCTCGTGTTCATCGTATTACATCCATGCGTATATTTCATCTCACGGCTTCGTCCTGGCAAATTGTTTACGAGATTCTTCCTAGTGAATTACCCTCTTTAGACGTATATCCGGCGATATTCGCGGGATTTATGGTCGAAATAAATGCAACTCCGCTGCTACGGGTAGCCGCATTTACGAGTAATAGTATTGTAAGGTAACAGCGGTGGAAGCACAGCAGAAATCAGTATGGGTACACGTGAGCAAGAGAGAGGAGACAAACCGAGAGCCGGAGAGTACGTAATGTTGGTGCAAAGACGGGGGAAAACTACTTAAGGTCTGCGGTAAGAGGCTTCGTCGTTCAGCTGTTGCCAAAGTACATACGACACCAGAGAAAGACAGGACACACGTGTGCTGAACGACGAGTTCAGGATCCGCGACTCGAACTCTCGGCTATTAAATTATCAAAATGTGGCTATATCGCGCGCACGAGCATACGAGGCGATAATGTTATCTTCATTGATTATTGCGGAACGAGTTATGCTTCGGGATTAAAAGGATATGAGTTGTGACGTTTCCTGAAAGGGCTGGAAAGTTAAGGCGTCTTCTCACTTTAGACGCTGAAGAAATTTGAATTTATATGAATTTTTTGATAGGTTTATATTTTAAATATTGATATAAAAGTTGTTACACTTAATAAATACACTTTCAAAATATGTTTAAAGAATTTTTTATTATTTATTTACGTCACTATTTATAGACGAAAATGTTAGTTAAAAAAATGTCCTAAAAAAATTGTGGGTCTGCGCTGTTGATGAAATCTCGGAGATGGTTCATCCGACACAAAAAAAACAAACGGTTTTAGATTCAGTATGTTAATGGACATAGCGCATGTCATACGATTTTTGATATTTGCAAAAATAACAAAATGGCGACCATTTTTCGAAGAAACAAAAAAAAACGTGTTTTTTCACCGTTTTTGGCAACAACAAAAATAGTAAATATCAAAATTTAGAAAAATCCTTGATATGCGCTATAGCTATAGTTGTAAAGAATATATGGTTCAAATTTCATAAGGATTGGTTCAGTAGTTTCGAAAATTTCATCAACAAGCATCTAAAGTGAGAAGACCCTTTAATGAGACGAAAGTTTGCATCGTTGGAATGCAATGAACATTAATTTTTCTGATTTTCCTGAATTCCTCGTGGCAGATTTTGCGCCAAAAAGTGCCTCAACTATTGTTAACGCTCCGACTGCATACTGGGTCGTCGTGGCCCCATTTTTTTTAACTGACTAACTAATAGAGTAGGAGTGGGGCCCACCAATGTTGCCCCACTCTTACTCTACAGGTGGACACTCGGCCCCCATCCAATGTCCTGCCCGTGTACTGGGGACAGCTGCCGAAAAAGGACCTAGGGTCGAGTCAACCCCGCTTTTGCAGTAGTGCGGTGAAAGTGAAAAAAAATGTTTTCTTCAATTTGGTGTTTTATTACTACATGTGAGTGAGTTACGATAGAAAATACTCATACATATTTATTATTTTGCGCTACTTTAATAAATTATGTATTTAGAATGCTGATCATAAAACTAAAAGCAAGTGTCCGTTATGCAGGAGGACTATGTGCAACAAGCACCAAATGTACTTATGCATCCATTGCGGTAAATGTCGATAATAATAGATCATTGGAGTAAAAAAAAATGCGGAAAATATATGTTTTCAACAATTAATCTGCCGAAGGGGTCAATTTTTTTCTTCATTTTTCACTATCCCGAAAATGCTCAAATCACACCTCCGAAAAAAAATATACTTTTTGGAAAGACCGTCGACACTGTCTTTTTTCGTATCTACAAACCTTTCTCTTCAAAGACGTCAAAGTATTTTTTATATGGTGGAAAAAAATGATCTATTTCATGCAAGTACGTATTTTTTAACGCATCTCCCACTTTGAACGAATTTTCGGGCACTTAATTTATGTTTTTTTTTTTTAAATAAATGTTGGGCCATAAAATAAGGATCATTGACTACAAAAAACGTCTACAAAAAAGAAGATGCATATTTACCGAAATACAACGATCTGAAAAACGTCTGGGATCCGATCGACCCTATATGCCGTTAGAGGTTCGTGGCGGATGTGTGCGGTCGAAGGGTTAAAGATCCTTGTTCAGAGACCTACAATCTAAATCTACAGAAAAAAAATTCGTATAATAATAAATAAGAGTTGATAAAAATACAAAGAAGAATTTTCGTTGCATTGCAACAATGCAAACTTCAACACCATGAAAGTGTCATCCTTCGCAGTTCCCTTCATTGCAAACTTTTTTGAGAGTTAAGGTTATAGGAACGGTTGAAACGGTTTTCAAGATTCTCCTGACCTCGAACCTTAATCTATCAAAAAATATTTTGGATAACAATAAAAATGAGACAAAATTTCCGTTGCAATCCAACAGGGCGAACCTCAACAGCATCAAAATAATTTTCGAAAATAATTGCATGGAGGTGCAACACTGAATAATTTAACCTCGTTAAGAAAAGTTTCACACGCTGAACCCCTGCCTACTCTCTCGTAAAGTGTACTAAAAATTGATTAACGGGTCACATTTATCTTGTGGCCGGAAATAAGGGGAAGTTTCAGGATTTTTTCTGGAAAAATGTGTGCAGGTTTAACATTTTTTCAAATTTACTTTAAAGAGTATGCATTTAAGTATCTTTTACAATTTTTGTATTGGAAGATATTTATAAATGTAGTAGATACAATTGTTTGTGCAGATCGCTGTTCGAATTACATCCTTCGCGGTGACCACTGCTGCTCGGGAACAAATCATCGGGGAAAAAATTCAAACGCATTTAGCTTTTGCATGTAACCATCTAATGGTTGGACATAGGATTTAACGAAATATTGATTTTTTTAACATGGCCGCAACCTAAAGTGAAAACCCTCTATCGTCGTAGATAAAAAAACTATACATCAAAAAAACAAATCCTTCGTTCAAGGACTGCTATGTGATGTGTGAAAGAAGTTTGTAAAATTTGAAGTTAACCGATGCCGTGATTTTTTAAATACCGTGGTCACCGATTTTGAAAAAGTAATTTTGAAAAAATTGCGCAACCTACCTATAAGCACCCACAACTCCCTCAATTTTCAACGTATCGGCTAGGATTTTTCAGAGAATGTTTTTTAAATGTTATATTTTGAGGATGCAAATACCAAAAATCATCATTTTCAACAATTTCAATTCCATGTAAGTCTTTAAATTCAATTATAATTCCGTAAACTTCGATATCGATACCGAGTCTTTAAAATCTAGAACAGTCTCCATTCGGACCCCCACGCAACCGAGCGCTCCCCCAAACAGGGTCAAATTCCGAAAACCCAAACCCGTACTGATTTATACCCAAACCCAAACGCGTTAATCAAGTCCATAAAGCATCCCAGTCCGCAAATATGTTCTCCCCAGTACTCGTACCCAGATATGATTGTCACTGCGAGGAGCGTTCCTTTTTTACGAGCCCATGGAGCGAAAAATGATTCTCAACAGGCCGGAATACGAGAAGCGAATTTTTCATGGTTTCTGTTGTCCCGAGGCTCACCAAAGCTCCTTGCACTTAGGCATATCATTATATTTATATACACCGAGATCACAAGAGGTGAGCGGTGACCGTATCTTTTTCATCGCGCGGTGCAACGATCCACGCGCTCGTCTTCCATGCTTTTCTGACCCAACGTCCTCTTCCTCGATTTATAGCTGGGATCTTGGGCCGCACGTTACATATATATATATATATATATATATATATATATATATATATATATATATATATATATATATATATATATATATATGAGCACATGTATGGTCCTCTATGCACATTTCTCTCTATCTCTGTCTCCCACACGTATAATATACGAGGAAAACCTCGTGGCTGGTGCTCACATTGGGAGAGCTAAAGGGTTTGCGTCGTTATCACAGGCCCGTACAGCTTTCTCGTTCTGGTCGTCGTCGTCGTCGTCGGCGAGAGCATAGTCGTTGCCTGCTCGAGGTCCATAGTCGGGAAGCACATACGGTACGATGCTGCGCGTAATCTAAGATCGTATAGACATTATATCTACACACGTATGTACGTATATATGAGCGTGAAGAGATGAAAAAAAACGGAAAGGGCAAGAGGGAAGGACGGAGGGCTCTTGTCCCTTTGGCGTGCGCGAGAGAGCTGGGGAGAAACGCGCGCGGAGACATGACCCCGCCGTCTCAGGGGCGACGCGGTAAAGCACCGCTTTCAGTTCGCGTTGAACCGGTACACCGATACACTGTTGTGCGCTTGTACCGGTGTACTGCGCGAGAGAGAGAGAGAGAAAGAGAGAGAGAGAGAGAGGGAGGGAGGGAGGGAGAGAGAGAGAGAGTCACATTCACCCAAACGACCACCCATGAGGGAGGAGAAAACCTTGTCCCACCTCGCTTCCCCGCAGAGTCCTTTTCGGACAAGTGCGCTGTCATACTCGATTCGAATTATTCAAGCTAATCTCAATAATTACGATAGTAACAACTTTCTCGGCCTGCGCGACCTCGGAGTCGCTTAAATCCGCAGTATGTTTATGGCACACCGTAAATAATTCCTACGTCCACCTTGAAGGTGGCCAAGTTGGTGCAAATTTGGACCGCTTTTAGGTGGGGTTCATGTCTCGCTCTCCGTCGAGCTACACGTTGTTTCTACGTTGCTAAAATTTGCATTGTTGGGATGCAATGGATATTCATTACTTTTGCATTAAGGCAGTCCTCTAGTTTCTCGGGTCGAAAAAATCGATTTTTTTTCATAAATCACATCTACAACATGTGTAGAAAATGTGTGCCAAAGGATTTTTCGATATTCGAAGTGGTTCACAAGTTACGGTCCTGGAACGGAGCAGGTATGAGCTTCTCGGAGAGGCTGAGCAATTCAAACACAATAAACCGCCTCTTTCTGAAGCAGTTCAAAAAGTTATAAAGCCAATTTATGAGGATTTACCCAAAGAAGAATTGTTAAGCAGATGCCTGGGAGCGAAAACTCAAAATAATAACGAGTCGCTCAATTAGTTAATCTGGACTTTTGCTCCGAAGCACCTCCATTCTGGGCCAAAAGTGGTTGAAATCGCCACGTTTCTCGCTGTCATAATCTTCAACGAAGGATTCAAATCTATCCTGAAGACCTTGGAAACCATGGGAGTGAAAATCAGCCCACAAGCTAAAGGATATGTTCAACAGCGTGATAGCTCTCGGATCGACCGTTCAGAAAGGCGCACGAGTGATGTTGTAAAACAGGCCCGAATCGCGAAAAGGGAAGACGGGGCAGCTCTGCGTGACTTCCAAGAAGAAGAGGAAGGCCTATTGTATGGTCCAGGCATAGCAGATTGACGGTGAGATGAAATTTTTAGTATAAATCACATGCGCGAACTTTCGAACGCGTTTTTCTCTAAACACCATTTTTCGAAACGGTGACCACGATATTTCAGAAACTACTGCACCGATCTTGTTCAAATTTAAACAGCATCTTTAATATGTTATAAGCCAGCGATTGAACTAGGATTATCGGGATTGCTTCGATAGTTTTTTTTGTACGAGCGAAAAACTTAAGAAAAAATGAGTAAAAAATAGAATGTAATTTTCAAGAGTGTATAAAAAAGTCAATTTTTGTAATTTAGAATTCACTCTAGTTCAATCGCTAGTCTTAAATATGAAGATTAAAATGCCGTTTGGTTTTTTGATTTCAGATAAGCAGAACAGCCGCAATCTTGGTCACCGTCAAGCACCTCTTTTACTTGATGTCTTCCTGTCGGCTACTATAACCTTTATTCTATTATATATTTTGACCAAAAAATTTGTAAAGCTTATTTAAATGTTAATAAAGATTATTCAAAAACAATGAGATTGATTATTTCGATGCTTTGCCCGTAAAAAATTATTGAAAAAGCCGTAAAAAAACAGCCGAGAAACTAGAGGACCGCGTTAATGGCGTTGAAGTTTGCAACGTTAGGATGCAACGAAAGTCATTTTTCTTTCACTTGTTCATTTTTACTATGGTCAATCATTTTTGTTGTCTATTGAGGAGGGTAAGATCATTAAGATAAATCCAACTTTTGGACTTGAATGTTTTTTATGATGTTGAAGGATACGTTATGCACTCTTTGTCAAAATTTGAGCTATATTGAGCGATCAGTTTTTTTTGTAATAATATTGCAAAGTTGACAGTTTGAGGTAATAAAGCACGTCGTCTGTGTTTACCCCACTTTCGGTCGACCGTCTTTATGAAGACGGTCGACCGGAAATGAGGTGACCACGGTTTTGTTGCTCAAGTATCCACCTAACTTCGTTGGAAAACCGAAATTTGATAAATTAGACATAATAGATGTTGTAAAACATCGAAAATTCTAACTTCACCGTGTAGTTCAAGCACTGCATGATAAAAAGATTTCAATTTCCAGTTGACAATTATCAGAACGACGAAATTGCACGCAGACTTGGCGACGTCGGGCGTAACACCCGATGCGGTTGGCGAGCATAACCTAGCTCTGCGCCATAACCTGCATCAATGAGTCCCGGGTGCCAACGTTGAGCATCGCAAAGGCGACGTTGTCACGTGTTTGTTCAAAATTCCATTTTATTGTTTATGGAGTTTTACAATTGATCGCGTATCAATAACATGTTTAGTTACAATTTTATCCATAATATTAATTCCGCTAAAGTAATTCAGGGTTTTTTAAATAAGATACCGACAGATTTGGTGCAACGTTTTTTAGTCCGTTTTTATGGTAAAACCGTCTTTGTGAATATGATGAAGACTACTCCGGAGTCGTTCAACATCTACTTTTTCAGCTTTTATTATAAATATCCGACACAAGTTAACATAAATCAGAACTGTGGGCATCATAAATTTAGTCTTTTTGTTCACCCTGAAGAACTAGTCGTACCTCCTTAAAGTCGTGGATCTCTGAATGGGAATTTAAAAAAAAACCTTTTTCGTGGTTTTCGTAACCTCAATCGGCAAAAGAATGTGAGCAATAGATGAGAAGCTAACTGTCGCTTCATGCCAACGATGCAAACTTCAACATCATTTATATTGCCAACATGATCTTTCGGCTGTTCAAAACTACGACTATCACTCAAACGTTTGGTGACGTCCTCGTCAGAAACCCTCAACGCACATAAAAAAAGATTTTGTATACCAAGCCAAATGCAAAAAAAAAGAGAGGAGGAATTTCCGTTGCATCCCAATGATGCCAACTTCAGCAGAATTCATTTCTTCATGTGGGCTTGGACGTTCAGTGGGTATTTGGAAATCATGAAAACGATGGACTTAGGGTTTTTTGTGGAACAAACGTACCAGGTGCGAACTAGCGATTTCGATAGGTCGAGTTTAGGAAAATTTCTGTAGGACTGAAGCAACCTGATTGGTCTCTACGAATTAATAACTTATCAATGACGAACTGAATTTGTCTTTGATTCGTCATACGTTATAGATTTTGAGCATTTTGACTTGGCGATATACGATCTTCGGGAACGTAGAAAAATATCAAATTGATTGAGGCCTCTTCATCTTGGCCCTCTCCCCTTCCGGCTTTGCCGAGCACCAGGTGTTCATGTAACTCATCACCGAGTGATTAATATTGTTCCAACGTTCGAGGAGAATCTGATTTGATGGATGGAAGTTTTTTTTTTATTTTTCCTCTGGCAGAGTTTGAGGCGCGGGTTGGTGGAACGTTTAAATAAATGATATTGAAATTTGCACCATGGAAATGCATCGAAAACGATTTTTTATTCATTTCTGTATTTTTTATTATTATTCAAAATCTTTGTTTGCAAATTTATATTTTGAATTACTAGTAATGACTCTGAAAAAAACGTTTCAGTGGTGCTAGTAGCCTAAGTCAGCTCAAAAAAAAATATGAGCCACTTGAAGAAAAATAATCTCCATTGCATCTGGATAACTTTCACGAAAAGACCCGCAACGAAATAACATTCACAAAAACAACTCCCAACAAGAAGAGTGTTTAGATTTTCCTTAAGTTTTTTATTATTAAAAGTTATATCGATGAAACCTCTTTTCATTTTTGGGTCGCAGACATTTAGACATAATGGCCTCTGGCTGCATCTGGAAAGAGTGACTTTAAAACGACTGTCGACAATCATCAAAAACGCGTGTGGACCGATCCAAAATATAACGAAATTCAAAGTTTGATCATCTCCAAGAATACGAATAGGAATGCGCAATGGCTAAATTTGGAATCGACCTGATTGTGAGATCGCGTAGACTACGAACACTCCAAACATGGATGATCGAAGTTTTTCAAACTTTGTTCAAACAATGTTCCAAGCAAATCTCCAAACACGAGATGAATCTTCATTGTATTCCAATATTAGATCGATTGAATATAAAGAGATATTTTTTAATCGTTTCGATCTTTGTCCGCAAATTGTGCCGTAAAAAATCCTTCGATAATTTCCTAAAATACTTATACACAGATCTGCAATAAAAATATTTCTATAATAGCAAAAATAAGGAAATTAAAAAAACAACCCCCCGTTGCACTGGAGTTTAACGTTCGTCACAAATAAATGACATTGAAGTTTGCACCGTTGAAAAGTAAACTTTTTTTTCGAATCTTTGCTTCACTTTTATAACTATCCTTGATCACGCCTACTTATCCCGACCCGCGGAGAAATTTTGATGGAGCCCGTATCAGGGCGCGTGCAGGTAGCCTGACTGCTCTGGTAGGGCGCTTATAAGACAGCCTGAAAGCACCCTGCTAGAAAATGCAAAGTTGTGTCACATACATGACCTGGTTGCCTGATCCGGCGGTTATAATATTGCCTGATCAGGTCATTATAATACTTTCTGACGCAGCTAGAATACATACGATCAATTGCAGATCCTGGTATATATTTATCAATATTTTTTTTATTGAACTTGGTTCCAAAAAAATGCGATTATATTGTTTAAATAATTGCACTATATTACTTAAGTAATATAATTGCACGGTTTAATTATACTACACTATTGTACTTTAAGTTTATAATACTTCATAGTTATATTACTTTGAGTAATACAATTGTACGGTACTGAACTAGTTTTGTGTTGTGATATTTTTTTTCCGAATCCTTGGCATTGTTGATCACTTTTCCGACGGCTCCCATGTAGAGGTTGCCATGAGTTGCCCAATGTTACGATCAGGCCAATATTGGGACCATCGTATAAGCCAACAAAAGAGAAATAATATTGGCCCATTACTGTTCCGCTCTAAACTGAAAACTGGCACAATATCGGCCCGTTACTAAAGATTATCCTGGCCCATCTTTCAAAACCAATAAACAGCAGTGATAGTTAAACTAAATTTGCCAATCCTAAAGCTGGCAATCCTAAAATACTGGCCATTACATTGGCTCATTACTGTCTCGTTCTAAATTGAAAACCGACACAATATCGGCCCATAGTTAAAACCTATCATGGCCCATCTTCTAACAGTCATGATAGATAAACAATATTTGCCAATTTTTAAACTGGTGATGCTGAAGTACTGCCAATTACATTGGCCCATTATTGTTCCGTTATAAATTGAGAACTGGCACAATATCAGCCCATTACTAAAACATATCCGGGCCCATCTGTTAAAACCAATGAACAGCCGTGATAGTTCATCGAAATTTGCCAATGTTAAAACTGGAAATGCTAAAATACTGGAAATTACATTTAATTAATCTAAGCCCTTTATCGGCTAAGTGGGTCAGACCATACCTGCTTTTATTTTATTTAAGCCTTGGGTTATTCATTATCTGTATATTGTGCCAGAATAGGCAAATAACTGGCACGTCATATATTAATCGTCCATATTTTGTAGTTCAGTTTTTGTAATCAAGTCTTGGCCTATTATTGGCATTTGTAAATAACCAACATAAGTAAGTAAAATATGCCAATTTTGAAATCTGTCATATACGCAAATTACAATTTATTTCAAGGTTATTCCATGAAATATGTATCCATAAGGACCAATCTCGGGCCAATCTTGGCCCGATATTGGTTGAATATTTATCACGCACTCAAACAAACCCAAACAACTCACGGCCCAATATTCTAGATAGACTAACTTCTAGATAGACCAACTGTGAAGGCCCATCATAGAGCCAGTGGTCAATTTCTACATAGGCCTTTTAAGAGGGCCGACATAGGGCCAAGTGCAGTCACCAACATTGCCGCTACAATGAATTAAATCGTTGGCCCAATAATTGTTGGCTCTGTTGGCCGATATCGGGCCGTTCTTATCATTTCTACAAAGGCACCTCATTGGTAAATACTCACGGCCCAATATTCTAGAAAGGCTATCTGTGAAGGCCCGTCCCAGGCCCAACGGTCAATCTCTACATGGGCTTGCTCAAAATCTTTCGTACAGATCGGAGCTGCGTTTTCGGTGTTAGAATGTTTTGTTATGATGACTCCTATCAAATAAACATCGTGCTATAGATGATGCTTATATGCATACAGTTAAGGCCTACATTAAGTGTTATGCATATGATCTCTTGAACGTATGAATAACATGTTAAACACCTATAAACACGGTTAGGTTATACATACCTTGTTCCCACGACGATGACTCTTTCTAATCTGTGATCTCAGGTTTACAAAGCTGCAGAAATCTTCTAACACGTATCCCAGTTGCATAAAGTTTTTTGTCGTGACAGTCCATAACACCTTTTTTATGGAATTCAGTAATACATCGAAACTCCAAAGCTACGATGCTGTCGAATCGTAGTTTCCATGTGGAAACCCGAGTCGAAATTTTCAGCCTATTTTGCCCCGCCAGATCCTCACAGTGGTAGGAGATGAAGGCCGTAAAGTAGCTCGGTATTCAATATAAAATGAACTCCTACTTAACGCTTAGAACGGGAACAAATTTCCCTTTTTTCTACTTGCAGGCGCTAAGAGGGACGTCGATTGGCACACGTATACACGCACACGCATACACTCTATTACGCATATAGAGATACATATGCCTGAATACGCGCATGCGTAGACACAGGTACATACCCGCAGACATGCATGCCTGAGCATACACCAACACACGTATACTATTACCTATACGTATGCATGCGTGCCTGCTATAGGAATCCGCGTATACATGCATACGTAAGGGCAATTCCTATCAAAAATATTGTAACTCTTTGCCCAAGATCCATTTCTTCCACTTTGGAGAGTTCCTGGAACTGCAGGGGCAAGTTTGAAGCGAATGCGAAAGGTTCGCTGGGTGGAGATAATGGAAAAGTCATTGAAAAAGTTCGCCTCTACGTTGAACGCCCGGTCCTACCTAGTCCAACGCATGATGGTGACTGAGAACTATCAGACCCCCTCTTTCGAATGCGACCATCCCCACCCTCGTTTCAGCGAAACAGCCTAATGCGCGATAGGTCCAAACGCAATCAAAAGAGGAGCTGCAACGACTTCAGCTAGGTTGGGTAGGAGTATAAGGACCTATGAAGGAGGTAAGCAGCAAAGAAAGAGCATGTTAGGAGCCCATAGTAGGACTTATAGCAATAAACAGACTCAAGTGAGGCTGACATAGGATCAAAGGTCTTTAAAATAGGCTGAAAATTTCGACTCAGGAAATAAGAAGTTATGTGCATCTATCGACTGCTGAGGCAATTATGTGGCCTCACCTGGAAAAGCCTTGTTAGTGCTTTATTCGGGAAAGCCGAAGTAGGATCTAATCAGGGATATCCTTAGTAGGGCCATTTTAGCATTGCCTTGTTGGGGTTTTAGATACTTCCGGCCCGATCGGGGCCGAATCAGGATGTCCGTAATAGGCGTTACCCGTACCTCACCCGGATTATGGCTCATCCCGATCAGGCTAACCCTAGAAAATGTCTGGGCGGGGAGTTGTTATTTTTTTGCAAACCCATTTTTTGTTCAATCTGGCAAAAAGGTCGGGCACTTTTTCGCCGAAGCTTGCAGCGCGGTCATGGGAAACGGAATTAACATTGCGCGAGTTGGACGCGACCGATCGTTCACCGGCGTATATTTGCCTCGGCGAATAAATTCTTCAAACGCGCGCGGGCTGAACGTCTACGGCAATTATTCAAGTGATTTGCGACGGAACGCCAAGGAAATAAGATGCAAATGAGGCAAAATAAAAATGTTTGAGACGCGAGCGGTCTCAGCAGGGCAATGGAACGACGGACGGACGTCGCGGCCATTCGCGTTCAAGCCGGAGGAGAAGGAAGAGGCCCCGCGTGGAGTTGGCCGATCACTCGGATCCTCCGGCTCCGTTTGGATCCTCGGCTACTGCTGTATACTTTGTATACAGATAGTTAAGTTTACAGGTGAGTCGCGTCGGCGTATGCGCGAGAGCGATTCGCCGCGCGGCAGCGTCGAGACGAGCGTTTTGTCGCCGGTGATTGGCGTCTGAAAGGACAACGCACGTACAATGCAATTACCTTGGCCGCGACTGAGCTCTCCCTCTCTCTCTCTCTCTCTCTCTCTCTCTCTCTCTCTCTCTCTCTTTCTCTATCTCGCTTGTCTCCGCTTAGCGATCTTCCTCCTCCGGAAGGGCCGCCAAGTTCTCGTTCCAAAGAGGATCGGATGAGGAGTGCGTGCTCATGAAAAATAAATGTAAACGGGCGTGACCACTGCGCGCGCGTTTCCGTTATTCTTTCATTCCTTCACCTCTTGACTCCATCACTGTTTATTATACTATTACGAAGGACTCTTAACGAGAGCCGCGTAAGTGTTTCTTTTTTTTCAATCCTCATTCTGAGACGCGGAGACGCAGACGACGATGACGGCGACGACAACGAGGAAGGCAAGGGCGGCGGCTTAACGAAGCTCGCAACATGGTCGTCGTCGGAGGCTCTTAAATGATCGTTACTACGACGACGATCGTTTCGCCAACGGTGAAGCAAGTGCCGATCGTATCGTGGACAATCACAATACGATCGTGCCAAGATCCCGGGACGACCCTATCGCTGATCTGGAGAGACAACGGAGATCAAAGGAAAGCGAGTGGAATATGGGTAGCGCGACTCACTCCGTGGGGTGTCGAGGAAAAACTTGGCATTGCCTTTTATTCGCTTTCGCGCGAACCATCGACTGCGCTAGATGAACGTGCGGTAGGTAACGTGGCTCCTCTCTGCCTCTACCTCTTACTCTCAGCCCCCGCCTCTACGATGCCCTCCTCGTATCTCTCTCTCTCTCTCTCTCTTTCTCTCTCTCTCTCTCTGATGATCTTGTACGAGTATTCGATGCTATATGATTTTATATGATTTTGTATGGTTTTTTTTGGTTTTGTATCATTTTGCTTGATTTTGTTTTATTCGGTATTAGTTCATTTCATTCAATATACGTTCATTTCATTCAGCATTATTTTATTTCATTTCATATCATGTTATTTAATTTCGTTCAAATTTTGGTACGATTTCGTATGATTTTGTATGTGTTTCGGGAATTAATTTATAAAGGTAAAGCATGCAACTAAAGGAGGAAAAAGAAAAGGTAAGAAGAGGAGGGAGGCGTATGAGAAAAAAAACTTGTTCTAACATATACACATATATAGAGGAAAAAAGGAAGATAACGATATATATATAAATATATATATACACACGTACACATATATTTTTTATGTCTCGTTTTCTCCCTTTGAATATATTTTCCCTCTCGCCCTCTATTTTAAAACCTTGTTCTCTTTTTATAATTTTATTCCTACAATGTGTTGCGGGTTTTTACAATTACTATTATAGCGAACCTTATTCTTGTTACCATTGTTACATTATTACAATTATTTTACTCTTACTTCTACTATTCTTACCATTGATGATCTGATAGCAATAAATATAGTTGTAATGGATAGTAGGGAGTAGTACTAAAGGTTGGGGGGAGGGGGGGGGGGGGGGGGGCATCGGAAACACCGAAAACATCGTGAAAATAATTACAGTTAAGGGTAATACTATCATAAGGTCATTATTATCATGGACTGTTATTAATACCGCGTGTGCTTTTTTTTGTTACGACAGTTCATGATAAAAATAACAAGATAGCATAATTATTATCATGTACTATCACAAATTTTACGGTCTCTTTATTGCGATATCCGATGATAATCATAGCAACATAGTGTAATTATGAGTAATATCGAACTGATATTGACAATTGTACTATATTGTTACTTTTATTATGAACCGTTATTGATGATACAAATTTTTTTCTTACGTTTGAAATCCCTAGCCCCTGTCTGCCTCTATGCTTCTTTCTGAATTCCTACGATCGTACTTACTTACTTAGCTTACTACAAGCATTTCATTCAATTACAATGATTTTGTCGAAAACAATGCTCGTTGTTAATATCCCTTCGTTATTTACGACACTGAAGTTTGTATAGTTGAAACGCGACAAAAATTAATTTTGTTCGAATCAGCGGGATCTTTGGACAGATTTAGGCTGCCAGAATCACTCAACTCTTTTCGAGAATCCTTATTGGCGTTTATCCACTCAGAGCAGCAAAACAAATTTGGACGTCGATGAAAATAAAGGAGAGAAAGCAAAATCTAAAATGAATTTCGTTGCATTCCAACGATGCGAACTCCAGACTTATCGCTATTTTTACGATTATTTTCTTACGCTCACTAGCATTTTTTCACTTGATTTTTCTCTGGATTTGTCGATTGCATCCAAGTACTTGCTCAAGGGATAATAAATCACATGTAATGCAACACAATTAAATTCAATATAATTTCAACTTGTAAATTCGCGAGAGCTAACAACTATGCAAAAAAACTGCACTAAGCTTCTTTTGTAGTGCCATTACTATGCGGCCAAAGTATCGCATAGGTTGTATTCGTCTACATATTAAAAAAAAAAACATCACCGCCTAAATTCAACGACTGCGAAGTTTGCATCGTTGGAAAGCAAGGTGAATAATTTCTTTGCAATTGCCAATTTTCTTTGGCAGAACAAAGCTACGCCAAACGTTTTTTAAAGATTGTCATTCGAGGCCTACAACCTAAAACTATCGAAAATGTGTTTAAATAACGAGTATGGAGAAAAAACCTAAAAAAGAATTCATTCCATCCCACCGATGCAAGCTTCAACAACGTCAAATTCATCCCAGGTCTACATACGTCAAAGCGTATGTTGAAGAGCCAATTTGTTCGACAGTTCGAGAATTAACATTTCAAGCAGCAGTGACTTATCGCCGATAATCTCGTATCAAGAGTTCATCCGAGTTCGCACCGCTCGGAAGACGTAGCGGGTATCGTGATATCCATCGGGGAGAACGAGACGAGACGCGACGCGAGGGTAACGAGACGATTGATATACTCCCATTCTGCGGTAATCCGATAAAGCGAAAAAGCGAAGGAAAAATAATGGTGAACGCGAAGTAAGAACCGAGGGGTGGCTCTTGCCTTGCGGGCCTCGCGGGTTTTATAATACAGCAAGCAGGATGCTTGCAACGACACCCCGCAAGTGCATAAAAATACGCAGCGTTTGTCGCACGATCTGTCTGCGTGAGATGCCCAAGGATAGAGAGACGGCGAGGACGTCGCCGCGGCGGTACATCAATCGCTGGGAGTCACGCGGAATAAGAAGAAAAGTATCCTATGGTTGTCTCATCGTCGGGGGGAACGAGAGAGCGAGAGAGAGAGAGATAGAGAGAGGGAGAGAGAGAAACTGGAATCGTCGCTGAGGATTTCTTGCGCTCCATAGCCTCCCGCAGATCGTCCAACTCGTCCAGGTTGGTTTATAGGCGCGCCCCTGCACAAAGTTCCAGACCTGACCTGATCGTTTTGGCGAAGCCTCGCGGTTATGTAGCGCGATTGTCGGCGCAATGTCCATCGACCTCGAGAGGTTCAAGACGCGCCGAAGAACGAAGGATGATCACCCCCCCCCCCCCCCGCCACGCTCTCACACTCCCCCCTCCCTCCCTCCAGCAGCTATATACCGAGCAAATATACGACCCGTGAAAGGTGCGTCTGAACCGTTTTCAGCAAGTCAGCGAGACGGCTCGCGCGCGCAGAGATTTACGTGTATTTTACGGTAACAAAGTGAAAAAGGGAGAACGAGGTACTGAGATGAGAATCATCAACAGCATTCGCAATGGATAGACGGTGGACATCCCTCTACCGGATATGAGCTACCTTGGAACTTCGTCTGCTCTCGTCAGTTCATAAATACGCCGTGAACTCGGATAAAAATGGGAAGACCAGGGGCAATATCAATTGTGTCGCAATCTTCCACCATTTTCCTTTGCCAGGAGAGCCGGATACGGAAACAGTGATGATGATCACGAGCCATGGCGTTGAAATTTGCATCGTTGGAATGCAACGATATTTTTTTATATTTTATACTATGGGGCCGTCCATATATTACGTAATCGATTTTGGCTGATTTTAACCCCCCCCCCCCCCCCCCCCGAAATCATCCTATCCTTCCTATCGTCATAATCCGATTATCGTTACCGTCACCCAACGACCAGACCCCCCCCCCCCCCGATTTTAACATGACGTAATTTATGGACGGCCCTTATTCATTTTTTTCATCTCTTCATTTGTAGCAGTATCCAACATTTCTTGTTTGTAAATAGAGTGTGAAATACTAATAGGAATACATAAAAACTATTTAGCGATTTACACAGTCGAAAGCGGCAAAAAAAGATGTGAGTATTAAAAAAATTATGATAATTCCCATTGCATTCCAACGATGCAAACTTCAACGTCATCACGAGCATCAACAAACCCAAACCGAAGTCTTTTCAATTTCTCACATTTCTTCCTCCTTCACATTATCCAATCGCTTGTTCTCTGCAAATTTTCCTCGGAAGCTCTTAACAAAGACAACAAAAGAACGTTTTTTTCAGTCTGAAGAGCTGTGAGATTTTTATTTTCCAAAACCTAATTTTCATTGGATCCCAATGATGACAATAGCACCTTGAGCTCATCTCCGCTCAACCACCGACGCGGATTTATCAAGTGGTTCTTCACCGTGGCTTGTTTCGAGGCTTGTTCCATGCCGTCAACCTTTTATCGCTCACTTACCGGCCTGTCTCTCTTTGGCACCCGCGATATAGCTGATCGTTCCTGCAATCTCGACGGCTTAATTATACACACGTA
>OY723387.1:11031158-11079478 GCA_963210295.1 Ophion ellenae | reverse complement strand
TAAGAGTGAGGAAATAAAAAAATTGAAAACAATTTCCCTTGTATTTCGATGCAAACTTCAACATCCTCATTTTCTCGAGCCCCCATCCCTCCTGGGTCGTTTAGAAACAGTTAATTGAGGAGATTGAAGTTGGCAATCGTTGGAATGTGAAGAAAATTACTTTATCCGAATTGCTTAAATCCATATCAATGAATATCCTCTCTCGATCTGTAACGATCAGTTGAACAAACGCGAGGCATCGCGATTCCTCAATTGCGATCGACAACTCACTGCAACGACCACTTTTTACCCCTAGCGGTAAACCTCCACCCCAGCCAAAAGTTAACGGGTCGTCTCACTTTGGACGCTAAAAGAAGGCTATTTGCATAATTTTTTTGATAGGTTTATATTATAGATAGTAATATAAAAGTTGTGACACTTAATAAATACAATTTCGAAATACATTAAAAAATTTTATTTAATTTTTTCAAGTCACTATTTATAGACGAAAATGGTAGTTAAAAAAATGTCCTAAAAAAATTGTAGATCTCTGCTGGTGATGAAATCTCAGACGGTTTTAAAAATAACAAAATGGCGGACATTTTTCGAAAAAAAACGAAAAATAACGTGTTTTTTCACCGTTTTTGGCAATAAATAGTAAATATCAGAATTAAAAAAAATGCTCGATATGCGCTAAAGCTATAGTTGTAAACAATATGTGGTTAAAATTTCATAAGGATCGGTTCAGTAGTTCCGAAGATTTTATAAACAAGCCGTCGAAAAACGTTATTTCGAAAAAAAACACGTTTAAAGTTTGTTTGGGTTACATAAATACATCAAAATTTTTTTAAATGTATTTCGAAAGTGTATTTATTGAGTGTAACAACTTTTATATCAATATCTATAATGTAAACCTATAAAGAAAATCATGAAAATAGCCTTTTTTAGCGTCTAAAGTGAGAAGATCCCTTAAAGCACGTTGAATGAATAAAATTTGCTTCACATGCAAGAAGAGCCGGCAAGTGGAGGCTATAGATCTGCTTTTCGTCCGTTACCTTTGCATCGTTGCTCTCATTCGCGAGACAACAACGTTCAACAGCCGATTGTCCATCGACTATACCCACATTTGCCCAGATACACGAGGCACAAAAAATCGTCTTTACATACACGTAGAGTGATTTATTTTGCGCAAGGAAATCGCGAGCTGCTAGCATTGTCGATCCATGGGTCTTAATGTGCGTTATTACAGGCCAGCAAACACGGAAGGGACTCAAAGGGGTAAACAAAAGGGGATGCTACGTGTTATAGTCGGCACCCCTGTCCCAATCCAAGAAATATACAGTGGCGTTACCTCAAAAGGCGTGTATCGTCGCCATGTAGACGTGCAATCCCTCGGGAAATAATTCATGTTGTAGGGAGTGCAGAGCGAGGTTGGACAATTAAAGGGCTGAAGGACGAGAGTATGGACAAAGGACAAAGGTTTTGATGATGAAAGGGAAAAAGACGCGGCAGCCTTTTTATCTCACTCTCTCTCTCTTTTGCTCTAACTCTCTGTCGCTCTTCCTATATATGTGTTCATCGCTCGCCCTACGTCTCTCAGAAGAGAACATTGACCTTACGTTGCTTTCCAACCCTACCGCGTCTGAGCATGTAAATGTAATTGCAGCTGTCCACGTGAAGTCACTTTGAAAGCTTGCCTACCGAGAACAAACGTCCAGTAGATAACCCACCGTACAGTGCATATATATATATATATATATATTTTGTGAATGAAAGTGTTGGGTACTTCGAATACCGTATACATGTGCAGTACCATGACGATGAAAGGTTTTGCATAAGCTTGAAATGTCAAAAATACAATTTTTATTGCATAGTCTTATGGCCTGGGTCTTAACTTTAATTTGCAACAAAGGCTAGGTGAAAATTCCAAAAATTGATCGAGTGATGTCGATTTTTGTGAAGGTTCAGATCCCCCACGGCACTCGGGTTGAGGCGTTACCCCCACTTGTAGCGCAAAAAAAGGCCTTTTTCATGAATGTTTTAAAAGAAAACTACAAAACTTTTTTAATCGATCAATATACCATCTTAAAGAACACATCTTGAAGAACTTTCAGGAATTTTTTTATTGAAAAATATTACATTGTTTAGTGGCAAATGGCCGTCAATGAAATAATGTTTTTATATACACGGTTTGCGGTGACCAACATTGCGGCGAAGTGGATCATGTGAAAAAAAAAATGCGGATGGATTTAGTCAAATATAAGTATAAACTAGTCTTTAATCGAAGGATTTTAAAAAATATTCATTTTTCACAAAATGGCGGGCAGTCAAAGTTAATGGTTCGATTTTAACGAAAAAAAAATCGAACGATTAAAGACTATATTTTTATGTATTAAATAAGCCTGCAAAATTTCAAGAAGATCGGTTCATTAGTGTTCGAGTAATCTTGGTCACTTGGACTTCAGAAATGCCATTTTGAGAAAAACGCGTTTAAAGTTTCTCTTTCAACGCGGATTCTTCTCTTTCAGCGCTCATATCTCAGTCAATTTTGTTCGGATCGACTTGAAATTTTCAGGACATATTCTCAGATACTCATACTTCAAAAAAATGCAATAAAAAAAAATCGATTTTTCAAAATCGCAAGTGGGGTTAACCCTTTAACTTTAAGTCAATCTTAATATTTACTTATCCAATTCACTTGACATTTTGACATAAAATTTCCTATAGTATTACCGAATGATTTTTTTACATATTTATCCATTTGTTACCCCTGCGCGGTCGTACTGTAATTTCGCTGCTTCCGCGGTCGCACTAGGAAGAAAACGGCCAAGAAGGTACAGTATTCAACGTACCTACGTATCGCTTTAGAGCTGTACCTTTCAAAGTATCGTTTTAGAGAATTGAAAAAAAATTCACGAATACCTTTGAATCCTTCTAGAATGTTAATCCACGATTATTCAAGTACAAATTTAGTATATTTGTTCCTATAAATTGCTAATTGCCAGGAATTCCAATGTGAAATTTCGCTTGAGACGAAATCTTTCCAGAGCGACCGCGCAGGGTGAATAATAAATCATAAAAGATTTTTTATTGTCAAAAATCAAACTACTTTCCTACAGCTGGCTATTTTCCAAATCTCCAAATTTTCATAAGATATAAAAACTTAAAGCTTGCATCGTTGGAATGCAATGCATTTTTTTTCGAATTGCCAAAAAAAATTTCGGCAGATCTAATCTACGAACATCAGTCAAACATTCTTGAGGATCATATTGAGTGAATGAAATCTGCAAAACACAATTTTGTGTTATAATAAAAAGAAACAAAATAATATTTAAATGAAAGAAACATTTTTGCAACTATCCAACGATGAAAATTTCAACCCCGTGAAAGTATCCGGTCATACGAAAGTTTTATTATTGCACTAAAAGTACATATTTAAATTATTTGTTTCAGATCACCCTAGTTGCCACAACACCCTCACCGATTGGCCATACAGCAACGGCAACACTTTGTTTAAATAATAATAACTCCGTTGTTTATCAATATGTTTCAATGAAAAAAAAGCTCGACCTTGGCAAAACTGTGTATTAGTTGTTTGTAAAACGCCGACCTCATCGTTCCAACACCCTCATCAGAAAAAATATTGAAAATCGACCAGTTTTCACGGCCCCAAGAACATGCTCACCCGTTGATACGGCCACATGCCCTGTCACGGTAAACTTGGCTTTATCCACTAGCCGACGTCACGAATGAACGACGGGAAAGTACGTGGATAACAGTGCGCACGTAGGCTGAAAAGCTGGGTAGAAAAGAGCTATAGACTCTCACCGGTACATCATGTATACCGTCCAATACACTCGGTTTCATACAGCACAGCGTAGACTTCTATGGTCTTTGTTATACATATATAGAGGTGGCTGCTACCATTAGACGTGAAATATTAAACATTAGCCGTGTAATTACAGAGGGGTTGCTCTCTTGGTGGCTGAAGCAGGAAGAGGGAAAAGGAGAGGGAAAAGAGAAAGAATCGCGATTAGATCTAAACTGGCCGTTAATGCTCTTAATTGCGATGGATTGTGTAATTGTTGCGCGGTACCGCGAGGGGTCTCAGCCGCAAGGCTGTTGGCGTACGCACAGTATTGGTGCAATATGCGGCTTAAACACATGAGCCACGCTCACGTATCAGGCTGTAACACTCACATACGTGAACGGTGATAGCTACAGCTATCCACAGCCCTCTCGACAATCGTTGCAATGGAATGACTTTGATGTACAAAGATTGACGTATCGAAAATTGTATTTGCTTTTAGAATTAAGGCCTTAGGCCACTCTAGAGGCCGAAAAAATAGGCTTTTTGGCTTTTTTTTCAGAAAAAGTACAAAATAAATCGAGATTACAAAAAGGGTGTTTATCATACATATCAGTGACTGTATACAATAATTTTTTTGAAGAAATTAATTGCGAAATGGCCGCTGTGCAGCGTTTATCTCAAAACTGCATTTTTTAAGTTGGCCGGAAACATAACTCAGACAATTTTCAACCGATTCACTTGAAATGTTGAATATATCTTGAAAAATACATTGTCTATGGAAGTACGTAGGATTTTTTTTATATTGTATAGTTAATTAATTCATTAATAACAAATGAACTATGCAATATAAAAAAAAATCACACGTACTTCCATAGACAATGTATTTTTCTAGATACTCTAGATTTCTAGATACTCTAGATTTCTAGATACTCTAGATTTCTAGAAAATAATGCCGTTTTGAGATAAACGCTGCACAGCCGCCATTTTGAAATTAATCGCTTCAGAAAAATTATTGTATATAGTCACTGATATTTATGATAAACACCCTTTTTCAAAATCTCGATTTATTTTGTAGTTTTTCTGAAAAAAAAGTCCCCAAAAAGCCTATTTTTTCGGCCCCTAGAGTGGCCTAACCCCTTAAGAGTGAAAGAACCGACGGCAGTGGACGCTCGATCGGTGTGCGGCTTCGGCAACCTTCTATTCTAGGCAGGATCAACCGTGTTCAGTACTCGGATGGGTGACCGCTTGGCCGTGCAGTGGCGCGCAGACTACCGCTGGGACGTTTTATTGACGTTTCAATCGTGGCGCAAGTGAAACTCAATAGCCGCATGTATCGGGTTTCTGACAGTTTCCCTGTGCCTTCGGGTAATTGCGATGAGTATTTTCCTTCAGGAACTAGATATAGCGGTGTGACAGATGTGGAGTAAAAATGATGGCAGAGTCTGTATCGTCGGAATGCAACTAAAGTTCTTCATATTCGCATTTCATCATTTTTTATGAAATCTTTTTTTGGCAGATTTACATTGTAGATCTGGCCTAAAAGATCATCAACTATTTTTCGAGATATATACTCACCGAAGTACCTTGAGCGATGGTTGAGGATTTTTGTAGGCAAAATCTGGCGAAAGGAATTCGAGCAATTCAGACACATTCATTTTTATTCCATTCCAACGAAACGAACTTTAATCTCATGAGTAAAAAGTGAAAGGATTGGGATCGTAAAAGCCTGCGAGGGCATGCGGAGCAACAGTTGAAAAAATGAAAAGAAAAAAAGAACCGCAAGTGGTATTATCCATGTATCGAATCTTCGGTGCATCCCAATGACATTTAGGGAGAAAAGGATTACCGTATCGATCAGTGTGTCCAGAGACTGTCAAATCCACCAAGATTGATGCGTTCCTAGCAGATACGAATGAACATTGATCGTGAATGGTTCTGGGTAATTTCATGGCATTAAAGTTTCCATCATTGAAATGCAACGAAAGTTCTTATATATTTTTTGTCCATTTCTTTATTGTTATCATCATCTATTACTTTTTTAATAGATTAAGGTCATGGATCTCTAGTGACGGCAAAAGAATAGGGTGATTCCCGAACGCTAAATCGGCGAGAAAGATGTGAGCTATGGTAGAAAGAAGAAGTCCTTGTATACTTTCGAAAAAAAAATTTAATTATGTATAAATATCCTAAGAATGATATGGTTCATATGTATAATCATCCTAAGAATGATGTGGTCCGACAAAAAAAGTTTTTCAAACTTTAAACGCGTTTTCCGTGAAACCATGTTTTCAAAATCGGGTGGATCGGGTGGAGCTCCTACAATTTTCAACCGATTGACTTCAAATTTCAACTGTAGCTTCTTCGATAGATTTTCTAGCTAAGTACGATTTTTATGATCGATGAATAATTACGGTTGTTATAAACAAAGTAAGACCGTTTTTTCGTCGATAACGCGAACTTTTTCGCAATGATGCCACTTTTGCAAAAATCAATATATCGTAATAATAGTGTGTGCTTCGCTAGCAAAACTCATGTAGATTACATCAACAAAAACTATTTTTAGTTTTAGGTGCTCATGTGCGTCGCCAACGATTCCAAAAAAGGCGTTCTCCTTCTACCATCCACTGGACCGCTATTCTGTATTTCTTACGAAGACAAAAAATTGATTTGCGTACGTGCAGGTACATAAAGTAAACCCTCCAAACCTCATGTTGATTACTTCAGTAGTATTTTTTTTAATCCCACAAAAAGCCTTGTTTATCGACCATCTGATGGTATTCAAGGTCTTAACTGTCGTTGCATTCCAACGACGCAAACTGCATCATATAATTCCACAAATCCAAAGACTTCAGCCAAGGTTTCGGTACATGGACCTACACGATGTGCAGGACCAAAAAATGGCAGGAATGTATGGTCTTGAAGTTTGCAACCTTGGAATGCAATGAAATTTTGATGTTCCTTGTTGCCACCCAAAATATTTTACAAACCTAAGGTGAAAAGGTCCCCAAAATCCTGAAAAAAGCGTTCGAGTGATACTCCCCATATAGGGTCGCCTGTCGTAACAAAAATGCCAACATTCAGCCATTAAACGGTTTGCTGATAATCGGCCAATAATTCATCGACCAGCATTGGGGTACTGTGGACGGATGAACGGCTTGCCAGATCTATGCCAGCCATTCGTGGGCCAATACTATCGCACCGATAATATGGCGATCAGCATTGGGGATCGTAGGCGGATGAACGGCTGGCCAGATCTATGCCAGCCATTGGTGGGCCACTACCATCGCACCGATAATATTGCGATCAGCATTGGGGTATCGTAGGTGGATGAACGGCTTGCCAGATCTATTCAAGCCATTGATGGTTTGTTTTTGGGCGTTTTGCAAATGCAGGTGGTTAAACTGTAACACGTAAAAACAAGGGATAGGGTTTTGAAAAGCATATCCCGCTGATGAAGCTGAAATTCAGCACCGACCTTCTTTTCAATATTTCAAGAGAACCTTTAAGAGGATATTGGCGACTAGCAATAGTTTTCGATATATCGTATATTGAAAGTTATTTATTGTACTGCGATTTTACTATATTAAATAAACCCAAACAAACCCATCCCACATGGCAAGTGATATGCACATACGGACGAGCACTGTTTGCCAGGAAGCAGCGCGGCCGGAGGAGTGGGGGGTATCTATCGG
Source organism: Ophion ellenae (assembly GCA_963210295.1). NCBI lineage: Eukaryota > Metazoa > Arthropoda > Insecta > Hymenoptera > Ichneumonidae > Ophion > Ophion ellenae. Next base: position 11,071,996 of record OY723387.1, on the reverse strand, counting down.
ATATCTAGATATACTCGTATGGCGTGATATAATAAACTTTACAAGGCGATATATCGAAAACTATTGCTAGTCGTCAAAAATCCGTTAAGGGTTTCTCTTAGGATAATGAGAGGTGCAAAATTTCAGCTCGATCAGAGGAGTATGCTTTTCGGAACGTCACCCAAAACGAGCGAGTTATTTTTACAGCCTAAATGGGCCAAAAAAATGGTCGGTAAACTTTAATGTCACGAATAAAATTATCGGCATAAAAGTAAGGAACGTACAAACGATAGATTCTGTAAGTGTTAGAATGGCTAAGGGGGCGTCCAATAATTACGTGAGGCGTTAAGGGGGGGGGGGGGTCGAGCGAAATCTCACCCAGTCTCACGTGGGGGAGAGGGGGGCTTCGGCAAATATCACGTAATTTTAGTAATTTTAGTAATTTTAGTAATCACATAATTTTTATCACGTAGGAAGAGTCTCCCTACTACTTTACATGGTGGAGTAAATAGTACTACAACCGCAGTTACTTCTACTACAATTTTCCGTGAACGTATGCATTTTGAAAAATCTCATGTGAGATTAGGGGTGGGGGGAAAGGGTCGAGCAAAATCTCACAAAATCTCACCAGGGGGAGAGGGGGGGGGGGTCGAAAAATCGCCAAAGTCACCTCACGTAATTAATGGATGCCCCCTAAGTGGGTAGGGCGCTCGATACTAGAACGAAAAGCGCAGGTTCGATCCCGATGAAAGGTAAAAACTTGAACAATGCAGAAAGCGTTTTTAATGCAATTATTCTATGTACATGGACATAAGCATAAGAAAACAAAAAAGATACTACGAGAATTTTTATATTCATAATTTGTCCATTTTTTGTTTTTCATTTCCGGCAGAATATCCGGCAGCCGTTGCTGGGCCAATATGGGCGTATGATAGTTGGCCAAGTCTTAGCAGCCATTCATGGTTTACCATTACCAACCATGCATGGTGCGGATTTGGCCCGTTTATATAGCAATTACCGCGCCATCGTTTGTTCTCTGGCAACCAGTCGTGGGCCATTACTGTGCCGATTGTAAAACCCTATTTGGGTCGTGACCCTAAGAAGGCAATAGTTGTGGATTTTCAAGTTGATTATCGAAAATACTGAAGTTCCGTTGCATGGCAATGACGCAAACTTCAACATCGTAAGAATTTGGCGTTTCAAGCTGAGTCTTGAGTGTGCCAGGAGGCTTCTCCATCGTATCTAGACTGCAGCTATAGTTCGAGCAAGGATCTTGTATTATCGAATTCCGGGGCAATTTGTAACGCCATCTTGGGTTCCGCTCGCGCGCTGGTATAACGACAACGGGCTGCGGTGGCGATACACTGGATCCTTCATGGTTCTCCGGTTACCCGGGTGCTCCCGGGAGCCGGTGACGGCGTGGAATAAGGAAAGAAGCCTGGAGCGGCAACAACAACGGAAACACAGAGGAGAGGAGGAATAAAAAGAGAAGGAGAGGAAGAAAAAGAGAAAGAGATGTGTTCCGCGCTACCGCATAGCCGCTGAGCGCAAGACGCACGCGCGCGCTCACACGGGGGAAATGAATGATCCCATTACGCCATAAATCAATTACGGCAAAAAGCTCGAAAGCCCCTCTCGGCACGGATGACGCGCACGGTACACAGGTAGAGAACGCGCCCCTCGAAGATCGCGAACGGAACGAACGTGCTTCTCATCTCGTTGTTGGCGATCGCTTCGACACACACAGACAGAGACACGCGCATATGTGGTCGTAAAGGCGAACGAATGAAGAAAAAAAAATGTATCCCTATTTATAAGATTACCCGCAGAAGAAACAAATACGAGTATCGAGAGTAAGAAGTCTCTCGGGTTCTCGTATGAATCGCCAGGTGCGTCTGAGGAAGCCTCATGGCAATCCATCGACACGAAAATAACCCTGGCGGCGTATTGAAGCGCGTAAACATAATCATTGATCCTTAGCGTGTCTGATGTTTAATGGTCAATGGTCTTGGGTACCGTGGGGGTAAGGGGAATACCACGGTGGTGAAGCCTGCATCGTTGAAATGCAACTAACATTTTTTTTGTATCGCCCAATCTTTTTGGGGGGCACGAAAATCACGAAGGGCTTTTGGGGCTTCTCATATCAGGTATTTTTTTAGTTATATCAGGATTTTAGGTAGTGATGGGAATGGAGGAATGAGGGAATAAAGTATTTTCGTTGCACTCCAACGATCCAGACTTCAACACCATTGAATGACGGATTATTTCTTTATTTTACTACTCAAAATATTCGCCTGAATTTTTTTATATATATTTAGGCTTGTTGTACACGTTTGCAAGTATTTACGAATATATATTATCAAATACGTGTTGTACAGCCTAAATTATAAATGCATTGGGTAAAACTTAGAACAAATTTGAAGAAAAAAAAACGTTTGAGCGATTTTTGTAGTTGGAAGCACCAACGAAATTAGGATAACGAACCAATGATGTAAAGCAATCATTTTAATTGTATTGCAATTCATTTCATTTAACTTTGTTATCGCCCAAAAGATTTTACTGCAGATCGTAAAACTTGGAAAAGATCCTAAAAAGCGTTTGGCTGATTCTCGTAGCCTAAAACTGCCAAAAGTGGTGATAAACAATGATAACAAGTTTACACGAAAAAATAAAAAGAAAGCTAATTTTAAAAAGTGAATTTGCGTTGCACTGCAAGCAATGCGAACTCCAACATCATGCATTCCAACGCTGCGCGCTTCCATGAACTTCACCATAGTCCGTGTTGTTAAAGTTAGCCTGGGATGCAGCGAAATATTTTTCGGTTTTATTGTTATCTAAACTAATTTTCGAGAGATTCAGGTTGCTGGTCTCTAATATTTTTTAAAGTTTGCCGTAGCTTCGTTCCGCCGGAGAAAATTGGCAATTGGAAGAGAAAAAAATGTCGTTGTGTTGCAACGTTGCAAAGTTCAATACCATCATAACTCAGACTTATCCGAACTTTGTCTCATTGTCCGAGAAAAATGGACCGAAAATCATTAGTTTTCAATCAGCGTAAATGAAATTCTACCAAGTCCAAGTGGCTCTTCGATCGCGGTGCATTCGCAGCAATGCAATCACTCGCGTTATTATTGCCCCTGTGTATGCGTGCCACCCCCGCCATAGGCAAGAAATCCCTCGCGTCACGAGTCCAGCGTTGAAGGGTGAGGTTTCGAGCTTCTTCGGGCGGCATGCGAGTGGCCTCGGCGTGTTTAGGAGCTGTTGGATCGCGTCTTCAGCGTGTAAGTTTTTAACGCTACGGAAAAAGCAAGGAGCGAACAATTTGCGAGACGGGACGCCAAGGTGCCAGAGGTATTCTCGAGGAATATACCTTGGACGCGGCACCGCGCGCGCCGCCCCGGACATACACCTGCGCGTGTGTGTGCATGTGTGTGTGCATGTGTGTAGGAGCGGTGAACGCAGGTGAGGAAAGGGCCAAGGGTGTAAGCGTGCACGGCATGCGTGCAAAGAGCTCACCGCGGGTTAACCCGCGATCTCTCTTCCCCTTCGTTAGAGATCTTATAATGCCTAACTAATTCGGATAAAACTGTGAAGATTCCGATGTCGCGTAAAGAAGAAATATTGTCCTGGACGTGTACGCTTGGGAAGAAGAAGAAGAGGAAGAAACGATCGGTGTATTAGTGCGCAAGGCGATACGTTTCAAGCCCGGTATGTTTATTGTATTTTCTTTGCCCAGCTCATGAAAGACGTGCCTCGAGAAAAGCCACGATACAAGACGTATAAAATCGCACTTATGGCCGTCATATAGAGGGTGCCCGACCTCAAACGGTAAAATATCTCACACTGACAGAAAAATTCCATGATATTAACTAGATGGGTCTATTTTGTTTTTTTAATTGACTAGCTTAGCTTTCTGGTGAAATCAAATTTTTCCTATTGGATTCCATTATTGGACGTATTTATGTTAGGTATATTTATTTATTCAAATCAAGATCCATTTGAAATCGTCTAATAACTAAATATTTTATTTATTCCTAATTAATCGTGAAATGTAACTCGGCTTTATCTGCTTAAAAAACTATTTTTTTGAACTCACTGAATGTATCTATTTATTTTTATTTTTATTTTTATTCGAATGGAATAGAATTTTCGTAGAGTCAAACATTTTTCTATTTGATTGAATTAATGGTTTGTCTATATTGCAACGCACACGTCGAAAGGGGTGGGTAGAAGGGGAGAGAGAGAAGTTAGATATATTAGGACGTTGAATGAGTTCTCGCTGTTTCTCAGCAGATGGCGTTACCAGAACTGCGTGCGTGTAGTTTAAGATGGTAACGCATCTACAAAGAAGTGTACTATCCTATAAGCAAGCTTGAAATTCAGTGTATGTCATTTCGCCAAAGTGAAAAACCACTTTTTTTCAGTGTTAAACATATCAAATTTCGTGTCAAAAAATGAATATTTGCGGAGTATTTTACTGCACTACTTTATTCAAAAGAAAAATGTACACCTGAAGCACAACATTCTTGATGAGACTTACGGCGACCATGCTCTGTCGGAAACAACATGCAGAGATTGGTTTAGACGCTTCAAAAATAATGATTTTCATGTGTCGAATTGGACGCATCACCTCATAAAGACTCATGTCAGACGCTAGCTGAACATGCATAATCATTAGGAGTTGACCACACAACAGTTTCAATTTTTTAAAGCATTAGGAATGATTTTTTTTTTAAAGCATTAATTGTCACGAAAACAGCGAGAACTTATTCAACATCCCAATATACAGTTTACGTTTGAAAAATCTATAGCATGATATTCGATGAAACTCTCTAATTATCAAAATGATATTCAATTATTGACATGTTATACAACAAATAATTAGAGGAATTAATGTGTCTTATATCATATCTGCGACTAAAATGCTGCAGGCACTCGGTAGCGTAGGGGCAGCCTGCGTAGCTATAGGTAGGTAGGTTATAGGTTCGTTTCCATACGTGGGCGAAATATTTTCTTCGATTAAAATCATTTCAGAAGGCCAGGGAATGACGAGTTCTGATACAAAATCATCGTTGTAGCACTTTACATTGAGTATTTTATTTCATTTTGGATTTATGAAATATTCTATGCATATAGTACACTTGGAATCGCAGTGTATATAGTAAGCAAATGAAGATTTATTCGACTCGAATCTTTATTTATTTAATTTTAATATATTTAATATTAGAAATGAATAGCTGGAACGAATACAAAAAAAAGTATATTTGAAACAAATTGGATCGTAGTAGGCCGTAAGACAAGGAAAAGTCTTTGCGATTTAAATGGATCCTATTTCAATTAATTTTTTTGTGCAATGAAAGGATGATCGCCCTGATCGAAAAAAAATCCAGAGACTGCGAACTTCGAGTGGGGATACGGTCGTGTTTTCAGTTTTGCCTGTAAAGGTATCAAGGTCAAACGAAGGGCACCTTCAACTCTTAAAGCAATATATACGGCCTGTGATGTGTGTTTGTAATTGGACTGAGAACAGTGCCAAAGAAAAAACATAATTGCGGCTAGCTCGGAAATTGCTGAGGTTATGGCAATTCAGAGCTGTCAGCCTTTCGTTGGCATTTCCCGAGGCGTGGCGCGTGGAGGTTGCAGTGTTTGATGCACGATTCTTGAGAACGTTCACAATTACGCTTGGAACGAGACACCCTGTACTTTGTTTCTTCAACGCTCAAGCCGTTTTGATGTATAGCTCGCTCGATCCATTACCTTCCAGCCTTCCTGTTCGGAATCGACATTGTGATATCCTAAGTAGATGGAAAGACTCAAATGTTAAAGAGTTTCGATATCAAAATCGAAATGGTTATAGACGATTGAAATGCATATCACCGGGAGATTCATTTAGGATGCATTAACTGTCCAAAAATGAATCCGTTTCACCACATAGTTTCGGAGATTTTGAAGGTTCAAGTTGAGTTTTGTTCGAGCATTGAACCAAGCATGAACCAAGTGGAGAAACCGCTTAATTTTCGAACTTGACATTCCTGACACTAATCGCAGTATGTTCAGTTTTTTAAATTTAAATCGACGCATTATTTTAATTCCTACAGCCCTATGACTAGTGTTTACGAAGTGCCACGTGTATTGCCAAATGGATGAAGGTTCACGTTGAACCGTCATGGCACGTCGCATTTCGTAAACACAAGTTATAGGGCTGTCGGGGTTAAAACAATGCTTCGATTTAAATGAAAAAAATGAACAAACTGCGATTAGTGTCAGGAATGTCGTGTTAAAAAATTAAGGGGTTTCTCCACTTGGTTCATTAATAATCCTCGAACAAAACTCAACTTGAACCTTCAAAATCTCCGAAACTATGTGGTGAAAAATTGCGTATTGCCTTTTTATTTCGTCATCTCGGCAATGAAGCAATCTCGATGAGCTGGTGTTTTTAATTGCCAATTGTGAAGGTTCTTTGCGGTTCCTACCTCGTTAGAGAATACTTATGGTATCTTTGTTTGTTAAACTGTTCAGAATGTATTGGTCAAGTGCAACTGCAACTGTTGGTCCCTTCTTTCGCCTTTTCGTTCGCGTCGCTCATCACATCGAAAAGTATCCAGAGATGTCAATTTCCAATTATGCGAGATACATACGTACATACGAGAAAACCGCTGAATGCAACCATTTTTTCCCCCAGCAACAGACATTCATTTTCCAAATAGTCAGGCTACGTCAAACACCCGAAAGTTTCTGTTTCTATCCTCCGTTAAGCATTTACGATGGTGCTTAAGTTTGCATTGTTGAAATGTAATGAAAGATTTTCTTTGAGCAATTGCCGATTTTGTTGACAGATTCAGGCAATGAAAATATCGTGGACGTTTTCTCGAATCCTCACTAGAGATCTACAACTTAAATCTGAAAAAAAACTAAGATGAATCGTTGAACAGATTAAAAAGAAATTTTTGTTGCTTTCCAGCGATCTAAACTTCAATCCTGTTCATTTTTTAATTTTCTTATTCTTGTTATTATGTAAAATCTTCCTTTTTGCCACAATTGGATTACAGATCTCTAATGAGCAAACTCAAAAACGTTTCAGGGATTTTCATAGCTTGGACGTACTGCAAAAAAAAAGGAAAAATATTTTCCTTGCATTCCAACGATGTGCACTTTGACACCATGACGTTTAGCCCAGATGTGTAAGACGAGCTCTTAGCCAGTATAAGAAATAAAGAGGTTAAAATATTAAAGAATTTTCGTCGCATTTCAATTCCAAATTCAACACCTGTGATGACGTTGAAGTTTGCATCGTTGGGAAGCAACAAAAATCTTTTTTTTCATTATTTTACTCTGAAAATCATTTAAACGTTTTCACGTATTCTTATTGGAGATTGACGACCTCGATTTGCTAAGGGGCAGGCTTTGGATTAGCATAAAAATAAAGAATGAATGCATCCATCCATCCATCCATCCATCCATCCATCCATCCATCCATCCATCCATCCATCCATCCATCCATCCATCCATCCATCCATCCATCCATCCATCCATCCATCCATCCATCCATCCATCCATCCATCCATCCATCCATCCATCCATCCATCCATCCATCCATCCATCCATCCATCCATCCATCCATCCATCCATCCATCCATCCATCCATCCATCCATCCATCCATCCATCCATCCATCCATCCATCCATCCATCCATCCATCCATCCATCCATCCATCCATCCATCCATCCATCCATCCATCCATCCATCCATCCATCCATCCATCCATCCATCCATCCATCCATCCATCCATCCATCCATCCATCCATCCATCCATCCATCCATCCATCCATCCATCCATCCATCCATCCATCCATCCATCCATCCATCCATCCATCCATCCATCCATCCATCCATCCATCCATCCATCCATCCATCCATCCATCCATCCATCCATCCATCCATCCATCCATCCATCCATCCATCCATCCATCCATCCATCCATCCATCCATCCATCCATCCATCCATCCATCCATCCATCCATCCATCCATCCATCCATCCATCCATCCATCCATCCATCCATCCATCCATCCATCCATCCATCCATCCATCCATCCATCCATCCATCCATCCATCCATCCATCCATCCATCCATCCATCCATCCATCCATCCATCCATCCATCCATCCATCCATCCATCCATCCATCCATCCATCCATCCATCCATCCATCCATCCATCCATCCATCCATCCATCCATCCATCCATCCATCCATCCATCCATCCATCCATCCATCCATCCATCCATCCATCCATCCATCCATCCATCCATCCATCCATCCATCCATCCATCCATCCATCCATCCATCCATCCATCCATCCATCCATCCATCCATCCATCCATCCATCCATCCATCCATCCATCCATCCATCCATCCATCCATCCATCCATCCATCCATCCATCCATCCATCCATCCATCCATCCATCCATCCATCCATCCATCCATCCATCCATCCATCCATCCATCCATCCATCCATCCATCCATCCATCCATCCATCCATCCATCCATCCATCCATCCATCCATCCATCCATCCATCCATCCATCCATCCATCCATCCATCCATCCATCCATCCATCCATCCATCCATCCATCCATCCATCCATCCATCCATCCATCCATCCATCCATCCATCCATCCATCCATCCATCCATCCATCCATCCATCCATCCATCCATCCATCCATCCATCCATCCATCCATCCATCCATCCATCCATCCATCCATCCATCCATCCATCCATCCATCCATCCATCCATCCATCCATCCATCCATCCATCCATCCATCCATCCATCCATCCATCCATCCATCCATCCATCCATCCATCCATCCATCCATCCATCCATCCATCCATCCATCCATCCATCCATCCATCCATCCATCCATCCATCCATCCATCCATCCATCCATCCATCCATCCATCCATCCATCCATCCATCCATCCATCCATCCATCCATCCATCCATCCATCCATCCATCCATCCATCCATCCATCCATCCATCCATCCATCCATCCATCCATCCATCCATCCATCCATCCATCCATCCATCCATCCATCCATCCATCCATCCATCCATCCATCCATCCATCCATCCATCCATCCATCCATCCATCCATCCATCCATCCATCCATCCATCCATCCAGGCATTTAGCATGTCGCAGCTCCCCCCACTCTACTACACCACAGTGGAAGTGGAGTGGGGGTAGCGTTAGTTTCGTGCGACATCCAGCTAACCGTATACCGAGCCAACCTTAACTGACATATACATTTTGTAAAGCATTTTCAATGCTAAAGTTCGTTGCATTTTAACGATAACAGGTGATGAGACAACTTTGGGGCGTTGGTAGTGTCGATACGAGGGTATCTTCAACGCGCCGAGTGTGCTAATGAAATAAGCTGATGATCGCACGATCATCCTGCTCTACCCATGTTATCCAATGTATCCCCGCGATAAGGGACGACCGGCAACTCGGTGTGCGTGCGATTTGCCGTTTGCACATTGCGGTTGAAAGTATTTGCGGAATGCAGGAGGTTTCAGTGGCGGTCTCGAGGTATCTTCATGCGCGTAAAGCGAAGCGCGCGCGAGTGCACGAAGTGAGAACGAAAGTCCGCGAGAGAAAATAAAGAGGCGAAGAAAAATAAGCGGAAGAGACGGTAGGTGCGAGCAAAGGGAGGCGTGTACTCGTGCGCCTGGCAATCTCGGGCTTCGTTAGGGCTTAATGCCTAGCTAATTCGATGAAACTGAAAGAAAATTCCTCTGTCACGTAAAGAAGAAATATTGCTATTTTAAGGGGGGGGGGCATAGGAAGAGGACTGCAGAGAGCACGTAAATTAGGGAGGAGAGAAGAAAATAAAATACAATAAAAATTGATATACATGTATGCGTCTATAATAGAGCGAGGTGTGGTTTGTGTTCCGGGATGTTCGCTGAGAACGCGACGTACAAAAGTTTTTACGGCGTATCACGCCAGGCCACTTACAATTAGTCAGCCAAGTACAATTACCGGGGAACGACGTGGCAAATGATTTTCCATAAAACGAAAGCACTCGAAGAGATCCACGACGCTTCGTGTATTATAATCCTTGCGCTTCCCAAGATTGTACGATACGACGTCGTACCGAGAGATCGAGAGAGATGGAGAGAGTGAGAGGATCTTAAACGTGCGCGAGCGCAATCGTTAACAGCCTCGTATAAAATTACAGTCGCTAAGAGGAAAGCCGAGATACAGCATTCCCAACGCAGACACAATTTTAATATCGAAGGAAATAATTCGCCGGGACGTTCGAAGGTGCAAAATGTGCCACTAATTAAGCACAGGGATATCAAGTCCCAGATTATAAAAATTTTAGTTCGTGATCTTCTGTTAGTGTTGACGTTTGCGTCGTTCCGAGGCAATGAAAACTCTCCGTTGTTTTTTTGTAATTTAATTATTCATTTTAATATCTAAAATCGTTTTTGAGGATCATCAAGAACGTTTCAGTGATTTTCGTAGGCTCGATGTGCAAAACAAATTGGGCTTTACGGAAGAAAACGTTGCATTCCAACCATACAAATTTTAACATCATATCTATTAATGCGTATCTTGTATTGGATGGTGTTGGGATGTGGCGGAAATATTTGTTTTTCATACTGCCGTGATTAACGGCAATATGAAAAAACAATTATTTCCGCTACACTATGACTTTTATCGTTCATTCAGGCAAAGAAAGTCATCGAAACGTTTTTGAGGATCCTTGTTAGAAATATATAACCAAGACATGAGATTGAAGTTTGCATACTGGAGGTGCAATAAAAATTAATTTTTGCGAATTCCTTACATTTCTCTTGGCAGATCTTGCCCCAAAAGTGCCTCAACCATTTTTAAAGATACTTGTTCAGATACCTATAACCTAAATTTGCAAAAACAGAATTCGTATAATAATAAAGAAGAGTTCATTAAAATATATTAAATAAACAAGAATTTCCGTTGCATTGCAACGATGCAAAATTCGACACCATCGTACTGGAAGGTTGTGTGCTCCGGAAGTGCAAATTTCATGGTTTTGATGTTTACATCGAGGAATGCAGCGAAAAATTCTCTTCTTTTTATTTTTTTTATCAGCCAAAATATTTGTTTACAAATAAACGGTATAAGACTCAGAAGAAATTCTAAAAAAACGTTTCAGTGATACTCGCGACCTGAAAGAGCCATTTTTGGATACCCAGTTGATAATCGGAAAAAAAAGAATTTGGGTTGGTTTTCAACGATGCATACATCAACATCGTCAAATTTCTTTGCCATAACTGGATATAGGTTTCAGGATACTATTTTCTCATATGGAATAATCCGGGGAAAATAACTCGTTCGCTTGTAACATATTCGATCTCGAGATTATTGAGTTTCGGGCGCTATACGATTAAATAATTGGCACGGTTGGCCCGTTTGCTTAAGTGGAAGAGACGGCTACACATCTTTTACGAAATCCACTCATTCGTATTCGTGAAAAGCTTCGTTTGTTACGTGTCCCTTTTATTGAGAACAGGTTGACATCTAATGCGTTCTGATAACAATATCAGTACGAGTATAACAGTGGAAGGATAATTTATACTTTTTTAACATGTTATAACTCAACAAAGTAAACATTTTAAAGTAGTTGACTTTACAATCGGTTTTAATAAATAGAAAAAAAATACGTATTATTTAGTTTTTGAAAAATTTAACCAGGGTCCTAGTTATAACGCAATAACGGGGTATGACAGACATGTTACATGTCTGTGTCATAAAATTGTGTCGTAACATTCCTTTATGATGTATGGAATGTTTTTAAGCAGTCATTTTGCTTTTTGTAGCACAAAACGGCGCCACATTTTTTCCCACACTGGGTATCGTTTTGATATTTCTTTTCGATTTCCGCAAACTTTACGCACACTTGAATCTTGCAACCCTGCGACAAGTGAACTTCAAATATATCTTGATCCAAAGAACACCATCTAGTTTGCATGAATTGCGCTAAAAAATCATAGAACAGTTTGTAGCCGGCGTGTTAAATTGATTTCAAAAGGGATAAAATATCAATATGCCAGTATATTTTTTGAGGACTTGGATCGTTTGTAACAAAACTGTCACACATCGGTAAAAGGATTAATGGAATCGTTTAGATTTTCATAAATTCGTGCCCCGTTATTCCGCATAATTTCGATCTTTAAAAGTGAATAATTTAGATTGTGTAAAATTCGTGCCATTCGATGATATTGAAGTTTGCATCGTTAAAACGCACCAAAAATAATGTTTCTTTTTCTAAATGCCAATTTTCTGTGGCAGCACAAAGCTATAGCCAATTTGTTTAAGATAATCATTAGAGACCTACCATCTAAATCTGTCGAAAATGAGTTAAGATAACAATAAAAACGGAGGAAAAAGGAAAATATTGTGAAAAACCAAAAATTCGTTGCATTCCAACAGTGCAAACTTCAACATGTCTTTCGTTATTCGAAATTGTTTAGAAGAATTGAATCATATATATTTGTCCCGAGTCGATTTCTTTTTCGACGTAAATTATTCAGTTTCTTTAAGCCTTAAGCCAGTCTGGAGGCCGAAAAAATAGGTTTTTTGGGGATTTTTTTTATCAGGAAAACTACAAAATAAATCGAGATTAAAAAAAAGGTGTTTATTATACATATCAGTGACTGTATACAATATTTTTTTTGAAGCGATATATTTCAAAATGCGGCTCTGCAGCGATAATCTCAAAACTGCATTTTTCAAGTTGGCCGGAAACATAACTCAGACAATTTTCAACCGATTCACTTGAAATGTTGAATATATCTTGGAAAATACATTGTCTATGGAAGTACGTAGGTTTTTTTTTATATTGCACGGTCCGTTTTTTATTAACAATTATGTGACGATTTTTAAGGTAATTTTTTGGAAAGTGAAAAATTTACCTAAAAAATCGTCAGATAATTATTATTAACAAATGAACTATGCAATATAAAAAAAATCTTACGAACTTCCATAGACAATGTATTTTTCAGGATATATTCAACGTTTCAAGTGAATCGGTTGAAAATTGTCTGAGTTATGTTTCCGGCCAACTTAAAAAATGCAGTTTTGAGGTAAACGCTGCACAGCCGCATTTTGAAATTAATCGCTTCAAAAAAAATATTGTATACAGTCACTGATATGTATGATAACCACCTTTTTTTGTAATTGCGATTTATTTTGTAGTTTTCCTGAATAAAAATTCCCAAAAATCCTATTTATTCGGCCTCTAGAGTGGCCTAACCCCTTAAGCTAATTTGCAGTTTATATATTCGAATTTTTTTTGGTTGTTTTTCTTTTATTTCGAGTATATTTTTCTCGCAAAGATTTTCGAATAAGAGTGATAGAAAAAATGCACGGTTGCCCTCGCTTACCCTGATCGTGCAATTTCGTCCTTATCAGGAAAGAACGCTTCCTTTCGATATTTGCGAAGCTGTACGGGCAGCATTCCCCTTCCCATTATACTTGCACGGTTCCCTTGATACGAGGAACACGATAAATCCTGTGTTTCGCGTGGGCGTGCGGTGCCTCCCTTACGCGCGCGACTGCCGATCTTCGAGCAACGTACAGCAGGATCACCGTGGTACCCGAGGTACTCCGATGCACAGCGAGATCAGGACGAAGAAAGAGGATAAAAAAGTGAAGAAGAAGGTGGCTAAATTACGACGACGAGTTGGGCGCTCTGCTTCCTCGGCGCTCTTTTTTCTCTCTTTCTCTCTCTCTCTCTTCTTGTTTCGCGTGTACCAGGTAAACTGCAGGTTGCCAAGCGGTCCTGCCCTGTTTCGTCCTTGGCGAAAAGGAGCTTGCTACGATTTATCCGTATGTATATACAATAATGTCTACAGGTATACCTCGTGTCTGCCTCGAACCGCCAGTGGATCCGGAGAGTCGGGGCGATTTAAGTTGCTCAAGAGGCCCCAGAATCGCGCCATCGTATAGCGCCTTTTAAAAACGTTTAACCGTACGTGGCACGACTCATCGTCAATCTCCACTCCGCCCCCCCCCCCCCCCCCCCTCATTCACTCTCGACGGAACCGTCGTGGCCTATAATAATTTCCCGGAGAATCATTCGCCAACTTCACGAGACGTCGCCTCAAAGAAATTCACAATTACGACGAGGATTTCGTTTTTTTAGTACGTTTTTTTTGTCTTTGAATTTTTATATCCTCGATCTCCTTTACCAATTACCGATTTGCTTGTGGCGCAACGAATTATGATCGGTTTTCGGGCCCCCTTCCTTTTTTCCCACCTCTTTCCTCTTCTCTCTCTCTCTCTCTCTCTCTCTCTCTCTCTCTCTCTCTCTCTCTCTCTCTCTCTCTCTCTCTCTTTTACCGATAAATTCCAGCGATCTCCCCGAATCTCCGTTATCCCTCATGCATCTCGGCTCCTCACTGCGGCTACTTATCGTTGAATATCATCGGAAATATTCATGCGGTTTATGCTACTCGGCAGTTTTCCACGCCGCGAAGAGCTGAGAGTGAGAGAGAGAGAGAGAGAGAGAGAGAGAGAGTGCAGGAGGGAGCGAGAGAGAAGTCTCGGTCGCGGGCGTTACTACCCTGTAATTCTCTGCTGGCTCACGAGCGAAGGGACACGTTTGGACATTTTAATGGACTCGAGTTTTTATTTCATTTTATTTTATATTATTTTATTTACTTGATTTTTTTATTCTGAGAAAACGGCGCCACATGCGTGGGTTCAGGTGTGAGCTCGATCGGGAGCAAGGGAGCGAGAGACGGAGAGTTAGAGATTGATAGATCGTTAAATTTATATTACCCGATAATCATTAAATTACGTTTTTTTTATATTGCCTTAATTCATATGACCTAATAGCTTTTAAGGCAAAGCTTAGATGCGACAGGGCAAAATTATGCCTCGCTCATGCAATGTGGATCGCAAAATTAAAAGGAAAAATAATTGTAACATATTCTTGTGGAATGCAAACCAAAATAGTAACGAAAATTCGAACAAATTTTGTAACCATTTTCCAAGAATCGACAAAATTATAAGAGAAATAAGAGTAGAAAACACATAGTATGAATCACTCGAGATCATATTGATTGTACTAGAAAGATTTATATACCTACACATACATCTATATGCCATGAAAAAAGCCCTTGTGTCAAACAATTAAAACAATACACAAATTGATGCAAAGAACAAGCAAAATGAAAAGATTTTGTGAACAAAAACGAACCGGAGACACGAAATAACAATATAGCGAGAGAGGGAGAGATTGACTGATCAATTGTTTATTCCATGCCCTGGTAAAAACCGTAAGGCGAATTAAGATATAAATGAGGATACTAATAATGATTATAAAAAATAAAAATAAAAGAAAACTATAACACAATGCAATAGTAGTAAGGGTGCGAGAACGGCAAATGTTTAACAATGATTGGTATTAATTCTAAATTAGGTTACATTGAGTACTAGCATGAGGGAATATACGCTAGCCTAACATGGACCAAGAAATAGTAAAAAATAGAGGAGCAAAACGCATTGCAAAGTAAAAGAGTAGGAGTCAGGTGTAATGAGTAAGGAGAACTAAAGGCGCTTTGAACGTTTCAGAGTGGGAGAGAGAGAAAGATTGCCCATGAAAAATGACAAAAATTAAATTAAAGTGTTATAAAACGTAGCAAACGCCGAACGAAAAATGACAAAATTTCATAAAAAATAACGAAAGATAAACAAATATTTTACCCAATAAAATACGCACGTAACGAAAGGAAACTAAATTTAAGAGTTAAGGCGGTACGATCATTAAAGCGAATCCAACATTCGGACTTGAAAAAATTCAAGTCCGAAAGTTATTGTGCTCTTGTTAGTTATACATGCTCTAGAGCATGTACAGCCAACATTATAACAGGATTATAACTAAATTGCAGTCACATTGCATTAAAAAACAGGTGTTTAAACCGCACCCCCAAGTACCTATGAATCTTTCTACAAAAACTATTTCTTTTTTTCAAAATGCGACAGTACAAGAGAAAAACTAAACGACCAACGGTCTGATGAACCATGCCGCAAAAGAAGTCATCAACGGCAAAAGTATCCGAAAAGCGGCAAATAATAAAAAATCAGATAGAACTACGCTTTCGGGGCATCCATTAATTACGTGAGGTGATTTTGGCGATTGTTCGACCCCCCCCCCCCCACCCCTGGTGAGATGTCGTGAGATTTTGCTCGACCCCCTCCCCCCTCCCCTAATCTCACGTGAGATTTTTCAAAATGCATACGTTTACGGAGAATAAATTGTAGTAGAAGTAACTGCGGTTGTAGTACCATTTATTCCACCATGTTAAAGTAGTAGGGAGATTCTCCCTACGTGATAAAAATTACGTGATTACTAAAATTACTAAAATTAATAAAATTACGTGATATTTGCCGAAGCCCCCCCTCTCCCCCACGTGAGATTGGGTGAGATTTCGCTTGACCCCCTCCCCCCCCCCCCCCCCCAAACGCCTCACGTAATTAATAGACGCCCCCCTTTCTGCTCTTTTTTCATGTTCTCTGTGAAAAAAAACCTTTATTATCCCACGGGCTCAACAGGCCTCCTGGGGTGGCTCAGTTGGCCCCGCCTAGTGGGGTCAACTGAGCTCAACAACCTATTTTTTTTAACGATGTCATTACTTATCACTTCATTAATTCGGGAGCTATACTGCTTAGAACAAAATCATGATCAAGTGACCGCGCTCTGCCTTACTCCAGAGTTGTTTAGCATTTACCACAATTTTAGCACATTAGAAGCGACGGTACGAATATTCAACACAAGTTAACATAAATCAGAACAACTGTGGGTAACATAAAGTTAGTCTCTTTGTTGACCCTGAAGAACTAGTCGTACCGCCTCAATGCAAAATGATCGAAGGTGGTCACAGGCCTAGGAGCTAACCTAGAAGCTAACCTCGAAGCTAAAACCGATCACCGAAAAGAGAGGGAAAGGATAGAGAGAAAGAGAGACAGATTGATTGATTAGGTTCTATTATGCCCTAGCGCGCTCTGGGGCAAACATTTACAGAAAAAAAAAGAAAGAGACAGTAATGGTAGCGACAAAAGCTCGATGGCGATGGTACAAATTTCAGCGAAGAATATCAAACCATGAAAATCACCGACATCATGCATCAGGCGTTGAAAGACGAGAGTTGAGTAACAAGTGATACAGTGCGCAATATAATAAACTACAGGCTAATCTTAGATGAACATCGATAAACTTACAAGCTCATCTTAGATACTGGGAGTTAAAGACTACTGACTAACTTAGTGACTGATTTTACATGCTGCGAAATACAAACTGAACACACGTCTCGCAGAATAAAATAGACAAGCTCGGATTAACAATATCAGTCCATCGCTCAGCTTAACAATAAGAAATACAGTAGATGCGACTAGAATAATCACTAAAGTGCATCGCGCTACAAAATTTACCGTCATAACAAACTGGCTTTCGCTATACACTACAATAAGCTCGGAGACACGACTCAAGAGTGACAGTGGATACAGCGCAAACAGAGTGCCGGGTGCTTCGGACTATCAGACAGGAATCAGAGCTGGAAACCTTATGTACAGTCTGTTGTAAAAAGAAAATTGAAAAGTCTCGATTTGAAGATAGATGTGGAAGGCGCTGACGTAATATCAAAAGGCAATGAATGCCAATAATAAACAGCGGTGAGATAAAACGAGTCGCGATACGTGGTAGTGCGATGATGAGGAATGAGAAAGGCTCTCGGTGTTGTCGCTCGGCGCGTACGAAGATCTGCAGGTTGGTGTCGAATGAAGAGAGCGGTCATATATGGAGGTGCATTACCTTGGAAGATTTCATAAACCATGATGCCAAGAAAATATTGTCGCCTGCACTTAACCGTGGGCCAACCAGGTCGTCGCCTGTACGGTGTGATATGCTCATCACGGGGCAAGTTATAAACAAATCGGATGCAGCTGTTGACTAATTTCTCAAGAGTTTGATTCTGTTCATCCGTGACATCGATGTAGACAAGGCAGCAGTAATCCAGTATGGGAAATATTACTGAGGCAATCAACTTGGCTCTCAACTGCTACGATAACACATTTTGTATGAAATTTGAGTTTGTAGAATGAATAGTTTATCTCATTTGCGATAGTTACAATGTGCTAGCGCCATGAAAGATTCGACTTGTAAGTTATTCCGAGATTACGTACTTCTTCGACAAATGGTATGACTCACAGTTATATGTATCATTCACAGTTATGGGTGTTAGTGAAGTCCGATCGATTTGCTTAATGAACGATTTACTGCCTGTCACTAAGATCTTTGTTTTCTTTAAATTCAGAGTAAGCATGTCATGACAAGCATATTGAGCTACAGCATTAACGTTATGAGCTTTTCGTACTAAACCACTGCCAAGCCCTGAGGGTGGACAGCTCTGATAAATTTGAGTATCATCTGCAAAGATAATGTATTGCGAAAGTTCTAACTTGGCGCTTATATCATTAATAAAAAGCGTAAATAATAATGGGCCCAGCACTGAACCCTGCGGCACACCTGTTTTAGTCGGTAACCAGCTCGAAGCAATATTACTATCATTTACAACTGTTTACGTACGACCTGTTGAGTACGAGCGAAGCCAACACAAAGTCAAACCAAAGCCAAAGAAGAGAGAGAAAGAGAGAGAGAGAGAGAGAGAGAGAGAGAGAGAGAGAGAGGGAGAGATTTTGGAAGGGACTACCGGATGGCCAAGGCAATGGGCTCCATGTCGTGCATGGAGATGAGGGACTTTCGCTAAGGACGAGTATATCGCGATCCCGCGTTTCTGGAAGTCCTCTCGCATATGCATATACTCCCGCAAGTCTCTGCGTACCCAGCGTAATCTTTTTAAAATTTTTTTTTATATTTCTTTCCTCTTATTTCGCTGTTTCTGGCCGGACGCGCGATCAGCTGCGCGCGGAGCAGACCAAGCGAAAGCGGCGGGCGATGTTCAGTGGCACCACCCGCTTGTAAGCTCGTTATCTTTGGATCGTCTGGGCGTTAATGAACCCGAGGAGCGCACACTCGCGCTTACCACACGAGAATCCTTAAGCCCACCACGGCGGAAAGGACCTCTTTTTCCTCTCGCTGTATCTCTCTTTCTTTCCCTCCCTCGCTCTCGCTGACTTTCTTTCCTCCACCTCGCTGTTTTGCAACTTTTCTTATTCAATGCGCGCGCCCGCTCCACTTGCTCGACATTCCGTACAAATGTTCTTGACAATCAGATTGCGCCCTCTCGCCTGTATATATGTATATATATAGCGAGGTCACGGGGTTCGAGCAAATTTCCGATTCATATCCCATTGGCATCTCGTCTTCTTCGTCTTCTATTGCCAATCGGCTTGACGTCTATACCGGTCTATTTTATGAAGTTGAAATTTGCATCGTTGGAACGCAACGAAAAATAATTATTTTTCATTGCTCAGATTTTGTTTGGCCGACTCTGTGAAAATCGCTACAACGTTGCTGCGTATTTTCATAATAAATTTACGACCTCGATTTCCAAAAAAAGGCGTTGGATAATGGTAAAAAAGAAGAATTACATCATGGAAAAAATACCGATGCATTCCAACGATGCAAACTTCAACGCCGTATTTTTCTGAATATATATTTGACTAGAGCAGCAGCTCATTTTTTACGGTGTTTTTATATGTTTCTACTTCCCTACTTTTATCGTTATCTTAAAATATTTTTGGCACATTTCGGCGGTAGATTTCCTAATGAGCATCTAAAAAAATGATTGCCGATTTTTCATAGCTGAATCTGTAAAAAAAATTTTGAGTTATTCCGAAGAATTAATTTCCATTGCATTTCAGCGATCGAAACTTCAATCGCATCATTTTTTTGGAGTTTCATGGTTATTTAAAAGGCTTGTAATTTCGTCGTGTCTGTCAGTTACGAGACACCACCTCCCCACCCGGAGCGACGCTTTTCTATTTTTGTTCCCCTTTGGTTTGAAACTGGAAAATAATACATAAAAGTAGCATTCAGTAGGTACTTTGGAACCAAATTATTGCGGTTAGTGTAAAAAAAAATAGTTTTGTAAAAATAATGAGTCTTGGAGTTTACATCGTTGGAACGCCACGAAAAATCGTTTTTTTTTCTCGCTATAACCTACAATATTTTTTTGCAAATTCAGGTTTTCCGAGAGAAAATCCGAGAAAGCGTTTGAGTTATTCTCATAATCTAAAAGTGATGCAATCTCGATGACAAGTTGATAATTTATAAAAAATGAATTTTCGATGCATTCTGACGATGCAAAATTTACATCACGAATATTCACTCTCAGAAGTTAGACCCAAATAAAGTTAAATATAATACGATTGAAGTTTGGATTTGTTCGTGGATTCCGAGTCGAAATTTAGACCCTCCTTTAAACCTCCTTTCGATCCCAATTTGTCATTCAATGGAGGTTCAAGAGGTTCAAATGGAAATCTCAAAAACATGTATATCAGAACCTACTGAACCTCCAAAAGTGGCAGAAATTGGACTTTTTCACTCAAAGGAGGTTTAGTAGGTTCATCTGAACCTCCTTTAAACCCTAGTGAGCCTGATTTAATGCTCACGCAAACCTACAGACCCTCTTTTAAACCTCCTTTCGCTCTACTAACTCTCCTTTGACTCCTTTCATCGGTGGCTCGCAGAGCCTCCTAGCCCTCCTTTAAACCTCTTCTGACCCTACTAACCCTCCTTTAAGCCTACTTCAATATGCTGCCCTCCGCTCCCCCCCTTCGACAATCAATCGTACATAGGATACCCTATAAATTCTATGGAACTTGAGTAGGTTTATTATAACGTTTTTTTAAGTTACACGAAATAATTTATAGTTGTGACAATGTATGTATATGTTTCGAATTAATAAATCAATCTTATAATAAATAATCAAACATCATATTTTTAATTCACACATATAATTTATTTTTCAGATACAGCTTGACCCTACAGAACCTCCTTTGGATCCAATCTTTCATTTTCCTTCTGCTTTGGATTCAAAGGAGGTTCTGTAGGGTACAGATAGAACTTTAGGCCGAAACGAGGTTGTGTAGGTTCACGCAACCCGAGCCCATAGGCCTAAAGGAGGCTCAGGAGGTTGAATAGAAGGTTCAGTAGGGCTAAAGGAGGGTCGCCAACGGTGCAAATTTCTCCATATAGGTTCAAGGGGAGTCAAAGGAGGGCGGCGGTCTGTGCGTTACAAAGGAAATAGGTTCTCGAGCATTCAAAGGAGGGTCTAAATTTCGACTCGGGATGCAATGAAAATTAATTGTTCTCCATTTCCACCTGTTTAGAGACGTACAATATAAATCTGCCATGAAAAATATTTCCTCATAAGCAAAGTGAGTTAACAAAAATATTTTTTTTTATCTTCGTTGCATTCCAACCATGAAAACTTCAACACCGTTAAATATATAAAAATACAGTGTGGCACGGACTTATAAAAATACTCTTCTACAATGCTTAAGCTTGGTCCACACATTTTCCCCGAGTAAAACCGATTTTACTCTCCATCTGGAACCTTATTTTGAGAATTCCAAATTTCGATTACCGTTGCCTGAGATTGCATCGCCCACCCCCAAAAAGCACCAAATAATTTCGCGACTTTTTAGAAACTTATCAATTTTCAATTCCGAGACGAACACGACCTTCCTCTTTGTCCCTTCACTCCCGTACTTTTATTTGCAACCGGGATAATTTTATACGCCTTGATTTCTGAAAAATTATACCGGCTATCGCGACTGCATACACGGCCGTGATTTCTCTCGCGTCTCCCCAACTGCGATTCCGTACTCTTTCTACACCCGAAACGTACAACAAAAAACCGACCATAAAAATTCATGTACCCGCGCGGATCCGTCGTGCGCGGTCGATAATCCGCGGGAAAGGGCCGATTATCTTTACTCCAAAACGGGCCTTTTCATTTTTATCGTGCTACGTGATTTTTCGCAAACTTGAACTTTCGCTTTGACGCGGGTAGTTCCGCTGTGGGATGATTGTACGAGACGAGATATTTTATCACGGCCTGCGTGTGCACTGTACAGTTTTTTATCGGTATGGGTATACATAACTATACACTCGAATTTGTACATACATATATATATACATATATATATATATATATATATATATATATATATATATATATATATATATATATATATATATATATATATATATATATATATCGTAACGGTACATTTTTCACGTTATGAAACTGGGTCTTCTTCTCAACGGCGAACAGGGTCGTCGGTTTACGCCCACGACCGATAGATCCCCATTGTCTCGAGCGTGCGAGAGCGTCTTTTAGGTACCTTTGTAGATATATATATATATATATATATATATATATATATATATATATATATATATATATATATATATATATATATATAGGCTTTCGACTTCGAGGACCGTCCTCATAGTAGCCAGTTGGTCCGATACGCAACGTTATGTAGCCTCAATGTCTTCAAAATTGGCTCTGGATAATTGTAAGCGTGTTTATATAAAGGTCATCTCTTGATATACACACACAAAATGCGATCTTGCGAGCTCGGGCATTTCTTCCCATGCTATATATAAGCGTATATGACGTAGATAGAAGTATATACATGTATATAAATGTATATAAATGTTTATAAATATTTATAAATATATATAAGTGTATGATAACGTATATAGATGTACATATGCATTTATGTGTCTAAAGACGTAGATAGATATCCCTTGGAAAATGTGCATTAAATTAAAAAAGAACACCACGTACTCATATATACCCCGAAAAAAATTATTCTTTGCTTTACTTTATAAAAACAAAAGTTCTGGATTGCCTTAAAAAGGAATATTTTTTTCTTTCAATTCAAACAATGGTTTTGTTATATTTTTTCCATGAATCAAATTTATAAAGAAAAACGAAATTAGTTATGAAAGAGCCAATTACAATCTGCGTATTGCGCTAGTGTACTATAAATCTACACAAAATTAAACCTCAGGAATGATTTCTTCAAAAATATTTCATTTTCATTTATAAAATATGGAGCATGAAACGAAGTATGTGTGTGAGTATGCATCTATATATACATATATATATATATATATATATATATATATATATATATATATATATATATATATATATATATATATATATATATATATATATATATATATATATATATATATATATATATATATATATATATATATATATATATATATATATATATATATATATATATGGTGGGAACGAGAAAGCACAAACACGAGGATGATCCCTAATAACTTTGCGTGACTAAAAGATGCGATGCCCCTTTCTTCAGAACCGCAAATAATCCGCAGTAGCCATAATGGCAGAGGAGGCAAGGAATAAAAAATTTCTCATATCCGAAAGAAAAATAGACGTACTACTTATCATGATTTGTGCATTATAGATGCTAATGGACGTAATTAATAAGGGCTGCCGAGTCGTCGAGGCACCTCGACGTGTGATATTGTTCGGATTTTCTTTCTCCGTCGCACTGCGGATCGGGCGGACAAATGTGCCATCCAGCGCTCGGGACGACTCATATATACAGGGTGACCCGAAACTTGTCGCCCAAAAGGAATATCTAGATGCCTCGTATTCATACCTATTCGAAACCACTTATGTTGGTCCCCCCCACTTATGTTGGTCGACCTTTTTGAGTTTTGAAGCAAAAAGCATTTATAATGCATTCTGTAATTTTTGTATCGGAAGTTGGTAGTTTACCAAAGCAATCGGAAGTCATTCAGACTAGTATTTTTTTAGTCATCCCAACTGACGAATGATCCTCTCAAAACTATTTTTAAAACTTTTCAACCAAATCAAAGGCATTGACGTTAGTGTTCAGTTGGTCATTCATTGATTGCCGCACAGTGAACTTTATGAAAATAACACAAGTTAAGAAGAATCGCGGGGTAAGTACCTGCATAATAGACAAAAATGAAAACAAGCTTTTTTCTCAAAAACTAAAAACGGTCGTGAAACATACATGTAGATATTTTTTTCTTTGTTTATACAATCACCTAGAAAATTTGAAAATTAGTCTTATTAAACTATTATTAAGAATATTAGAATTTTTTTGCCCATTTAGGTCGTCGAGCTGCAAAAAAATCGGAAAAACCGCCTGCGTTATTCTCGTAATTTAAAAGTGCTGAAATTTGGGCAACAAGTTGATTATTGAAGAAAAAAAGAATTTTCGTTCAATTCCAACGATGCAATATTCAACATCACGAATATTCGCTCTTAGAAGTTTAGCTCGAATGAAGTTAATGTAATGAGGTAGAAGTTTGTCTTTATTGGGTATCGCAATGGAATATAATTTTCTAAATCCCTTGAATTTCTTTGGGCAGTTTCTGCCCACAAAATTGTCTCAAACATTTGTTGAGATGCTTGTTTAGAGGAATACAATCTAAATCTGCAAAAAAAGATGTTGTCCAATAAACAAAATACATGGATAAAAATGTTTAAAAAAATATTCGTTGCATTCTACCGATTTTCCTTTTGGACGTCACTATTTGGGCCACCCTGTATGTATATATACATGCATACGCTCGAAATTTCTTCCATTCTTTCTCGCTCGTTGCTTCGCTGAAGCTTACATGTTCCCTAATCCGGGGCACATGGTTTTTAGCTCGATATGTTGCTCCTGCCGAGCTGACCGAGGCCAGGGACGTGACTTAATCGCTTTCCGGGAAAGGATCACTGCCGAGTTTATAAGTCTACCGGGAGAAGAACGAGGTTAGAAAAAGGCGTCGTCGTGGGACTCTTGGAAGTGGGTTTTGTCCAAAAAGCCCGATGATTATGTGGCCCCCCGGGTCAAAATTTCTAGCCTCCTCTGAACACTCGCAGGACCCTTTTCCTGTGTAATGTTCACTGCCATGGAGAGGCCTCCATTTGATCCATTGTAGCCTCTTTTAGCCCTTCCAAACCTTCTTTCAATCCCCAGTAGCAATGGAACGTGCAGAACACAGGCCTCCTTAACCTGCGTTCGATCTCAAGTCTGTTGCTTCGACCCCACCTAACCTGCTTTGAGTCCAAATTCGTTATCTCCTCCATCAACACTTCATTCTGGCCTGATCGGTAACCCGTTCGATGCCGAAATGAATACGTTTTTGCTGATTATTGTCGAATAATGGTATAAATAAATATGCATTGTCAGCTGTTTCGCCACGTGACAGATGATGAATAAATACTACACGAAAAGTAAACAATATATCATCACTTTATTAAATTATCAGTGCAACATTTAACTGCGCAAGCAATCAATGTTTCTCAATATGGGTTTATAATCATTTTATAGGTGATTCGTGGAAAAAGGCTTGTATATCCAGACTTACTCTGATTCCATCGAATTTATCGGCGTGCTTATAAATGAGTGATGATCAATTGGCATAAAGACACCTACGAATTCTAATGCCACTACCCGTATAAGTGACATATTATCCGTTCTATGGCACTCGTGCAGATAAGAGAATTGGGTATTCCAAATCCTCGAACTTCCGAGTGAATCGAGTATCACCAAATGTAGTCAGCCACAAGCTTCATTATTTTTCTTACATTTGTTTGGTGCCACTCACGGTATTTTGTTTTACTATGCGCAAAGAAATGTAATTTCCTCTATTGATACTTAAGAATCAACCGAATGGCCGATAAAGGGGTCTCCCGTATTGACTGATTATACTATCGTGACATTAAGAAAACTTTATCAATATATAAAATGCCAAAGTTTAAATAAGTAATTACGTTGATATTCACAAATGTATATCTAACATATTGCTAAAATGCTTATGAAGCGTTACATTACCGACTATGATATTTAGGTTATGTTCTAAAAGTTTAATTTGCCGATGTCGTTACGATATGTATTGTATGGGATTGAACCCAATTCTATTTTTTTAAATTAATATTTTGTTTGTTTTTCTTTTTTTTTTTGGTTCATGAGATCACGGGTCTCCTTGATGGTTGATCACGGTGGATGGCAAAGAAAAAAAAATATGGCTATTTAAGATGTGTATGTTCATCACGTTACGCTATGTTAGAACGTTCATGTATGGCAAAAAGAAACATATAAAAATTGAAAAAATATTGCTACCTGTATTTGAAGCACGTTTTTATTTATTCCTGCGACATGTAGCATTAATCGACTGAATGGAAGGTCTACGATACTCTTAGGCTATAGAGGTTCCGGAGGGTCTACGGTAGGTTCAAAGGAGGGTCCGGAGGGTATACGGCATGGATACAGTAGGTTGAATAGAGGGTCCGGAGGGTATACGGCATGGATACAGTAGGTTGAATAGAGGGTCCGGAGGATATTCGGAGCACCTACAGCAGACTGAATGGCGGGTCCGCAGGGTATACGGCGGACCTACAGTAGGCTGAAAGGAGGGCCAGTAGGTTCTGCGAGATCGCTCGATCAGACCCTCCCGAGGTCTGGTAGGTTCAGTTGCGCGCTACACTAGCCTCCTTTGAGCCTAAAGCCCAGTCTATGCCATCTAGGGGGTTCAACGGAGGCTCTAACATAATAATATTCCGTACATCGTACCCTCATTTGGATACCCGATAATCCGCTACCGCGGACCTCTGTTAGGAGAGGGAGGCCTTCATTCCGCGAGTTGGAAGCAGCTCGAAAATTTTGGCTCGGGGTCAAACCGACTCACCGTGCAACGTACCGCGGCCTTGGAAACGGAAGCCATGGATCGTTCGAGAGCAAACGATCGATCGATTTTCAGTGTTGAAGAATGTCGGAAATAAATATGATGCAATTGTACGCCGTATCGAGCATCTGAGATCCGAGATTGATTGCGAAAGGTTGAAAAATTCGGTTGAAGGGATGCTGTGGATTGGAACTTGAGGAAAAGTCGCGCTTGAGCGAAGGAACGACATACATTGGTACACGGTTCATGGATTTAATTGAGTCGTTCCTCATAATTGGAGAAGTCGCGAGAGTCACGTTCGCCGTGCCGTGAGCAGTTACGGGATCCAGGACTTCGAGATGCCGATATCGCTCTCGTCGCCTTTTCTTGCCCCTTTCTCTCTCTCTCTCTCTCTCTCTCTCTCTCTCTCTCTCTCTCTCTCTCTCTCTCTCTCTCTCTCTCTCTCTCTCTCTCTCTGGCTCGATCCTTCGCATTGCACTCATATCGTCGTTATGACATAGCTGCATATACGTACATACCGTGGAGCATAGATATAACGAGCCGTGTGCCGATACGCCCAGGCCTATAATCGAGATCGTTAACGTGTGTTCGACTATTAGCTTAATATAGCGCAACGATACGCGAAACAAATGTTGCGCGAGTGCAACTTCTGCGGGGTTAAAGTCGTTTCTTAATCGATATATCTATGTGCTCTTGTACGATTTCACTCCCGCGGGACACCGTGTATGACGTACATGAAAATTTCGTTCATTGAACATTCAAGATATTTAGCTCGAGATGTTCGATGTCTTTATCTGCGGGGGGACATTATTGTTCGGCGTGCATCGCTCCGGGGCAATTTACTAACAAGAAACATCGCTTTAGAGCCTTCGATTTTATTGAACCTCATGTATGTGATGAAGCATTGAAAAATATTAGATTCGTGTTTTTTTTAATCGGCAGAAAAAAGCTTTTGAGGAGGGTAACTACCCTTCGAAGAAAGGCGTGTCCCACCCTTTAATTTTCCAGTCTCCTTTGAACACTCGCCGGACCCATTTCCTTTGTAATGCACAAGCCGCCAGCCTCCGTTGAACCTACGACACCCTATTTGTCAAGTTCACTGCCATGGAGAGGCCTCTATTTGATCCAGTGTAGCCTCTGTTAGCCCTCCCAAACCTTCTTTCGACCCAGTACCAATGGAACGTGCAGAACACAGGCCTCCTTAACCTGCTTTCTTTGGCCTGATCGATAACCCGTTCGATGCCGAAATAAATACGTTTTTGCTGATGATTGTCGAATTATGGTATAAATAAATATGCATTGTCAGTTGTTTCGCCACCTGACAGATGATAAATAAATACTACACGAAAAGTAAAAATATATCGTCACTTTATTAAATAATCAGTGCAAGATTAAAATGCGCAAGCAATCAATGTTTCTCAATATCGGTTCATAATCATTTTATAGGTGATTCGTGGAAAAAGGCTTGTATATCCAGACTTACTCTAATTCCATCGAATTTATCAGCGTGCCTATAAATGAGTGATGATCAATTGACATAAAGATACCTACGGATCCTTATGCTGCTACCCGTATAGGTGACATATTGTCCGTTCTATGGCACTCGTGCAGATAAGAGAGTTAAGTGTTCCACATGGAACTTGGGAGAATGGGTATTCCAGGTCCTCGAACTTCCGAGAGAACCGAGTATCACCAAATGTACTCAGTGTCAAAAGCTTCATTATTTTACCTACATTTATTTGGTGACAATCAGTGTTTTTTTTTACTATGCGGAAAGAAACGCAATTTCTTCTATTGATACTTAAGAATCAACCGAATGGCTGATAAAAGGGTCTCCCGTATTGACTGATTATACTTTCGTGATATTAAGAAAACTATCAGTATATAAAATACCAAAGATAAAATAAGTAGTTACGTTGATATTCACAAATGTATAGCTAACATGTTGCTAACATGTTTATGAAGCGTTACATTATCGACTATGATATTAATGATGTTAATGTTCATTATGTTACGCTACGTACTAAGTTCATGTACGGGAAAAATAAACGTATATAAATTTAAAAAATATTGCTACGTGTATATTTGAAGCACATTTTTATTTATTCCTGCGACATGTAGCATTAATAGGCTGAATGGATGATCTACGATACTCTTAGGGTATGGAGGTTCCGGAGGGTCTACGGTACGCCTGCAGTAGGTAGGCCTAATGGAGGGTCTATGGTGCGCCTACAGTAGGTCGAATGGAGGGTCCGAAGGGTCTATGGTGCGCCTACAGTAGGTCGAATGGAGGGTCCGAAGGGTATTCGGAGCGCCTACAGTAGGCTCAAAGGAGGGTCCGGCAGATACACGGCACGGATACAGTAGGTTGAATTGAGGGTCCGGAGGGTATTCGGAGCACCTACAGCCGGCTGTATGGAGGGTCCGGAGGGTATACGGCGGACCTACAGTAGGCTGAGAGGAGAGCCAGTAGGTTCTGCGAGAGCGCTCGATCTGGCCCACCTGAGGTTTCGTAGGTTCAGTTGCGCGCTACACTAGCCTCCTTTGAGCCTAAAATCCAATATATGCCATCGAGGGGGTTCAACGGAGGCTCTAACATAATAATATTCCGTACATCGTACCCTCATTTGGATACCCGATAATCCGCTACCGCGGACCTCTGTTCGGAGAAGCAGGCCTTCATTCCGCGGGTTGAAAGTAGCTCGAAAATTTCGACTCGGAAACCCGTCGACACGTCCGTCTTTGAGGGGTGCTTTCTCTCCGTAAAAACCTTTTCCGCCGATAAAACAAATACGTGCCTAATAGTTTTCAATGCTTCGTCACATATATGAGTTTCAACAAAATCGAAGACGGACACTTGAGTGATGTTCCTTGTAGGCCAGGCTTCACTTCCAGTTCTTCACCCTCCGAAGAGTTGCCCACGGCTGGTTGATTTCTAACTTATCGTTTTGGCACGAGGGCGCAGGAAAACTGGAACACCTGTGCTGACATAGCCATCTACGTTTGGGGGGTTTGCATGAGCTGGCAATTTTGAACAGATGACTCTTCCATTGAGAATCTCATAGGCTAGGGGCTTAACCTTCATTTACATAACGATTTCGTAAAAAATAAAAAAATTCACTGAGGTGTGACAATTTTTATCAAGACGATTTAGCGTTTTTCTCGACACTATGTTTTATGGAACAGTATAAGTCGTGTCTCAAAATCTATTCGTCCTATTGGGTTCAAATTCGGACAGAGCATAGTTAATAACATTCTCCATTGTGTGACCGGATGATTTTTCAAATATATCTATCCATTTGTTAATAAGAAATGTTCAAACTTGTTTTATTTGCGTCGAGAGTCGAACTTTTTTTCTGCAGCTTGCCATTTTCGTAATTTTCGAGGTTTCAAAAGAGTATCCGGTTATATTAAAGTTTTATCATCATACTGATTTTTCATTTCAGTTCACCCTGGTTGCCAAAACCACCATCATCGACTAGCCATGTAGCAACGCCGGCGCTTTGTTAAAATAATGTCTTGACTGTTTATCAGCGAAACACTTTTCGACCGGTAATCGGCGCCCAAGTTGATGAACGAACCGAGCGGTTCACCCATCCGAGTATTGGCTCAGGCCAATGCCCGTTGACACTCTCGAAAACCGGACATATATATATATATATACAAATACAAAACACACACACACACATATGTAAATCACGATCCTATTAATTTTTCTCTAATGAAAATTCTGGTCTCTCTTTTTCTCTATCTCTCTCGGGAAGATCAAAGTGGTTCGCGTCGTTATTCCGGGAGGCTGTACAATATAACGCTGTATGGCTAATTGAACATAAAAGAGTTTGCGCGTCTGTAGATGCACCGAAGTTGCACTCACGCTGCAAACTCGAATGGCGCGTGTTTTGTGTATACGATGCGATCGAGGCGCGAGTGCGCGGTGAGCGCGAGGACATCGAGCCGCGCGTTGTGAGAGAACGTCGTGTCGTGAATAGTAGCTATATGCATTTTCATCGATACAGCTTAATGGGCATATTCTCTGCACTCCCCTTTTCATCCGACGGTATGTATGTACCTTTTGTTGGTACGCTATACCTACACATAGTTTGAAGAGATTCTACGGGATAGCAGGGGTGCCGCTCGAACGGAAGGAGAAAAGAGAGAGAGAGAGAGAGAGAGGAGAGAGAGGAGAGAGAGAGAGAGAGAGGGGGGGGATAGATAAAGAGAGTGAGGAAGAGAGGTTGATTGATTGGGTTGTTTATTAACTATGCTGAGCCAACCCTTGAGGCAAATGGTGATACAAATCATTATTAAACGTTCTTGTTGGTATAATAAAAATTATAAATAGACCGCAGATAGTTATTACCATTAATATAATATGATATAGATATATAGTTACAGCGCAGATTCAATCAAGCGGCGTTTCAACATTGATATCGTCTTGATCTTTGCCTCGTTGGAAGGCAACGAAACTTTTTCTTTTACTTATCGCTCAATATATTTTTCTACAGATTTAGATTCGAAAACTCAGCAAAGATCCCAAGAAACGTTTGCGTGATTTCCGTGTCCGAAACCGGCAAAAAAATGCAAGATAAAAAGTGAATGATTAAAAGAAACGATGTTGTATTTGCATCGCTGGAACCCAACGAGCGTCAGTAGCCCAATCTTTTCTCGGCAAATTTGGGCTCCGAAAAACACAAAAATGTTTTTTTTAGGGTCCTCATAAGAAATCTGAAGGCCACATTTGCAGGATCAGATTTTGGATAATGAAGAAAATGAGAGAAAGAAAATAAAAAACATTTTCATTGCATTCCAACATCTTACACGAATAGAGTATGAAGCACAAGAATCCATTAGGAATATTGTAACACAAATAAAAATGACAAATACATTTATTAATCAATTAAAAATCGGAAATCCATTAAAATAAATCTCTAAATACTAACTACAGTCAAACGAAAATAATGCAGGTATGAGTCCACCGAGAGAGAAAGAGAGAGAGAGAGAGAGAGAGAGAGAGAGAGAGAGAGAGAGAGAGAGAGAGAGAGAGAGGGAGAGACCGAGAGGGAAAGAGGCAGATAAAAATAGGGAAAACAAGGAGAGATAGAGTGCAGGAGAGAAATCGAGTGCACGGTGCTATGCAAAGTGCAATAGTGAAAATAAAGTTTCCAGGAGACATTGAGAAACGAGACGAGACTCACGCGGCCGCCCGACCAGGATGATAGATCCGAGAGCGCGAAAGACCAGTCAGTGTACTTAATACTACGCCAAGCGAAGTAAAATTCTTAAAGATTGTCGTGTAGGAGTATTGGTGAAGAGCACGGCAGTATGCAGAGAGAGAGAGAGAGACAGACAGATAAAAAGATGAAGAAAGAAAAAGATCGTCGATAAACAATGGACCAAACGAGGTCGCGGATGGAGCCCGCAGGATCTTAGCAGCCGTCACGTTGACGAAATATCGAGGTTACGAGTCCCCTCCCCCGCACCCTTAGGGAGCACGGAGGGCTCTATGGCGCGGTGCATTGCGCTCTTGGACCCTCTCGCTTACTTGCATTAGTTTTGCGCGAGAACGAGAAACGCGAGCGCTCTGTTCATTCTTATAGCATAGAAGACCGCGAGAAAGAACGTGGGAACGTTTTTGGATCCGTTCACGGGCAACCCAATATTTCTCTTTCTCTCTCTCTCTCTCTCTCTCTGTATTTATTTTTTCCTTTTTTTCTCATTCCGCGCGCCTCTCGTGGTGCGAGGGTGTGACGCAATTGCCCAGAATCCCGATGGAGGATCGATGGGAAAATCAAGTCCGTTTATGAATATATATATATACACACACGCGTACATGCATACCGGGTAGCCCGGTAACTATCAGCACCTTTGATATCTTTGAAATAATGGGCGTCAGACGAAGAATTGTCCAACAGAAGTTATATTGTACGGAAAGGGTCAGCAGATCGTGGTAACGATTCTTTTATAGGTGTAGTTGCTTCCAAGATGCGAAGGCCACTTTTCAATTCCCTTTTTTCTCAATTGTCATTGGTATCCAAAATAATTTTCGATCGATTCAGCTTTTGGGTCTTCAATAAGCATTTCAAAAAACCGTTCGAGTGATTATCGTATTTCTCTATGGGCTCCGAAAAAAATTGACAATCAGTAAAAATGTATCGTTGAGTTCTAATGATGCAAACTTCAATATCGTTTTAGGTCGACCATCGGATAGCGGCTGTTGAGACGAATCAATGACCTGCAACAGAATGTTATTCACATCGCGTTTCTTTATAAAAGGCATACAAAGTGATAATTGTCGGTATCAAGACAAGACTGCGATAATGCCTTGATACCGACGGATATCATCTCGAATATCTTTTGCAAACTAAGACAACTAAAATGACTAAAATGATAGAGCGTTCTAATGAAAAAAAAAAAAACATAAGTAACTAACCTTCGGATTACGGAACCAACTACGCCTTAAAACCCGTTAATTCTGTCTGATGATCTCTTTTGTACATTTCAGCTTATGTTGACATTTATTTTCCTAGCACACATTTTCTAAGATATTAAAGGTGTCTATTGTTTACAGCAAATTATACAGAGGGTAAAAAAAAGAATTTGCACACCTTGTCCTTCTGAAATACCCGTGTGGAAATTGCCGTAAGGATCCAATCAGATTCTCTACTTCCTGATAGGGATCCAATGGGTTATCACATTGAATCCCTATACTAAGACGTCACGCGCGTACATTGGATTCTCATCGGGCGTCCACATTACAAATGTCACATTCGGAAGGGCCGCGATCATAAAATTTCGTTTTCCTCTTTGTTGCCTACGCCAGCGCAATAGCACGGGATGAGGGTAAAAAGAGGCTGTGTGAGTAAAGTGGCGTTACGGACTTTCCGCGGTTGGGTAGGTATTGGAGGAATAATTCGACAGACTTCCCAAGTCGAAATTTTCCATCTATTTTACCCCTCCAGATCCTCACAGTGGTAGGAGATAAAGGCAGTAAAGTAGCTTCGTATTCAATATAAAACGAGCTCCTACTTAACGCCTAGAACGGGAACAAATTTCCCTTTTTTCCACTTGCAAGCGCTAAGGAGGACGTCGATTGGCACACGTATTCACGCACACGCATACACTCTATTACGCATATAGAGATACATATGCCTGAATACGCGCATGCGTAGACACACGTATATACCCACACACATACATACCTAAGCATACACCAACACACGTATACTAGTACCTATACGTATGCATGCGTGCCTACTATGGGATCCGCGTATACATGCATGAAGGCAATTCCTATGAAAAATATTGTAACCCAAACAAACCCAATATCCATTTCTTTCACTTTGAAGAGTTGCTGGAGCTGCAGGGGCAAGTTTGAAGCGAATGCGAAAGGTTTGCTGGGTGGAGGTAATGGAAAGGCCATTGGAAAAGTAGGCCTCTACGGCGAACGCGCGGTCCTACCTAGTCCAACGCATGACGGTTACTGAAAACTATCAGACTCGCTCTTTCGAATGCGACCATCCCCACCCTCGTTTCGGCGAAACAGCGTAATGCGCGATAGGTTCGAACGCAATCATAAGAGAAGCTGCAACGACTTCAGCTAGGTTAGGTGGGAGTATAAGGGCCTATGCAGGAGGTAAGCTACAAAGGAGTATCATGTGGCGGCCCATAGTAGGACTTCTAGCAGTAAACAGACTCAAGTGAGGCTGACATAGGATCAAACGCCTTTAAAATAGGCTGAAAATTTCGACTCGGGATTGTGTACGATTGACACGATGTTATTCATTATAAGATACTAGGCGGGTTTAAGCGATCAGGGCTACGATTGCTACAAGGAAAACATTATAGTCAGCTTACATTGGTTGTATGTTCGGCGCTCGCTCGCTCGCTCGGTCGCGTGAATGTTTGTTGTCGCCAGCAATGCAGGGACCTTCGCTCTTTACTTGGCCTGGTGCGCTCGCTCGTAAGGCGCTCGCAGGATTTTACACCGGTGCGTGTGTTTACTTAACGCGTTTACTACGAAAGGTACTACGCGTGGATAGAAATATGAACTTATGGAGCGAGGTCGATGAATTGAGACTAATCTTTACGGACCGATGATAGAAACTATACAAGTGTAAGATAAAACTTTCGAGACCCGAAAAATGAAGACTGTTCGTATACGGATCGACAGCAGACCGATTCGTATGAAATTTAATTGGATATATTCGTTAGGCGGGCTGCTGGATTAAGACTCGGTAGAAGAACTTGATTCGATGGTGATTGACGGGAGGCTGCTTCGACTTTTTGCATATTGATCCTTCTTGGTTCGCATGCGATTTTTCGAGAGAGTGGGCCGATCTTTTGTTTCTCTTCTTAAGAATGATAGTGCAAACGGAAGGCGCAAATTCACTCTTTATTCCCTTTATTAATCGTACGCGTAGGAGGTGTGTGCCGAAATTCGTGGTCGAGTCGTTCGCGATACCGCGGCGACCGTTTCTGGTTACCGGGTCGAATCATGCAGGCTTCTCTTTGTCTCCATGCAGATGGGCCAGCGCAAGGTTTTTGGAGTCTGTTGATCGAGTTGCTGTTTGATTTACCGTTCGACGGCTCTTCGTGAAATATGCGTCTATGATCATGTTCTTGTTGACATCCAGGGGAGTAGACCGCCATGTTTCTCGAATCACTGTCTAAGTTTTTGTTGATGACTTATCCTGGAATATGCGCTTAGGACCGTGTTCTAGTTGAAAGCCAAGATGATAAGAAAAATCGACGGCTGAAGGTGCTGCTATTGTGTATATACCGCTGTGGTTTGTATATGCGTGCGAAACGTACGCACGTTCTTTTTTATGCTGTTACGTGTCTTATTTTAAGATTTATACATATAATAAAATTGTGACGGTAAATGAGGATACTAGAAACAACCGAGAGAAGAGTCTCTCCTGCACATCCGCTAGGATGTAACATCAATCGCTTAAAAAAATATGCCTTAAAAATCGATTTGAATCACATAAATGGAAATCCACTGTAATTATCGCTTGTTATTTATTCTACTGCACTTTGACATATCACCACCCACGTACACGTTAACGAAGCGTGCAGGTTATATTTCAACACGCAGAGTTTTTTCTCGTGACTTTTCACATAATTTCGATTCGAACCTTGTGAGAATCCTCATACGGTGTCCATTGGGGAACAGTACAGCATTTGATTGGATCTCAATCAGGACTCCCAACGTGCGGTGTCCCTAACAAATCCCTATCGAGATTTGGGTGCATCTTGGGACCCTCCAACAAATTTGTACACGGATCCAACAAATTCCGGTTAAAAATTGCGGACAAAAGCTTCGAATCGACGTTAATCGGGAAATAGCAGGCCATCCATCTGGATTCCAATGTGGACTCCTTACGTGCGGCGTCCTTATCGAATTCCTATCAGGATATGGTAGAATTTAGAATTCCCCAACAAATTACTGCATGGGATACAGCGTGAGTGAATCTTGAATAAGTATGAATCGCTTAAAAAAGTATATCTTAAAAATCGATTTGAATCACATTGTCACATCTTCGTGACCTTATCGGATTTGGAGAGGATGTAACAAGGTGTTGGCTACTCTTTGAGGTCAAAGCAATTAAACCCTTTACTTGGAAACGGAAGTTACGTATTTGATATGAGAGAGCGGGTAGAGAGGACCGTTGAGTGGTAGGATTCATTCGTTGAAAGGGTTCCTTTTGCTCTCGTCTTGGGAGTTGCAGTTACAATGTTGGTGGAGGTTTATACAATCGTCGGTATACACGTAGGTTAAATGGTTCCTTTATGATGTTTAAACGAGGATAATATAGTTCCTCACACACAAATTATTCTAGGATTTTCCTCAACCATATGAATAGTTCTACCGTGTCTTTTCTTTTAGAATTTGTACTTTAACCTTATCGTTGTTGCACAATGAATGGGTTTTGACTTGGTCGTACAATCGCGACTAGTTTCGAACTTGGATTGTTTTCGATAGAAATTCTTACGTCAGAGATTCAGAGTTACGTGGCAGAGATCAGAGTTAGATTGTTTTCGATAGAATTTCGCACGTCACAGATTCAGAGTTACGTGGCAGAGATTCAGGGTTAGACTGATGACTGATGACTGACGACTCGTTCGTGGCAGAGATGATAATGAGCGTCCGTTCGTAGCAGAGATTAGACTGAGCGCCCGTTTTGGCAGAGATTAGACTCTGCGCCGAGTGAAGCCTTGTTCCTTCCTTATATACTCCTTTTTAAAGCATTGGTCAATGGGAATTTCGGCGTTGTGCTTATTGGAGTCATTTTATTGCTTCCTCGTAAGTACACTAATTATGGTCCATGTCGTAATAGTAAATTCGAATCTCGTAGTATTGAAGCTTCCACCCGTTTGATGCAATTGATTGGTAACACATTGTATTTAGTCTCTTTGATAGGTAACTCATTTTCTCGCCTCGATGGTGTGTATTTATCCTTGGTAGGTTATATCGGCTGGGTAAGTATACCCTGTTCCTTCGAGAGTGGCTTGTTTCTTGCGTTTTACGATGTGTAGTCGTTTGCAATATCGGTCGTGTAGACATGGCGCCGGTGTTAATATTCGTGTCGAGCCCTGGTAATTTTCGGAATCTTCTAGGTTACGGATTTATGGTCACCCGGAAAGGGGTTTCGTTTCCCCTGCCACAGGTTCTGCAGATTGTCCAGATTTATTGGAGTTAAAGGTGGTGAACGCAATGAAGCCGGACGGGGCGTGACGACATCACTGAAAATCCACTGTAAATTATCGTTTTGCTATTTATTTAACTGCACTTTGACACAACATCACCACACACGTACATGCTCACTCACGAAGCGTGCAGGTTATGTTTCAACACGCCGAGTTTTTTTTTTGTGACTTTTCACATCATTTCGTCTCGGACCTGGTAAGAATTCTCAAATGGCGTTCATTGAGGAACAGTGCAGAATCCAATGGGATCCCAATGGGGACTTTCTATATGCGGTGTCCCTAACTTATCCCTATAGAGATGTGGGTGCATCTTGGGACTCTTCAACGAATTTGTGCATGGGGTCGTGAAAGCATATTTTTTATGGGAGATCCAACTATTTCCGGTTGAGAATTTCAAATAAATATTTTAAAACGATAACAATCGGGAAATAGCGCGGAATCCACCCGGTTTCAATGTGGACTCGTTCCGTGCGGCATCCCTATCAAATCCCTATAGGAATGTGGTAGGATCTGGGGCCTCCCTAACAAATTTCTGCGCGGCTAATTCTCAGAAATAAGCTAACAATATTTTTGCTTTCACACAATTCATTCGTTTTTCCGCAGATTTCTCAGTAGTGTCTAAAACCGAATATAGTATTGCTTCAAAATTCCTCCTCAAGTATAATCACTTACCGCTCATGATCCTTCCAAAATGACAACAATTAATTAAGATCATCGATTTCTCGTTTTATTCGCGCCTGGCACGAAACGCGACGACATATCATTCACGAGGAATACAAATAAAAAATACACGCGCATTAAAAGCTCCGTTTCATACGAACGAGAAAGGTAACGCCGGTATAAATTAACGCGAATCACCCACGTTGCGAGATTCTTTCCTCAATAAATACGTATAGCCACTTGTCGCGTGCAATGATAAAAATCGTGCAGAGTGATTCGGTGAATAAATCGCTCGTTTATTAATTAAAGAATGATCGGGGAAGGAATTCAGAAAAAAATTCCTCGCATGGACAACATCCGTATAATATGTGTGCACACTCAAGGCACTGTAATATTCCCCGGCAATGAGAATTTTCGGGATACGAGCGGCGATCATCGGGGATCGCGGAATTTCGGCCCAATTAAAAGTAACGATTGCCACTAGCCCAGTGTGCAATGGAGATGTGCAGGTACGCGGAAGCGGTCGCCCATCCCAGTATTGGGCTCAGGGCCAACTCTGCTCAATACGAGAAATCACCCGAACCTCACGGTGACCCCGAGTCCATTAATGGCTGTAGTCGACATTACTCTTAAATAAGAGTAATTGATAGCAAACGATCATTAATATAGGCAAAAAGTATTTGAAGAATGGAAAAAAAAACTCTCGTCGCTCCGCATGTACCCGAGGGAAAAGTGTAGATTAAGAGATAAAAAAAAGAAAGAAACGACAGGAGTAAGGAGAGGCGTCGAAAGACGCGGATCTCGTACAAGGCAGTAGAGAGGGGGGGGGGAGATAGAAAACAATCTATAAATTATACTATATATATATACATATATTTTTTAAATCACAACAGCGTACATACGAGAGAGCAAAATATCGCGGTGAGAAGCCGCGATCGTCAAGGACGCACCTGTCGCCTCCGCCCAACTGCTCTATGTACTCTATACGTGCTATATCAGCCTCGGTGAGTTGGTTCTCCCGCGGCGATTACGTCCCGCGGGCTCTCGATCGCGTACGAGCGTCGGTGAGCCGCGTCTCGGAGTTAGCGAGCACGTCAATTCTCCCGATTATCGCCAGTTAAGCACGGAAAGCGCGCATTAGTGTTCTCGCCGCGAGTGATAGTACGTAACAGGCTCGAAGCGCGACACCCAACGAACGGATGGACATTTTTTTCCCCACTAGCCACGGGTGTACGCGGCGTTACCAATTAAGCCCTTAGGCCACTCTAGAGGCCGGAAAAAATATGCTTTTTGGGGATTTTTTTTTTCAGAAAAACTACAAAAATAAATCGAGATTACAAAAAAAGGCTGTTCATCGTACATATCAGTGACTGTATACAATAATTTTTTTTGAGAGCGATTAATTTCAAAATGGCGGCTGTTCAGAGTTAATCTTCAAAACTGAATTTTTTAAGTTGGCCGGAAACATAAATCAAACAATTTTCAACCGATTCACGTGGAATGTTGAATATATCTTGAAAAATACATTGTCTATGGAAGTACGTAGGATTTTTTTTAATATTGCATGGTTCAATTGTTATTAACAATTATATGACGATTTTTCGTCAAATTTTTTCGAAGATGATTTTTTTTTTGTAATCTCGATTTATTTTGTAGTTTTTCTGAAAAAAATGCTCAAAAGCCTATTTTTTTCGGCCTCGAGAGTGGCCTAACCCCTTAATGCGTTTAGTCCATTTTTTATTTCGATATATTTTCAAATAAAGTTTGCACGGCTGGAACGCAACAAATTTTTTTTTGCTTCTAGCAATTGTTTTGCCGGTTGAAAAATACAACAAACGTTTTTTGAGAATTTGATTAAAGCCCTGCAGGCTAAATCTATCGGGAATGATTTTGAGAGAACAATAAAAATGTAGAAAAATGAATAAAATAAAAGGAAATTCTTCTGTTGCCCTCGAGCGATGCAACATTCATCACCATCTTTACAAAATGAAACGTATTTTCCGATGGAAATTTTAGATGGCATTGAAGTTTGTATCGTTGGAATGCAATCGATTTTTTTTCTATTGCTCGAAATTCTTTTGGCAACTCTTCGTTACGAAAAACCCTCAATCAGTTTTTGAGTCGCTTATCCAGAGATTTATAATTCAAAATCTTTGAAAAACGTTTTTATAAAGTGATAAAAATGTGTAAAGAAAAATACGGAAAAGAATTTCCGTTGCATTTCAACGATGCAAACCTCCGAACCACAATTTTCAGTAATTCGCAATACCACAACAGACTAAAGGATATTAAATATTTGACACACATTTAGGACGTAGAATCGACGATGATGGTAATAACAGTAATAATAAATATAACAGAGTAGTAATTATGTTAGTAACAATAATGTTTGCAATTATATTGGCAGCAATAGCGATCAGTAGTCGAAATAAATGAAAAATAAAGAAAGTAATAGTAAATACTATAGTCAATGGAAAGATTTACATTGTCGCTAAATAGGACAAAAATCATATGGGCATTGTGAGGAAGAGAGGAACGAAGGAAAGAAGGTTCGAGAAGTAAGCTCGTAGGGATAAAAGAAGAGTGGCTGTGATGCACCGGATCACGGTCGTAAATATACGCGAGGGCTAATGCAGCAAACCCCCTACCGGGACGGCGCGCGCTGCCATACGCGACTGCCGTTTCTCGCGCTCGTCGTCGTTTACGTGCTACTATATATACGTGCTGCTGCATGTCGGTCCACGATCCAGTTGAAACGTTCG